>OX387276.1:8984610-10206377 GCA_947562075.1 Orthosia gracilis
AAATAGGTAAAATAGGCTCAGATGGTATAATTTTTACCGACTTCAAAACAAAGCAGGTAATCAATTCGACACGTATGTAGGTATGTAATATTGTTGGAATGGCCCAATATTCACATATGTTACTCTAATTGGGCTTCTAAACATGTTTGCTAAATTTCATGTATATGTTTTTTTTTATGTATGTATGTTTGTCTACGTATTCCTCCGAAACTACTTAACGTATCGTGACCATTCTTTTCTTTTTTATTGGATTAGGTTTCTCTCAAATATAGGGAATGGAACAAGATTTTCATCCAAATCGGTTCAGCAGTTTTTTAGATATTGAACATACAACCGAACTTCTTAGCGACAAACAGCACGAATGTGTAAACTGAGTTATTATGGGTATTTCCTTTAGGTACCTTATTATAGAACTTCCTCACTTTTTTAACTAAAAAGAGAGAAATAAAAACTTTTTCATAAAAGAAATAAACCGAAATCAAAACATAAAAATATTGAAAAATTACTTTCGTTTCGCAAGTCGGTGTCTAAAAACAACACTACAAAGTGAAAAATAACTTCGATTTCGGAAGTCGGTGTTCCTGTTTACGATTCTTCGTTTATTGTTACCGACTTCCGAAAATGAAGTTATTTTTCACTTTGTAGTGTTTTTTTATTTGAAAGTCGGTTGTAATTTTTGTTAAAGAGTTTTTTTTTTATTTTTCACTTTTTAGTTGTGGTACATATTGTACCAGTTCTATAGCCTAGGTACATACGCGTATGGTGCCCAAAGTGAAGCCAGAATAGATGAACCAAATCACATAAAACTTAAACAAAACCGGTACAATGAGAGTATACCAGGGTGTACTGTTCACACCTGTGTACCCCTTTAGAGCGTACGTGTGATGTATTGTTATGAAATGGTGTAAACAATAAACAGACATGCGATTGCATCTACCCTGATTGATTTGCCGTGATTTATTGAATTAAATGGGATTATATTAGATTAATTAAATGGGACCACATGACAAGCACCAGCATTCAAATAAAAAAAAAGAACCATCAAAAACGGTTCCCCCAATAAAAAGTTCTGAGATGACAAATATAAAAAAAAAACATTCGAATTGATAACCTCCTCCTTTTTGCGAAGTCTTTTAAAAAGGATAAAAAAGGGAGTACCAAAGACACAGTCTGCTGAAACGAAAGCTATTTTTTGAGTTTGTATTTTGAAGTCGGCTTATTGATTTTATAAAGCAACTAGCTGACCCGGCGAATTTCGTTCCGCCTAACAAAATTCTAAAATAAAAGATTTTTTCTAAAATAAACGTAGCCTAAGTTACTCCTTATTACATCAGCTACCTGCCAATAAAAGTCCCATCAAAATCGGTCCAGCCATTTCAGAGATTAGCCGCTACAAACAGACAGACAGACAAAAATTGTAAATAATGTTTTTTGGTGTGTGTACCGTATATAATTATATTCATATACATGTAGTAAAAAACGGTTATTTCAATATTACAAACAGACACTCCAATTTTATTTATATGTATATATAGAAGTGCGTAGGTAATTTCTTGTGGATTCCATACGCAAGAGCGTTTTCCAACTTATTACGTACGGGTGCATAAAATATAATTCTGATGGCATGAGATGTGAAACTCACGGCAATTACGCAGAACAAAACCAAACCTTTAATGTTTACATCCCTAACCGGACTAATGGTATCTTTTTTAGTATCAACAGTACGGTTTGGCTTCGTAACTGAACTAATGAGACAAAATTAGTCTCAGTAGTCCGGTCCCGAACAACTGTGACTAGAGGGCCTAGCCTTAATTAACCTCAGGTCAAGAGGTTGAAAGTTCTCTGCATGGGTCCTGGGTTCGATTCCCAGCTTAGTTTTATAAACTCATGGATCTAGTAAAGATTGCAAGAGGGTAATTAAAAAACATTATAAATGCATAAAACTATATTCGAGTATTTACATTTATCATCATCACAATAAAAAATCATACATAATGTAATCACGGTCGGTTAGGTACCTACATAGAACTATTGAATTCATTGTTTTTCACAAATCATGTATACATTAAGATGGTCAAGCATGAGAAAATTAAATCAAGATTGGCTTAGATAAAAAAATACAGATTTCAATTCATATGTACTTTCTTAGTTTATCTTGGACATCGCTGACAATGGTGAAGGTAAATATTGTGAGGAAACCAGGACTTATAGTTACATACAAGTTTGAAATCGCCAAACAGCATTGAGCAATTTTAGTGACTAATGCTCGGACCTTCTGTGTATGAGAAGAGGCTGGTGTTATAGATATTTGAAGTTAATAAAATGGCTTTAGGTACCATTAAGTACCTTATAAGCAGTAACTAACTATTTGCAAAATAAATAGCACACGAAAATACATTTTACTAAAGGCTTCCATAGGCAGGACGATGCGGCCAACTTTTTTAATCCGACTGTGCGACATTAAAGCCACGCTTGTTTTCGGGAATTTGTTCTACGAATGTATCAACTCGCATCCTTAGAATGAAAGCGACCTAATTCCAAATTACAGATTTTGCTCTGAACTGGACTTAAAAGCCTACTTTAAAACCCTGTGGTGAAAAAGAGCCCAAATCATGAGTAAGAAAGGGACAGCCATCGCTTTATCACATAAAATTACAGTCAACTCTATATTTTTTAAGACTTTTTCGTCATTTAGCAGAAATTACATTTCTTTGAGGTACGAGGGCCGTTTGATAAGTCCGTGACTTTTTTATTTTCTCGCGTAATAATTTTTATGGCAACACTAATTCTGTCAATTCCATCTTTTAATAGGTTACTGTAAAAATATGAGCAAGCTGCGTTATTTGGTTTGTGTTTGCCATCCATTTAAAGCAGGCAACCGCGAGAATTTTCACGAAAATGGGATGTGAATTTCGTGTGCTTATTAAGCATTATTTTTTTCGGTAAAAAAACCATCATCAAAACCAAGGAAATATTTAATAAACATAACGGGGACTCTGTACCATCAATTTCACTGGTTAAGAAGCGGTTTACTAAGTTCCGTTGAGATCGTACCAAAACAAATGCCACTGCTATTTTTTTTAATTCACGTACTTATCAAACTACTCTCGTTTTACCTTTTATTTCATTTCATTTCATTAATATATTCTCAAACAATATACATAATTAAAATTACAAAAACAATTGAACAGTTGATTGTTAAACTTGAAGATAAATTAAACGATTAAAATTGAGTCACATTCATTTAAAATATGTTCCAAAACAATAATTATATAGTTTGAAATCTATCCCATATATACCTCAAGATAAGATTATAATATCAAGTTAATACTGTTTATGTCACAATAAATTCAATTCTAAATCAATCCGATGTATGTCACAAGAACTAATTATAGTCAAATTAATGACTTCTCAAAAAAAACCCGGCCAAGTGCGAGTCGGACTCGCGCCTGAATGGTTTCGTACCAATATCGCAAAAAACGGCAAAAATATCACGTTTGTTGTATGGGAGCCCCACTTAAGGCGATATATGCGCCCCAATGTTGACGCAGTACTGGCCGTGCGCCCGCTCGGAGCCAAAATATTAAAATTGAACCTCCTTTTGAACAGTTTTGTTTATATTATATTATTTGATTTACATATGCTATTTCAGTTTTGAAGGCCCTTAAACATTTATTTTATTCTGTTTTTAGTATTTTTTGTTATAGCGGCAACAGAAATACATCATCTGTAAAAAAATCAACTGTCTAGCTATCACGGTTCATGAGATACAGCCTGGTGACAGACAAGACAGACGGACAGTGGAGTTTTAGTAATAGGGTCTCGTTTTTACCCTTTGGCTACGGAACCCTAAAAATGAATACAAATTTGTTCCTATAAATAAGTTTCACAAGTAAGAATTACAATGCCAAGATAATATAATATGTGATAAAAGAAGATTATTAGATGTCACAAGTAATAAATATAATGTCGACTTAAATATATGTCACAAAAAATTGTGATTTACAATAAATACAATAAATGTCACACAAAAAAATTATGTCAACTTATTACAATATGTCATTCTGATGTTGCGAATATTTGTCGTTGCATTGTCGCATCTCACTTATCTGCGGGCGTCTTAAATTGGTCCCAAGACTAATATATTGTTCGTTATAATTAATTATACAACTTTTTATTTTAACAATAATACTTAAGATAATACATGGCATGAGTTAAGCATAATTGAGTAAAAATAATACATTAAAATTAAGTAAATTTAGGAGGACGAAAATATTTGTAGATATTTGACTGTCATTATGACAATCAATTTGAAAATATGACAATGAGTCATATACCCAGTAACTGGGTATATTTATAACCCAGTAACTCGGTTGTGTAGACGCCTTGTAAAAGATTGGTATTCACTGGATCTTCAACAGTCGATACGGGTAGCAAGAAGCCAAAAATCTAACAACTGTTTTGCCAAGGGGTGTTGTTTTACCTTCTTACTGGATTTTGGGGGACTGATAGTTAGTAGCGACTCTGTTCGAAGAAACAGTCGAAGGAGCGAAGTGTACAATTATTTTAAGCGAGTAGTAGATACTTTGTACATTTAATAGGTTAACTAAAGTCTCCGCCAGAGGACAAATCAAAAAATTAAAAAACCCGACTGCTTAAAAAGCGAACTAAAAAGACGTAAATCAGGAGAAAATCATGCTGTGCAGTCGAGAATACATTTTCGCGGGCCGGCTGACCAAAACCAGATGTATGCTCCACCTGCACAGCATGATTTTCTCCTTGTTTACACTTATATGTTTAAATGTACCTAATTCGAAAAAAAAATAACTAAAAAGTAATAAATAAAACGGCTGCTTGAAAAGCGAACTAAAAAGACGTAAACAAGGAGAAAATCATGCTGTGCAGTCGGAGGATACATCTGGTTTTGGTCAGCCAGCCCGCGAATATTTCTCCTTGTTTACGTCTTTTTAGTTCGCTTTTTAAGCAGTCGGGTTTTTTTGATTTTTTGAGTTAACTTTTTTATTTATAACATTTTAGTTTTATCTCTTAAATCCCTTTATTTTGATACCCCACCTGAGGGGTTTGGAAGAAATAAAAAAAATGGGCCCCCACAATACGGCGCCCAAAATCCGCCACTTTTCTATTTTATAATTTTAATGTAGCCAGTGATACTCGCAGGGATAAGACAGTTCGATTGACGTAAGAACCATCAAAATCGGCCAACGCGTTTGGTCTCTTGAACGCCACATAGGAAAAAACATACATACATAGACTGATAAAAACATTACCCACCTTCGGCAGTCGGGTAAAAAATAAAAGTGATGCGACTTATACCAAAAAGTATAATTACGTAGCTAAAAAACATGTCTTTTTGTTTATGGATATATTTTGATAGTTTTGGTCTCCGATGAAAGGTATAAGCGTAGAACCATTTTATTTGGTTAAATCATGTAAATCGGTTCATGCGTTTATGAGACATTACTGAATGCCAAGTGTAAGGTCAAGGACACTCCTTACCGCGATATGTTTGTTTGATCGTTTTGAAATATTGGAATACATTGCTAGGCAGGTGTTACCGACTTTTATTTTTTTGTTATCTGGCGGTGACTTTACCCTTAAACTTCATTCACAATCACTGCTCAGCACATTGCATCCCACTCAACATCACACTGACGCCTTGCATCAAATTCCCCGTTTATTTACAATGCATTTTAACATGATTTTTCAATCCCGACGCTTTCCTAAACGACTGACCACACTGTGTGCAAATGTACGGCTTTTCTCCAGTATGACACCGTATGTGAGAGATTAGATCGTTGCGTTGGACGAATGCCTTTTCGCAATAAGAACATTGGAAAGGCCGTTCCCCAGTATGTGTTCTGCGGTGATTCTTCAAGGTACCAGAAGCAGCGAATCTCATAGGGCATAAGTCACATAGGTATGGTTTTTCTCCAGTGTGAATACGACGGTGCTTGACCAGAGCGCTGGATGTTGTGAAGCCGTTTCCACAATCGTCACAGACAAAGGGATGTGCTCCACTATGTTTGCGGGTGTGAGCGTCTAGTTCGCCCTTTGATACGAATCTGGAATATGAAGGAGTTTTTTTTTAATCTATAAAGAGGTAAAATTTTTCACGTACTCGCATCTTGTTCGCCTCAGCCTTATACACGAACCACGAGAACAGATCTGCTTGAATGTATTCGCTAAAATAAGCTATTAGTAGCAATGAAACTAATTATATTACAATACTCTGATAATCTTTTAGTCTTATAACATAAAAATCAAAATCGCATAGCAAATAGTTATAAATATTTTAACGCTAACATTTTAAATATCAAGTTTGCGTATCTGTATTATTATTGTATTTGTTCATCGAGTAGCGTTAGTCTGATAACTCATACAAATTAAATAAACCTTAACGTTACAGGCGGTTGGTTTTAGGGTGGGTCAGGTAACAGCTATTACCGACTGTACTCTCTGAAGGATTAAGTAGTTAAACTATTGTCAAGTCTCACTGACTGCTCTATACATAATAAACTTAATTATATTAACTTGGGCTTAAGAATACCTTCCTACTTCCTCAGGCAAGCTGAAAAAACATTTCGTGTAAGGAAGAACAATAGGACCCACCATGATGCCCTGCGGAACTTCAATCTATATTACGTGAGTCCCGTTATTTTGTAGCCTTGTCCAAGTATTAAAATAACTGGTTACGAAAAATAAAACTATTCCCATTATCATAAAGAGGTAAAAAATTGCATTGTTAAAATTCTGTTGATCATGATTCCAATGCCGATACGAAGAAAGAAACTAATTAAGAGAAAGTACATACTTATATCAATGATTTTATGTTTTAAATTTATTTTTACTTTGAATTTTATTATAATTGTACAGAACAAAACTTACTTGTAAGCTGTAAGGAAAGATAATATTTTTCTGAGACTTTAGTGCAACTTGGATGATAATGCTAGCTTTTTTTCTGTACCGAATCTGTACAGATGCGCTCGGTAAAGAATCTGTACCGAAACGACTTGGGCCTCTTCTTGACTGAATCGTTTCAGTAGATTCTTTACCGAGCGAGTGATTCTTTACAGATTCAGTATAGGTGAGGAAGGGGCTACCTTGGGGCAAACATATTACAGCATAATTACTAGTGTTTATTTTAGGGCAAAATGTATTGAGAAAAAAGGAGTATCTATAGTCTATATAAGGATCGTAGCTGGCGGCGTTCTGTGGTTTCTGCCTACCCCCATGGGAAAAAAAACCGGCCAAGTCCGAGTCGGACTCGCGCATGAAGGGTTCCGTACCATTATCGCAAAAAACGGAAAAAAAATCACATTTGTTGTATGGGAGCCCCACTTACATTTTTTTTTTGTGTTTCTTGTTATAGCGGCAACAGAAATACATCATCTGTGAACATTTCAACTGTCTAGCTATCACGGTTCATAAGATTTAGCCTGGTGACAGACAGACGGACAGTTGAGTCTTAGCAATAGGGTCCCGTATTTTACCCTTTGGGTACGGTACCCTAAACAGGCGTGAGTTTATATGTGTCGTGGCCAGATCTTAGAATTGATCACTTCATGATGTGGCCAATCAGTCCATGATATGGCCAGTTAAAACTGACCACATCGTATAAACGTAAACTGGCCATACCAATAATGTTCCGAACTCCAAGATTTTTTATACGTCACGCTCGCTTTTTGAATGACTTTCGCAAAAGTTAAGTAGTTTTGAGTCGTAACGACATTTAACTTAACTTTTATCTTCAATTGGGGCGTTATTATTAGAATAATTGGCCGCCGCCATGTTAAATCGCAAAAACAAAACGACATCAGCGCCTCTAACGGTGGATAATGTAACTATTTTACGATATGGTCACTAATGTTTGATTATATCATGAAGTAGCCGTGCATTTATCTGTTCATATCGTCAAACGCTGATTATTCATTGATCTAGCCAGACTATATCATGACTAGGGAGCCGGTATTTACCATTTCATGAAATACGAACATTTCATGAAGTGATCAATTCTACGACCTGGCCTCGACATATGTACTACTGCTCGGTCCCAACACTCCCAACGACCCTACTCCAGTCTACCCGCGCGCTGCCCCACGTTCAATTCATTCACGCCAGAGTCGAACGCTAGTGATTGCACAGGTACTTTGATCGACCAGTATATAAGTATGTTGGAGATTTCAGATATTATAGTCTCCGCCAGATAAAAAAACAATAAAAATCATTGATCTTTTACCAAAAACTATAATTAAGGTTGCCCTAGTCGATTCTTCCATACAAACGTAGTCTGGCGATTACTTCACTGTTTGACGGTGTACGTTCAAATAAAAAAATAAATCAATTTGTATCATCATTATATAGCCCTATATGGAAACAAAAAAGTAATAATATATTTATTTTTAAGTAATAATATATTATTAAAGTTACGAGCGTCGAAAGTTCCATATTTCAACACTAATTTCAACGCATCTTTGGGCGCAAATAAATACTATACGAAGAATGAAAATTGAAAAACAGTCACCATGCAGGGATAGTTTAGTAGTTCAACATAAGGTTCACCAGCGTCAGGCAACTCCCAGTTGTCTGGCATTTTGCTAATTCGTAAGCGAACTAGCTTCTTAGAGCATCACAGCATCTATCTCTTTCGCATGTGTTGTCGGATGAGATAGCATACATTTTAACCCCGCGCAAAACTAAGTTTGTGCCGTCGACTAGCGCAACCTTAAAAAAAAATGCGTTATCTCCAGATACAATCATATATGCAAATTTTCAGACGATTCGGACACTGGGAAGGGGGTCAATTTCATGCAAGATTTGATTACAGACATGGATAGGTGAAAGTAAATCAGAGCAGGTATAAAAATAAAAAATCACCTCTTTTCACAGTTTTCACATTTAAACGGCTTCAGTCCCTGATGTCTTCTCATATGCTGTGCCAAATTTGTCTTCTGACTAAACCCTCGGCCGCACTGCGAGCAAAGGAATGGCTTCTCACCTGTGTGAGTCCGCATATGTTCCTTGAGCGTACATAACATAAGGAATGCTTTGTTACAAGTGGTGCAGCGATGCTTTTTTTCATTCTTATGGCTATCTTTATGTAACTTCAAACTCTCATCATCAGGAAAATTTTGTGCACATACCTCACAACTTATACCGTTTTTTCTTGAGTGCATCGTCAAGATATGATTTTCTAGGTAAGCTTTGTATTTAAAATCTCTTTTACATACTTTGCAGATGTGTCTTATGTTGTCTTTTTGTTCGTGACGTCGTAAGTGAGCCCCTAATGCCTTTTCGCTCTTGCATTTACGTAAACAGAATGAGCATTGGTAGAATTCAGGTTTGCTGTTTACGGTTTTTTCATGCTTTAATATGTGAGTTTTTAATGCTGCTTCTGTTTTGAACTGGGATAAGCAGAATTTGCAGCTGTGTAATAATGATTTGTTTTCCGATAAATGTTCCTTCTGATGGACTTTTTGATGAATCCTCCACTCATTTGGCGTTTTGAATTTTTGGCTACATTCAACACATTGTATCTCATCGATAACTATTTTATTTTTGTTAATTTTTTCAAATGCTTTTTTGTATTTATCACAGTTTCGCTGTTTCAAATGGCTTTTATATTTGTATTTTGTATTAAATTCTAGTCCACAGGAACAAAGGTGCTGTTTTCCATCAGTTTTTGAAGGCTTTTCCTCCTTAAATTCAACAGGTATTGTATCACCCTGGATTCCATCATCATAATGATCAGCGAAACTTATATCATCATCAAAATTTAAGTTTATCTCTTCTTTGATTGATTGTTCGGAGTTTTCAGGTACTTTTGAGATTATTGCGATTGGGTATATTGAAGTATCTCCTATTAGAAGATTTTTCTTATCGAAACCGTCTTGGGAACTGTAATTTGTAATATTTGAAGTCCCAAAAGTAATATAGTTACTTAAGTTCTTAGTTATATCCCCATTTTCATCTTTAATTGAGCATGTTTTGCCAATATTCGGTGTTTCACCTCGACTTAAAGAATTCTGGTAGATGCTGTTTAAAATCGTCTCCGAGTTAAGGCAACGGCGTTTGAATGCTTCAGCCTTGCACATGACCGACTCACATTCACCACAAACCTGTTTCGGCAGACAATCCTCTAATTTAACATTAATATCAGCAGTAAACGCAAGGATCTCCAACAAGTTTCGGTTTTCGTCGTTCACCTTCGTAAATAAGGATTTCATGCCAATACATTCTATTAGACACACGCGGCAAATTCTTTCAAATGCCTGAACACTTAGTTCCATATTATTTTTAATTTTATATTGATTTATTTTAGGTGATTTGATGATCAACTGACAAAGGACAACAAATCAACAAAAACTCAAAACTCCAAAATGACGCGAACGCGATCCGTTTGAATTGTCAATTGATTGATAGATGTCAATGTCAGCCAATGGCGTAATTATTAAGGATGTTCAGTACTAATCGACTAAAGCTTAATAACAAGCTAAATGATTTTAAATTTGAATAGATACAAGGTAAGTATTACATCTATACTATATACTATACTATACTTAATATTATAAATGTGAATGTAAATTTGTGTGTTACGCTTTCACGCAAAAACTACTGAACCGATCATCATGAAACTTTGTACATATATTCTTGGAGGTATTAGAAGTAACATAGGATACTTTTTATAAAAAAAATAATAATAATGGCTTCCCTGCGAGCGAAGCCGCGGGTAAAAGCTAGTAGATTATATTATGCATTTAAACCGCCATTGTTCACGCGTTTTTATTATTTATTTTTTATAACATACCTTTTAGTGACAAAACGATATTTATGCATCTGTCACTTTCGTGGTACTTGAGTCAGATTGCTTACGCTGTATATTGTTTTTCACAAATCCAATTGGCAATTATTGGTCTAGTCTTAGGGGTAACATACAAAATATATCGATATTTCTATTCGATGTAAAACATCAGATGCCAACACTGATGTTTATCGACAAATCGCTTGAAAACATCGATATTTTTTAAATATCGAATACTTTTCACAAATTTTAAACCCTTTTCCAGTCAAATGTTCCGTATGGCGTCGGACGTAAAGAATCTCACCATTCCATATGTTCCCGTGGGTGTCGTAAAAGGTGACTAAGGGACACACCAGAGAAAGGACAGCAGCTTTCGCTGGGCACTTTAACAACAATCTGCGATCGCCAACCCACCTGCGAAGCGTGGCAAACCAAAAAAACAATAAAAAAAAAAACAAGCAAAAAACGGCCCCGAGTGCCCGGCAGCCCGTCTTCCCTCGACTACGGGAGCGGTCGAGGCGATGGCGTGGCAAGGGGTGCGAAGAATCCCCGGAGTGGAACCGGTTACCCCAATAACCACCGACGACTAGACCTGGCAACCTATGACACGCGAACACTCCGGACCGACGAAAAGATAGCCGAACTCGAGGAAGAATGGAGCAGGTTACGATGGAGTATTTATTATTGGGTTATCTGAAGTTCGAAGAAGGGGGAGCCCCGATGGTGCAACTAAAAATGAGATCGACATCATCATGTCAACCAAGAGGCAAATGTTCAATGATGTCTCTGTGATCAATTCGGTGAAAACCGGGAGCGATCACCGCATGGTGAGAGGCACATTGAACATTAATATCAAGTAGAAAGGTCTCGACTGATGAAGTTTACGGTCCGTCCAGCACAGATCCGGATCCAAAACCCTGAGAGCTTTCAGCTCGAAGTCCAGAATCGTTTCGAATGCCTAGGGAACTCCGTGGGCGAATACAGCGATGGGTTTGTGGAAGCTGTCCATACGGTTGGGTCTACGTTTTTCAAGACATGCCGAACAGATATAAACAAAAAGCTCTCTGATCCTACTCTCAAGCTCATGAAGGAGAGGCGTGAGATGATCCTGCAGTCTTCAGACGATGCGTTGAAATACTGGCAGCTAAATAGACAGGCAGGATCTCAAAGTCCTTGAAAAGCGATCTCCGCTGCTTTAATACCGAGTGTTTTAAAGACGCGATTGAGCGGAATAAGGGCTCCAAGGTCTTTGCAAGAGATCTGTCTATTGGGCAGAGCCAGCTCACGAAACAGAAGATCGACGAAGGCAGGAGCTTCTGAGTGAGATCGAGAGATTCTATGCGTAGTTGTACACGTCTACCTGTAAACCCGTCGCGAATCTAGTAAAAGGCCCTAGAGCTAGATTGACCCGACACTATACCGAAGACATTCCGGACGTCAGCCTATATGAGTGTTCTGTATTTGAGGATAAAGCTATATGAGTGTTCTGTAGTATGTTGAAGCTTAGCAAACAAATCTTCGATCCGAGGAAGGGTATAATTGTCTAAATATAACGCTTTATTTAACGTAACTGAAAAATCGCCGCAAATTCGGACGTTTCCGTCGGGACGCAATACTGGAACGATTAGCGTAGCGATATCAGAATGGTCTACTTTTTCTATAATACCTGCTGCCAATAATCTATCCAATTCCTGCTCAATTTTGGGTGTTAAAGCTAGCGGTACGGCGCGTGGCCTAAAAAACTTCAACTGTGCATTTGGTTTTATTTTCAAGCTTACCTTATACTTGTTAAATCTGCCCAACTCGTCAGAAAATAATGTTGAATTTTTTTTTATTAACATTTCTCCTTTGTTATCGCGTACTACATTGTTACAGTTTAAGCTACACAAGTGTATACCAAACAACCTCATAAAATCACGGCCTAAAAGAGGCAGACGTTTCTCATTTGTTTTGATAACGTAAAAAATTATTGGTTTAGTGCGGCCTTCGTAGGCTATAGACAATGACAAACAACCTAATGGTGCAATTTTTACTCCAGTATAAAAGATAAAAATCTCCTCACACGACTGTAAACGATATTTACTATTATTATCACTCCCAAACAGCTGTTCATATAAAATAGCCGGTAAAACGGAGACAGCACTACCACAAATTTCACATAAGATTTCCCTGCCATCTAACTTGACTTTACGTGAGATCGGCTGATCCCTAATAGTGATTTTAAATTAAATAAATTATAAATACCTCTGTCAACAACTCGCGAATTATTATCGTTAGAAGAAGAACCGCTCGGCCGCTGCAGCATGAACACAGGCTGCGCCTGCACCACCTCCGCGGACCCACCGCCAGCCGTGCCGGCCGCAACGTTGCCAGCTCGCGCGGATTGCAACGCGGTGCGCGCACACCGCATGCTCTGCGCCAACGACGATATAACCACTTGACGGCGCATACAGTGCCCCGACGCTCGAAAGCTATTAGTATTTTGTCGCCTATGTAAAGGCTTCGGTACTAGTAACCATTTTAGTTGTGTCCAGTTATTAGACCTGTATGCACGCTAAATAAATACAAATTGTTTTATCTTTTTATTGCAATTATAACGCATCAAAATGCCCTCATGCGCGGTAAAGGGATATGGGAAACATGCCAAGACATCTAGTTACAAAAAGGATGACATAACTTTTCATCGGTAAGTAAACAGTACGAAAATTATTTTTAATTTTATCAGATTATGAGACACCGCAGGGATCTAGTTAAAATGGTGGATGGGGTAAACGAGCACACTTTTAAGACCCGCGTTGATGTCTTTTGGAAAAGTCTCGCTCTTTCACTAGACAATTCTAATGCTTCTATCCCTTTCTCTCAATTTGTATTTTTATCGTAAATATCTGTGCTGTTTCTTTTAATAGCTGAAGCCGATATCGATAATAATAAAATTAAACTTAATAAAAAATGTATTAAAAAATATCTATCTACTTTTAACCGACATAAAAAAAGGAGAGGGTTCTCAGTTCGTCGAATTTTTTCTTATGTATTATGTTCCCGGATTACTCGTAGACGGCTTGATCGATTTGGAAAAATACTTTTTGTTTCTCTATGTTTCCGACATACATATTTATTTTTGTAATTGATTGATTTTGATTAAATAATATTTATATGATTTTAATTTAATATTTTTAATAATGTTAAAATCCATTTTATCGATATCGACAATTTTCCCTTAATCGAGTTGATCAACCCTAACGATAGCCATACCTACGCAACTTACTTTGAACTGACCAATTGCAGCCGCGCGTTCTACCTCGTCCCCCGGCCCGCGGTAGTGAGTCGTGTGTTTAGAAGAAATCGGCCTATAAGCTCTCTAGTGGTTATATTCTCTTTGCTCTGCGCCATCTCCAATGCCTTATTAAATGTGAGGGTTTCAATACTTTCTGCGAACAATATCTCTTTTTCCTTGGCATTTTCTAATCCTAAGACGAACTTGTCGCGTAAAGCAGTATCTAACTCAGTCTTGAATCCACAGTACTGTACCAAATTGCGCACTCGCGCCGCCCATTCGGCTAGATATTCCCCAGGACGTTGATCCGCCTTATAAAAACTGTACCTCTCAGCGAACGTACTCTTTTTTGCTTGGAAATGGAATCAATAACAAATCTCTTGCGACGCGGTATGTATCTTCCACTAGCGCAGATAGCAGAAGTGCTCGTCTTCTCATTCCAGATTTATCGGTGTCGTCTCCAATGTCGTTCGCCGTGCAGTACTGGATAAAACGACTTCTAAAAATGCTCCACTCTTGCGCGCGGTGATCAAATGAGAGGTTGCCGCCAAACGCCATATTATATGTTTTTGCGTGCTCCGGGCTCTTTAAAAACACAATTACTAGTGACACCAACAATAATAACACACGTGAATAACGACTCGTCGCCAAATGTTCTGTATTTGAGGATAATATAAATGAAACACTGCAAATCACATAGACTCGTGTAATCGCCAACAACCAACTCCCTTGACAAGTCTACCCACATAAATGTATTTATCAAATATACCACAATGAGATTAGGATGGCTCTTAAACACCTCAAGAACAACAAGGCACCGGGTGATGACGGAATTACAGCCGAGCTCCTGAAGGCGGGTGGAAAACCAATACATAAGGCCTTTCAGAAGCTGTTTGATTCCGTCATACTCGAGGGGAAAATGCCACAGGCATGGTGCGGGGGTGTGGTGGTACTCTTCTTCAAGAAGCGTGACAATGCCTTAATGAAGAACTATAGGCCCATCTCAATTCTTAGCCATGTTAACAAGCTGTTTTCAAGAGTCATCACGAATCGTTTCGCGCGCAGGTTTGACGATTTCCAGCCTCCCGAACAAGCATTCCGTAAAGGCTTTAACACCGTAGACCACATACATACGCTGTGGCAGGTTATACAGAAGACTGAAGAATACAACCTGCCTCACTGCTTAGCGTTTGTGGTCTACGAGAAAGCCTTTGATTCGATCGAGACTTGGGCTGTGCTGCATCGAAGTGTTGAAATGTTTATACAAAAACGCCACCATGTCAGTTCGACTTCAGGATCAGACCTCGGAACATATCCTTCTGCAACGAGGTGTGAGACGTCATATCTACGAAACTGTTCACCGCTGCACTGGAAGATCACATCAATCACCAGATCGGGTATATCACTGACCTTCGATTTGCCGACGGTATAGTTGGCATGGCTGAGACCATGGAGGACATTAGTACAGTGCTCGATGACATCAGTAGAGCTTCCGAAAGAGTGGGCCAAATGAACATGGACAAACCCAAGGTGATGTTGAATGCCCATGTTACACCCACTCCTATCAAGGTTGGAGACTACACTCGAATTTGTGGACGACTATGTCTACCTGGGACAAACGATCCAGTTGGATAGAGCTAACTTCGAGAAAGAGGTCAACCGTCGTATCCGACTCGGTTGGGCAGCATAAGGGAAGTTGCGCGGTGTCTTCTCGTCCAACTTACCACAGTGTCTCAAGATGAAAGTCTATGATCAGTGTGTTGCCAGTTATGACCTATGGCTCTGAGACGTGCTCGCTCACAATGGGCCTCATCAGAAAGCTTACAGTCACCCAAAGGCAATTGGAAAGGGCCATGCTCGGAGTGTCCTTGCGTGATCGAATCAGAAATGTTGAGTTCCGCAAGGGAACCAGGGTTATACCTCTGTCAACAACTCGCGAATTATTATCGTTAGAAGAAGAACCGCTCGGCCGCTGCAGCATAGCCCGAAGAATTGCCAAACTTAAGTGGCATTGGGCAGGGCACATTTCCCGCAGAACGGATGGCCGATGGGGTAGAAAAGTTCTGGAGTGGCGACCACGAACCGGTAGACGTTGCGTTGGAAGGCCACCTGATAGACCTGGTGAAGTTTGCGGGGATCCGCTGGATGCGGGACGCACGGGACCGATAAATGTGGCAATGTGGCTTGGGGGAGATCTATGACCAGCAGTAGACATCTTTCGGCTGATATGATGAGTCAAATGCAGAAAGCCAGTGTCCTTGATTTCATTTGTGTGAATGAAGACCATAGAATCAGAGACCTGAGTAACATAGCTATACTAGTATTGTAATAATAGTGATTTTCTATACATCGAGAGTGAACTGAAGACAGAAAATTTTACTACACACTCAGAGATTTCACTACCTGTTATGACATTTATTTAAAATTGAAATCATCAAGTTGTGTTAAATTTATTTTTGTTTTTATTGTAATTATAAGTCTGAGTCCTTTTTAATAGATTCAACAGCAAATTAAAAAACAAATACTCGATAATTCTATTAATAAGTCGATAGAATATATATTTGTAGAAACATCGAGTCAATCCGATATATCGTATGGCAAAAATCGAGTTAATTCGATATATCGATGTTATGTGGATATCCCTACTTAAAAGTATGAACCAGTTTTCAAAAACTTTAGGCAACTAAAACGGTTTCTCTTGCTCATTTTAGGGGACTATTTATTTCAGGGTAGTATTATATTATCTGTGGTATTGGCAAACAAAGATAGAATAATTTACTGAAAAAGCTTAAAGGAAAATAACCGTACAAAGGCGGCATTAATACCATAGGACATTGTTCTTTGGGGTGGTGCAGAGACAAAAACATGATTAAGGTCGTTTGTTCACGAGGCACCGCACGACACGATTTTTAACACACGACACATTGCATACGGTCTGTCGTCCGTTCGTTTGTTCACTAGACACGATTCTGCAACGACACTGCAGGGCACTTGTATTTTTTTATAAGCGCGTGAGTGCCGAACCACGCGTGAGCCGTGCGGTGCAGTGTGTCGTGTCGTCAATAAGATCATACCGGTTTCGTTCAGCCGCTAAATTGTCAGCGCAAAAAATCCGCGACAAAATAGTCGAGAAACCGTATGAAAATAGTGTCGCGTGTGGTGTGGTGTTGTGCAATGAACAAACGGTCCATACCAATATGGAGCTGTGAATCGTGACCACATTTTGCGATGTCGTGTGTCGCGTCGTGAACAAACGGCCTTAGGTTAATAAGATATTAAAGAAAGAAAAACATCGGAACAGAAAATAAATTCTTTATTTTAATAATATCCAATTTCATCAGATTAACGTAGTCGCTTTGATTAATAAAAAAAATGTATTTTATACAATAAAACTGCAAATTACTTTTTCTAAAAATTTCACACATGTTTTTGTCGGAGGTAAAAAAAATATCTTTTTTAATCTGTATTGAGATCGTAAAATACATCACAATGTTACATTGCCATTTAAAAATATTTTAAAAAGTATTGCCATGTTTTGAGGTGCTTACACCTACTTATTGCCATATTTGACAAAAAAAGTTCGAATTAATAATTAAATAATAATTATATTTACACATTTTAAAATTTTGTATTGCCAGATGGTGGATAAGAATAATTTTGTAATCTGGCAACTAAAATAGCTTGAACGCGAAAATTATAAAAATTTGAAGGTGTAAGTCGCCCTCGTATAAAAAATTTCTAAAATTTTATTTTACATCTAAACCTAGTTATTTTATTTATTTACAATACACTGCACTGAGGTAACGACTTCTATTTGAAGTCTTTGTACTGTATTATTATTTCCTGTCTAAATTATTAATATTAATAATATCATCATACTGTCCAATATTTGTTGTCTAACGTTTTTACGTATCTAAAAATCTATTATAACAATATCTTATATATGTAATAACTATTATTATTATTTATTATTAACAATGGTTTTCGATTATTGGCACGTCATTGACTCGAAATTATAATTGTATGGAATACTCACTCCGCATCAAAAACGGTCCACCCAAAGCATTTAGGGAATTTATATCTAAAGATATAAATGATAAAGCTTCATCTTTATTATCAATCCAACATTAATATCACAAATTATTACTTGACCGAATATGATGTGGTTCTTACAAAGAGATAGAAAAAAAAACTAGATAAATTTAATACTAAAATTATGGCAAGATAAGTTTAAAACTGAAATGGCAACACCAAAAATGTCTTTTATAATAAAAATTACTAGCCATAACTAATGTTTTAATAATACACAAAGATTTGTTATCTTTTTTTACTAATTTTCCTAATAGAAATACTGAAAAAATCTATCTCATTTGTTCAATAACTATTCCATACAACAAATATTTTTTTAAGACTAGTGTTAATTACCTTCGTTTTGCTTACATACATTATTCAAAAAAATATTGAGCATGTTGTCTTGCATTATATTTTTTTAGGAATGAAAGAATAATGCATTATAATGATTATTTCTTACAATTTTGGGGTGAAGATATAAACGAAAATCAGAACGAAATTATGCTTTATAAACATCCGGATTCTGAATTAAGACTTCGGGACTGTGAACTCGTTAAACTCTACTGTCAAAACTTGTCAAAATTTTGCTTTCGAATTAGCAAAGTTCTCAACTTGTAATTCTCAATTCAGAAACCTAACTATCGTATTAAAATAAAGTTTGTAAGCAAAACGGCCATCATTATTATTGATACGACACTTGAAACGTCCCCGAATAAAACTACTATATTCACGCTATATTTAATAAAGAATAGGCAGATTTTGATCAAACAAACGAAAAATCGACTAAAGCATGGTAAGAAGGAATATAGTAATCATGTATTGCACATCACTAGCCATTCTTCGTGAACCCGCGAGAAATTAAAAATTGAAAAAAGAACTACTCGAAACTGGACCTGTTCGAAATACTTTTATAATAAAACAAATTCTGCCTAAACAAGATAAATATATCGTGAATATAGCTGCTGCCCCCGACCATACAATATTAATATATATTTGACAGACTTGCGGTCCCTAAGTACTACTTTTATATACCGTATTGCGATACTTATTTTGGCAGTATTTTTTAATAGTTGGCTGTATTAAATATTAGAAGATTTGGTGCCAAAAGTATTTGGAAGGATTGTTAATAGACATAGACAATACATGCTTCTAGACTAGATTTTATTGTCAGTTAATTTGTAAGAATTAAAACTCTCTTAAAGGCCTCAAGTAAATTGAGTCACCTTTTTTAAAAAATGTGGGTTATCACAAAAATAGCTACCAAAGTACTTTTTTAACTGTTTTTGTCGTTTATAAGACAAAACATCGCTTTTTATTTTTGTACCATACTGTAAATCTTCAATATTCTACACAACCAACTCTCTAACATAATGAGCTGCCACGGATAATACTATAAAAATCGCAGCTTTTACGAACTTAAGCACTTTCCTTAGACTAATGAAAAAAAAACATAAAAAATAAGCTATAGACAAATGTATAACGAATACAAAAATAACTTCGTAATCACATTGAAACCCGGCCTTTTGAGACCATAGAGTAGAGTCTTTTAAGACCACAAGGCCTTTTAGACGTATGGCCTCACACATCTTTGTTCAGTTAAAATTTTCTATATTTTGGCCTTAATTGAGGTCCATAATTTCATTTACAAGGCCCTACAAGGCCACTTTTTCATAAATACTAGCTAAGGCGGCATCTATCATAATATTGCTTATTGTATCGTTGTTTTTTTTTGTTAAGGCCTTAGACTCTAGTCTATGGCCTCAGACGTGACTAAACGGCCTTAAAAAGTCACAGCAATGAATGTAGGGTAAACGGCCCAATCATTGTCCTCCAAATCACGCGGACAAAAATTGGCCTTTTTACCCATTATTAAGTATTATTGCAAAAAACGTATTTTTTTAAATAAAATATCTTTTATAATGGATTGTTTAGTAGTTTAACTACGTAAACTCAAACCAAAGGAATTAGTTCGGTAACTACACGATAGATGGCACTTTTTTAAACTAGATTACACTCGGCTGTGCGGCTTGTTTCCTTTGCTCGTTGTTTTAAAAACAAACGGTTGGGTAACGTCATTTCCGTATCCAGCGCTGTCTGGGGAAATAAAAAAATATAATTATAGAGATGAAGAACTCTGGAATGCCCGAAGAGTTACGCACCTATATATACTTAAGTTCCATGTGATTGTAGCACAAATCCACAATTCAGGTTGCTACTTAGAAACTCCCAAAGACATTTGCATGACCCGGGATTCGAACCTGGGCTTCATGCTCGGCAGTAGCATGCTAATATGAGGCAAACGAGGCAGTACCAAAATCGAAGAATATCGTTTTAGACCACAGCTAGCTAGCAGTTAAGACATATTTCCTTCCAAAGAGCAGTGGTGGCCAAGTGGTAACGACCGCGAGTTACAAGTTGTAGGTCATGGGTTCGAACCCTGGCAGGCGCTTTACTTTGTATAAATTATTTCATCACCACTGCTCTCAAAACGGTGAAGGAAAACATCGTGAGGAAACCGGCATGTCCTAGAACAAAAATTTCAAGACATGTGACATCCACCACCAGGGCCCGCGTGGATTCAACACGCGTGCCCAGTGCGGGTTGGTGTACATATATATATAACATCATTGAAACTCACCCCATCATTTAGCGCTAGCCTTTTCCAAGAAATCCATCTTCAACCTCAATTCTATCAAGAACAGTTGTTTTTGCAGCGAAAATATCTCCTCCTTTTGTCTTAACTCCATATTAAGGATCTTCATTTTCGCTTCATGTTCCCAAATGGCGTGCTGCCTTTTAGCAGTAAAATATAATCTTTCTTCTTCAGTGGCTGTTCCACAGTCATGTTTGATTTGGTCGTCCATTTTTTCCTGTCGATCATGACAATTTTTTCGTTTAATTTCGTCCAAATTGCTCAAGTTTAATGGAGTGTTTGATAGTTCGTTCAGTTTTTGTAGGAAGTTCTGTTGTATTCTCGCTTGTTCTATGGCCTGGAGGGGGTTGGTCAGGATGGGTAGCTGTGGTATCGGGAGGGGTGTAAGGGGGGTTAGGGGGAGTTTGTGGGGCGGAGGGGTGGGCGAGGATTGGGGGATGATTTGTACTTGGGGCTCGAGGACATTCGGCATCGTGTCTTCGCTTTCGTTCGTGCTTGATAGTCGTCCGTTTGACATCTGGAATAGACGGGTGAGTTTTGTGAGTATATATAATAACTGCGCTTTTACATATTTTGGTGTAATGTCTTGGGGGTAATTTTGGTATTTATTGTAAAATTTTGGCTGATTGATCTTATGCACGCTCGTATCTGGGGTTAACAATCTCACCAGTCGTCGAAAAAGAGAAATTCTGGTTATACTGGGCAAAATGACATGTTAAATCGTGGGTTCACATCTGGAAAAGGAAGAACAGCATTTTTTTTTTTTTTTTGCTTTCTGGAATTCATTTACTGACAGAAATTGTATTTGCGAAGAATACTACAAACACTACTGTAAACAGTGTTCTATATATCTTGCAGACCACCTGCTGCCTATTGCACTCAATGCTTGTATAAGCATGAAATTATGCACAAGTTTAATAACGAACGAAAGTGAGCACTAAGGAAATATTTTTGAATTATGATCCTCTAAGGGCCAAATCACACTGAGAATGTGTTGGAGCGAAGCGTCGCTTCAAATTGTCTTGGATGTGTGCATTGTACACCGATTCACGCGTCTTTGCGGGCATTTGCTCGTCGTCTTCGCGCGTTTAGTGTAGTGAGGGATTTGCAGTTAACAGTTTATTTATTTATTTATTTTATTTAATACTTCATGCACACAAGTACAGAGGCGGACTTAATGCCTTAGGCATTTTCTACCAGTCGACCTTTGGGTGATGGAGAGATAAACAGTGGTAGGTGCAATAATGAAAGTGTGGATTATTTAAATATACATATTAACTATAAATACAATATAATCATACCATACATATTCAAAATAATATATTAAATACATAAATATACTTAAACATTAGTAGTAATAGATAAATAATTGGAAAACATTAGCGCTGTTACGATACTACTGCCAACTTCTTACGAATATGCTCGCGAACTTTAACTTTGAAGGTTAACCGGTTGGTTGCCATCCTGATTTCCTGGGGGAGGGAGGGATTCCATAGAGAAATAGATTGAACGAAGAAAGAACGGTGAATGAAGTCAGTGCGGTGAGTGGGACATTGAAGAAGGCGGTTATGTGATGACCGTAGATTTTTACAGTGGTTGGCGCAAATGTATTGAAAGTAAGGGGCCAGATAACTAGGGAAATTGGAAGAGTCGAGAAATGAGAACAAGGTAGTTAGTGCCCTTTGCTCTCTGCGCTGGCGTATGGGCAACCACTTTAGAAGTGATCGATGCGCAGAGACATGATCATATTTACGCAAATTGAAAACAAATCGAATGCAGTAATTTAGAAGACGATCAAGTTTGTTGAGAAGATCAGCATTCAGGTCGTAGTAGCACACATCACCATAATCGATGATAGGAAAAATTAAGGTCTGCACAAGCATTGCCTTAGTGTTGATTGGTAATAAATTTTTCAAACGATACAGAGCCCGCAGCGTTCCAGTGACCTTCTGACTCACACTAGCGATTTGAGTACGCCAATTAAGAGTATTATCGATGCGCAAGCCCAGGTCCTTTACATCAGTGCTGAAAGGAATAATCTTACTGTCAAATAAAACAGGTGGCAAAGTTGCACCATCCACTTTAGCAATGTTTCGATGACTCCCAATGATGTTCGCCTGACATTTATTGGGGTTTACTGCAACACCAAATCTATCGGACCAGGTTTTTATAGCCGATAAATCCCTGTTTAATTCGCTGATAACGTCAGGTATTTCGTCGACATTCCCTTGATGGTACAACTGCAGGTCATCTGCATACAGATGATACGCACACTGAAGTTCGGAAGTAATGAGATTTATAAAAATAGAAAATAGAAGAGGAGAAAGAATGCCGCCTTGAGGAACGCCAGTTTCCAAGTCACACCAGCGAGATGAAGAATCTCCAACCTGAACCGACTGCTGACGATCCTGAAGGTAAGAGTTGAACCATTCCAGTGCTTCAGGAGAAACCATCAAATAGGACAGAATGGCTAACAGGATGTCGTGACTAACGGTATTGAAGGCGTTCGAGAAATCGACTAACACTAGTACAGTAACTTTGGTGTCTTCCAATCCTGCCCTTATATCGCCAGTCACTTTAAGGAGGGTGGACACAGTGCTGTGCCCGGGCCTGAATCCAGATTGAAGAGGGCTAATAAGCGAATTACTGTGCACAAACTTTGAAAGTTGTTTGTGGACACAGGCCTCAAGCACTTTGGATAGGAAGGGAAGGATAGAAATTGGACGGAAGTCGGTTGGAAGAGAGGGGTTGGAAACTTTGGGTAGTGGACGAACATAGGCTTTACGCCACTGAGAGGGGAATACTCCGGAAAACAATGAAAAATTTACGATATGCGTGATAGGAGGTAAAAGGTGATCCAGAACAGTGATTATCATACCACGAGTGATATTATCACATCCCACCGCTTTGGATTTGATGGAGAGTATGATCTTTTTGATCTCTCCCGGTTCAACTGGAATGAAACGAAAAGGATTAATGTGAGGACGCGTTAGACCAGAGATTAGAGACAGAGTTTGTTGCTTGGTTAGACGATTCATGGTAGGCACAGTAGAGAAATGACGGTTGAGATCATCTAAATCAATAGAATTTGGAAGGTCTAAATGTCGCGGTTTGCCGATACCTAGGGTTCCAAGGAACTTCCAAATATCGGCAGAAGAACAAGAAGAAATACTTTCTAGAATGTGGCGACGTTTAGCGTTGCGTATCATCTGGTTACATCTGTTCCTTGAAGTCTTAAATAGCGCCCAGTTCTCGTCAGTACGTTCTCTTTTGTATTTTCGGAACGCGCGGTCCCTACGTCGCATGGCCATCAGTATATCTCTTGTCATCCAAGGTGCAGGAGGACGTTTCAGTTTTACTTTTTTGACGGGAGCATGTTTGTTGTAAAGGTTGACCACAAAATCATTAAAGATCGCCACCTTATCGTCAACCGAATTTGCCTCCATCATGATCTCCCAATCGATCACAGATGCATCCTCCTTAAGTTTTTCAACGTCCATCCTAGCAAAACAACGCTTGTACAGAACCTTGGGTACAGGTTTAGGAGGTTTGAGGATATAGGAAAGAAAAATCATGTCGTGATGAGAGAAGCCAGGAGCGTCATGTTGACCATGGGAGGAGACAAGGGAAGGATTCGAGGTGAGTACAAGGTCGAATTGAATTTTTTGTCGCTTTGATTCGCGTACATTAAACACTTGAGTTCGCGTACATTAGACACAACTGTGCGAGCACCAATCGGGATGTCTGCTCGCGTCTTTTGTTCGTCTTTTCCTTTTTTTTTTTCTTTATGCTCGCGCTTGACCACTATCTCACCTGATGGTAAGCGATGATGTGATCGACGGTGAAGCACGCTTGCCTAGAAGTAACCTATTCACTCTTGACTTAAAGACCCCTAGATTGTAGCTATCGGGAAACACAGACTCCAGCAGGGAATTCCACTCCTTAGCTGTACGCATAATAAAAGTGTCCCCAAAACATTTTGTGCGTATGGGTGGGATGTCTACCATGTGGTGTGTCTTTATATAAATGTGTGAATTACAAAGTGGAGATAGGAATCAATACGCTGTGTACATTTTGAACAGACGAGTCGCTTTGCTTCAACTCCACGAAGTAGTGTTCGACTCTGACAGAATTTGCTTAAATCCTAAATAGCCCTAAATAATGAATTATAGTTTGTATGTATAGTTCGTGATGTTTGCCGACGAGAATTCCCATCGGGCACAATGCTTTTTAGTGATGTTTAGAGTCACAGACATAAATCTAACTAGATGACGCGATTGTATGTACTTCGCGTGCCAAAAACGGAGTAAAGTTACGATCAATTATCGTAATCTGAGTTTTTTACTTAGCATTATCGGCACCGGAAATCCACCGAAATCTAGAAAAATGCCTTTTTATGTCATATTGAGCTGTAAAGAATGTATAGAAAAAGTTAAATTTGTTTTTAAATTGTTTGAGAAAAAGTGCCTAGCTTGGTTTTCATACAGATGGAGAGACATGCGTTATCTAGTTAGATTTGTGTCTGTGGGTAGAGTAAGTAAATAAATGCGTGGTGTTTGACACTTACGTTGACCGGCACGCAGTCGTCATCCTTCACGCTGTGGCCCCCGTCCGCGCTCGTAGTCGGCTCGCCGTCCTCGTCTGGAAAATGAGAGCAAACACCATTATAGAGTGATCATCATCATCATAATCAACCCTTCAATGTTCCCACTGCTGGGACACAGGCCTCCTCTGTGAGGGGGAATAGGCCGTAATCCACCACGCAGGCCCTGTGCGGGTTGGTGTATGTCACATGTCTTCGAATTTTTGGATATGCCGGTTTCCTCAAGATGTTTTCTATGCCTTTGCCGATTATGTTGGGGTAGGCTTCCAGTCTCACCAGATGCACCTAAATACCAGTATTTACATGGAGCGACTGCAATTAAAACTAGGAAATATTTAAATTATATTATTACACTGTTCGATTTTAAACTCTGGGAACTGAGACGAGCGTTGAAAATTCAACAATAAGCGGTTTTGATTAGGCTAGTATACAAGAGAAACTCTGTCTTATTGAGAAGAGTTAACGATAGGCGTATGGAGGCATGCGTCACAGGGTGGAAAGTCCCGCGACCACCATGGAAAAGAGAGGGGATCCTCCGACCTCTGACCGATGTTGTGTCTGATGAGCAACTGCCCATCGGTTCTTGTCGGACTGTTGTATGTGTTCAAATCGCGCAATGCAGGACAGTTCGTGCATAGATGTCGCTGCATGACGTCAGGTCATGCACTGGTGGACTAATGGGGGGGAGAGAGGGAGCGGTCCGCCCCGGGCTTCTGGTCATGGGGAGCCTCCAAATTTCGATAAGATAGTAACATTCTAAGCAAGGCTAAGTGGCAGTTTGGGAGTTGGACGCCCCTATATGTGCAACGCATGGAATCAAATTTTCGAGTTCGCTCTTGCATTACACAGTATATCTGAAAATTTGAATATTATATGCATAGGCCGTCACAGAAACAGCTATTTCTGTATGAATGGTCAAATTATCCAAGATGGTTTACGTTCTTTTCATTCTCAATGTTTTCTTCATTAGTCAACAATTCGATTGAAAAACCTCTAAATGACGGGTCCTTAACCCTGTATGAAAGGGCAAAAGAACCTAAGCTAACATAACCTTCACGAGGTGTGGGGCAAAAGTTTTCGAGCTCGCTTCACTCGATCTTGTTGCCTGCATTTTTCTGCATAAGCCGACAAAGCGAGGTAGCGTAAAATTTTATCCTCTTCCCCCCTGGCGCCTATCCTCCGAGAGTAGAGAAGGCCCAGATCGCCGCTATTTCGAAAACCAGCACTGATTTTGCTAGAACCTAACTCACATTAGCTTAATTTATTTACGAAATTTACTCAAAAAATTACTCTCGGATCGAGGAATTAATCAATTAGTGTTTCCACCCCGGACCTCTGACAGGTTTAGTCCGCCACTGAGGTCATTAGTTCGTATGTGGTGGCATTGATGCCGTTACAAGTGTAAGTATTATTCAGTGTTAATATTGTTGTCACGTTGGATGTTGGTACATACCTTTAACGTCTAGAGGGTGTATGTTCTGCCAGAGCATGCCGTCCAGCAGCCCGGGCGGCTCCGACTGTGATTGCTGGAAACACAAAGAAAGCTACATTAATTATAATGCATTACCGGATCTAACGTTGGAAGGCTTCTCTCTAGGTGGACCTATGACCTGATTAAGGTTGCGGGAATCCATTGTGGCGACGCTTGGGGAGGCCTATGTCCAGCAGTGGACGTCTATCGGCTGAAATGACGATGATGATGACAGGATCAAACGATGTGGTGACGCTTGCGGAGGTCCACGTGTGGACGTCTTTCGGCTGAAATGATGATCATGATTATTGTTATAGCAGGCAAATATTGGATAAAAACGATGTGCCTTGTACGTGTACTTCCAAGTAAAACAGTTTTCTCGGTCGGTGACTACAGTTTTTCTTTAAATTCAGTGACGATTTGTTATATAGTATTTTTTTGCACGTTTTTACAGTTTCATTGTACCACAATGTGTTACAAAACAAATTTAAAAAAATCGAGTGGCATGCCTCAGAAATTTAAAACCGCGCCATCTATTGGAATCAATTTTAAATCATCCGTTCAAATAATCTTTGAAATGTGAATTAAGAGTCCAATATTCAGTAATATTTTGCTTAGGAAAGTTGATTGAAAAAAGAACATCCAATTTTTATGATCAATTCTAGAAAATGTTAATTTTACACACAATTCGATAACAGATCGATGTATATTGCGCCATCTAGTGACATTTATTTGAACCAAATTTTCTTTGTTTGGGCTGGCAACCCCGTGAATATGTTATTTGTTGATTTATTTTTTTTATTTTGTATCTCCCGAATGGCTACGATTTCACCAAACGAGTACGAATAAAAAAAAATCTAATAGCGAATGCGGTTCAGCGGTTTAATCGTGAGAACGTAACAGACAGACAGAGTTACTTTCGCATATAAAATTATATTAGTATGGATAGGTACGCCAACAGCATATACATATTACATTCGATATAAGGTTTTAAACTAATAGACGCTTTATTGAATTTGGCATCGTCCTAATTGAGAACGCCATTTAGGACGACGCCTTTGACGCTAGCCCGAAGCGGGTTGTCGTCCAAGACCTAAGGGAAATTCTATTAACTTTAGAAAACGTAAAGTTTCGGTCACTCAGAGCGAATATTCGCTGCGAATATCACGGGTGACGACAATAGCACGGGTGTGTAGTCTGGGGCAGCGCGCTGAACGAATTGGCTACTCGCAGGCACACACAGCAAATTCTCGCAGGTAAATTGGATCAATTCTAATTCCAGCGAATTCAACTCGCGGTGAAAGAATCTATTCGCAGCGAATAGCCTGTCACACACAGCGAGTTCTCGCTGCGAGCGACTTATCGCAGCGAGTATTCGCCGAGTGTAACTGTAGCTTTAAGCGATGCGAAACACATGGAGACGGTCAATGTATACTTGCACTTGCACCGGCACTTGGAAGAGGCCTATGTTTAGCTTCGGCCGTCTTCGGCTAAAAATACCACGTTCGGCTTAGCCGAAAACGAAGGTTTCTAGCAAGTGCACGAACTGAATACGTAGTACGTTGGAAGAGAAAACAGGCAGGGGACAGGTGTCTCATTATGATACGACAGCCAGTCGCCATCGCCAGAAAATAGCCACATCAAAAATAATAAAAACTGTTTTTTTACCTTAACTCTTTTTTACCTCTAACCCTTTTTCGTATTCTTCTCAGCAAACCCTTTCATTTGATACCCATATCATGCACACAAAATAACTAGACCGCCATCTTGGGCCGTCCGCCATATTGGATTTAGAATGACGTCACTTAGCTAACCATGCATTGTCATCCAAACTAAACGTGTATGCAAAATTTCATCTTAATCGGTGGAGGATAACTGCTAAAATTCAGTTGCAAAATTTGACCCGAACACACTTAAATACATACATTGCAAGTTAAATAAAAGCTTGTAGAATATAAAAAAGTTGCCAATCTCAAACTGAATTTCTTAGGGTTATCCTACTTAATATAAATAAATAAGAAACTTTGAAAGGATGGATGTTTGACTCAATCACGCCCGAACGGCTGCACGGATCTGGATGAAGTGGATTTTACTCCGGTAAAATGTTCCCTCGAGATGATAAAACAATTTTCATTTTCTAGTAATATATAAACCTTCAGTTTCGGACAGAAATCGTTCTTCGGTCGTACACTATTGTCACGGTAATGATATCTAACAGTATTCTATCTTCATACAAACGTTCGAAACGCGAGTCATACCTACGCGCGTCGAATTCAGCCCACACTCGATACACAACAATCACAAAGAGTCACGAAAACGGTGTGATGATTTTGTAACCAGTAGCAACGATTTGTGAATATTTGGTAGAAATAAATACAAGTGCTTACTTAATATGGCAGAGAGCAATTATAGACTGTATTGTGCTGTTTTTGATTGCTTGAATTCTTCTATAACGCACCCAGAGATAACATTTTTAAAATACCTAGCACCTCCGAAAGGCAAGACTTTAGAAAATATAGGTATACCTAATTTACTAGTACTTACTTTGTTTCTTTTTTTAATAGGTAGGTAATTCGCTTTTTCCACCGAGTAAAATACCTGGATAAATAAATAAGTGGATAGAGTGATACAGTGACACACGAGTGACCTACCTACGCTCGTGTTAAAAAGAACTAGTAGGTAAAATGTGATTTTTAATTTCGTAAACTAAAATGACATTTGAGGGGTTGTCACCTTATCGTAACTTAAAAATAGCGTTGTATCCTGAATGAATAAATTTTAAATATTTTGATTCAATTGTGTTTATAAAAAGGTGTAAATTATAACATCAGTTAAAAGAGTAAATGGGAAAATTAATTTTAGGCATCGCTTTCATGCGTGTCATAAGAAATATATACACTCTTTTCCAAAAAAATCGGGCACCTCAGGAAATTTACATTCTAAGGTCGATTTGAGTAAATTAAATGAAATTTAATTGTTTGACGTAGTCTGTATATCTATAATCGTGTAAATTAATACGCGTGAAGTGAATTCCGGCACTTAAAAAAAAATTATGAATTCGTTTTGTTGAATTGTCGTTTGTAGGGCTTTTCAGATTATTCCGTATCCAATTTATTTTTCTTTCCATTGAATACGTATATAAATGCGTTATGTACCATTGTCTTCTCTGTGACACCCAAATAAGTGGGGCATCTCCTTTTCTTAGGAGACACACCAGCACCCGAGGTGCTCGGTTAAGCGTCTTCCATGAAGGAAAAGAAAGTTCTTGACACCAGACAGACAGACAGCGAAGTGGTCCTATAAGGAATCCTTTTATAATACTCACATCGGTTCTTTGTGTCTCTGGAACTGGCTGCAAGACTCTGCGCAGCAGCTATTTTTGTGTCAATGTTAAAGATGAAGATAGCATTGTATAACTGTCTCTTTCACTCGCTTACGTTTGTTACATATAACTTAAGCTTATGTTATGTTACATATTATTCATATCTCGCTTACTCTATTCAGTATACTCGATGACAAACTGTTTCTTGCGCAATCTTTCGCACAACTTCAGAGACACAAATATCTGCTGTGACTACTATATTCCTTTTGAGTAATGGAATCCTAAAAGCAACAAACACAAAACAAGAACAATAAAAAAAAAGCCTGGCGACCAACCGATGCGAATGGAGAGCGAAGAAAGAAGACGAATTACGAGACGTAAAAACGCGCGTAATATTTTTGACTATGAGGTATTTGTTTGTTGTTACCCTCATATTATGCAAGGTTGTAACGGAATTTCGCCGTAACTGCGGAATTGCCGCGAAATACTTACGCTTCCGCATCCGTCACCGAAAAGTATTGCAGAGTTGCATACGAAGTTAGTTATAGCATTTAATTTATTGTAATTTTTTTATTTATTTCAAGGACAGTTTATGTATCATGTTTATTAATATTTATTGTTATACTTAATTAATGTTTGAGGTAATGTTTAATGGTAAAAAGATAAGTATAATTAAAGTTTGGCGTCTTGTCACAACGATTCGATAAATCATTTTAGAATCACTTACTACAACACTATGTTTCACGCTTGCAACATTTTAGAAAAAAACGTCGATTGCAGCTGTCAGTTTAGTCTACGAAATTAAAAATCACAGATTAGTTTCCTAGGCTAGGCTATCTACTTACTTATGTACTTAGCTACTTACATATATTATTGAATTAGACGAATTAATATCATTAAGAAAAGATTACCAATGAGAGTAATAAATGGTGGGTAGTAGTAGGTGGGTACCTACCTAGTAATATTTATTTAAAATAAGTATAATGCAAAAATATGATATTTACCTCAGATTAGGGAAAAGAATCTGAGTTATTTACAAAATCTGAGTTATTTACAATCACAAAACTAGAAAGAAACTCAAGTAGGTAGAGGCGGGCAGCCCTAACGCGTGTTTAGGTAACGCGAGCTTGTAGGCACTTACAAGGACAGGGCCGAGTCACAATACTGTTAGATATATTTACCGTGCTTCAGTTCACGTACCACATCCTGTTATATACTGCTATAATACTACAGTTAACGACTTTGGCGCTAAGTTAATGAGTATGACGTGAGTGTCGTGTGCGAGCATCTTGCATTTCTTCTTATAGTTATCGTACCACATCTACATTCCGCTACAGTTAATAACTTTGACGCAAAGCTAGCGACTTTGCCGCTATGTTAACGACTTTGCCGCTAAATAACGACTTTGAAGCTAATTTAACGACTTTGACGCTACTGTTAATGAGTGTGACGCTAACCTGAGTGTCGTGTGCGCGCATCTTACATTTCTTCTTATAGTTCTCGTACCACATCTTGACCTGCGCCGGGGTGCGGGGACGGTCGCCGCCACACCTTTTGTTCACCTCCTCGCATATTGTCGACCACACCAACTGGGGATTTCGAGAAAAGTGGAGGTTAATGATGAGAAAGATGTATGACTTTTGGGGATCATTCAGAAGGCTGACAGGTTCTTTTGGCTTTCCGAAACCAGAGGGCAATTCGTATTTTTATATAAGGAACATTCGCATTTCGAAAAAAAAAACGAACTTTGAAAACACCTCTAACTTTTCTACAAGTATTTGACACAGCTATGGTACTTTAACTTAGCCGCACAGGGTCACCTCAATTGTAAAACGATGTAAATGAAGACTTTCTTTGGCGTAAAATACTGACTCAAGCATAAAACATCTAAATATCCTACTGCAAAGACAAGTAAAAAGTTCCAAACAAGATCACTTTTCAAGCAGTTACGGTAGCAGTTTTTTAGTTCAAGCTCAGATTCGACGCCACAAACTCGAAAAACGTTACCACCTTGTAGCGGCATCTATAAGTACTTATACCATCATATATGAAACACAAAAAGTCCTTATGTCACAAAAACCTACATTGCGCAAACAAAGTTCAATCAATTTTAAAATACTAGCTGACCCGGCAAACTTTGTTTTGCCATAAAAACACGAAACATTCATCCCCTACTCTACCTAACCGTACCTACCCTACCTACTAAATGTATGGGAAAATGGTGTAACCCGACTTTGTTTTGAATTTCAGAATAATCGACAACGCCACCTATTGGCATTACCGGATAGAACCAGTATACAACGCTATGTTTATTTTAGTCCGTGTTTTGTTTATGTCATGTATCAGAGATGGCGCTGTAACGAATGGGAAAACGTATAAGAAAATGAATTTTTATCATATTTCTTTTTTCGTTGTTTCCGATATTTTATTACTTATTTACTACTGCGGACTGCGGAATTTACTATTGCATAAAAAGATAAATCCAAAAAAAAAAAACAAAAATTGGTACAGCCGTTCTTGAGTTATAAGTGGTGTAACTAACCCGACTTTGTTTTATTTAAATAGATAGATACAACAGTCTAACAACAACCATAGGGCAGTAGTCCACCTGACAACACCCTTCTGGTCGGAGGATCCTCCCTTTTCAATGTAGTTTGCGGGACAGTGTGATTTCCCACCCAGTTCCGCATACCTTAAAAACCGGCCAAGTGCGAGTCGAACTCGCGAACGAAGGGTTCCGTACCATTATCGCAAAAAACCGCAAAAAGACACGTTTGTTCTATGGAGCCCCACTTAAATATTTATTTTAATCTGTTTATAGTATTTGTTGTTGTAGCGGCAACAGAAATACATAATCTGTGAAAATTTCAACTGTCTAGCTATCACGGCTCATGAGATACAGCCAGGTGAACGACGGACAGACAGACAGACAGATGGCCGCGGAGTCTTAGTAATATGTGCCCGCTTTTACACTTTGGGTACGGAACACTAAGAACCGCTTGAATCCTTAAAATAATCCAAAAAAACTTACATAATTATATAACTGGTTTTGTGGTTCCATTTTCTAGCTTTTATTAAGTTTTTTTGAAGAATAATATTATTTAATTTTATAAATTGCAAGCAAGTGAAAACGAATTTTAACTAAAAACCATAGATTTAGAATTTTTTTGCCTAAAAACACTAGTTTTGACATCTACGTTTTTTTTAAACCAGACATGGAGAGTAGGTGGCCACACGTGTAAAGTTATACAGCCAAGGTACGCCGTAAAGAATGGTTTGCAAAGTAGATATCAAATACAGAATTGCTAATAACTAAATATATTATAAATAACATAGCGGTTTCTATAACGGAAGAATTCAGCACGAATTATCAATTTTAATAATATTTTGTTCGTCTGTACATACGTCTTATAAAGTTAAACCGAAAATTTATATTTGAGGTAGCACATAATGACCGCAAGTGCGACTGCCATGCTCAGAGCGAGGATCCTGGATTCGACAACGTAGGACAGGTTTTTAGATTTCCTCAGGGTAATTCTTCGTAGCAACTCGGCATCTGGTTGTACCTTTTATTTTTTTAAGGTTCCTTGATCTTTTGGGGAAAAGACAGGGATTTTGAGTTTTTATCTCACTAAGACCACCCCGGTGATCAAATTCCTGGGGAGACTATAAAGGAGTTTCCCCTGGCGCCAAACCTCGCTGGGAAAGTGTGCAAGGAAGCACATGATCACTGTGTCACTGTCTTTCCTGAGGCCCTAGACAAGTGACATTCTATCATCGAAAGCGAGGCGATGGTGATTGGAAAAAAGGCAAAATTGTATGGGATTGACAAGCGATATCGAAATATCACGTGATCAATCTCTTACATTTTGACAATTTCGACTATCGCCTTTGCTGACATCGAATGCCACATTACTGGAGCCTCTGGTCTCTCAGTCACGGGTGGGCGGAAGGAAACCCAAACTGAACGCCAGAGATCCCGGGGCACTGGCTCTTTAGGGCACTGGCGTGATGATTGCAAATGACTATTTATCTGTACCTACGTATTACATTTTATGCTATAATGCAAACCCTGTTTCTACATGTTGATTTTGTTGTGTGTTCTATTTCATAAAACACAGACAAACCCTCCTAACTAAACTAGTACACCTAACTGCGCATAAGAACCTGACACTTAACATAAGCAAGTAATTCTACACTCGCATAGTTTTATATTGTTGCTGAGTAGGTTACTTTGCCTCGTGGAACATTTGTTTACTAAAATTGTTATTAATTACAGGTGACCTTCGATGGATTATTTCGTCATTATTTTTGCTCGTCTGTTGGTAGCTTGGGCCAGAATTTTAGGCTTCAAAATTAAAATAGGAATTGGTCCTAGGTTATCATCTCCAGAAAATCACTAGGGGATCGGAGCCTGAAAAATATAGGGCGATATTTCAGATTTAGGAGTTACGTTATTGGTCTTAGGTTCCGACGCCTTGGTTGGTTGGTTTTAGGGATTCGAAAAAAATATCGCCAAAGCGGCACAAAAATCACGTTTGTTATATGGGAGCTCCACTCAAATATTTATTTTATTCTGTTCTAATTTATTTTATTTTGTATTTGTTGTTATAGCGGCAACAGAAATACATCATCTGTGAAAATTTCAATTGCCTAGGTATCACGGTTCATGAGATAGAGCCTGGTGACAGACGAACAGACAGACACACTCAAGGGGTTAAAGCAGAAAGAAGAAGTAGAATAAACAGTGCGACTGTAATTATTTAGCCATTAGCTCCTCTGAGGCTTTTCAAATCTAATCCCATTAATCCTTCAAACGTGGTTAATTTCTATCAACCACGGAAGCATAACAACCAATCGATATTTTATCTTTTTCGTTAACCGGTAACTGATATCGAGCGATAATCTTTACGTAACTACTGCTATCCGATAAAAAGATTATATTTTTTTATCATTATAATCGTATCTTTTATATCTTATAAACAATATTGGGTATCAAAGGTGAAGGAATTCAATTAAGTGGTGGTCAATGGTTAAGATAGCGACTCAACGGCAGATTGGAGATAATAATGTAACTTATTTTGTTAATTCATAATTTTAATTGATACATACATACATACATAAGGAGGAGCTCGTGGCTAAATAATAACAGCCGCACGGGTCGATCTTCAAGGTTAAGCAACCTTGACGAGGTCGGTCCGTGGATGGTTGACCATTTCAATATACCGAGTTGCCTCCGTACCTCGGAAAGCACTTTAAGCCGTTGGTCCCGGCTGTCATTTGAAGACCTTTGACAGTCGTCACGAGTAGTCAGAAGCTTGCGATCTGACACCAGTCCTGCAAGGGGTACCGTGTTACCCAGTTACTGGGTTGTGGAGGTCAGATAAGGCAGTCGCTCCACGTAAAACACTAGTGCTCAGCTGAATCCGGTAAGACTGGAAGCCGACCCCCAATATAGTTGGGAAAAGGCTAGGCAGATTGATTGACATACATACATACATGAACTCACGCCTTTTTTCCCATGGGGGTAGACAGAAACTGCAGAACGCCACCTGCTACGATCCTTACATACTTCTTTAGCTTCACTCACATTCATACATCTAGTCATACACACGACGGTTATGAGTACTGCACACCTTTCTGAAGAACATCACCAATAAGGTTTATGTATGTCTTTCTAGGGCGTACCCTCCCGGCGTTTCCATTCACGTCTGCCTTGTAAATACCTTTCGTTAGTCGCCTTTCATTCATCCTCTCAACTTGGCCAAACCATTTAAGGGCCTAAATACGCTTTAGTGCCATAACATTCTGAAGCATACTCCATAGTACCGGCTAAGTTAAAAGGTTAGAAAAAAAATAGTATATTATGCAACTAGTGAATAAAGGACGGTTTTAAAGCGAGGGCCATAGATGAATCACGAACAAGTGAAGGATTCTAAAAACTGAATCACGACCGTAGGGAGTGATTCATGATGATTGCATCACGAGCATAGCGAGTGATTCAAGTGTTAGAATCCTGAACGACGCGAGTGATTCATGGCCCTCGATATAAATCCGTTTTATTCAAGAGTTGCATACTACATATATTTTATACCATGACTTCGAGAAAAAGAAGGATTTAAGCCAAAAGCACAAGGAATAATAATAAATAAATAAATGGTTTATTACCTTCAAAATTTACAGAAAATGAGAAACCTTAGGGCTTCACATTTTTTGTAAATTGAAGCTGAGCCTTTGAGTTTGAGTTACCTAAACAGCACCTGTGTTTCAGGAGCCAGTGACCACCTCCGTTAAGTTACATAATTATAATTAATTAATTAAACACCAATGCAATTAATATTAGAATTACAATCCAAATAAGTATTCACTAAACATCCTAGACCAAAATAAAATCATTATCAAAATCCTAAATATAAATAAACTCAAAATTAAATCGACGAAGGAGTTTGAAATTCGAATATTCTTTGCACAAGAAGTTTGTATCGAGTATTTTATGCGTAAGTAGGTTGTATTGCATTGAGATGGAGGTCAAATATATATTGGTGTGTTCTAAATTCAAACACCAAAACAGTGATTAAAAGTGCTTTTTATTCACTGTTTTCAGTGAATAAAATAAGCTTTTTAGAGGGGGAATGGTATAAATATATTTATTATTGTTTCAAGTACATTATTTTTTAAACATGGTTTTTTCATATAACAAATAGTTTTGCTTTAAAAAAATAATTGACAATACGATATCTTTCGCAACTTTTGGATACTACTCCAAAACGACTTGGATGTTTAAAAATATTTTTGCACAGAAAAATTAATGGCTGGATTTTCTTTATAACTGACATAGCATATGAAATCAAATAATATTTTGAAAACAAAACTGTTCAAAAGGAGGTTCAATATTGATATTTTTGCATCGAGCGGGCGCACGGCCAGTACTGCGTTTACTTTGAGGCGTATATATCGCCTTAACATACTCTTCTCAATTTAGTCACTACATCTTCTTTGAAACCACAACGTTGTCTCATTACATCATTCCTCAATCTATCATTTGAAGTTACAACACACATACTTCGCAAGGAACGCTTTCTACTGCATTTATCCTACTTTCATGTCTTTTAAATTTAATTGATGTTGTCAATTAATATTCCTCGAAGGTTTAGGCAGAAGTGTTCTTATGGTGCACCTACGTTACGTTTGGTCAGTTATGTTTAAGCCCCATATAAGAGGCGTGGTCAATGACATGAACAGAGCAGAAATCTACTCATGGCTGCTACTGAGCTTGTCCAGGGAATCGAATCCAGCATAAGGTTCTTATTCAGTAGTAGCATTGCCGCTATATATTTGGCTTTTGTTAGACCATTCCGACGTTTCAGAAAACTTATTGGTCCTTCATTTTCAGAGGACCTAGTGCGATTTTTTATACGCACTCGATCGGCAATTCTATGGGAAGCTACATTTATTTATTTTTAGGGTTCCGTTCCGGAAGGGTGAAGCCCTCTATTGCTGTCACTCACGTGTCTGTCTCACTGGCCGTCTGTCCGTCGATTGTCACAAAGGTTTTACGGCCAAACGGTTGGAGCAACAGTCTTCAATTTTTTTTATAAGCATCTTGTTGAGCCAAAGCCATGCAAATAGTCAAAAAATATTTTTTAAATGTTTTTAAGGGGGCTTACAGCTAAAGGGGGAGCGTGAAAAAACATTTCTAACCTATCCCATCGAGTGGGGTATCGTTGTTTAGAACTCGCTGAGTAGATAAATACTGTATTTTCTGTTTTAAAATATATTGGAAAACAAAAGAATGAGAAGCCGCCAAAGTCAGCCTTTTTTACAAAATTTAGTTCCGAAGAATATTTTAACTTCCCATTGTCCTATGAACTTGAAATTTAGTGATAATGCTTATTATTACGTATATTTTAGTAACAAATACCAAAATATTGATAGATCAGATTTTTTCTTTGAAATTACCTATTTTTTTTCTATTACAACCAACTTATTTTTGCGGTTTGGTACGGAACCCTAAACTTTCGAAGTCCGACACGCACTTGGCCGGTTTTTTTTAATATTTTGGTGGCGATATATTCTCCGTTGTTTGTCACTACCTTCTTACTTAAAACTACAAATCAAAAGGCTACATTTAGAATCAGTAAACTGTTATCTAAATCTAGTATCTGATTAGTAATTATGGTGTTCTTTGATTAGTTGACCAAAAACAATTAAGGCAAAGAATTAAGGCGACAGAGTTAAAGTAATCATTCTACATTTTTATAATATCGCGCCGATATCTGCTGGATCGGTAGGATTTCTGTGACATTGGTTCTTATTATCTTGTTTACTACTGTTGGTTGCGTTGTTGGAGCGTCCCTGTCGCAACACATCCCTGTATCGTGCTATCAACTCGAGAACTGTTCTCTTCTTGTTCTCACCTGTTTACTCCTGTTGGTCGCGTTGTTGGAGCGTCCCTGTCGCAACACGTCCCTGTGTCGTGCTATCAGCTCGAGGACTGTTCTTTTCTCCAGTTCTGTGAAGTTCTTGGACCGCTCCTTGTGGCCGCGGCGAGCGCGGAAAGATGTGGACGTGCTGCGTGTGGACATATCACTCTGGGGAAGAGGGAAAAGGGACTTTGAGTCAAAAATTTATAAAGTGCAATTTGCTATTGCTGATTAAAATTATGCAGCGATTTAATCGCGTAAAACATTTAAAATGCATTTCATTATTTAGGTACCTTATTTAATTGCGGTTTGGCATTTATTTTGACTTTATTTTACTCTGATTTTATTACTTCATTTAATTGTAATTTAATTTTAATTTAAGTTAATTGCAAATTTGACGGAGTTTTATTTTGATTTAATTTTAAATGTATGTTATTTTAACCTTATTTTGACCATTTTTTTTTTTCTAATGTAAACAAGTGTCAAATTCAGATTCTTTATTTGTAAACATAGGTTACAGTTGATCGCGTAAGTGACAGATGTATACAAGTCATATACATCTGTCCCTTACACACACTCACAATAACCTTACTCTAAGAGCTTATGGTCAACCCCCTGAGCAGAAGAACTTATCGAACTTATGACGCAATGGATTAGGTATTTCTCTCAAAATTCTTAGAGTTGTGATTGAAATTGAAAACATTCGTAAATCTATGAAAGTCATTATAAGGAGGAGGGGGGGGGAAGAAAGGCAGCGTTGGAAGGTCTTCTCTAGGTGGAGCGACGACCTGGTCAAGGCTGTGATCTTTTTTTTTTTTTTTTTTTTTATTCTTAACTCTAATCCCCGCCAACGTAATTGGCGCCTTATGTGCTAAACCTCAAACATTCCGGTCAATCTTTCATGCCTCTCGTACTTTCATTCTTCATACTATCTCTTTCTAGCACAGGACCGATCAGTGTGGCGACGCTTGGGGGAGGCCTTTGTCCAGCTGTGGACTTCTTTCCGCTGAACTGATGATGATTATAAAGGGGGTATCGACTATCGTGCTATTTTGAGATTAATTATATTATAATATTATTTATTATAATTGATTATTTGTCAGTCGGTTGTGGAGGTTAAATAAGCAGTCGCGTGATGTATAATTCAGGTACTAGTTTTTCATCTTAACATTGAAGGGGAAAAACTAGATAAATGATAGAAATGATACATCGACAGATGAAACCAAAGTCGGATACATAACATGAAAAATTAAAACACCCGACACATTTTTATTTCATGCTACATAATGTATATAGTAGTAGACACGCTTCGATCGAAAATCTATTGAACATGACAAAATATCTTCCAAAGACACCCGATTAAAAACAGTAAAACGCCAATAACTTTTAAACGGCTGAACCGATTTTCATCAAACATGGCTAAGAACATTCTCGATAAATTCACCTTTCACACAAAAAAAAAACAATCAAAATCGGTTATAGCTATGATGCCACTGAGAGATACACAAATACACAAACTCACAGGTACACACGTCAAACTTATAACACCCCCCACACCCCCGTCGGGGGAAATTCCTATTAGATTTCCTCCCCCCCTGCCCTCTTATACGCGTTCGTAGTTTAATTTTATTTTTATTTAATAATAATAGGTAATTATAGGCAATATATATAGGTAGTTACTGTTAATTAAGTATTTTATACTATGTAAATTTTAATTAAAAATAAAATTGTATTATAATTGTAAAACAAAAAAAAGAATAAAAAAAAATGCCTATCTTTTTTTTAATTTACTAGAAATACTTTCCATAAACATTAAAAATGATTTCGCCAATACCTTAATTCGTAGTATTTTTTTCCTAAGTACCTATCTATCCAGTTGTTTAAAATTCGCATGGACATAATTAATTCCAAACCATTAATATGTAAAAAAGTAAGTAAATAGACATAATTTATTATTATTTTCTAAAAAGGTTGCTAGCCGTTCCGCGCAGTTGAAAACAAAATATCTTTCTATATAAATAATTCAATAGCCGTGTTTGGGCTTACTGGAATCGTCTTGAGATGTACTTTGTCAATAAATGATTTTCATGGTAAGAGATGAATAAAAAACTTTTAACAAAAAAGTCAAACCGGCTTCCAAATCCAAACACTAAAAACCTAAAATTAACTTTCTTTTCCGAAGTCGGTGTCGAAAAACGGCAAATAATAGGTAACAAAGACACCGACCGGTACCGTGCGCGGCGTGGCGTCCGCGTCCCGGACACACTTGGACAAAAAATGTACGTGAAATTTTGAACCCGTGCCTCGCACGGGCACCTAGCCGTGCACGGCCCGCGCCCGCCACGGTCTAGAAAAATTTGTTCTGTAACTGCTGATAGTAGAAATATTTCGGAAAAATCCATTACAATTTAGTTGAAAGTTAAGCGTAAGTTACTTTAAAGTAATTATTTCTGTTATTAACTGTACTATAACTAGTCTCACTGATCGGCTAAATGATAGTTTCAACTAGCTGACCCGGCGAACTTCGTTCCACCTAACAAATTTCTAAAATAAAATATTTTTTCTAAAATCGGTCCAGCCATTTCAGAGATTAGCAACAAACAGACAGACAGACAAAAATTGTAAAAAATGTTATTTTGGTGTATGTACCGTATATATTCATATACATGTAGTAAAAAACGGTTATTTCAATATTACAAACAGACACTCCAATTTTATTTATACATATCAAGATTAACTCGAGGAGCTCGTGGCTAAATAATAACAGCCGCACGGGTTGATCTTCAAGGTTAAGCAACGCTTGACGAGGTCGGTCCGTGGATGGGTGACCATTTTCAACATACCGAGTTTCCTCCGTGCCTCGGAAAGCACGTTAAGCCGTTGGTCCCGGCTGTCATTTGAAGATCTTTGACAGTCGTTACGGGAAGTCAGAAGCTTGAGATCTGACACCAGTCTTGCCAAGGGGTACCGTGTTACCCAGTTACTGGGTTGTGGAGGTCAGATAGGCAGTCGCTCCACGTAAAACTAGTGCTCAGCTGAATCCGGTAAGACTGGAAGCCGACCCCAATATAGTTGGGAAAAGGCTAGGCAGATTTCAGATCAAGATTAACGTTCCAGTACTGGTTAAACCATGTAGAAGGATATTTTAAACTAATATTCATTACAAATGTCTTAAATTATATATTTTAAATAAAGGTAAACAAGTTTAAAGTCGTTAATACTTAAATCAGGAAATCTTAATGAATATTATTAGGTACTATTTGCAGAATTTTAAAAGTTTAGTATGCTTAAATACAAAGTTCTAAATCATGTCTGTATGTAAATGTAAGTAAAAATATATGTAGTTTTATTTATATTCTACCAAATAAATCACTAATTTGTTTTAAATACTAGATAGCTATTTTTAACCGGCTTCAAAAAAAGGAGGAAGTTCTCAATAAGGAATATTTATTTTTATATATATTACCCGATTACTCAAAGAAGCCTGGACCGATTTGGAAAGTGTATCCTAGTCGTGTTTAGGCTTATTGGAATCGTCATGAGATGTACTTTGGCTATAAATGATTTTCATGGTAGTATGGGTTAAAAATAAAAAAAAAGTTATAACAAAAAAATCAAACCGACTTCCAAAACAAAACACTACAAAGCGAAAAATAACATTCTTTTCCGAAGCCGGTGTTTTTGGTACCTATTTATATATGTTTTTATTTATTGCTTTTCGTTTGTTTTGGAAGTCGGTTTATTGATGGTAATTGTCTTGATTTCTAGATTTTCAAGGTATTTGGCAACCCAATAATAATTAATTCTGTCGAGGACACTTCTTTGCAGCTAAAATACTAGGAAGTGGTGCCAGGTTTTAGATTATCAGACTAATTTTAATAATAAAAAAATACGAAAACAAAAACAAATGTAAATGACTTTCAATTTCGAAATATTCATCATACAGGTAATCTTTCAGGCGTCAAAGTCCTCGCGACTTTGTGTAAAACTTTGACATATGAAAAAATATCTGCTGCTCACATAAACTAATATAAATAACTTGACTAAATGAAAGAAGGTGTTTTGTAGCGATTTCACTCAGGTTCATGAGTACCTTCACACCCTGAACGATCGCCAACGAATTAAGGCGATATAATTATACGCCCCAATGTTAACGCAGTACTGGCCGTGCGCCCGCTCGGAGCCAAAATATTAATATTGTACCTCCTTTTGAACAGTTTTGTTTGCAAAATATTATTTGATTTACATATGCTATTTCAGTTATGAAGAAATTCCAGCCATCAATTTTTCTGTGTAAAAATATTTTTAAACATCCAAGTCGTTTTGGAGGAGGATCCAAAAGTTGCGAAAAATATCGTGTTGCTAATTATTTTTTTAAAGCAAAACTATTTGTTATACGAAAAAACCATGTTTAAAAAATAATGTACATGAAACAATAATAGATATTCTTTTTTTTCAAACCTTTTAACCTAGCCGTTACTAAGGACTAGGCTTTAGAAAGTTACCGTTTTACGGCACTAAAGCGGATGTAGGCTCTTAAATATCACCCTGTCTTCAATCAAATTAGACTAAAGGACCAAGAAATTCAAAGGAATTTGAACTCATTAAAGTTCAACCATTGACCGATAGGTACATACAAGTAAAATCTTTAGTCAGGTTTTTTGTTTTCCGGTGATTTGTTTAATATGTTGTAATAAATAAGAATAAATATCGTTACCTACCATTTATGTGCGTAACTGTACTTTAGTCGTGCAAAATTTACCCATTATTGAGTAGTAACAGATACAATAAATCTGAGCGATTCGGAGTATTTAACTAGTATTATGAAATAAGGATGCCACTAAAAATTTGCCTAGGATTGTATTAATATAAATTATCTATTCGCATTTGATTGCTAATTAACTTATTATATAGGCTCTTGATTTCGCATATGTCTTGTTTATTTATTTATTTTTAACCAACTTCAGAAAAAAAAACGAGTAGGTTCTCAATTCGGCGGTTTTTTTTTGTTTAGCGGTTTCCCTTTTACTCAAAGACGCTAGGACCGTTTTAGAAAATTCTTCTTTTGTTTGAAAAGGTATATTTCCCAGTTGGTCCCATGGACATTAGGTCAAGATCTGATGACGGGATCCTGCAGAAATCGAGGGAACTCCTCAAATATTCCAGGCATATGTATAGCGATTTTGATATTTTCATCAACAATGCAATCATTTGCACTCATAATGTAATATTTTGTGAAGTGCAACTGATGAAGAAGACCACAGACGGGCACTGGAACTCCTTAATGATAAGTATGTCACGGGTATACGATATTTCGAATAGTTGACCGAATATAATGAAGCATATACTTATAATAAAGGGTATACTGATGAAAATGGTACCATCGAACTGATCTGATGATGATGATGCCGGAGGGTAGGCACTGGAACTCAGAAATAAAACAATGTATCCAAGTGGTTTTTGGGAGTATTGGAAATGTCATGAGATGTACTTTCTCCATAAATGATTTTCAAGGAAATTTTAGGTATCGACCAAAACTAAATAGAAAATTAAAAATCTTTATCAAAATTAACAAAGACACCAAGTCCGGAAAAGAAAGTTACTATTCGCTTTTAAGTGTTTTGCTTTGGATGTCGGTTTAATTTTTTGTTAAAAAGTTATATATAGGCTTACGATGTATGTTTCTAAACTCCATTTGAAATAACATTAGACATGTTTCCAAATCTTATTACAGTCCGTTCAACCGATTTTGAGTTCTATCCCGTAAACATAAGGATGACATAAAAAGCATAAACCCGTTACCAAAACCAACTGTTTATTACAGCTACCATGTGTCGTATAACCAACGCAATAGAAGTCAAAATCGGTCGAACGGGCTGTAAAATGGGCTAATTTAAACGTCTAATGTTATCGCAAATGGAGTATAGATTTACTTTACTTGTATTTTCTTTTTTAATACAAACAACAACAATATAAGACGACGTCTGTATTGCATCTATAAAGTACTCCCACATGTCCATGTTTGGGTTCCGTATAATATGGAGCGAGCGTTTTGCCATCAACCGGGCATATATATAGTTTCCGAGCTGCTATTGTGAAATTCCAGTTGGAAAAACTGCCCGGACCTATGGGACTTTAACAAAAAAACTTTTTTTACAAAAAATTAAACCAACTTCCAAAACAAAACACTACAAAGCGAAAAATAACTTTCTTTGCCGAAGTCTGTGTCTTTTGTACCCATTGTTTTCCGTTATTCGACACCGACTATAATTGATGAAAATACCAAAATCGCTATATGTATGCCTATAATATATATACGGTCGAATTGAGAAAATCCATTTTTGGAAGTCAGTTAAAAAAAAGTTCATACAAATCCGTTCAGCGGTTCTCGAGATAAGCCAAGTCATACACACAGACACAGACATAAATTTGAATTTATTTTATACTATACTATGACAAGATTCTCGATCATACGTAACCAAAGCTTATAATGAATATGGTTTTATTGTTTTAATCTTATAAGTGCCTTAACATATTTGTGACAACCCTGACATAGGCTATCTGTATTTTAATGCGAGTTGACTAGAACTTGTGCCTTGTGAAACCCGTTTAGTGATTTCTAATTTAGGTACTTAACAACACGAACAAGTTACATTTGGTGAAGCTAATACAAATCTACTTATGCAGCAGTATAATTGAAAACAAACTTTTATATTTTATAATGTTTATTTTTAAAACAATCATTTATATTAAAAAAATTGCATTGTCACGCGAAGCAAATGTCTGTGCAAATTGTCAGCTCAATCGGACACTGGGAGGTGGGTCAAATTGAACTTGCAAGATTTGATCACAAACTCCGTGACAGGTAAGCGTAATATAAGGTTGTAAAATTGTATAGAAATAATATAGTCGTAAACACAAAATGTGAATATTTTTTTTTTTTAAACTATTTTTTTTCGTATTCTTCTCAGCAAACCCATACATTTGATACCAATCATATGTTAAGAAAACCAGAAAGAACAAGCAAAAAGTCTAATAAAAACTGTAACCCGACTACTGGTGAAAGGATTTTCAAAATCAGTGCAGTAGTTTTTGGGTTTATCGATTACAAACTTACAAACAAATCTTTCCTATTTATAATATTGAGTAGATAGATGATGAACCTTGTTTTATACCTAAAAAGGTAGGTTTATCTAGATTTCTTTAGACGGCAGAATTATTTTTATTGAATGGTTTGGATACTGTCAGACAGCAGCTAAGCCGTTTAGAGGTCATTTTCTTTGATATTAATATTACCTACCAGTATCATTGTTCGGATACCAAATAGTCGATTGACATTCATAAACTAATAAGCAATGTTAGTATAATATCAAAGGATTTTTGGAACAGAAAGTTGATAGACAACGGAAAAAATGTAATGATGACCTTTCATAGTGCAGATTGAGATATAAGAATTTAATTAAGCTGAAAATTTGCATTTGCCAACTTCAATGATGGAATCCCAAAATGCATTCTCTTGACTGTTTCCTAGTGCTAAATAATTTAATAAATATTATATAAATAGCTTAACTAATTTCCGTGCACTAACACGACAAGTAAAGATACAACTTTAAAGAAGCAAACGTTAATTAACGGTAACGGTATTGATTTGATATCGTCTTAGCTACGACCTTTTATAAAAAGGTAAAATTGTATGTTTCTATGTTTGTAATAATGGGTAATATTTTTTTTTTTTTTTTTTTATTGTAAATAGGCTCGCGCTTGACCACTATCTCACCTGATGGTAAGCGATGATGTGGTCGACGGTGAAGCACGCTTGCCTAGAAGTAACCTATTCACTCTTGACTTAAAGACCCCTAGATTGTAGCTATCGGGAAACACAGACTCCGGCAGGGAATTCCACTCCTTAGCTGTACGCATAATAAAAGTGTCCCCAAAACGTTTTGTGCGTATGGGTGGGATGTCCACCATGTACCGATGACGCATCGCCGTGCGTCTGGTTGTCCGATGATGGAACGGGCTGGGCGGAATTAAATCATGCAATTCCATCGCACACTCCCCGAAATGTAACCGATAAAAAACCGACAAGCTGGCAACTCGGCGACGATGTTCAAGGCTCTGGAGCTTTGATTTGACCAGTGCCTCATTGCCGATAAGTCTCTTGGCCCGCTTTTCGATCAACTCTAGTGCATCAAGCTGGTATTTGGCAGAACCGTCCCAGAGGTGAGAACAGTACTCCATGCATGATCGAACTTGCGCTTGATACAAGTACAATATCTAAAAGTATCGACTGATCCGATTACGAAAAATCTTTAAATGATACACGATCGTTACACGATGTTACACGATCGTCGAGCTACACGATCGGCGAGCTACATGATCGTAAAGCTACACGATCGTATAGCTACACGATCGTCGAGCTACATGATCGTAAAGCTACACGATCGTCGAGCTACATGATCGTATAGCTACACGATCATAAAGCTATACGATCGTAGAGTTACATGATCGTAAAGTTACACGATCGTCGAGCTACATGATCGTAAAGCTACACGATCGTAAAGTTACACGATCGTCGAACTACATGATCGTCGAGCTACATGATCGTATAGCTACACGATCGTTGAGCTACATGATCGGCAAGCTACACGATAGTAGAGTTACACGTTCGTTGAGTGTGTTAAGCTCCTTTTACCCAGAAAAATGCACGGTTTCTGTGAGAAAAACCACGGGACCGATGTCATAGTAAAGAGCTAGTATTGAATAAAGCATCTGTATCCTTACAAACATTCTTACCCGACAAAAATTTTATCCAGAAAAAGTAGCTTTTCAGTTTCTGCAGGATAGATCTGTTTTTCAGACGGCGCCTGGCTCTAAAGATCTTAATAAACGCTTAACGGTTTTATCATCATCATGTCGGTTTTATCAATATGGTGCACCGATTTTCGTCATCAGCCTTTTTACGTTCCCACTGCTGGGACACAGGCCTCCTCTCTGTGAGATGGAACGGGCCGTAATCCACCACGTGGGCCGAGTGCGGGTTGGTGGATGTCACATGTCTTTGATTTTTTTGTTCTAGAACATTCTGGGACAGGGTTTCCTGACGAGGTTTTCCTTCACCGTCTTTAGAGTAGAACGATTTTATACAGTATGATCGTACCGTCCAAGTCAATAAGACGCGCTATGTCATCAAATTACCATTTTGCATTAATTATTATTATCGTTGTAGGCCTAAAGGTCGCTTGTTACCTGAAGATTCTTTAACGATTTTGACCCATTTGATGCGAATACTTTAAGTTGGTACCTACCAGTTCTTGGTATAGATTTTTAGGGGTCCGTACCAAAATGGTAAAAAGGAACCCTTATGGTGCGACTCAGTCTGTCTGTCCGTCTGTCACAGCTGGATATCTCAAGAACTACTAATACTAACTAGAAACTACTACTATCAACTTGAAATTTGGAATAGTTTTAGATGACGTTTGCCCAACTTTTACATTTTGTAAGTATATACATTTTCGTATACAATGTGTTATTTTTAAATATTTTTTGTACCCGTTTCACAACGTTGTCCTTTTTAACCCAAAGGTTGACTGTTAGAAAATGCCTTGTGGCATTAAGTCCGCCTATGTACTATTGTACATGAAGTTTTAATAAATAAATAAACTTTTTTGCAAATAAGAAAGAAATAAAAATATACATAATATTAATTATATAGAAAGAGCGCTATTTGCACATTCTCAAACAATTTTTCATATTTTTTAGGCGGCATAGTTTTCGACTCTTGGCAAAATAAAAAAAATTCCCTCCCTTATCTCCGAAGTTTTAACAGAGAAAAATCTGAAATTATTCAATGTGATAGAAGTCAATTGTGAACCAAATTTTTTTTGCTTGAAATAGTATGTTTCGAAATTGGTCCCATTTAAATTTAGTGAAGATCTGATGAAGAACTTCGGCAACATAACTCTTCAAAATAATATATATTCATTTTCATTTCACCGGTTATGTTCAGTTTCATGATATTCGGGTAATCTATTCTGGCATTATTTATACTCTACTTAACTACTTGCCTATTAGGTAGGCACAACAAAAAAGTGAAAAATAACTTTATTTTTGGAAGTCGGTGTCCATAACGCAAAAAATTGGTACCTACCAAAGACAGCGACTTCCAAAAATAAAGTTATTTTTCACTATGTAGATTTCTTATTTGGAAGTCGGTAGTGTTTTTTCGTAAAAGTAGTTTTTTTTGTTAAAACGTTTTTTATTTATCTCTTTTTAGTTTTGATAGGTACCTCCAATTATTATGAAAATCGTTTATAGCCTAAGTCTATCTCATGACGATTCCAATAAGCCCAAAAACGACTAAGATCATCATCATCATCAGTCTTTTTCATGTTCCCACTGTTGGGACACAGACCTCCTCTCTGTGAGAGGAAATGGGCCGTAACCCACTGGGCCTAGTGGGGGTTGGTGGATGGCACATCTCTTTGAATTTTTGGTTCTAACACATGCCGGTTTCCCACCATGTTTACCTTCACCGTTTTGAGAGCAGTCGTGATGAAATAATTTACACAAAGTTAAGAGCCTGCCTTGGGTCGAACCCACGACTTACAACTTGTAAGTCGCGGCCGTCACAAACACGACAAGGATACATTGTTTTATTTCGGAGTTCCTGTGCCTACCTTCCGGCTTCATCAGCAAATCAGTTTGATGGTATGGTACCATTTTCATCAGAACCATTTATTTATAAGTATTTGCTTCACCGTAGACGGTTAACTATTCGAGATATCTTATACCCATGACATATTTAGCATTAACCAGTGGCCATCTGCGGTCTTCTTCATCAGTTCCACTTCATCAAATGATACTTTCGAAGTACAAATAATTGCAATGTTGATAAAAATACCAAAATCGCTATCTGTATACCTATAATATTTCAGGAATTCCCACGATTTCTGCAGGATCCCATCATCAGATCCTGACGTGATAAACATGGGACCATAAGGGAAGTAATCCCCTTCACTCAAAAAAAGAATTTTCCAAATCGGTCCGGGCGTCTTTGAGTAATCGGGTGACATATATAAAAAAAAGATGTCGACGAATTGAGAACCTCCTCCTTTTTTAAGTCGTTTAAAATCGTATTTTACCGAAATTTATAACCATTGGTTACCAATTTACCATATATAAATACACCGTTGGTTGAGTTACATACGGATAAAAAATCAGGGCCTTAGAGTTAACCAACTATCCGTCCACCAACTATGTTGTAATTATACAATTAACATTTATTTGATCATAGTTAACTAATAAATATTACTAGATACAAAGAACTAATGTACAGGTTTCCGTATAAATGCAAGGTCTGCTTATGCTTACACGTGCCGATTTAGGCGCTCATTGACCCAAAGCCGTGTGTTTTCGACTCGAAGTGTCTGCGATTCGAGTTGTGACCTTCGGCGTGCGGACGCAAGGACTTAACGGCATTTTTTATAATATACGGATTATTTTTTAATATCGTCACTCGTTTATTCTTCGAAGATTTGGCTTAGGTACCCTATAGAAAGAAAGGAGGAATAGTAGTATACATATTCACGAGCTGGCTGATCAAAACCATAGGTATGTATACTCTCTGGTTCTCACATTGCCGAGGCGGTGGGGCTCAGTAGCCGTGGCTTGGTCACCCGCCACAGTGAATCGAAGTGGAACCCGAGGAGAGGTCGCTTTTTCCGATAAGCCGACGACGTAGCGGTCAACAAGTAGGTTGCGGTGCCGCTTGGGCGACATTACTACTGAGGCAGGCCGCGATCTCGTATGGGGCCTCCCATAACCATACGATATCGCGGCTGAGGGTTGGAGACAGCGGCGGGAGAGGAGTGCCAGTTTTGCTCTCTCCCTACCTTCTGCGGCCTGGACGGGGTCGCCACCATTTTATGACGGACGCGGTGGGGCCGCAGGGTAGGAGGAGTGTCGGCATAGTGTTGGCCGCTCTCTCTATCCCCTGCGGCCGAAAATTGATATGTGGCAGAGCCATTGACCTTGACTCGTCCCAGATGGACCAAGGTTGCCATACACGGGGTCGTCTAGCTCCCATGTGCTGGATTGGTCCTGGGGTCACGGCGTACAGAGTGTTCTGGTGCGCCGGTGATGGAGGGTACTCCCCAGAAGAGGGTCCGGTGATGGACAGCCGCGGCGAGTTCGCGGTGAGTGCTAATAAGTGCCCGTGTTCCCGCCATAAGCGGCATCGGAGGACACCGTGGAGCACTATCCCACACACACTACACCAATAAAAATGGGTTACGTCGACACGTGTAAAGAAAGATCAACATCGAACAACTCAACATCGAATCTAGCAAGTAACTCAAAAAACTCACGAAAAAAAAACACTTTTTTATTGTTTTGTTTTTAAAGAGTCATGTTATCAGGGCAAGTTGTTGCAGATTTTTTGAGTTAATTATTTTGTGCCTAAAATGAAATTATACTGGTTTTTTTTTAATGCAGGATCTAGAAATAGATTATCGTTCATTAGTGAGTATAATATCTCAGCCAATAGGTATCAAAGTAGAGGAGCCCGCCTAGAGGCTAAGTAATAACAACCGCACGGGTCGATCTTCAAGGTTAAGCAACTATTGCCGAGGTCGGTCCGTGGATGGGTGACCTTCTGAACATACAGAGATCATTCCGTGCCTGGGTACGTAAGTTAAGCCGTAAGTCCCGCCTGTCATTTGAAGATCTTTGACAGTTGTTGCAGATAGTCAGAAGCCAGAAAATCTGACACGAGTCTTGCCAAGGGTGGTCGTGTTACCCAATTATTGCGTTGCTGAGGACTGATAGGCAGTAGTTTCGTGTAAAATAATGGTGATCTATTTATTTATTTATAACTTCATGCACACAAAATTACAAAGGCGGACTTAATGCCATAAGCATTTAAGCAGTAATCAGCTGTATCCGGTTAGAAGCCGACCCCAACGTATTTGGGAACCGATAGTTTGGTAGCAGAAGTGACACCGTGCGCCCGTAGGGTTTTAGTTGAACCCTTTATTTACTCCATATGGAGGATTAAGATAACTACGAAAAAAGTGACAAAATCTGAAGTGGCCCCCGAATTTCTCGCAATTTTCTAGAAAATTACAAGTTAGGCATACTTTGTCTCAGGGTTCATTAGCCGTTAGTCTTAGTTACCCATGATTTAACGAAGAGGAACCCGGGGAGGGGCCGTTCGTCAGGCCTTTGCCGATAAGCCGACGACGTAGTGGCCAACTTGTAAGTTGCCCTGCTGCCTAGGTGACATCGCAACTGAGGCGGGCCGTGATGTCGTATGGGGCCTCATATAACCATACGATATCGCGGCTGATGGTTGGAGGCCGTGGCGGGAGAGGAGTGCCGGTATTGCGGTGCACCGCTTTCCCTACCTTCCGCGGCTTGGACGGGGTCACCACCGTCTGATGACGGACGCGGTGGGGCTGCAGGGGAGGAGGAGTGTCGGTATAGCGTTGGCCGCTCTCCCTATCCCCTTCGGCCGAAAACGGTAGATGGCGGGGCCAGAGACCTGGACCCGTCATAAGAGGACCAAGGGTGCCATACACGGGGCCATCTGGCGTCCATGTGCTGGTTTGGTCCCTGGGTTAGTCACGGCGTTCAATGTGTTCTGGTGTGTACTCCGCAAAGGAGGGTCCGGTGACGGACAGCCGCGGCGGTTTCGCGGTGAGTGCTAACGGGTGCCCGTGTTCCCGCCATAAGCGGCACAGGAGGACACCGTGGAGTTTTAGTGGATCGGAGTCCCACATAACTGCACTATATTTCCGTGGTAGTGCGGTATGCATGAGCATTTCTCAACGCTTAAAAGAAAAAGCCATACTTTGTCTCATGTTTTTGTTATTTTTTACATATGTTGTTGCCCAATATTCACATATGTTACACTAATTGGGCTTCTTAACAGGTGTGCCAAATTTCATAAGTGTATGTATGTATAATTCTCCACGCATTTCTTCGAAACTACTAATCGGATCGTGACCATTCTTTTTTTATTGGATTAGGTATCTCTCAACTTAGGAAATATAGCAAGTTCCATCCAAATCGGTTCAGCAGTTTTCAAGATACGGAACATACAACCGAACTTCTTAGCGACAAACAGCACGAATGTGAAAATTGAGTTATTATGGGTATTTTGTCAAACCTTCGACGGTCGGATCGTCAGTCTAAAATTCGACCCCTATTCATTAATACATGTTCTTATCTGAAACTTTCAAGATAGGTACTGTATAAGGTGTGTTACGTGTACCAACTTGTTATAAGAATGACTAATATTTTAGTAGGCAGTATCATTGTTGTACTTTTAAAAAAACTCAACAAGTCGATAAGCGGCTTTTCAAAGTAATTTGGCTATGGGGGTCTGAGTTATCAGTTCATTTTAGAAAAGGGGTCTCTTGCCCAAAACAGTTTGGGAATCCCTGCCGTAGAATATATCGATTAAACTTTAAACCATTTATCTACAATCACAAAAGAACTAGTAGATAATTTATTATGTATTTAGCCAGCTTTTTTTAATAATAGGTATGTATAGCCTCGAATACTTTTGTAAGGTTGTTAACCTCTCGTTTTTACACGAGTCTTACTTTACTTACCCATTTTTATTGGTACGAAGTGTATCGTTAGTATTAGGGCGACCGCAAACGTACTGGATGATGGCGATGTTGTCACTTACATCTATAAAGGGGTCAAACCAACAAAGTTAACAACTTTCCCTATGAAACAACAGAAATTTTCAAAAAAAATATTACAAATTCACGTACAACAATTTTGAAGCATGTAAATAAACTAGATATTTTTTTCATGAATCGTTCCTAGACAAACTGGTTCCGTATGATGGATTCAACTTTAACGGATTGTGGTTAGTAATTCTAAATAGGTAACAAAGTACTTTATTTAGTAATAAAATAAAAATGGGAAATTACGTGCAGCGCCCGAGTTCGGATGCATTCATGTTTTCAACGAATTAGTCCAAGAGCGAGCGAAGCGAGCTCGGGAACATAAGACACCCCGACACGGATAGGTTAGGTTCGAAGGAAATGACGGGAGCTGAAGTGAACGAACATAGCTCCCGTCACCTCCTTCATGTTAGGTTACTTAAGACCTTATAGATATAAAAACTGGCCAAGTGCGAGTCGGATTTTGCCATTTTTTATCTCAAAAAATGGCAAAAACACACGGTTTTTTGTATGGGACTTAAATATAATTATATTTTATTCTGTTTTTACTATTTGCTGTTATAGCGGCAATAGAAATAAATCATCTGTGGAAATTTCAACTGTCTAGCTATCACAGTTCATGAGATACAGCCTGGTGACAGACAGACGGACCGCAGAGTCTTAGTAATAGGGTCCCGTTTTTACCCTTTGGGTACGGAACCCTAAAAAGGAGCCCCGCAGCCGGGCCCCGTCGACAAATTTTTATTTTCAAGTCTATGTTTTAAACATTTGTATTCGCCCACTGTGTATTTCAGTAAGCCATTTTCAGTATTTTTACAACTTTAATTTGAATTTATTATCGCTCTTCTAAATACCATCCAAAAAAATTAGGGCTTCAATATTTCGAATATTGCCTGCACCCCTCGATTAGGTATGACTTTAGCCTAAAAACCCATCAAAATTTGACATTAAAGTAAGGTTTGACTCGGTCTCAATTCAGAAACGGACTTTAAACTATTTGTTTAAGTTGCAATTGAGAGTCTGCATTGGCCTTTACTTAGCACGTGTAAAATAAATAGAATGTGTTACTGCACTACAAACTAGTTAAACATTCACTTAGGTATTTTATATTTTCGTCTGTTTTTTCAGTCTTTTTGATTAGGAAATTACTATTTCACGACACAGTTAGTATAAAACAAACGAAACATACCGAATAATTACAAGGTGTTTCAGAGATACAGACAGTCCAGTCTTCAAGGGCTGCTTTAGCGCCGAGAAATTAGAAGACAATGTCATGTCATCCTGTAACGCGAGGAAGTGCCTTCGCAACATGAACAAATAAATGACGGTGAAAGAGCTCCGCAAAGCCATGAACTATGAAGCCTTTTGGAAGCTTCTGTGCATTTAAACTCCATTTGAAATAACATAAGACATGATGCCAAATCTTTTTACGGTCCGTTCAACCGATTTTGAGTTCTATCCCGTAAACATAAGGATGACATAAAAAGCATAAACCCGTTACCAAAACCAACTGTTTACTACAGCTACCATTTGTCGTATCACCAACGCAATAGAAGTCAAAATCGGTTTAACGGGCTGTAAAATGGGCTGATTTAAACGTCTAATGTTATCGCAAATGGAGTATAGGTAGAGCTAGGCTGTTTATTTTAGTTATCGGGGAGGAAACCATCAAAAGGCGCTTGGGCTTTTGGGGAAAACATAGTGTGGTATTATTAACTCACCAAAACCATCCCCGGTGATCACTATCAGCGCATGGAATGGCCCCGTTACCTCTTAAAAGATAACCCAGGCACAATCTCTGTGCAGCGCCTGTTCGGGCACGTTCCCAAAACCAAATCGATCAATAACATGCGAGATGAATGACGCGACGAGGATTTCGGTCGGTTGGATAGAGTTTGAACTCTTTGCGCACTTAGGCAATACGGCTGCTGTGATAACAAGCGTCTCATTTCAGCTGGCTGGCTATGTTACCCAAGAGGCTTTTGCACGCACAACGGACTAATGAACAATGGTGTTCATACGTCTAGTACTACATGGTGCCTCAAACGAACAAGCTGCTTGCAAGAATTGCTTTTCGATTGGTAAGATTATCTGTGTTTGAGAAGGACCATAAAGACCAGAGCCTCAGAGACGAAGGGACGTTTTATCAGCGATAGCGAATATCAATTTAGAATTTGTTTGTTCTTTTATTCAAACGTTGCCCCACACTAGGAATTTCTTCCTGCATCGTGGGTGCGTTTACAAACATATAAACTCACACACACAAACACCCAGAGCCGGAACAACCATCTGTAGGTCATACAAATATTTGTTCCGTGCGGGAATCGAACCGGCGACACGCATCGCAGCAGTCGATCGCTCAACCACTGCGTCAACCGTGAAATATATGAATCATTTGCTATTGAAATTTGAGGGGGGACACAATAGGGAATATGCATGCAAAAGGTATTTGTTATTTGACCAGTTTATCGATATATACATAATTATATATATATGGATTGAAAAAGACTACAAATAAAATTTAATAAGCCTCCGATATATTTTTATTTCATGCTACTTACATAATTTATCTGGTAGTTGACAGTCTTAGATAGACAATCTATTGAACACGTAATTATGACAAGACATCTTCCGAAAACACCCTGATTCAAGCAGTAAAACTTCCATAACTTTAGAACGGCTGAACCGATTTTCATCAAACATACTCTGTAGCTATGAACACTCTCGATAAAGTCAAACTTATAAGTAAAACTTACATATGAATATTGTCGGGCATCATTTTGTAACATACACGTTAGGTATGCGTTTGGACGCAGTTCCATGTTTTAATTATTTTTCACAAAACACTCGGATTAGTTTTATTAAAAGTCCCATTTTCAACTACTTAAATAAAATCTGTTAAAATGTTTTGTCACGAAAACTGTCTGATTTAAATATATCAATGAATCATCATTCACGTATTTTTCAAAACAGAATTTCTATAACTGAACTCTGGCATGCTTACCAATCACTGAATCCAATTTTTATAAGTACATAACTATTATTGACTTAATAAAAAAATACTTTTACCACTCGTATTTATTTATGTTTTCATTTCACTAACTTAGAAATAAGTTAAGGCACAGAAAACAAACACATTCCACAAAAAAGTCTGGAATATCAAATTATGAAAAATAAAATGACTACAACTAGGCTTAATAAGAGATTTTTATCTATGATTGTAACTATCAATTTATAGTTTAATACCGAAATATATTAGGCGAATTGCATTAAAACAAAGAATTTATTAATACGTTCCAGACATAATCGTTTGCCTCAAACGCAAAAATGGCAATTATTTGAATAAAAAGAAAACATGTTTATCTAGATATTATTTTATTTACCTATTGTATATTTACAAAGCAAAAACGAAATTGACTATAGTAAAATCTAAAAAAATTGGTGTCACAGATAAAATATACGAACGATTTCGATTTTGTATATTGGCTGAAAAAAAACCACTTTTACACGCCATTTTTTTACATATATTAAAAATTTGGGCGTTTCCTAGCTTAAGAAGAAACACGAAAAATATTCAGTCGATTTGCGAACCTCCTACTTTTTTGAGTCGGGAAAAAATTAACTTTGATGCAACCCACTGTCACATATTTTGAAACGTATCACAAAATGCACATATACACAGCACTCGTCAGTAGCATACAAAGGTTATTATCAACTGAGGTTTTTCGTCGATAAACCCATCCTTGAATGCACCATTCACTGATTGGTCGGTGGGATTTTAACTAACGACCTTCTTTGACATTAGATTTTTTTACTATTGATCTGTTATCTACCTTTGGTATTTGTTTTTTTATTTTTTATTCTTATGTGTAGAAAAAGCTTGTTTGGAGAAATACTAGGTTTTGGCTTTGACATACCTATCTATTTTTGTTAAGTAGTATCGTTGTATTCCACTTTGAAGGTTATACTTTTACACAGAAAAACTTTTTCAAAAAATAACAAACAAACTAGTAAAAGTTATTTTTGCACTTTTTAGTGGTTTTCTTTAGAAGTCGGTTTATTTTTTGTGAAAACGTTTATATTTCTCTCTTTTTAGTTTTAGTACCCTATCACTAAAAAAATAAGCAATTTCTATAGGATAAAGGATTGACAAAATATCCATAATAATTTAATTTACACATTCGTGCTGTTTGTCGCTAAGGAGTTCGGTTGTATGTTCCATATCTTGAAAACTGCAGAACCGATTATGATGAAACTTGCACTTTAATTTCTCTCTGATGGTGGCACATGTGTTGGATCATTTGGTTCCCTTCATGATGGTTGAGCTACGTGGTGCCGATCCATGCGTCATGTTCGCGATCAGATCATCAGTTGGATTGGTCATAACTTGGCTGCCTCGACCTGATATTGTATTTTTTGAAATTGTTTGTTACTCTAGACGCTTTTACTTGCACGTCTTTTTACATTTTTCTCACATATATGTATTTTTTCAAAAAGAAAGTAACCAAAAACTTGTAGTTAAAATTGATGGAAAAGTGTTTCCGTGGAGTTTCTTGCAAATTCTTCTCCATTGAGACCCTGCGAATTTGCAACTTGAGTCATCTATTTTTTTTTGTTTGACAATTCAAAAGTACCTCTAAGGTTTATTTGAAATAAACTATTTGATTTTGATTTTGCACTAAGTTGAGAGATGCTTAATCTTAATTTAAGTGACAGTAACCGTCAATAATAGTGCCCATAAGCGCTATTGCAGTGTCAGCGTGTAGGCTATCTATTTTGGCATTATAAGTACCTCACTAAAGGCAAGTTGCTTAATAGGTACAACAAAAAATTGAAAAATAAAAAAACTTTTTACAAAAAAATACTACGCACTTTCAACTATAAATACTAGAAAGTGAAAAATAACTTTCTTTTTCGAAGTCGGTGTCCATAATGAGAAGAATAGGTACCTACCAAAGACACCGACTTCGAAAAAGAAAGTTATTTTTCACTTTGTAGTGTTTTTAGTTGGAAGTCGGTAGTATTTTTTTGAGAAAGGTAGAGAGCCAGGTCATGGTTTTTGCCAAAAAATAAACTCTAAAACCTTCCTGCCGGATAAGTTGAGTTAAGCTTAAATTAAATATACATATTAGTACTACTTTTATTACTTGTAAGTTCAGTTCTAGAGTAAATGTCCAAATTTCCCCGCGTTTTCCTCACATAATCGCTCTCCCCACTAATTTCCAAATCGGACTGATAAGCAGTTTGGGAAATTCCCCACAGAGTGGCAACGCTGCTCCACACAGGATTGCTGTACGCACAATGAACTGATTCCCAAAACGTTTAGTCGTTAGCTTTACGGTTAGTCAAGTCTGCAGACTTTTGACAAACCGTAACGCTAACGACTGTCAAAGATCTTCAAATGACAGCAGGGACCAACGTCTTACGACACACATGTTGGAGTGTTCCTAGTGCCTGAAAATCAGCGCTGGGTATCTGACGCCCAGCACATGCTAACCCTTCAGGTATGGTCACGACCTACGCAATTCTTGGCCTTTGTTTGTACATTATTTAATCATTCTTCTCAGTTACTTTGTGATTTTCGCTGTTGTGTCGTCTCTGCATCGAATATATTTTTCCATACACGTGGTCTTTAGAGGACGCCAATGAACGCCACTGACGCTGCAATTAATGTGGCTACGGCCCGAAATATTTATAGGGTTTTCCATCGACTCAAAAAGAAGAAGAGCGGGTTAGTGCGCTTACCGAGACACGGAGTAATCTCGCTCAGTCTCGATATAACATCTTAAGCTCTAGCCTTCTGATTATTTTATCAAGCCATCGTACAGCCTCCCGCCTAGGTACGCGCTGCAGTGGTCGACCTGGAAAACTCTAAATAGATTCCGAACTCGGGTCGGCCGCTGCCAAGATCATCTCCACTGGGGTTTCTTGGATGGCTCTAGCCTTCAGTGCTTGTGCGTCTCTCCGCAAACCATGTCCCACCTCTCGGAGTGCGCAGCGTGCCCTGTCACCTGTACGGGCGAAGACCTTATGACTGCGTCACCAAATGGTGTTACCGGAGGAATTCTGGGCCGATCAATCGACACGCTAAGATGATGATGTTAGAATAGATGCACCTTTTGCCGCAATAAGACTCCCTTCTGATCCGTTGTGCGTGCAGGCCCCCTCTCTGTGAGAATGAATGCCCTGTGCGCACAGGGCTTCAAATTTTTGGTCCTAAGATATACCCGTTTCCTCACGTTTTTTTCTTCACCCTTTTGAGAGCAGTGGTGATGAAATAATTTACAAAAAGTAAAGCGCCTGCCTGGGTTCGATCCCACGACCTACAACTTGTAAGTCGCGGCCCTTACTACAGGGCCACCAGCCACCACTGCTCCCTTATCTGACAAGGATAACTCCACATTCTGTCCATCAAAACAAACAATAAAATAATATTTAAACACAACTGAATTTAAAAATATGCAACTTGCATAACACAAGTAGTAATAAATAAATAAAATACATATATAATTCGACTTCCCTGCCTATATAAAACACTAGCGGACGCCTCGCGGTTTCACCCGCGTAGGTCCCGTTCCCGTGGGAATACAGGGATAAAAAGTAAGCCTATGTCACCCGGGGATGGTGTAGCGTCACAACGGTGAAAGAATTTTTGAAATCGGTCCAGTAGTTTTTAAGTTTATTCGTTACATATAAAAATACAAATCTTTCCTCTTTATAATATTACTAGCTGTCCCACGCGGCTTCGCTCCCGTCTACTGGCTACGTATCTACCCTACCTACCATACACTACCTACGCAGCGCACGCAACGGAAGCTCTCAAAAAGGAATATTCTTTTCCCGTTTTTGCAACATTTTTCATTTATGGTCCGCTTCTATTGGTCATAGCGTGATGTTATAAAGCCTATAACCTTCCTCGATAAATGGACAATCCAACACAAAAAGAATTGTTCAATTCCAACCAGTAGTTCCTGAGATTAGCACGTTCAAACAAACAAACTCCTGAAGAGTTTGTTTTTTATAATATTATAGTATAGACTAGCTGACCCGGCGAACTTCCTTCCACCTAACGAATTTCTAAAATAATATATTTATCTAAAAACAAACGTAGCCTAAGTTACTCCTTATTACATCAGCTACCTGCCAATAAAAGTCCCATCAAAATCGTTCAAGCCATTTCAGAGATTAGCCGGAACAAACAGACAGACAGAAAGACAGACAAAAATTGAAAAAAATGTTATATACATGTAGTAAAAAACGGTTATTTCAATATTACAAACAGTCACTCCAATTTTATTTATATGTATAGATGTACAGATTAGTATAGATATAGATAGTGAATACTCGTTTGGCTTATATATGCTTAAAATTGAGGTTAAAATAATAACAAAAACTAGATTCAAATAATCAAGTTCAACTCTTACCACGTGTAAGATACAGGCTGTTAATAAAATTTGAGTTTAGTCAAGTTTTTTTATTAGTATTACTAGCTTCTACCAGCGGCTTCGCCCACGTAAAAAAAACTTTTTACCAAAAAATCAAACCGACTTCCTAAACAAAACACTACAAAGCGAAAATATTTTCTGAAGTCGGTGTCGAAAAACGGAAAACAATAGGTCCCAAAGACTTTCTTTTTTATTTATCCTTTTTTTAGTTTTGGTAGGTACCTCCAAATAGCACGAAAATCATTTATAGCCAAAGTAAATCACATGACGATTCCAATAAGCCCAAACAAACACGACTATGATCCAGTGCCTACCTTCCGGCTTCATCATCTAATCTGTTCGATGTTACCATTTTCATCACTATTTATTTATAAGTATTTGCTTCATCATAGTCGGTTAACTATTCGATATATCTTATACCCGTGACATACTTAGCATTAAGAAATTGCAGTGGCCACCTGTGGTCTTCTTCAACAGTTCAATTTCACCAAATGACACTTTCTGAGTGTAAATGATTGCATTGTTGATAAAAATACCAAAATCGTTATATGTCATACGTATAATAACGATTTTATCTGAGGATCCTATAATATTTGAGGAGATCCCTGGATTTCTCTGGAATGCCACCATCAGATTCTGGTTTCCTTATCATGGTACCACCCTTAGGATATCTCCTTTTCAACAAAAAAAGAATTATCAAAATCAGTTCATAAACGACGAAGTTATCCGCGAACACACATAATATATATGCACGGTCGAATTGAGAAACTTCCTTTTTTTTGGGAAGACGGTTAAAAGTGTTTTCCTATACCAAGGGTACATCTTACTAATATTATAAATGCGAAAGTTTGTTTGGATGGATGTATGTTTGTTACTCAGTAACGCCAAAACCGCTTAATGGATCTGGATGAAATTTGGCTCAGAGATAGATTACAGTCTGGAATAGCACATAGGCTACTTTTTAGTCCGGGATAATGTTCCCTTGGGATGAAAAAATACTTTTCACGCGGGCGAAGCCGCTGGCAGAAGCTAGTTATAAATAAAATTAAAAAAATAAAAATGTTTTAATATTACGTCCTGAAGAGGTCGTCTTACGGGCGCACGGTTGACGCAGTGGTTGAGCGGTTGACTGCTGCGCTGCGTGTCGCGGGTTCGATTCCCGCACGGAACAATTATTTGTATGACCTACTGATAGTTGTTCCAGCTCTGGGTGTTGTGTATGTGAGTTTATATGTTTTCAGAGACTTCTGTCAGTCTTTTTACACGTGCAGTCTGTGGATGCTTTTCGCGGCGGGCTAACAACGCCCTGCTTGTTCAGTACACTGACGCTCTGAGGGCAGTGTTGAAAAAACCCAGGTACTGCAGTGCTTCCACAATGTTTGCGGATGCTTCCGTCGATGATTTCTTTTCCATCATTAGGAAAAGAACCGCATCGATGATAAAAAAGGGACCGGGATAGCACCAACACTGGCTTCAGAACGTTAGTGTGCAAAATTAACAGTCCCTTTATTGTGTACTGGTACAGATAATATAATACTAGCATACAGATGCCTCATCCCATAAAAAGAAACCATGCCAACGTAACTAGCGTTTTTCGTCTGATTAAACAGATTATTTTTTGTCCTCCAATCGCGTTCGGATCCGTTCCACAGCGATAGATAGATGGTGTTACCAGCAACTTGCAAGTAAAAGGGTTTACTCGGTTCGTGAATATTTTTTTCTTTAAATACAGTGAAGACACGTAAAGATTTGTTTTATAGTATTTTTTTGCACGTTTTTATAGTTTCTTTGCGCTAAAACGTGTTACAGTGCAAATTCAAACAATCGAGTGGAATGCCTCAGAAATTTATTGGCATCAATTTTAAATGATCCGTTCAAATGATCACTGAAATGTGAATTAAGGTTCCCCTAGTCGACGGCACGAACTATTTTGTACGCGAGTTTAAAATGCAGGCTATCTTATCCGACAACACGTGCGAAAGAGATAGATGCTGTGATGAGCAGTAAGCTAGTTCGCGTACGAATTAGCACTTTTGCAAATTTGTATCGAAATAGATGATGATTTAGGATGAAAACGAGCGCGCGAAATTTTACAAACAGGCCTTTGGGAGTCTAGATATCAAGAAAAAACGACCTAATTTATATTTTCAAAATAAAATTATTTGCATAGTTGAATTACTAATCTATCGCTGTATGGAGGCCGTTTTGCAATTTTCCTTCTTCTTATGGTATTTATTTCCGCCCAAAGATGCATTAAAATTAGTGTGGAACTTTCGACGCTCATAAAATTCAAATTTCTATTTTTTTTACTTCTTTGTTTCCATACAGGGCTAGATAATGATGAGACAAATTATTTTTTTTTTTTAATTTGAACGTACCTCGTCAAACAGTGGAGTAATCGCTAGACTACGTTTGTATGGAAGAATGATCGACTAGTGTAACCTTAACAGCCCAATATGCTATAATTTTGTGCTTAGGAGAGTTGATTAAACAAGAACATAATTTTTATGTTCAATTCCAGAAAATGTTAATTTTACACACATTCAATAACAGATCGGTGCATAACGCGCCATCTAGTGAGATTTATTTGAACCAATTTTTTTTTCTTAGCGCTGAGACCCCGTGGTACAGGGCAAGTGTACACCTGCTCAGAAATTGGAAATAGACCTTGGGAATTATTATTATTGTGTAACTTTTTTTTACTAACTAATAACTAACACCTTGTTATGTTTTATTTTTGTGTGCTACTAACAACCCTACTAACGCTATATCTATATCTAAAATGTTTAGACTTTCGTCTGAAATAAAGGTAAATTAATTCATTAATAATGTCTGCTAGATTTAAATAATCAAGTTCAACTGTGGCACGTGTTAGATACAGGCTGTTGATAACATTGAAGAAGTTTAAAAAAAATGTTTATTATTAAATAGATAAATAATAAGATCATGCTCTTGAGTTGTTTAAATTCTTGAATAATCAGGTTATTTTTTGAAACATTTTTTTGCATGATATAGGATAAATATATATATATATATCCTATTTATGGTATATTATACGACGCAAAAGCAGGTGTCGTTCTGTAGTTTCTACCTATTGCAAGAAAGGCTTTTTTTTTCGGAATTGTAGCAATTTCTTATTACAAGAACAACTTAAATGTTTTGTTGTTCTTGAAATATATTGATTAGTGTTTTGACATTTTGCCACCAAATAAATAAGTTGGCCTTTAAAATACAGCCTGTATGCCACTGATGTGTTTTTTTATAAGAATCACAAGATTTATCGAACGGACTCAAGTTATATTACTTAGTTAAGATTTAGATATATTTAGCATACCGAGTTTTTTTTAGCTCACTCGTGTTTAAATAATCGATCTAGATTTGACTATCTACAAGGTTAAATTTTGCTCGTCTATCCTTGGGTAATAAAGAACATTCAGCACTTTTTTGAAAATAAATAATTTAATTTCAATATTTATTTTAATAATAATTTCAATTGATTTATTTATGAAACTCTATAGGGTCTTCTCGTCTTTTTTAACTTTATAATTAAAAATTAAAATTTTATATTTTCAATATTATAGGCTCGCGTTTGACAACTGAAATACTTCTGTTTTTAAAAAACTTTGCCGCACACTATAAATTTCTCCTGTATCGTGGGTGCGATAACAAACATATAAACTCGCATACACGAACACCCACAGCCGGAAGAACTATCTGTAGGTCATACAGATATTTGTTCCGTGCGGGAATCGTACCCGCGACACGCAGGTCAGCAGTAAATCGCTCAACCACTGCGCCAACCGCGCGCCGAGAGCAGCAGTCAATCCGCCAACCGTGCCCCCAAACCCGTGACCGGTTGACGGTCACGGTGAATAAGTCAGACGAGAGGGAATAAGTTAAGCAAATTATTCACTCTTGTCTTGACTAAAATACCCCGAAAGTTGTAGCTATCAAGAAACAGATTCTCCATCAGGCAATTCCATTCCTCAGCTCTGCTGCTCAGTGCTGCAGACTTTTGACTACCCGTAACGACTGTCAAATATCTTCAAATGACAGCCGGGACCAACGGCTTAACGTGCTTTCCGGCACGGAGGAAACTCGCTATGTGAAGAGGGTCACCCATCCACGGACCGACCTCGGCAAGCGTTGCTTAACCTTGAAAATCGACTCCTGCGGCTGTTATTATTTAGACACGAGCTCCTCGAACGGAAATGTTAAGCCAGTAGATAAATAACTGTAATAACGCATAACAGTGTAATAAGACTCATACATTTGAGATTATAAGCACTGAAATTGATTCCAATTGGCATTGAAAAATATGCGCTCTACACATTCCTTATTATTAACGTTTGTAAGGAAACTGATACTTTATTTAATACTAGCTGTGCCGGGTGCCCACAGCTTCGCTTCCGTTAACTGACTGCCTACCCTACCCTACTTACCTTCCTGCCTACCTTACCCTCCAGCCTACCCTACCCTACTTACCTTCCTGCCTACCCTACCCTATTTACCCTCCAGCCTACCCTACTCTACTTACCCTCCTGCCTACCCTACCCTACTTACCCTCCTGCCTACCCTATCCTACTTAACCTCCTGCCTACCCTACCCTACTTACCCTCCTGCCTACCCTACCCTACTTACCCTCCTGCCTACCCTACTTACTTACCTACCATTTTTTTTTCTAGCGTCATCATTCTTTCGCGAAGAATCTTAACACCGCCACTCAGAAAATGACTTCAAATCTACAACGCCATCTATCGAATATCTAGTTCAACTGTCCGAGTATCTGAATTGCGTGTGTTGTGATAATTTTACTTCTTGAACATTTTAAATTCATCTAACTTTTGATAGAGTGAACCGATTGCGATGAAACAAAAACTAAGTAATACTTCAAGTTACGCACAATTTTTATATATAAAAGTTATCGTACGTACATTTTACGTGATGCGTGCACAAATAAACAGACAAAAATTCTTAAAATGATGGCAATGGGTTCTGTTGGTTATCCTTTAACACACCCAGGCTATTTTTTTTGGAAGTATTTTAGATGTACAGTCAAGGGTCAAAAGTGCAGTCATACTCTCCCAAAACTCAAATGGCTAGTTTTTGTAGAAGAAGTTATATTATCCACAGCTGATTTAATATTTTGTATAGAAATTAAAGTATAGATTATTCCTACTAACCGCGAAAACTTGAAATTGTGAAGCCCACAAAAAAATTGCCTTTTCTGTTTTGGTAGAGTGTGACTGCAATTTTGACCCTTATAGTACAAAAACGAATTTTCTTCAGATTTATTATATCTATTGATGATGATTGATTGATGATAAGTTTCTGCCAGCGGCTTCGTCCGCTTGAAAGGGGGAATTATAACTAGGGAAGATAGTCCCGGGATAAAATGTATTATGCCATATATAGAGACAAGATCCACGCGTGTCATGGTACATCCAAATCCGTTAATACGTAAATAGGTAACAAACCAACAACCAGTTTTTTTATAATATTAGAATTAACTAAATTTTCAGGTTTAATTTCTGTGTCCTATTCCACAGGGAATGCGCATTTTTCGGTATATTTTTTTTTTACAAAAAAATACAACCGACTTCCAAAAAAATACTACAAAGTGAAAATTAACTTCAATTTCCGAAGTAGCTGTTCCTGTTTTTGTTTCTTCGTTTTTTGAATTCGACTTCCGAAATTGAAGTTATTTTTCACTTCGTAGTTTTTTTTTTGGAAGTCGGGTGAATTTTTTTGTAAAAAAGATTTTTCTTCACTTTTTAGTTGTGATACAAAATGAGCAAGTTCTATGCCAGAACATAACCGGTGAAATAAGAGTGTACCAGGGTGAACTGTACACAGCCGCTTGTCCTTTAGAGCGTACCGGCGTAATGTTATGTTAAATGGCGTAAACAATAAATAGATATGCGATTGCAGCAATCCCGAGAGATTTGCCGTGATTTATTGAATAGTTCTGTTATATAAAAAGAATCATCAAAACCGATTCAAAGTTCAGTGGTGACACACATTTAAAAAAATACAGTCGAATTGATAACCTCCTCCTTTTTGAAGTCGGTTAAAAAAGGAACCCATGACATTCCCTATCACCTGCCCATGACCTATCAGTTTTCAGATTCCTCTGCATACAAACAATTTGACCTCTTTGTAATAATAGTTTAGAAAAGATATAGTTATTGTTTGTTTGTCTATGCTGAGAATTTAGATTATTTACCGGGTTGGAATATGCATATTTTAGCATTTCCTCATGGGGGATAGCAGAACCAACACTTAAATAATATCTTATCTTATATTTACTCAAGAACTATACAGTTTAAAAGTTTTCTTAAATATAATAATACTATCTGAAATCTGTCTCACCCCGGACTTAGCCCTTAGGAACGACAAAAAAATCTAGCCTCAACAAGGTTATCTAAGAAAAATCCTCCAAAAAATCCATACGATTAACCTCAGATAATACGAGCAACGCCACGCATAAATAAATAAATTATCATTAGTTTGCGTGAATAATTATTTATACGAGTTTATTTAAATGGTTTATGTCGTTAAATCTTTTTGGCAACTTTACCTTGTACGGACAGAAGTTACACGTGTTAGTTACAGGGTGTTGTTTTAATGTAGCGGTTATACGAGTAGTACATTACTGCAGAATCCAGTAAGTAATCCTTCCTGGCCAAGTATGAGTTATATACGAGGTCAGGATGGCTTTCTTACTGGTTGAGGCTTGTATAATGCTTTTCTCAAAAATGGTATATAATGTTGCCATAACATCTCTAAAAAGTATCCAGAAAGTGAACTCTACCGGAGACTTCTTCACAACTGTCCAGTAAGAAGCGAGAATTTAAATTTCGAATCTCCTAATGTCCAGTAAGTAAGTATGTAATTTACTTACTGGACAGTAGGTCATCCTCTTTAGATCTGCTTAGAAAAAATAAAATAGTACCAGACACAGATTAGAGTTTAGCCATTATAACATGGTTATAGGAGGGAGGCTCCAAATATATATCTATCTCTCATTTTGGTATGACATTTTATGAGATAGATATATTTTTGGGGCCTTAAACAGCCATTTTACTTAACGCGACGCAGAAAAAGTATGCACGTTGCGTTTTGTACTTAGTAATGTTGTAGAAGTATAGTGTGGGATCTTATGTTTGTATTTAGTCATTTCAGCTTTCCATTCTAAAATTAACATGGAGTTTCAAAAACAATAATTTACTTTTTTTTACTAAAACATTCATGTACCTAATGTAAAAATAGAACAATGTACAACAATTGTTATTAATTTAACGAATTTGTTGTTAAACTTTCTTACAATTTTAAGAAAATACGTTTTACTGGTTAGACCATCGAGATATAAGTACTAACGTACTAGAGAAGACACCGTAAATTCCTACTTTGTCTCGTTCAACTGCGGCGATCGCGCCGCACCTCACTCAGTCGCTCTCTAGCTCTTTCGCGCCTAGTACTTCCGACAATAATAAATTAATTCATAGAAAAAATCGACGAAAAATGCCTTGGTGTGTGTTGAGATATTGTACTAATAATTCAAGGAACACGGCAAAGTGCAAAGGAATTACTTTTCATCGGTAAGTAAACCAATTTCCTTGTTTTACAAATTAAATAATTACCACGCGCCATATTGTATTGTTTGTCATAGACTAATCAAACAGAGTGCAATGTAGGTAGATTAGACTGACATTACGGTGAAAATATCGCATTCATTTTGCCAACCAAGTACACTGAATCATAGAATTCATTTGATTCGGGCTATTATTAATAAATATACTACTATTCGTTTAAAACATGAAGCAAAAACAGATCAAAGCTTTGATTATTCAACAAAAAGGCAAAAGATGACTAAACTCATATTTTTTAAGGGTAACTAAATAAGGATATCAAAAAAAAAATTGTCTATTTATGAAATAAACCCTGTAGGTAAAATACCTACGTCGTCCATTCTGTAGTACTCCTGTCATAGTCTATAGGGAAGACATGTTGTTGCACTTTGTTGAAGAAAACGCGTAAGTGCCGTGATTTACATGGCGCTTAAGACCTTTTTGCCGACAATAAATACACTTCCGCAGCAAATCTAGCGCTGTGGTAAATTAGTTACGGTTTAGACGAATGGTTATTATTTTAGCGCTGCAGCGAACTAAAGATTCAAATTACGAAGAATAGGACAATTCAGTTATTTGACGTAGCTTCTCTAGTACGTTAGTACTTATATCTCGATGGGTTAGACTTTTATTTACGATAGGCTAGCGTTTGGCCACTGTCTCACCTGATGGTAAGCGATGATGTGGTCGACGGTGAAGCACGCTTGCCTAGAAGTAACCTATTCCCTTAGGTCATCATCATCATTATCATAATTCCAGCCGAAGGACGTCCACTGCTGGACATAGGCGTCCCCCAGGCGTGGCCACATTGACCGATCCCGTGCGTCCCGCATCCAGCGCCTTCCTGCAACCTTAATCTGGTCATCGGTCCACCTAGCGGGAGGCCTTCCAATGCATCGTCTGCCGTTTCGCGGTCGCCATTCCAGAACTCTTCTGCCCCATCGGTTATCCGTTCTGCAAGTAATGTGCCCTGCCCACTGCCATTTAAGTTTCGCAATTCATCGGGCTACGTCGGTAACTTTGGTTCTCCTGCGGATATCCTTATTTCTGCCGTGATCACACATGGAAACGCCGAGCATAGCCCTCTCCATTGCCCTTTGGGTGACTTTAAGCTTTCTGATAAGGCCCCTTGTGAGCGACCACGTCTCGGTCCCATAGGTGATCACTGGCAACACACACTGGCCATAGAATTTTGTCTTGCCCTAAGCTGTACGCTTTCTAAAATTTTTGTGCGTATGGGTGAGATAACCCAATACGGAATGAATGAGAGTCTTAGAGCGCACAATACAGTCCATACAATAAAAATCAAAAAAATATGGTGTAAATAGTATTGTCAAACTCCTACTATGCGTTGTTGGCGTTATTTTCGCTGTTTTTTCTGCTTAATTTCGTTGCGAGATCCAAGACAGTTATAGGACACCGGACACGCTCGGAAGCCACACGGTATAGCGTAAACAGCATCATATAAAATGTTCGTGAAGTTTTGAGTCGCGTGCCTGCTCTCGCCCTCCACGGTCTAGCATAATTCAGCCTCAAATCGTTTGATGGTCGCCACTGTTGTTCTTACTTTCAGGAATTGTTGTGATGGGAATAGTGTGGCGGGCTTGTCCCAATAAAATACAATACGAAACACGACACGGTTGGTGCAGTGGTTGAGCAATCAGCTGCTGCGTTTCGCGGGTTCGATGCCCGCACGGAACAAATATTTCGGACGGTCTACAAACAATTGTTTCGGATCTGGGTGATTGTGTTTGTTAGTTTATAATTATAAACGCAAACACGATACAGGAGGCACTCCTAGTGTGGTGAACAGTAAAAAGACCGGCCAAGTGCGAGTCGGACGCGCGCACGTAGGGTTCCGTACCATTATCGCAAAAAACGGCAAAAAAATCACGTTTTTTGTATGGGAGCCCCTTTTAAATATTTATTTTATTCTGTTTTTAGTATGTGTCGTTATGGCGGCAACAGAAATACATCAACTGTGAAAATTTCAAATGTCTAGCTATGACGGTTCATGAGATACAGCCTGGTTACAGACGGACTGACTGACAGACATACAGACGGACCGCAGAGTCTTAGTAATAGGGTCCCGTTTTTACACTTTGGATACGGAACCCTAAAAAAAAATCTTAACAAGCTTGATATCACATCTATTACAGTTCATCGACAGGACTTGAACCCCGACCTCTACATTAGCCGTCAGCTGTTAACTGTCCGCCATTGTGCCCAAGTGATTCTTAATTGGGTATCAATCGTGTCTGACACAAAGTAGATACTACACTTATGAATATAATAATTTGTGGCCGGTTGATGACAATAAGATCGCCTACTATTACAGGGGTCTTGAGCATATATGACGATATTTGGGTGTAATATAAGTGTACCCTGACTTACCCTTCGGGGAATTTAATGAACTACCGGCCTAATTGATACATGACCAGTTTAAAACGTGTTTTACTACAGAAATTCTAAGTTTTTTTTTTATAATCCATATGCTCGCGCTTGACCACTATTTCGCCTGATGGTAAACGATGATATGCAGCAGCAGGGCTCTGTTAAGGTATGGCACCCTAAAATGTAAGCGCATCACTTCAGAACGGTTGCACCCATTTGGCTAATTCTTTTATTGTTTTGTCCACTCTAATACTTGGATGCTTTAAAGAAAAATAAAAAAAAAATAAAAAAAAATGTTTAGATGTTTCGAAGTTCACTAGGCCAACTAGTATCACATAAATTGGTTATTTTTTTTTTGGCTGACGTTACCTGCAACCTAAATATTTTGAGGTCGATCGTCGACACTATTCAAAGTCTTGATTGCCTCAGAATACGAGTACAAGTAACATTATATAATAGGTTGATTTTATATTTTTTGCGAAGCTGTCAGACTGGACCGCAAAAAAACAGGGTACACCTCTTTCTATATCAGTATCAAACGGTTCACTTTTGCTATCAATTTAAGTTTCGTGGGGAACTAACAACGGTCGATAGATCAAGGTTATGTAAAGCTTAAAACATGGATGGGTGATCAAACTGAACTTCCATTTCATACCTAGCTTAGACGAGCTGTGTCTCTGAAATCACGTTAAGGCGTTAGGGCCCCGGTTAGGTATGCAAAGTAATAACAGTATCGATTTCGATATTTATCGAATTAAGTTGATATATCGGCCTAATTCGCCGATATTTCATCAAATCCTATGTAGTTTTAGTTATATCAAACGTTAACCGATTATATATAAGTATGTTTATGTATGTATGTAATTTTTTATACCTTACCGAAGTAAATAATCAAAAACTACACCACACAGAGACATTAGAGAACAATTTTTTATTTTTTTTATTTAGTGCTATGGCTGCCATAGTCAGTGGTTTTTCGATATTTAGTTACGATATATTGAGTTATAGACATCAGCGTAACGTCGATATAGGTAAATATCGATATCGGTTTACCGATATATCGTTGCATCCCTACTTATTCCCTAGTCCAGGCTGCCATTTGTTGATCTTTGGCTGTCATTACGGGTAATCAGAGGCCTGAAAGTCTGGCTTACAGTTTTAACAATGGTATAGTGTTAAGCGGTCACTGTATTGTGGAGGTCAGATAGTCAGTTGCTCCTTGTAAAATACTGGTACTCAGCTGCATTTACACTCCATTTGAGATAATATTAGACATTTAAATAATCCCATTTTGCAGCCCGTTCAACCGATTTTGACTTCTATTGCGTTGGTGGCAGCTGTAGTAAACAGTTAATTTCGGTAACAGGTTTATGCTTTTTATACTATCCTTATCCTTATATTTATGGGATAGAACTAGGGAATACAATCCCGAGCATGTTTTCAATCCCGGGATTACGGGATTTATGAAGCGTTATCCCGGGATCCCGGGCCTATTTCGGGATTAGACTATGTGGTTTCTTATAAATGAAAAAAAATACGTTAATTATTTAAAAGAAAATGTTTTTATGTCTTTGCACAACAAAAATTACAATATAATCAGAAAACAAAAAAACAAAACGAAAAAACTATACTTTTGCAAGAAATCAAAAAGACAAAACGAAAAAACTATACTTTTGCAAGAAATCAAAAAGACAACACAAAAAATATATTTAGAATTTCGAAACTATAATCGCAGAAATATCAAAGCATCCAATGTTTGACTTCCAAGCCTGCTTCGTAGTTTATTGCCAACATAAGCAGCAGCTGAAAACACCTGCTCAGGTTCTACGCTGGTTGGAGTGGAGAGTATCTAAGTGTTGTTTTTTGTCGTTATGTAATAAATGCTATTAATATATCTAGGCACGGTTATTGTCAAGGCGCAACAGACTACGGAAAACAAATTAGACTTGTTTGTGGCAATCCCGAAAATCCTGAGATTAGCCAAGTACAGTCCCGGGATTTTTGCCCGAGCCAGAAAACGGTCGGGATCCCGGGATTGTATTCCCTAGATAGAACTCAAAATCGGTTGAATGGATTGTAAAAACGTTTTTAGATAGTTCTAATGTTATTTCAAATAAGCAATAAATAGTTAAATACTAGTCACAGCTGCATCTAGTTAGGCTGGAAGCCACTATCTCGCCTGATGGTAAGCGATGATGTGGTCGACGGTAAAGCACGCTTGCCTAGAAGTAACCTATTCACTCTTGACTTAAAGTTGGGTAAAGGCCAAACATATTGTTTCTTCGGTGTTGTACATTAAATTATAATTGGAAATGAACGTAGATAAAAAAATAAAAATAAAATAAACCGACTTCCAAAACAAAACACTATAAAGCGAAAAATAACGTTATTTTCGGTTTTCGTTTTTGACACCTACTTCCGAAAGAACATATGTATTTTTCCGCTTTGTAGTGTTTTGTTTAGGATATCGGTTTAATGTTTTTGTTATTTATTAATTACTTTTTTATTTTTAGTTTCAGTAACTTATATTACCGTAAAACACGCATTATTAAGGATAACTTAAAAACTACTCGCCAGATCTTGATCAAATTTAAATAAATGGGACCACATGAGTAGCACCAGCATCCAAAAAAAAAAAAATATCATCAAAATCGGTTCATAATTGGCAGAGTAATCGGGTAACAAACATACAGTCGAATTGAGATCGTCCTCCTTTTTGAAGTCGGATGAAAACAGTCTTGTAGAGTCTTGAATCATAATGCATTAAGAGCAACTGGTTTGAAGTGTATCAACAATAAAATTGTTACTCTCAGGCATCCTTTATTTTACACATTCCGTGTGGCGTGGGTTTTAGTACAGGCTCAAATCATTTCTTTACATCGAGATATAAGTACTAACGTACTAGAGAAGCTACGTCAAATAACTGAATTGTCCTATTCTTCGTAATTTGAATCTTTAGTTCGCTGCAGCGCTAAAATAATAACCATTCGTCTAAACCGTAACTAATTTACCACAGCGCTAGATTTGCTGCGGAAGTGTATTTATTGTCGGCAAAAAGGTCTTAAGCGCCATGTAAATCACGGCACTTACGCGTTTTCTTCAACAAAGTGCAACAACATGTCTTCCCTATAGACTATGACAGGAGTACTACAGAATGGACGACGTAGGTATTTTACCTACAGGGTTTATTTCATAAATAGACAATTTTTTTTTTTTGATATATTTTATTTAGTTACCCTTAAAAAATATGAGTTTAGTCATCTTTTGCCTTTTTGTTGAATAATCAACGCTTTGATCTGTTTTTGCTTCATATTTTAAACGAATAGTAGTATATTTATTAATAATAGCCCGAATCAAATGAATTCTATGATTCAGTGTACTTGGTTGGCAAAATGAATGCGATATTTTCACCGTAATGTCAGTCTAATCTACCTACATTGCACTCTGTTTGATTAGTCTATGACAAACAATACAATATGGCGCGTGGTAATTATTTAATTTGTAAAACAAGGAAATTGGTTTACTTACCGATGAAAAGTAATTCCTTTGCACTTTGCCGTGTTCCTTGAATTATTAGTACAATATCTCAACACACACCAAGGCATTTTTCGTCGATTTTTTCTATGAATTAATTTATTATTGTCGGAAGTACTAGGCGCGAAAGAGCTAGAGAGCGACTGAGTGAGGTGCGGCGCGATCGCCGCAGTTGAACGAGACAAAGTAGGAATTTACGGTGTCTTCTCTAGTACGTTAGTACTTATATCTCGATGTTTCTTTAGATGATTTCTTCAATGCAACTCATAGGATAAATACGTTTCTGGCTTATCCATCCCCCAGGGACCGTATATTTTGCACTTAGCGATCGTTCATTTTTAGGTTTCCGTAGTCAAAGGGTGAAAACGGGACCCTATTACTAAGACTCCACGATCCGTCTGTCTGTCTGTTTTTTATTTTTTTATTTAAGAAAAACGTTGCCTACACTAGGAATTTCTTCCTGTATCGTGGGTCCGATTACAAACATATAAACTCACCCAGAGCCGGAATAACTATCTGTAGGTCATACAAATATTTGTTCTGTGCGGGAATCGAACCCGCGACAAGCAGCACAGCAGTCAATCGCTTAACCACTGCGCCAACCATGCGCCCAACCTGTCTGTCACCAGGCTGTATCTCATGAACTGTGATAGCTAGACAGTTGAAATTTTCACAGATGATGTATTTCTGTTGCCGCTATAAAATTAACATTTAAGTGGGACTCCTATTTAAAAAACGTGATTTTATTGCCGTTTTTTGCGAAAATGGTACGGAACCCTTCGTGTGCGTTCGAATCCGACTCACACTTGGCCGGTTTTTTAATAGTCAAATATTTTTGTACTCGGATCAATGCCTACTTTTAGAGATACCCACCTACGAACAATAAATACATTTAATTAAGTGTTAAGTTTTTTTTTTTTAACTTGATGAGATAGGAGCCTTTTTGGTTTCGCACGGGGTTAATTTTTTTGTTTTTGCTTATTTTTCGTGTCTACTGTGCGGGTCACAAACAAACATTTTTACTTTTTCTTTTTATTCCGATAAATAAATAAGTAAATAGTAATAATACTTTTTGACATCTATTTTCTATACATAATATGTCAAACCACCATAGCCATTTATCTTCCTTATGTAAAAGTTATATGTGTAGATTTTAAAAATCGGCCTAGATCATATTATTCTAACATTCAATGCCATTAGTCCATCCATAGTTACAGGCACCTCTAAATAGAGAAGTCCGAGCAATATGACACAGATAGTTAATATCAGTGTTAACCTCTTCAATTAGGCTGAATAGCTACACGCCTGTGCCTTGGTAAGAAGTAATAAGACTAAAAATACATATTTGACAATATTGTCGTTTTTTTAAATAACATACATACAAACACGCTTTTTTCCCCTGGGGGTAGGCAGAAACTACAGAACGCCACCTGCTAAACCTAAATCTAATAGTGAACTAACATAGATCTGATTGGTTGATTGTCCGAATTGCCTGACAAGTCGTAACTTCATTGATGTGGAATCGTTATTGACATCATCATACGCAACTGATTGCATATTATTTTCATTATATTATACTAGCGGACTCCTTGCGGTTTCACCCGCGTAGTTCCCGTTCCCGTAGGAATACAGGGATACAAAGTAGTTTATGTCACCCGGGGATAGTGTATCTTCCCAACGGTGAAAGAATTTTTGAAATCGGTCCAGCCGTTTCGGAGTCTATAAGGAACATACATACATACTTCCTACCGACTACCGTAACAAAACAATACATTCTGCAAAGTAGCTTACGACCACGGTTATCCTCTGAACACCATTATGAATATGTATGAAATACAGTAAAATATTTATTACATGTAACTTGTTTATTTAATACCCGATACATATCGAATAGTTTGTACATACAAATTTCTGATGAGAATATTTTCTTGTTTCATACTTTTTAGGGCGTGATTTTTCAGTAGTCGGGGTTTTAGTTTTTGAATTTTTTATTTTATAACTAAAACCCCGAGCCTCCCACCAGATGGACTGAAGACCTGTTGAAGGTTGCGGGGATCCGCTGGCTGCGTGACACACGGGACCGGTCAATGTGGTGACGCTTGTGGGAGCCCTATGTCCAGCAGTGGACGTCTTTCGGCTGATATGATGATGATGAACATAACAGCCGAAATGTGGGTGCATTAAAGGTGCACCTTTAATATGTGCCAGACCCTTTGGGGACTACAGGCGTGAAATTATGATAAGTGTATTAATAAAAATCTTGCCAGAAAGCAAAAAGCTAAAGAATAGGTACGTATCATATTTAATTCAACTGCAAATTGCCATAGTTTGAGAAGTCAACAAGACAGTCGACCGAAAAATAACAACGAGTGACGCCTTTTTGGGTGTCCTTCATATACACATACTTATGCGTAGAGTCTGAATCCAAAACAAACTATTAACTATTAGTACAACTAATGAAAAGAGGGGCCAATGAGCCCAAACTTTGAGAGAAACAGGCACAAAATCGGCCCGAGTGGAGAATTCGTGTGCAGCGGCAGGTTCAGGCCTTTGAGGAATAAAAGGAGGTCTGAATTTGATCGCAAACGCGATGATCTCAAAGGTATATTATAATGTCGTCAATGGTGTTCTGGAGTGTCCGCTTTATGCTCGGAGTTTGCCGGCCAAAATTGGATATGCAAGTCACACAGCACACGCACATATGCAGAGGGCACATAGCACAGCACATCTGAGCTCGCAAAGGCAATGAGAAGCCAAATAAAGCGGTCGGTTTGGTCGAAATCGGCTAGATGGCATCGTCATCACTACTACACTTAACGTTTTGGGAATATTCTAACTGTGCGAACAGGTAAGGCCGTTTGTTCACGACGCGATGCACGACACCGCAAAATGTGGTCACGATTCAGAGCTCCATATATTTGTGTGGACATTTTGTTCATTGCACGACACCACACCACACGCGACATGATTTTTATACGGTTTTTCGGCTATGTCGTCGATGCCGCTATGTCGGTTCGTTTTTTTGCGGTGACGATTTAGTGGCTGAACAATACCGGTAGAAGCTTGTTGACGACACGACACACCGCAACGCACGTTTCACGCGTGGTTCGTCACTCTCGCGCTTGTACCACAATACAAGTGCACTGCAGTGTCGTTGCAGAATCGTGACTAGAGAACAAACGAACGGACGACAGACCGTATGCAATGTGTCGTGTGTTAAAAATCGTGACCGCAAATCGTGTCGTGCGGTGCCTCGTGAACAAACGACCTAAGGAGTGGAATTCTCTGCCGGAGTCTGTGTTTCCTGATAGCTACCTGAGTCAAGAGTGAATAGGTTACTTCTAGGTAAGCGTGCTTCACCGCCGACCACATCATCGGTTACCATCAGGTCAGATAGTGGTCAAACGCGAGTCAATCGATTTTTCACTAGAGGGCGAGCATATTAACCGGGCACGAATCTGGAGTCAAGGCTGCTATTTTAAAAGTCCAGATGGAAAAATGCAATATAACTTTGCCCAACCTGTGCATCAAACCCAGGACCTAACGCTTAGCAGTCGCATTTGTAAACCGAGACACTAACGAGACAGAAAAAACATATTAGATATTTTACTCTGCGAGTTATCTTTGAACCAGACTCGGCACCGTTTTTATATACTAACCTACCTACCTATTTTTATAACTAACGTTTTTGTATAAAGTTTAACTATAAAAACGGTGCTTACAAAGAAATTTTGGTTAAAATAAATGTCACTAGATGGTGCCTTAAGCAGATTTGTTATTGAATTGTGTGAAAAATTAACATTTTCTAGAATTGATCATAAAAATTGTATGTTATTTTTTTATCAACTCTCCAAAGCAAAATTATGGAATATTGGGCTCTCAAAGATTATGCATTCACATTTTAAATATTATTTGAACGGATCATTTCAATTTGATTCCAATAGATGGCGCGATTTTAAATTTCTGAGGCATGGCACTCGATTTTTTACATTAATTGTTTTGTAACTAATCGTCACTGTATTTAAAGAAAAAAATAGTCACAAACCGAGAAAACCCTTTTAATTGCATGTCGCTGCTAACACCATCTATAGCCATGGAACGGAACCGAACGCGATCGAAGTACCTACTTATAAATATAATCACCTTAATCAGACGAAAAACGCTAGTTACGTCGGCATGGTTTCTTTGTATGGTATAAGGCATATGTATCATGTATCTGTATGCTAGTATTATACAGGGTGGGCCAATAATTTTTGCACTTTTAAAACATGAATAGAAATAAAACTACAACTGTTATTTTGTTGATTATATATTTAACGTTTTGAAAATTTAATGAAATTTATTTTTTAAAAATGACATCGTCGAGATGTGCACCGTCTCGTCGTTGGCACTCTAGCAATCGACTACGCAAACTTTGGAAAACTCGCTGACACATGCTGCGGGGGATCGCGGCTATCTCGTCGTGGATGTTTTGTTTTAATTGGGATATAGGTATTCGTCGGTTTATTAAGGTAGACTCGACTTTTCAGGTATCCCCATAAGAAAAAATCGCATGGTGTAAGATCCGGGCTTCTCGGAGGCCATGGAATATCACCTCTGCGAGAAATCAATTTATTCGGAAACATTTCTTTGACTACCGGTAAAGTCACATTTGACGTGTGGCATGTTGCTCCATCTTGTTGCATCCAGGTCCTGCTGTTGTATCCTTGAAATTCATGCAACTGCGGCGTCAAAAACTCTCGCAACATCTTGACATATTCCGCTGAATTCACAGTTACATTATCTCCTTGATTATTTTCAAAGAAATACGGACCAATTATGCCCTTTGCTGATATGGCAGCCCATACTGTCGTTTTAGGTGAATGAAGTGGCTTTTGGTGTTTAAGGCGAGGGTTTTCCCTGCTCCAATATCGACAATTGTGCTTATTCACGTGCCCGTTGATGTGAAAGTGGGCCTCGTCCGTAAAGAATACATTCTCCAGGCTAGAGAATTGCTCCAGCATTGTGTCAGCCAATAACTTACGTTGAATGTAATCATTTGGTTTCATCTCCTGCACAATTTGAAGCTTATACGGGTGCAGTTTGAGGTCTAGATGCAAAATCCGCCGTAGACTGGTTCTCGGTAATGCCAGAACCGCCGAACGCTTACGCGTAGATAATTCTGGATCGTTCCGAACGGAAATTTCAACCTCTCGAATGTTCTCATCGCTTCTTCTTGAACGTGGCCGGCCTGTTTGTTTAATATTCGTTGTCGATCCCGTTTGCTCGAACTTCACGACCCAAGCTTTGATTAAATTCACACTTGGACACTCGCTTACACGGCGTAATCCATATTCAATTCGAAACAGGCGTCGTACAGTAACGTAGGAATCGTTGTTTTTGTAAAATTGTTTAACACAAAAAGCACGCTGTTGTCCCGTGAAGCGCTCCATCGTGACTAAAATTGCATGTAGCGACGCATAGTTTCCCGCCACCCGCGCACCCCTCCTTCCAACGGTATTCGAGAAATTTAGTGTTGCTATTTGCAAAAATTATTGGCCCACCCTTTATTATCCGTGATACTAAGTTAACTGAATTTTGAATTATTTGTTAAAACTAACCGGTTTCTTAACCATACCTATTAGTACCTATATATAATAACATTTGCATCAACATGACGTGTTGCAATGAGGCGGAGTTTATAATGTATGCGGCGTTACTAGTACTAGAATCATCAATTCATTTTGTATACCTGTTTTTGTTACAGAGGTAAAATATTATATAGATAAAAAGTTGTCTAAACTATTAGCCCAGGAAATAATAAAGACATTTGCTGAGAAAAAAACTTGGATTATCGGAATAGGGTATTTTACTTGATACGAGAAAAATCTATAAATATAATAGAGGTTAAAGTATGAAATTGCCGTTTTATTGTAATAGGTACTTCGAATTGACATAGAACCTTCATGGTTTGAGATTTTTGAGTGAAACTTTTTTCACATGGTACCTATGAAGTTCTTCTTTTAAAAATTGTGCAACATTCAATTACCGACTTTCAGTTGTTTTTTTTTAATTCAGCTTTGACAAGAAAGATTGATACTTCGATAATTCGAGTGATTTTTGAATACGAGTTCTGACGCGGAACTAACGCGGCAGAAACAGCTCGCAATGTAAATGTTGCGTTTGGAGAGGAGACTGCTAATGAACGCACCGTGCGGTTTTGGTTTAAACGCTTTCGTGATGGAAACTTTGATTTAAAGAACGAACCACGTGGAAGACCGCCCACACAGGTGAATAACAATGACTTGAAAGAGATGGTGAAAGCCGATCCGAGCCAAACTACCCAGGAAGTAGCGGCATGGTTTACCGTTACCGTACCAACAATATTGACTCAAATGCGTCAAATCAATAAAATAAAAAAAAATATGAAAAATGGGTGCCTCATGATTTTACTGATCTGCAGAAAGAAACGCGTGTTGAAACTTGTGTTGCCTTGTTAAATCGATACAGAAATGAAGAAATATTGGATCGAAAAAAGTGAAAAGTGGCGATAAAAAGTGTATTCTTTACGATAACCGTAAGTGAAAAATGCAATAGCTGACCTCCGGTCGAACGCCGCAACAGTGTCCAAAAGCAAAGCTTACTAATAAAAAGGTAATGGTACCTGTTTGGTGGTCTCAGCATGGTGTTATTCACTATAGCTTTCTCCGATCTGGTCAAACAATAACGACAGACGTCTACTGTGCCGAACTCCGAACAATGATAGCAAAACTAGCAGTGAAACAGCCCCGACTCATGAATCGATCTTCACCATTATTGCTCCATGATAACGCGAGACCCCATACAGCACGAGAAACCGTTTTAACTCTACAGGAACAGCAATTAGAAACCATTCGTCACCCTCCGTATTCGCCAGACCTTGCTCCAACGGACTATCATTTTTTTCGTGATTTGGACAATTTTCTACGAGATAAAAAGTTTTCTTCTCAGAGGGCAAAATGCTTTCACACAGTTTGTCGAATCTAGATCACCAGAGTTCTATCGCAAAGGCATAAATGACCTTCCTAATGGATGACAGCAATGTATAGATAATAATGGCAATTACCTTGATTAAATAAATATGTTAAATTAAAAAAATATATAATTTCAATTTTTCAGTACAAATCGGCAATTTCATACTTTAACCCCTGATATTATTGAGATAGTTTAGGCAAAAAGCAGTTAGAAAGTGTCACTTGAAGTGTAATAATAAAATCAATTTTAAAATTAAATCTGTTTTATAACACCATGAAATATGAAATAGTAGCCGCCATGTTATAACGTCATACGGTTGTTTAAACTAAAACCTGTCAACTGTCAACTGATCGGCGTATCGGCCTATCGGCGCATTTGTTTACATAGACAACTGACGTCATGACCACAGAGCAATATCGGAGATAAATACTGTATTTTTTGTTTAAAAAAGGTATCACCAGGCATCGGCCCTAGCGGACCCCATCAATTTTTGCTGACATCTCTTTGAGGCGCGCGTGGAACACTACGCTCCGTCGACTCGGGCCTGGTCCTTATCGGACGGCAAACTACCCATTATTCGCCGTCCGCAAGCCCGCGCCTACGGTGGCCGGGAATCGGCTTGCGACCCTCGACGCTCGGGACGCCTCCTGCGGTGGCTAGGGGCGTGAGGGCGTCTCCGTTGTGTTTCCCTCACGCATTCCGCCTCCTCCTTCGCGAGCATTACTGCTTCGCTGAAGGAGGTGACAGCTTCCGATGCCCTCTCGCTCCGTACCATGGCCTGAACCAGGGCTGGACGCGAGAGGTCGCCACCGCTGATCGCCTCCACGAGGACTCGGCGGTGCTCCGCCCAGGCGGGGCAGACCTCCACCGTAAGCTCCACCGTGTCCTCCGGGCGATTAACACAATGGTGACACCCGGGTGATTATGACGTCCTAGAAATATAAAAGTCCCAACAGTAGTAACCTACTGATCCGTAGGTGCCCAATCTATACTATAATATTATAAAACTGAAGAGTGGAGCATAAATGAAAAATGTTGTAAAAACGGGCAAAATTATTCCTTTTTGAGAGCTTTCGTTGCGTGCGCTGCGTAAGTGGATAAAGTACGAAAAATTCATGTATGTAGGGTACGTAGGGAAGCATAGGTAGGTAGTCAGTTGACGGGAGCGAAAAAGCTTGAGACAGCTAGTGTGGAATAAAATTAATAATAATAAATTATTCCACTAATCGCACCTGAGAAAAATATCGACCGGTGCCGTATGTGGAATACGAGTACCTCAGGTGCCGTTAAAACGGGTGCCCAATGTGGAAAACGTCGTTCTGGAGGAACAAACATCCATCCATCCACGCAAACTTTAAAGTTTAACAGTAGGAACAGTAGATAGGTAGGTATAGGTTCCTGTGTGTTTGTGTATCTGTCTGTGGCATCATAGCTCCTAAACGGATGAACCGATTTTGATTTCGTTTTTTTGTGTTTGAAAGGTGACTTTAACGAGAGTGTTCTTAGCTGTGTTTGATGATCGGTTCGACGTTCAAAAGTTATGGCCGTTTTACTGTTTGAATCAGGGCGTTTTCGTCTACAATAAAAATTTCAACTGTCTAGCTATCACGGTTCATGAGATACAGCCTGGTGACAAACGGACCGAGAGGAAATGGGCCGTAATCCAGCACGCGGGCCCAGTGCGGGTTGGTGGATGTTACAATATTGGCCTACGCATACTGGCGAACGAGACGGTAGAGGATTTAAAATTTATCAATTGTATTTAATATTTATCCAAATGGGAATAAGGTATATATTTCGATGCTTGGTGCTCCAGAGAAAACCGCGCCGCGCGATGCTCCGAGGCCGATCACGAAGCATTAAAATATATAACTTATTTCGATTGGATAACAATTCAATTTATAAATTTAAAATCCTTTGCCGTCCTATCCGCCAGTGTGCGGTTGCCACACAATGTTTTCCTTCACCGTTTATAAAGCAGTGGTATTGAAATAATTAACACAAAGAAAAGTACCTGCCTGGTTTCAAACCCTCGACCTACGACACGTAAATCAGGGCCGTTACCACTGGGCCACCAATGCTCAGCTCGGTATTGTCATAACTGTCTAAAATAATTATTTAAATCATACAGCGATCTCCAATTAGCTATGTGCGTTGATTACGTCAACTCTTAACTGTTTCAGCTATGTGGGAAATGCTGACTTAGGTAGGTATCTTGTTTTGTTTTTAATGTGTCATCAATATCATCACGCATGTGATTCCCGAAGGGTTATGCAGAGAGGCTAGCTGTAGTATAGTAGTCACCGCGGATCTTGTATCTCTGAAGTTGGCTCTGAGTACCATTGTGCAAGAAACAGTATGAGTATACTGCATAGAGTAAGCGAGGTAGGACGATGCGACAAACGTTTAATCCCCGGCACGAAAGTTGGCAAGATCGTTAGATGCGCAGAAGTCGTTTTTTAGTTTGGTAGTGAAGCGGGGCGCGCGGGAAACGTTTAGTACAGTTCCGAGCGCGCGATTGGTTGGTCAGTTGACACAAGGATCGACTGACCAATCGTGTCGTGTCCACGTTCCGTTCGCTTTATATGGTGGTTGGTCAGTTCGCGGAATATGCGAGAACTACGCCAAAATCTCGCCAACTTACGTGCCGGGCACTATAAGCTAGTGAAAGAGGCATTTATACAATGCTATCTCCACCTTCAACATAGACACAAATAAAATTTATCATTAAAAAAGCTTTTTGTAAATCAAGCTTTTTTCATATTCTTCTCCTTAAAATTTCAATTTGCTACCCATATCATAGCAGTGCACAAAAAATAACTAGTCCGCCATCTTGGGCTATCCGCCATATTGGATTTAAAATGTCGTCACTTAGCTAACTATGCATTGACATCCAAACTAAACGTGTATGCAAATATCATCTTAATCGATGGAGGATACAAAAATTCAGTTGCAAGATTTGACCCGAACACACATAAATACATACTTACATACATTGCAAGTTAAATAAAAGCTTGTAAAATAGACAGCGAATCTTTATGTCTCCAACGTCAGAGACACAAAGATTCTCTGTGAGTATTATATTATCCTAACGGTGCACACAGGCACGGGGTCTCAGCGTTAAGAAAGAAAATTTCATCATCATCATTTCAGCCGAAAGATGTCCACTGCTGGACATAGGCCTCCCCCAGGCGTCGCCACATTGACCGATCCCGTGCGTCTCGCATCCAGCGCCTTCCCGCAACCTTAACCAGGTCATCGGTCCACCTAGTGGGAAACCTTCCAACGTATCGCCTTCCGGTTCGCGGTCGCTATTCCAGAACTTTTCGGCCCCATCGGCCATCCGTTCTGCGAACAATGTGCCCTGCCCACTGCCCCTTAAGTTTAGCAATTCTCCGGGCTATGTCGGTAACTTTAGTTCTCCTGCGGATATCATCATTTCTGACGTGATCACGCAAGGAAATGCCGAGCATAGCCCTCTCCATTGCCCTTTGGGTGACTTTAAGCTTTCTGATAAGGACCATTGTGAGCGACCATGTCTCGGTCCCATAGGTGATCACTGGCAACACACACTGGTCAAAGACTTTTGTCTTGAGACACTGCGGTAAATTGGACGAGAAGATACTCGTACCACGCAACTTCCCGAATGCCGCCCAGCCGAGTCGGATTCGACGGTTGACCTCTTTCTCGAAGTTGGACCTACCCAACTGGATCGTTTGTCCCAGGTAGACATAATCGTCTACAACTTCGAGTGTAGAGTCTCCGATCTTGATAGGAGTGGGTGCTACATGGGCGTTCACCATGATCTTGGTTTTGTACATGTTCATTTTAAGACCCACTCTTTCGGAAGCTTTACTGAGGTCATCAAGCATTTTACTGAGGCTTTCCATGGTCTCAGCCATGACCACTTTGTCGTCGGCAAACCGGAGGTGAGTGATGTACTCGCCATTAACGTTGATGCCTAGACCCCTCCAGTCCAGAACCTTGAATACATCCTCCAGCGCAGCAGTGAACAGTTTCGGAGAAATGACGTCTCCCTGTCTCACGCCACGCTGGAGAAGGATTGGTTTCGAGGTCTGATCATGAAGAAGGACTGACATGGTGGCGTTTTTGTACAAACACACCTCAATGTACCGGTAGTCGATCTGGCACCGTTGGAGAGACTGCAGTACAGCCCAAGTCTCGATCGAATCGAAGGCTTTCTCGTAGTCCACAAACGCTAAACAGAGAGGCAGGTTATACTCTTCGGTCTTCTGTATAACCTGCCGCAGCGTATGTATGTGGTCTACGGTGCTAAAGCCATTTCGGAATCCGGCTTGTTCGGGAGGCTGGAAATCATCAAACCTGCGCGCGAGACGATTGGTGATGACTCTTGAAAACAACTTGTAGACATGGCTAAGAAGTGAGATGGGCCTATAGTTCTTCAGCCGGGCATTGTCGCCCTTCTTGAAGAAGAGTACCACCACACCCCTGCACCATGCCTGTGGCGTTTTGCCCTCGAGTATGACGGAATCAAAAAGCTTCTGAAGGGCCTTAAGGACCGGTTTTCCACCCGCCTTCAGGAGTTCAGCCGTGATTCCGTCATCACCCGGCGCCTTGTTGTTTTTAAGCTGTTTCAGAGCCATCCTAATCTCGTACAGGCTGACGTCCGGGATATCTTCGGTATAGTGACGGGTCAATCTAGCTCTTGGGTCGTTTGCTAGACTCGCAACGGGCTTGCTGACTGATGCGTACAACTGCCCATAGAATGTCTCGATCTCCCTCAGAACCTCCGGTTTGGCAGATACGGTCCTGCCATCGTCGGTCTTCAGTTTCGTGAGCTGGCTCTGCCCAATAGGCAGATCCCTTGAAAGAAAATTTGGTTCAAACAAATCTCACTAGATGGCGCGATATGCACCTATCTGTTATTGAATGTGTGCAAAATTAACACTTTCCGGAATTGAACATAAAAGTTGTATGTTCTTGTTTAAGTAACACTCCTAAGAACAAAATTATGGAATATTGGGCTCTTAATTCACATTTCAAAGATTATTTGAACGGATCATTTAAAATTGATGCCAATAATGGCGCGGTTTTAAATATCTGAGGCATTCCACTCGATTGTTTAAATTTGCAATGTAACACATTTTGGTGCAAAGAAACTGTAAATACGTGCAAAAAAACGTCGCCGCGGAACGTCGCGTCGTACGTCGTCGGAATTGTAGATGGCGATGCGCTTGCTCAGTTGAGGTTTAAATGCCTTAGCGATTAGTTGTGCAAAAAAGATGTCAGAAATACTGTAACTGGGAGAAACAACACATGTCTGCTAAAATCATCGGCGCACACAGACACGGGGTCTCAGCGCTAAGAAAGAAAATTCGGTTCAAATAAATCTCATTAGATGGCGCGACATGCACCTATTTGTTATTGAATGTGTGTAAAATTAACATTTTCTGGAATTGAAAATAAAAGTTGTATGTTCTTGTTTAAGCAACTCCTAAGTACAAAATTATGGAATATTGGGCTCTTAATTCACATTTCAAAGATTATTTGAAGGGATCATTTAAAATTGATGCCAATAGATGGTGCGGTTTTAAATATCTGAGGCATTTCACTCGATTGTTTAAATTTGCAATTTAACACATTTTGGTGCAAAGAAACTGTAAATACGTGCAAAAAAACGTCGCCGCGGAACGACGCGTCGTACGTCGTCGGAAGCGGTACGTGGCGATGCGCTCGCTCAGTTGAGGTTTAAATGTCTTAGCGATTAGTTGTGCAAAAAAGATGTCAGAAATACTGTAACTGTGAGAAACTACAAGAAACGAAACAACGCGTTGTTAAAATGTAACGGAAGTTTAAAAGGCACGACAACGTGTAATGTTGCGGCATCGTATCGCGCATTTTTACGACACAGTAAATTCGCAGGTCTCGACAACGTGCCGCGCCGCTACTCCGCACCGTTCCACGTCGACGACGCCGACGTCGTGACTTGTTGATTTGGTGATGGGGACAAGCCCTTTGTCACGATTATTTTAGATTCTATTATTTAAAATCTGGGGTAAATGAAATGTTGCTAAGTGAGGTTGTGTGTTATAATATAGTTATTAACTGGCCAAGTCACGTGTTGGTAAAATTAACGCGGCAATTAAAGTCCATAACGTTAACTGTCGCAAAATACGAGCTAGAAGCATGTCATTGGATTGTGGGCCTTTGGACAACTCCCATCTAAGTTGTGCTTGTCAGATTCCCGCTCAAAACACTTAAGTATGTATGAATTATGGGTCAGCTTACACCGTCACGCAAACATGCTGGAAGAGCCCAGTAGTTTTGTGAAACTGCATAACGCCGCGAAATGCACCGTGAAGCTGCGAAACACATCGTGAGGCAGTGAGACGCATCGTGAAACCGCGAGCCGTAGCACGGGCTTAGAGGGAACTTGTATACCGAGGATCGATTGAATTCCCTCACTGAAATGTGTACGTTTTTAGTTAGTAAATAAAGTTTTATATTGTATCGCTTCATTGCTCGCAGAAAGTATGGTTGATGGAGCCCAAAAGTTCTGGTGTCGTGACCGCGTAGTTACCGGAAGATCGAAGACGCACCGCTAGAAGGTCGATGTCATGGTTACGGCAGCGGGAATGCGCTGGATACGAGACGCGAAGAACTGGTTGATGTGACAAAACTTGGGTTCCTCCAGCCGCGGACGTATTTCATGTTAAAAATTAATAATAATACTATAGTAAGCCCGGGTTTTATTTATGCACGTGTGAAGATATCGAGTGCAAAGCATGTGTCATGAAAAGACGTACGTGCGTACTTTCAGTAGCCGTAACAGACATTTAGATTAAGGTTACATAAAAACTGTTTAATCAGAGATAATTACATTCAAAAACAGTTTAACACCTCGATAAAATAACTGATAGTTATCTCTAAGATAAAGGTTACATTTAAAATATTTCCAATCGTTCTTACATAGTTAGATTGTGAATTAACTGTTCCAAAAGATTAAAATGGTTATCAATGATAGATTGAGGAAACAATGGTTGACTTATTATTTCCATACAAACAGTTTCGTAGTTAAAAAAATGGCTGAAATTGACTATGAAAAACCTGGCACTGCATGAAAAAAAAAACAATATAAAAAGAAAAAATGTTATCATGAAAACATATCATCAACATCATCATCATATCAGCTGAAAGACATCTATTGCTGGACATAGGCCTCCCCCAAGCGTCGCACATTGACAGGACATGTGCAAAAAAAAAAGACATAATTTAAAAATTCATGGAAAACATGGCTTTTTTTGCTTATTTCATTTATCAGAAGTCTTATTCATAAATAAATAGGTACTTATCAAAAATGCGCCAAATTTACATATTTTGCAATGAAAGTTGTAATCAGTAAGAAATTTGAATAGATAAGATTATTTTGTGTTTATGATTGTTACTGTTAGGTTTTACAGAACAAGGGACTTAGAGATTATTCTGCCTACACTATGGAGACCTAGGATTTAAAAAAGAAAGTCTTAGTGTTAGTTTTTGATAAAAAAGACAAAGCAAGGGCAAGAAAATAATTATTCGTCACAGCCTAGCCAATGCTGCTCATTCATAAAAAGACTAGTTTAATATGATTTGCATGTTCATTAAATAATTATTAAGATAAACAATAGCCTAACATGTGATAATATTCAAACCGGGTTAACATATTGACAACAAGATTTTATTAAAATTAAAAACAACAGGCAAACCTAAGATATTGGAGACTGACCAAAGAGGTTGTTTACAAGGACAGATTGGGTATTTGCAGCGTTTTTATATTATTAACTGTTTGTGTTCCAATTTATGTAGATAAAATACAGCCTACATAGTTAATCTTTTGAGAAATATAAATACTAAAATAATGTAGATTATACTAAAATTATGATCAATCAGAAAACTATCAATAAATTTTTCTTGGTAAAAATATAATATAAAAACTAAAGAACACTCACCTGTTAAAAAGCCTGGCATAATATTTTTCCACACCACAAATGTGCAACGGAATTTCGCGTTCAGCCAAGTATTATTTTTTCACACAATTAAAAAACCACAATCACTGATTCCTATTGTAATGATAATAAACTTTGCATACAGTTAATGTGTATTATCAAGCAGTTTACACCCAATCAAGGGTTTAAATATGAAATTTGTACTAATGTAGATAAAGAAACAATTACGTTTGATAAGTAACGATTACAGTAAAGTTTAGGCGTTTTAATGCTATAGACCGAAATCGTATGTGGGCGACCGTCCTCCCCGCTAATGTATGCGTCGTCGAGCGAATAGTAATAAAATTATACACGGCATAGCGTCGAATTACGCGTCTCCCGCTTTTAGTTAAAAGGTTAACAGCCAATTGACTACAGTTTTTTTTAATCAGTTAAAAATACAGACACTAGCAAATACTAAGGAGCTCATGTCGTACTCACCGTCGCTAGCGGGTCGCATTCCACCTTTCCCGATGTGCGTGGGCTCTCATTTTCATCTTGTTCACGTAATACCACTTTACGAATATCTAATATTTTGGTATCAAAATGCAAGGAGGTATAAAAAAACTAGGATGACCACTGTTACATTACAACTGTCAAAACTGAACTTCACTCGGGTACTTGTGCCAAGTGCCATAGACAAGGTTATGTTTTATAAATAGATATTGGTCTTGCTACTCGGCAATAGATGGCGTTAGTAGTATTCAATATACTATTGACTGTAAATTTAAATTCGATTGAATGTTTCAGTTTCAGTTTGATGTCACATTTTTTAATTTTTAGATTTTAGTAAACTGCTATAAGTTTTCACTCGAGGAGCTCGTGCCTAAATGATAACAGATTAAGTCGATCTTAAAGAATAGGCAACGCTTGACGAAGTCAGTCCGTGGATGGGTGGCCATCTCAAGATACCGATATTGCCCCGTGCCGCGGGAAGCACGTTAAGCACTTGGTCCTGACTGTAATTTGAATACAAAACCTACATATAATATTTTTGACAGTCGTAACGGCTAGTCAGATGCCAGGAAATCTGCACCATTGGTACTGGGTTGTGGAGTTTGGAAAGACAGTCGCTTCGTGTACAATGCTGATACTTCGACATTGTAGGGAAAAGTTTGATAGATTGTTGTTCGTTTGCTACAAGTTTTCACTTATATAAAATTACTAATGAACGTAATTTTGAGAGTTGTGAAACGCGTAAAATGTGTCGCCGAATTTACGCTGCATTCGGTATCATAATAAAGTCCTGTTTGTGCCACATGGCTAAAAAAAAGAAAGTAAAACACTAGTGCTCAGCTGAATCCGGTAAGACTGGAAGCCGACCCCAATAAAGTTGGGAAAAGGCTAGGCAGATTGATTGATTGTGCCACATGGCTACGCAAAATGAGTTGTCTGCTGACTGACGCACATTATTTCAACCGAATTGCGCTCGAGGTGAGGGCAAGGGCGAGGCAAACGTCAGCACCCCGTACAAACGTAGGATATTTACCCTCAGTTTCCCAGCTCAACTGAATGAATTTTCAACAGCCAATCACAGCAGATAACGCGTGCTTGACAATTTGTCACATTAATTCTGCGATAATTTTGATATGGGAAACTGAGGGTTAGCAACTGAAATTACGTCCATCCTTCTAGCAGCTTAACCGAATTTCTGTTAAATGTAAATTCCGCGACGCATTTTACGCGAATCACAACTCACAAAATAACGTTCGTTTGGCATCACCCTAAAAATTGATAAGTGTAGGCTTAGAATGGTCAAATTGCCAGAAGGCTTGAACCACACAATTATGGAAGTCTATAGCTTTAGTCAAGTGATTGTATCCAGAAAACAAAGTACATACAACGACGCGTTTATCGCCCGCAGGATGATTACTTGCGTTCCAGTAGGTACTATTGTAATGTGATTCATGATTGGTGTTCCTTGGAATCGGATGTTCTAGAGCTAATAATTCAACGATTGTAAAAACTCCAACTTAGGGTCCAAAATGGGTTATTTTTGAAAAATCGAACTTTTTATTGCCCTTCTGATTGTTTTCTATCATCTTACCACCATTAAAAGGCTTGTCAATATTAATAGGCAGGCACTTATATATTTAATTAATCTCTTATTCGCCTCTCCGCCCACAGCAACTCATTCGCAGCCAACTCACGGCAGACCATCAAACGATCTAATTGTCTACTCATAGGTAAATTTAAGTGTCGAACGAGCCAATAGTTAGACACACAGACGTAAATCTAACTAGATGTGGTCGACGCTTACCATCAGGTGAGATAGTGGTCAAGCGCGACCCTATCTAAAATAAAATAAAACATTATCATGTTATGCTTTTTAAACTACATAATTTATCTAGTAGTAGTACATGCTTCGATGGATAATCTGTCGAACACATATATGACACGATATCTTGCGAAAATACCCCGAATTAAACAGTAAAACGGCCATAACTTTAGAACGGCTGAACCGATTTTCATGAAATATAGCTAAGAACACTCCCGATAAAGTCACCTTTGAATCAAAACAAAATCAAAATCGGTTCATCCGCTTAGGAGCTATGATGCCACAGACAGATACACAAACACACAGATACACACCTCAAACTTGTAACACCCCTCTTGATTCGTCGGGGTTTAAAAAATAGTTAATTTTGCTGTATTGAGTTGTGCAAACTCAACAAAAAAAGGGACATTATAAACATTTCCTTTCATCGGTAAGTTCTGATTTTTTGTGTGTTAAAAAGTGGCACACTTGGTTTACATACAGATGGAGGGACTGCGTTATCTAATTAGATTTATATCTGTGGTTAGATCTAGACTTAATTAATTAACCTTTCTAACTAAAGATACGGATCACTGAAGAGTTGATTGGCATCTTGTTAGACTATTGGATGTAACAAGTTTCGCCTGTGGTTTTTATATTTAGCTCGCGTTTGACCACTATCTCAACTGATGGTACGCGATGTTGTGATCGACAGTAAAACACTCTTGCCTACAAGTAATCTATTCACTCTTGACTTGAAGATCCCCAGGTTGTAGCTAGCAGGAAACACAAATTCCAGCAGGAAATTCCACTGCTTAGCTGTACGCATAATTAAAGTATTTCCAAAACGATTAGTGCCTTTAGGTGGGATGTCCATATGCGTATGATGGTTGGGGTGGGGTGAAAAGAGCAGTGGTGGCCCAGTGCCGCGACTTACGTGTCGTAGGTCGTGAGTTCGAACCCAGGCACGCGCTTTGTGTAAATTATTTCATCAGCATATGGTGTTAGAAAAATTCGTAATTGAACTGACATAGAGACAGCCTGTTTAGTATACTTTATAGTATAGGCCATAATTTCGGCCTTTCTTCTCAGAGTAGTTAGGAAACGCCGATTTCATCTAGTTTTAAAAAATATGATCGACATGTAAAAGTGTTTATACAAACCAACTTACATAAATAAAATCATTTATCATGTATCATCACTACTGCTCTTAAAACGGTGAAGGAAAACATCGCTGCAATCAAGGAGCTAGAAGCATAATTGAGAGCTTCCCTGAAGGAGCTACAAGACCCCGTAGCATTAAATATAAAACTGCTCCAAGAAATTGCAGACAGTGAGGTGGAAGTCGAAAATGTGGTTCTTAAGAACACATTCCTAAAAAATGAACTCGCTGAACTACATACTCAGCACCTGGGCTTAGCCGAACAACACGGTACTTCAGAATCAAGCTGCAAATTATCGAAAGTGCAGTGACACGAATGAACTAACTTTGTACCGTGTTTCAGAACTTGAACAAGAATTGTGTGATGCCCTTAGGGCACTACCTATCGCTGAGTCTGCTAAGGTCAGCGAGCAGTGTAAAAACACTAATAGTTTATGGCAGTTTTCAGTCAGAACCAGTGTTTGAGTCTGATTTCATGATAGATTTGACTGGTGAAGTCACTATATCATTATGTCCTATTGTCATGAGTCACAATAAATTAAAAAAAAAGAAACAGTCACGGAAAACGATGAAAAACAAAATCTCCTAAAATTAAGTATTTCTTTAAGAAAGAATCGTGTTAACATAACAATTAGATTGAATACCTGTATCCCCATACAGGTATTGAATTTGATCCGGCGATCATTAATACTTATTAAAAACTCTATTAAATCTTAAGAAAGAAAAGACATTGCTAGACTGTCGGTTGAACACACCATTGAATTGTCCTGTGTTGAGCTTGATAAGCATGTTGTAGTATGCTTCTCACAGACGTCCAAGTTACCAGAATCTATCTGCGTTAGACTTTGTAATGGAAGACGTGTTAAAAAAAGTTAGTTCTAGTAGTAAATCAACTGTCTTGTGTGGCCATTTTAACATTCATAATTCTTTATTGTACACAAAAAAGAAATACATATACAACTTGATTGATTATAAAGTTGATGTACAAAGGCGAGCTTAACTCTAAGAAGAGTTTTCTACCAGCAAACCTTAGAGTGTTAGAGAGAGTTTACAAAAGGAAGAAGAGAAGTAGTCCAGTGTACAATTTTAGAATAATATAAAATAAATCATAAATATATTAACTTATTAGAGAATAACTCTAACACAGGCAAGCGGTATAGGTAAGTAGCTAAGTAAGATAGGATAGGCAGTTAACAGGAGCGAAGCCGTGGGCACAGCTAGTTTTTAAATAAAATTGATGCAACTAGGGGTCTTTAAGTGAAGAGTGAATAGGTTTTTCTAGGCAAGCATGCTTCACCGTCGGCCACATCATAGCTTACCATCAGGTGAGATAGTGGTCAAGCCCGAGGCAAAAGATTACAAAAAAAACGTGGTTGATTACGGCACACTCCTTCTTATAGGGTGGAGGCCTGTGTCCCAGCAGTGAGAACAAAAATGTATATGGCTATATGTGTATGGCTTATTATAGTTTTTTTTTTAATCCAAGTCTCATTTTTATTTCATGCTAAAATATTTATTTTGTAGACACGCTTCGATCTAAAATCTATTCAACACGTAATTATGACAAGATATCCTGCGAAAAAATCTCGTTACAAACAGTAAAACGCCCACAACTGTACGGTACGGTACGTTTGAACCGATTTTCTGCAGTTAAGAACACTCTCGATAACTGTATACGCTTTATTTTCGGGCTCCGTAAATATGATCACATTTCTTCCTTCCGTTCTCAGCTTAAATGGCTGCCTATCCGTCAGAGGAGATCCTCAGATCCCTCTGCATGCTCTTCAACATCATGAACGATCCTTGTACTCCCGATTATTTTAAACAATATTTTAAAGTGTTGGGCAGTTCTCACGATCTTAACCTTCGAGCTTCCAAAAACTTACTTCTCCATATTCCTTCTCAACGCACTGGGTTTCTATCTAATTCTTACACTGTCTCTACTATAAAACTCTGGAACGTGCTTCCCCTTGACATCAAAAAAGCTGAGAATAAATTTTCATTTAAGCGTAGAATCCGGAACTATTACTTGTCCTCTCTTAAGTAGCTCGGTCTTCGTCATAGTTATTATATTTAAATTTCTGTTTCATTTAAAATAATTATATGGTATTTATTATAATATTTATTAGTCTATTGTTTTAGAAAATATTTATGTATTTTATTAGTTAGATAGTTTATTAATATCAGATTTTAATAACTGTTCTTTTTTATTTTTTATTTTGTACTCCTACCACTGTTGTGTCCTTTTTAACCCAAAGGTTGACTGGTAGAGAATGCCTTGCTGCATTAAGTCCGCCTATGTATCACCATTGTACATGAAGTTTAAATAAATATATAAAGTCACCGTCAAACAAAAAAACAAACTTAATCAAAATTGATTCATCCGGTTAGGAGAAAGCACACGCAAATAACACGCAAAGATACACAAAAACATATATACACAAACACACAGATACACACGTCAAACTTATATTTTGCTGTCGGGGGTTAAAAGGAAACTACAAAGAATTTCTTAAAGCATCCTTCTAAGTATACTAACTAAATAAATATAATGTCTCACAAATTTTTTTTTTCGTATTCTTCTCAGCTAACCCTTTCATTTGATATCCATATCATGGCAGTGCACAAAAAATAACTAGTCCACCATCTTGGGTCGTCCGTCATATTGGATTTAGAATAACGTAACTTATCTAACCATGCATTGTCATCAAAACTAAACTTTTATGCAAATTTTCATCTTAATCGGTGGAGGATAACTGCTTTAAAATTCAGTTGCAAGATTTGACCCGAACACACTTACATACAAACATACATCTTACTAAACAACTTGCCTAATAAGTAGCCTGTACAACAAAAAAGTGAAAAATTAAAAAAAAAATTGACAAAAAAAATACTACCGACTTCCAAATAAGAAAACTACCTACAAAGTGAAAAATAACTTTATTTTTGGTAGTCGGTGTCCATAAAGCAAAAAAGATCGTACCTACGAAAGACACCGACTTCCTAAAATAAAGTTATTTTTCACTTTGTAGTTTTCTTATTTGGAAGTCGGTAGTATCTTTTTTGTCAAAAAGTTTTTTATTAACCCAAAGGTTGACTGGTAGAGAATGCTTAGCTGCATTAAATCCACCTATGTATAGGTAAACATTGTACATGAAGTTTAAATAAAAAATAGTAATAATAATTATAGATATTATAGGAAGGAAGTTAACCCAGTAAGATGCTGGTAGGGATCTTAACCGTACTGCCGGGATTGTCCTGATAGCCGTGGTATACCTGTCTACTCCTCAAGCAGCTCCGTATATGTTGCCCCCTTGGCGCTACGACACTAAAGTGCTAGCGACCCTTTATGGGGGCACATTAATTGAGTGTGCAAGTCACCCCCTGCCATTTTATAGCCGTTAAGTTCAACAGTGGTCGGGCAGGGGCCGGTAGTCCTCGTATATTTTTGGGCAATCGATCCACTAAACCTTCAAAATCCATAGCCCAATACATTTTTCTCCATAATTTGCAATATTCCTGCACCAACCGGGGATTGTCCTTGAGCACAGTTGCGTAGTGCATACAGGGATAATCGTCGGTTGGTGTCACGTTTCGTGATACATGCCTAATGGGGCCTTTGCGAGTTGGCTTCGGTTCCTCGCACGCCTTTCAAAAGATCGGGACCCTAATAAGCTCCCAAGAAACAGAAAAATAATGTTTTTTTTTTTTTTATTTTTTATAAATCATTGGTCTTTCCCTAGTAGTCAGGTTAGTTTTCATACATACAATAATCCCCTTTTGCCATAGGGGTAAGCACTGCTTACTTCTCTTCTATGGGTAAGCAGTGCTTATGGTGTTAGTTACGGTGGAGTAAGTTTCTGCTTACTAAGCAGAAGCTCCAGAACGCCATCTGCCATAGCAACACCTACATACTTAAGTAATCCTTACATACTTAAGTAATCCTTTTTCCAAAATACATCTAGTCATACACGCACGTCGGTTATGAGTACCAACTGCGCACCTGGCCTTTCTGAAGAACATCACCAATTAGATCCGTGTAACATATCCTTCTAGGGCGTCCCCTCCCAGTCTACTAGCTGTGTGTCCCGAAAGGATAGCACTTAAAATAATCAAATTATTACAAGTAACGGAAGCCTTACTTTTGTGAGTGCCATTAAAAAAAACAGCCGTTCCATATTGGCATACAATTATTATTAATTGTTTAACAAAAAAGGCGCGCGGCCGTATGACTGATACCTTTGCCAAACTAAACGATGTAGTATGCTAAACGGCCATCGATACCATCGTCATTGTCTATGGCTGAGCGTTCCAATTTCAATATGGTGATCAGCGCGCGGGATGTGGAGTCGAATAATATGTTAAATTTTTATTTGTTAAATATTTATTTTTACAAAATTTATATTACCTTCTTCTATGACCATGAGTAAAAACTCGCACTAAACCTATTGATAGAATGTCACTTAGTAAAGTGGCTTTTGTAACAATTTTAATTATTTGGCAATATCAATCATAGATACATAAAAATCAGACTTTAAGAAAAGTGAGTAATGTTTTTGTGTAACTACCCTTACCACCTGGTATCTGTTATATAGGTAGGTATCTGTAAATTAGTCTTCGTGTCGCCGCGCGGCGCCGTCGTCGGCCCAAGCTAGCAAGTTTACGTACGCTCAAAGAACTTACCTACCAACACTACTGAATCTCACACATTATGTGTAGAAAGAATTCAGTAACGCCTGGGGCCTCCCGCCTCTGGCATCTTGCTCTATCTGCTGTTGTTGTACCTTAACAAATAAATAAAAAACTGAGGCAACTCCACAGCGTCCCTGTCCAACAATCAATACTTGACGGCCACGCAACAAATTGGTTGAATGACGCAGCGAAACACTAAATAATGTTATTTACATATTGTGCTGTCACTTTCCCCTCCACTTTATTATTTAATCTGTGCTCTAGGAGATCCTTTGGTTAATGTTTCTTACTTTTAATCTTAGTCTCAGTAAAAACTTTATAAGTAAATTATATCTTTAACAAGCCGTTTACTGCAGCTTCAATTTCTGGCCTATTCCGCAGGAGCTGTAGGATTTTTCAGGATTAAAAAAAAATACCCCTTGCAAATACCTCTAACATGTAACAACCCGTTGTGGGGACTGCCAAAGTTAACAGCAGTTATGTATTTACTAAGTATACAAATATAAGCACATTGTTATTTTGGTTTGTATTTTATTTGGGTGTATAATTATGTATAACATTTTGATTTTTAGGGGTGTAACTCCATGCTAATTTCGTTACTAAATCTCGTACATAATTGTAATTAAATGAGGCAAAAGACGGCTAAAATTAAATAACTTTTATCCTAGAACTCAATTTTATAAGTATAAAAACAAAAGAGTTATTTAAGAAAACTTTATTTTTTTATTTTTCATGTAGCTAAAAGTATGGGATTTGGAGTTACGCCCTTTGTACCGGAAAGCATTGATATGTCAAACTCATATTATAACACCCCTTTTTTCGGTCGGGAGTTAAAATAAGGATAAATAACGCTCAGCGAAAGTGCAAAGAATTTCTGTAATCGATTAGTACTGCCAGAGATAACTTTTTAGAAAGAAACAATTTTACCTCTTACAATATTATTTCATATTTCAACTCCTACATTATTATATCTCCTAGTTGTAATAGGGCTTTAATTTAATAAATAGTCAGAACCCTTCATAAATAACCTCTCGCGCTTAACCGATACCCCATAGATAATATCACGGCCGACCATAGAGCGTTTGTTTGGTAATTTTGGCGCGATTGTCTATGCTCTATTGTTTTCTTTTTTTACAAGTCATTGGGTTCCATTGGCTGAGAAATTGATCTGTTCACACTTGCTACATCCGGTCAGATAAGGATTTACTATTTATATTATAATTTATAACATGTTTAACAATAATAGGTTTTGTAAAATGGGTGGACCGTGTTGCCATTTGGCCGTCACCTTTTAACTCCAAGCTCCAATGGTGAGTATCATAAGTATATTAATTAAAGCATATTATTTCGTGGTAACAGTAGGTATATTACTGAATGACATGTCTGACAAATCAACAAAAGTAACTAACCGACACATTTTAGTCTATGCTGTCTATGACACGCCTCCCTATGCTCTCTCCCTCACTTCTGTTCTGACCCTATGTAGTGCCTTTGGTAGAGGCCTTATCTTGGGTGCCAATCTTGTTCTTACCTCTCTTCCGAACATAAGCATGGGTAAGTCGCCTGAGATGTGGACGGACCTTGTGCTGTATCCCACCACTGTTTACATACTTTTTTTATTTGTGGTAGGCACGCGTGTGACCACTATTTTATTTTAAATTTTGGAATTCTCAGACCTTTGAAAGGCGTACCAGGAGCTGAAACCAACTCGCAAAAGCCTTGTTAGACAAGTAGGATGAAAACTGACACCAACCGGCGATTATCCCTGTATACACTAGTCACTACTCAAGAGCACCCAAGGACAATCCCCGGCTGGTGCAGGACTATTGCAGATAATGGAGACAAAACACATTGGGCTATGGGTTTGCGAAGTTTCGTGAATCGATTATCAAAAACTATAGAAGGACAAGTAGACAAGATCAACAGTGCTCAGGTAGGAGCCAATATCCTGCCCGAGCACTGTTGATCTACACGGCTATAATATGGCAGGGGATGATTTGCACACTCAATTAATGGGCCTCCCCATAAACAGTCGCTAGCACTTTAGTGACGTAGCGCTAAGGGGGCTACATATACGGAGCTGCTTGAGTAGTAGAGGTATGCCACGGCTATCAGGACAATCCCGGAAGTACGGTCAAGATAGTAGGGAACCAGCATCTTACTGGGTTAGCTTCCTTCCTCCGAGCACGTTTGCTTTTGCGAATCTCCACTCAAGCCAGCCAATTAAGGCGAGAGAGAGGTGGGAGCTCTGTTCCCCGTCAGTGTTCACTCCGATCGGCCAATAAAGGCAAGCTGGAGATGAGGAACAAGACTTCTCCCTGGTGATCAGGTTCGTGGGGACGCCACTGCCCACCAGCTCGCCACAACGCTGCCCTGCGGATTGTATCTCTCTTAGTCTGACCCCTCAACTTAGGCATGTTGCGACAAAGTAAAATCTACCGGCGGCGGCGCAGACCTAGGGATCATTGAAGCTAGCAAGCCCCACCACAACGTCAACGTAGAGATGTGGTGGGAAGATACTGCGGTGGGGATATTATTATTTATTGTTTCAATAAATAATCTGTCCAGCCTTTTCACACCTATGTTTAGGGTTGGCTTCTAGTTTCATCAGATGCAGCTGAGTATCCGATAGTTTCAGATATTTAAAGTTACGGATATTAGATTTTAAAGGAATTGTAAAATAAATAAAATACAACTACGTAGGTAATGATTTGGCTGGACCGGGCAAAAACCCGACAGAACGAGAGAATTCGAAAATTTTATATCAGGTTACGGTTTCGGATAGATTTTTATTTCGGACTAGCTGACCCGGCTAACTTCGTTCCGCGTAACAAATTTTTAAAATAAACGATTTTTTCTAAAATAAACGTAGCCTAAGTTACTCCCTACTATATCAGTTACCTGCCAATAAAAGTTCCGTCAAAATCGGTCCAGCCATTTCAGAGATTAGCCGGAACAAACAGACAGACAGACAAAAATTGCAAAAAAAAATATTTTGGTGTATGTACCGTATTATTCATATACATGTAAAACGGTTATTTTAATATTAAAAACAAACACTCCAATTTTATTTATATGTATAGATATCCGATACTTTCGGTTACGGAGCTATATAACATCCCTGGCCAGTATCACCAGAGCGCTTGGCTAGTTAGTGGCTGGTATTCAACAAAATCACTCAAATACCTGGACCAATTCAAACTATCAACGAGGATTTTTTCTGTTCTTTGTTTAGAAATATAAAAACACTCTAGAAATTTTTCCAGTACCTTCGTGGGTGTCCGCAACAACTATCTGAAAGAAAGAAAAATGAGTTTATTGGCATTAAAAACAAAAATATCTTAAAATTAAACAAAATATTTTATTAAACTACTAGCTTTTACCCGCGGCTTCGCTCGCAGTGAAGCCATTTTTTTTTTAAGTTTAATTATCCTATGTTACTTCTAATACCTCCAAAAATATATGTACAAAGTTTCATGATGATCGGTTCAGTAGTTTTTGCGTGAAAGCGTAACAAACAAACTTATATTGACATTTATAATATTAGTATGATTAATGCCAAAACGGCCTCAGCTCAGCATAATGCCAAATGGAAATACAGGGTATACCGCCTGACGCTGATTTTCAGCTGTAACCCACGAGTGCCATACGCTCGAAAACACAAACAAACATTTATATATACAATTTTTTTTGTAAAAAACCACCTACGATAAAATTTTGTGACTCTTAATTATAACATAACAAAAATAAAAGTTCTAGGTGCCCATTAACAAAAGAGAACAAAATTTCGTCATTAAAACGGGGGGTCTGCAGGCCATACAAATATTCTTTCCGTGTGGGAATCGAACTCGCGACACGTAGCGCAGCAGACTATCACTCAGCCACTGCGCCAACCGTGCCAACTCAAACGTTACACAAGATTCTATGAAACGTACACAATGGACGGCTTCCTAGTAACCTATTGTAAAACAATGGCTTGTCATGTGGCATTAATAGGTGCCTATTAGGTACTACTAGAGGTGTTGCGTTTTATTATGGCAATAGCGGTCATTAACCCACCATTTTTTTTATTATTTATTGGCTCGCGTTGACGTGTGTTCCTCTGTGGCCGGACCACAGTTTAGTACTCAGATGCTATAGTTCGAAATAATACCTACCTAAAGTCTACCTTCATCGGAATATATATATATTTTTAGTACCTCAAGAGATATCTTTTTAATTAACAATTTATGTGGTCCGGCCTCCAGGCAGTGCTCTCTGGCCGCGCCACATCAAATTAAATAGAGTATAATGAACTATTAATAAATCAATATCCCGAAAAAAACTACCTAAAGAGTACCTTGCATACGACAAATATGGTCCAATAAACCCCTTTAGTTAAGGAGTTATTGGTCGTAGAGTGTGGTCCGGCTGGAAGGTATACTCTGCAGCAAGTCAATTTTGCAATACTTAATATTAACTATCCATAAATCAGTTTCAATAATAGTACCCTTTCTCTACTCTTCGTTGATATTTTTTTCTCTCAAGAAACTATTCATTTTGATTAATTAACCTTTAAAATATGTGGCGCGGCTAGGGAGGATTACTTTCAGCAAAAATAACGAAATATGCTTTATTTCTATATGCCATCGAAAACTGCATAATAAGTACTTCATCAAAAGGCCTGGACTTTGTCTATAAACTTTTATTTTAATTACCCACAATGATTTTGAAAAAGGTGTACTTTTTGGTTTTTGTATTCCTATCTACCTTAGAATAGTTAGTAAATTTGACGAAGTAAATGAAAATTTTGGTTTGAAATAAACAATAAGTATACAAAAAACAAATATATATTTTCATAATCAAATAATAATAATTGTTAATACAAGGTGTTGTAAATGACGGAAAAGTGTTTTATATAACAAACTAAAGTCAATAGATTAAATTTAAGCATTTAACCCTTTAAACAAGAAATAACAATGAAAAAAAGAGTGTACTAAAACCGCGTATTCAAAATATAGAATATCAATATTACAAATAAAGGTGCTTTGAAGTTATTTTCCAACTTTAATATGCAAGACCTAAATTAAAAATAATCATTTTGATAAAAATAAGTTAAAATTTACAATTTTGCGTATAAAATACAATGAACATTCATTTGCTGGTTTTTAGTCCTTGTAGCTTTAGTACTTAAATCATCATATGTTTCCCAAGTATCATCCAGACGCTTGCAGTGAGCGACGTAATGGCGAATATTTGGTAAATATTCAATCACTGACAACAGTGTAAATAATTTTCCTTGTAATGTCATAGTGTCAGGAATGTCATTTAAATCAACGCCTAAATCAATTTCAAATATTAATAAATCATTCAATGTGTAGTTAATAATTTGTTTACCGGTACATTTTACACCGTCGTCATTACTTTTATCACATAGCACACCTGAATCAATCTCTAACATTGTTTGAGCCGATTCTTCAAGGGCTGAAATGCCTTTATCAGACAAAATTAGTTCATTCAGTGGCATGTACGAACATACTCGTTGAGATGTGGAGTTGTTCTGACTGCATTGTGTATTTGTGCATCGTTTTTCCGATCTAACTATAGGAATATCTTTTAATAAAATTTTGTCTAAAACAAAAGTAATATTCGACATACAATTTATGATCGTCAAGACATTTGTGATTGTTTTGTCAAAATAATATTTGTTTATAATATTGGCTCGTATGCTGTATAAATTTGTGGGATCTTTATTAGCAAGAGACTTAATAAGTGTCATAAAACCGGATGTTTCTGTTTCTATTAGATTGCGGATGTTCATTCTATCTATATATGCAACTGCTAAAGATTGCACCAGACAATCGAAGGCACAAGTATTTTCTACAACTACGCCTTTAATACCAGTTGAACTACTACTTCCATTTACCAAAACATCGACCGACTTATTTTTGGACCTCATCTCTCGCTTTTGTTTTTCCTGTTTTCCTATAGCCAGGCCTCGCCAGTTCTCTAGAAGGATGGGTTCATCAGACATGACAGATTCTTGCGAAAAGTCACTTGACTCAACTTTAGCTTTTTCAGTAGCCTTTGTTTTCTGTTCACTAATATCATCACTAAATTTGTTCTTTAAATCCCCAGATATATATTCATGGTGCTTCATTAGGAATTCGTCCACCCGTAGTCTGTCGTTGGGATTTTTCAAAAGTGTTTTAATATTTTTGAAATAACTTTCCACGTCTGAACTGGTTGATGTCACATTTTCTGTATAAACAAATGACAACATCACATTTGCCCAAATTGGCAATCTAGACATTAGCCTCTTGAAGGTATTAATAAAATCAGGTAAGTAATATAAGTTTTCATATATCGTTTTTATCTCAGATAATTGCAATTCAAGTGAAACTTTGTCAACTTTCATGGTGAATTCTTTCATAAAGTCTGAGGTAACATTTTCAATTTCTTCTGAGTTGAGTAGGTCGTTAATAATTGTATTTACTTCCTCATTCACCCTGACCTCATCATCATCTTCGTTTTCTCTATTTGTATTATCTGTGTCTGTCTGTAGCAACTTCTGTAAGCTTTGGTTACATAATGTAGGATGGCCGTTAGAATCTTTTCCTGTGTATCTATTAAGTGCAATAACAATAAGATTTTCCATTATCAATTTGATTTCGCCGAACGATGAAGAATCTTTGATTTTGCAAATATATTTTATATAAAATTTCATAACCCTTTCGTCAACGTATTTAAAACATTGGTAATTATAAAGTGTTTTCACAAAATGCGACGTGTCCAAGCGAATAAGGCAATGATTTGTTTTTATTTTTTCTTTTTTCATTAGGACATCAAAACAATATGCAATATAATCCTTGGTAGATTCAAAGTCAGTAAAAGCTTTAATGATTGCTCCAACTAATGCTGCCGAATCATCGCAAACTACTTCATCAGGAGTTTTCTTGGTGCCTATCCATTGTTTGAGCCATTTGTAAATATTTTCTAACGTATGCAAATCAGTTATCATTTGAGTTACCGGCACACAAGAATTTCCTGTTTGTAATACAGCCACGTAAAGAAAAATGTGCTTAGCCACATATATTTGTGCAGGATCTCTAGGAGGATTTATTTTTTTAAATATGGACCCTGTAGCGTCAATACTGAGCTTTATTCTTTTATTACAATTGACAAGGTGACAGTAATATTTTTCTTGTAGATCCGTCCAATAATATAAAATGAAAGGCAAAACACAAAATAATCGAATCACATTCTTGTATAAAGTACTACCCATAATCCATAATGAAAGTACAACATTCTTGTCCAAATAAGCTTCGTGTTTAGATCGGTGCCTTATATTCTGCAATGCCTTTAATGATGGTACAAATGGTGGCTCATAGGTGTCATCTTCGTTCATGACTTTGTTCACTATTTTGTTCCGAATTACGATTGCATGTTCATTAATCAGTTTTTCAGACAGCTCTTCTTTTTTCTTTTTAGTCAATTTATTTTTTATCTTTGGATCATGCACAATATTTAAATCACCTACCTCAATAATACATTTGATTTTAGCATGAGTTTCTGACGCTTCTGTTGACTCCGCTCTAATTTTAGCTCCACATTGCTTACAATAACCACTGAATCGAATATTGTAATCAACAGCTGAACTGCGTTTAAATATCCAAGTACATTCTCGCTTTGTTTCCTTCCATAAAATCTCACTCATAACGTTTGTCCACTTATGTTGAGGTAAAACTGTCTTCTTGTGCCGTGTTACTGATGGTCTATCTTTATCTGTTCGCGAACAATAGCTAGTGACTGGTTTTATATTTTGCCAATCGGATAATGATATTTCAAAATTCTCAACGGCATATTTATCTTGTACTGAAGATTTTGGTGAATCAAACTCTTCAGATGACAAATTATCGTCATATTCTGGAGAAGACCTCTGTTTTACTGTATTATTGAAGAAATAATCAAAATTCTTTTTTAAAGAAAGATAAATAGCTTTCACGCTCATTCGACATGACAAGTTTTTGCGAATATCAAGAAAAATCTTACTTGATGGTGGTGGCAGCAAATCTTTATCTTTTAGTTGGTCTTCATATCTCACGAACTCTGATTTTTGTTCATCAAGGGAAACTGATAGCACTTTTCCGCGTTTTTTCTTGTTTTCACTCATTTTAGCGGTTATAATGGCCGATACAAAGGAATAGAAACAAACTACTAAAGTAAAAATATATTCAAGCTATGATGATAAAATAATAACAAACTACCCCCGTACGTAAACTATTGTAATAACGCCTGCACATTCTGCTAACATTGTAACGCATATCCTATTAACTTGTAATACAAATTGCTAACAAAATATTGGAGGGCGTTCAAATATACACAAAGTTCCACAAATTTTTTATTGTTTATTTTAAACCAAAATTTTCATTTACTTCGTCAAATTTACTAACTATTCTAAGGTAGATAGGTAAACAAAAACCAAAAAGTGCACCTTTTTCAAAATCATTGTGGGTAATACAAATAAAAGTTTATAGACAAAGTCCAGGCCTTTTGATGAAGTACTTATTATGCAGTTTTCGATGGCATATAGAAATAAAGCATATTTCGTTATTTTTGCTGAAAGTAATCCTCCCTAGCCGCGCCACATATTTTAAAGGTTAATTAATCAAAATGAATAGTTTCTTGAGAGAAAAAAATATCAACGAAGAGTAGAGAAAGGGTACTATTATTGAAACTGATTTATGGATAGTTAATATTAAGTATTGCAAAATTGACTTGCTGCAGAGTATACCTTCCAGCCGGACCACACTCTACGACCAATAACTCCTTAACTAAAGGGGTTTATTGGACCATATTTGTCGTATGCAAGGTACTCTTTAGGTAGTTTTTTTCGGGATATTGATTTATTAATAGTTCATTATACTCTATTTAATTTGATGTGGCGCGGCCAGAGAGCACTGCCTGGAGGCCGGACCACATAAATTGTTAATTAAAAAGATATCTCTTGAGGTACTAAAAATATATATATATTCCGATGAAGGTAGACTTTAGGTAGGTATTATTTCGAACTATAGCATCTGAGTACTAAACTGTGGTCCGGCCACAGAGGAACACATCGCGTTGACCGCTATCTCACCTGATGGTAAGCGATGATGTGGTCGACGGTGAAGCACGCTTGCCTAGAAGTTACCTATTCACTCTTGATTGAAAGACCCCTAGGTTCTAGCTATCGGGAAACACAGACTCTGACAGGAAATTCCACTCCTAGCCGTAGGGTAAAACCCGGATGGTTGCCCCAGGGATATAGTTGCCCCAGGGGTATAGTTGCCCCGATTGCAATTACTCTAGTTTCGCGGATGAATCGCATGCTATTTTATTAATATATCGAAAGATTCTCCAACTATCGCTAGGCTGACCGTGTCTCATTTGATTATTTCCTTGTCGATTGCATATGAAGGCAAAATGCGAACAAAGTTTTTGCGAGATAGATGTTTCTCGGCGGCGCATCTATCCTAAACTAAATTTACATGGATTTGGCAGCTATAGCCTATGTGAGATAGGTATCCCAAAATATAGAGGGGGGGTAAATGTTTGTCCTGTATGTTTTTGTGGTGTACAAAAAAGTATATAATAAATAATATAGAGGACCGGGAAAATCGCTAATGGGTAGTTCGGGTAAAAACGGGCAAAAATAATCCTTTTTGAGAGCTACCGTTGCGTGCGCTGCGTAAACGGTTTAAGTTACGCAAATATCATGTATGATGGAATTGTTCCTCTTTAAAAATTCAAAAAAAGGCCCGCGACAGCATACGTCTATATTTTAAGATTGACTCACTACTAGTATAATCTTTTTTTATAGTAATCAAAGGAGAATAACCAAAAGTGGTAAGTACCAAAAAGTCTCACACATCAAGACCAAAATTGTATACCTAGTAATTAGTTTCATACTTTTTATGACATTACGCGTCGGGGATTTGATTTTTGAATAGGGAATTTACTTTTGAGGTTAAAAGAATGGATATTGTTTTACTCACTATAAATGACGTTCCGTTTCAAAGGATAATTTGATATGAACCTTGATTTTTGAAAGTGTCATGATCACTGAGTGATCACGTAAAAATTATACTTTGCCGGTTGTACATTAATTTTAAAAAAGGAATAGAATCTTTATTTAAACTATTATCATTATTTTGTCTATTGTTAATTGGCCTTTCACAGTCAGCCATAAAGATTTAGAATGCAATAGAATCGATTTTTGGTGAATCTACTAGCCAGTAATTGTTTCTTTTGTGTAATAAATAACTATAACGTCAGTGTGTAACGTGTCTTTAAATGAAATACGAGTACGTCGTCCTAGTTTTTAAGATATTTTCGATTTTATAAAATAACGCCGAAACCCGTTTGTTTTCAAAACAAACTTTTGTAGCAGTTAATATGATCAGTATAGTCAAAAAAAAAAAAACTTTTATTTTGATGCAGCATGGTACGGGATTCCATACATCCAAGAGCATTCTCCTTTATTCATGTGCGAAGGAGTTTTATCAACATCTATACTAATATTAAAAAGTTGGTTGATATAGAGTTGGTTATTTGTTTGTAGGATAGGTAGGGTAGGTAGAGTAAGTAGGGTATATGTAAACCTATCCCACCTTTAATGAGGCTTATGACCTTGATAAGGGACCAATCAGAGCCTAGTCGTCGCGTTCCTCATACCTTAGCTAGTTGACAGAATTGTTTTGATGTATTAGATCAAGCACTAGGCGTCTAGTGGCTATGTGGTCGATGAATGAAGCAAATATGTATAAATAAATGATACTGATGAAAATGGTACCATCTAACTGATCTGATGATGAAGCCGGAACGCAGGCACTGGAACTCCGAAATAAAACAACGTATCCTAGTCTTGTTTGGGCTTATTGCAGGAATCGTCATGAGATGTACTTTGGCTATAAATGATTTTCATGGAGGTAGGCTACCGAAACTGAACAGAGTTAAATAAAAAACTAAAGTTTTTGGGATGGCTGGTGGATTCCCTATTTTACCAGATTATTTGTACTATGGTAAACCAGCCGGGCGAGCACGACCTCTGTGATATGGTTGACTCACGCATTTTATCACGGCTTTTGCTCCCAAACTGCGATAAAATGTTCACACATTCCTGTCGACTCAATCCTGTCATAGTAGGCCGTGCTCGCCCGCCTGCGCCCACAATCGAAGATCAGCCACTGCAATTTGTAGCCCAGAAGCTCTAGACTAGACAAAGACTCATTCTATCAGCGATGGCGATGGTTGATATGCCAAAATGTAAGGAATTGATGACGAGACATTTCGATCGGATAGGACCAACAGCTTATTGTGTTTTCTAAGGCCTAGGCCCTAGGCCACCCATTACAGAACTCATTGCTCATCCTTGAAAATCGACCCGTGTTGCTTTTATTAATTAGCCAGGAGCTCGTCCAGTTAAGTAAAAAAACATAAAATCTAAAATAGAACCTCCTCCTTTTTGGAAAGTCGGTTAATAAAATAATAGGTAATTGAAAATACTATTTACGTACAAATCTTTTTATTTGCTAGAATTTAAGCTATTACAAAGTTCGACACAAATTATCCATCGTCTTGGTCGTAGTAGATTAATTAAATAAACATGAGAAAATTATAAAAAAAATTAGGTTCAAATTAATAGGAAACAATAATAATAACATACAATAAAGTTATTAAAATATGTAAAATAAAACAATAGATCATTCATTATATCAAGACAAAATAAATAAAAGAGATTTGGCAAAAATGCGCTGATTAATGATAGGAATGACGCCTCAAAACTATTTACATCTTAAATAATAATAAAAATAAATAATAAAATCGTTTATTCAGGAAAAAAAAACACATGTACAGGATCAAAAAAATAAATACATGCATTGTTAATAGTAAAAACGGAAAAAGAGAATCGTTGGTACCTGTACTAATGAAAATCATTGTATCACAGGCACCAACGTCTTCCAGAATAGGTTAAACAAGAAGAAACAACTTCAACATATACAGTAACGTTTTCTTTTGTTCTTTTAAAAATAAATATAATAAAATTCAAATTAGTTCAAATTATAATAGTGTAAGACATCCCATACCAAACTTTCCTATTACTATTTCATAAATTTGATGTATTGACTTTTTTAATAGAATATAATATATTAAATTTCAATAGAATATTCTCATATCTATAAGTAATAATTTAGTTTTGCCACTCCATATAGGACAAAATAGGCTGTTGACTTATCAGAAATAGCTCAAAAACAACAGTCAGAATGCAAGAATGAGCGAAGCGAACTCTATAATTTGAGCACCCCGCCACGTATAGGCTTGATTGACGGACAAGACGTCCCGAATATCCCGAAACAAATATTAATTCTAAGACGTTAAGGCCTGCTGGCCATAAAATAGTAGTAGTGCTTGTCTCAACACAAAACGGTAGGTGGTCAATTGCACAGGGGGAGTTCCGGAATGGTATTTTAGGAGGTCACCCTTTTATGTGCTTATGGTGATCACCGGGGTGGTTTTAGTCTGGTAATAAGCCCACACTTCCTGGTCTTTTGCCCAAAAGTCCACTGCGACTTTTGAAGGTTTCCGCCTGTTAACAAAAAACAATGTGGCTAGTGGCGGTTTGCACGTTTGTTTTTCCCACTCTGCCGCCCCGTGCCGTAGCCTTCTTCATCTGAGATTAATTACGCTGCTGGGTTTACAACAATCAGTCCGAAATTGACGAAGAAGTCGGTGCACATTCACAAAAAAAAAACAAAGATACAGTCAAACAAAGAACCTCATTATTTTTGGAAAGTTTGTTAAAAAGGCGCGGTAGTTTATGAGAACGGTTGAAGTTTGTTGTTTGTATCAGTTTCGCATCTGATACCCTCGTAACCTGCACCACATTGACAGGAAGGCTCCTCCTCCTCATTCAAGGAACATTGGCCATGGTTCAGACAATATCCTTGACACTCGTTGACTTCACACCTCTGTCCACTATAACCAGCGTCACACCTGAAATTATGAGTATTATGAATGTGTAATGTCGTGGTGTCCCAGTAGCAAAAGCCAAGGTTACATTCATGTGTCGTGTTGTGTCGTGGTGCGGGATACATCAATCAAACGACTCTGTTTCAGTATATGCCATAGCAAAACCAGATTTGTAGCCAATCAAATGCGTCAGAAGGCGCCACGCCACGACACAACACAGTAATGTAGCTCCGGCTTAAGATCTCGTCTCTCGTGCTTCAGGTCGTGACTTCAAGTGCGGACAGTTGCCACTTGGCAATTGAAAAAGTCACATTGGTTCTTACCAATGTCAAAAAAATGGCGCGAAGCTTTGCTTTCATTAACTGCTTCATATTTTCAAAAATGATTCATTGGAAAATGAAGGGGACGGTGCGTGCTTTGCGCTGCCAAAACAGATACGCAATTCGGTGCTGGACTTGTCAGAAATCGCCAACACGCCTTGATCAGGCGTGGTGATGAATGTTCGTACCTTCTCTGTATGAGAAGAGGTTTTTGTCCTAGAGTAGGACTGTAACAGCTGGCATTATTATTAATCTATGAATCTTTAGCAAGAGTAGCAAATGTTTACCTGCACTGAGGAAGTCCCTCATCATTGAAGCTACAGGTCCCTTGAAAACAATGATTCGAACAAACAGACACATCACATCTCTCGCCGGTGTACCCAGGTGTGCATTTACAAGCAGATTGACCATCAACTTTCGTCCCGTGAACACAAAACGGTCCATCACATTCTGAAGCAAGTTTGACCTGATTCAGAGGCTCGCAATCTACAATTTGATCTTTAATTTCATAGTTCGCTACAATACTGATAGGCATCTTTCTATCTGAATACACCGTTTTCTTTTCAATTTTAGTTTTAATTTTATCTGATAGGTAGGTTTCTTTTGATTTGATTTTTGAGTAAGAATAAACCGCATTGATCCCGTACGCGTATTCCAAATGCAGAACGGAACTTTTTGAAACAGACATTGTATTTGACGGGACTTTGATTTGCTTTGGATCAAATACACGGATCATGTAAAAAGGTGTGTGTTTCGTATTCAATACTCTAGTAAACAGTCTGTATTCCGTAGTATTTGCGGGTTCCATCCAGTATATTCTCTGTTTGTGTTGGTCGATAGCCAAGCTGTTTGGCTCCAATTTATAATACGCGTTGACAGGTACTGTAGAAAGGGTTTCAAAAACTTCTCTTTCCGTGCCATCGATTCGAACTCTCTCTATTGTGGGATTCGCCAGGTTTGTGTTGAGCCAGTAAATATGCCTGTAAAAAAGAAATCCTGTAGAAATTATCATGAAAAATATTCTATTCTATTTACATCTGTGTACCCTGAAGAATTAGTCTGAGCAGCACCTGTTGTTCACCCATATTTCACCAATCCCATGTAAAAGGGGGCGAGTCAATTGCCATCAACCCGGCAGAAATCTAGACTCCGGGCTGTTATTGATAATTTCTAGATGGAAAAGTCAATAAAGCTTTGGCAGACCTTTTCTTTGTGCTTGGAGAAATGCTCATGCATACTACACTACCACGGGAAGATAGCGCAGTTATGTGGGACTCCTACCCATTAAAACTCCACGGTGTTCTCCTGTGCCGCTTATGGCCGTAACACGGGTACGCGTCAGCACTCATCCGTGAACCCAACGTGGCTATCCGTCACCGGACCCTCCTCTGGGGAAAACCTCCCCACCCCAGGGACCAAACCAGCACATGGGCGCCAGACGACTTTGCCAGATCTGGAAATCGAACCCAGGTCCTCATGATCAGCAGTAGATGGGGCTGAAAAGTTTTGGAGTGGCGACCGCGAACCAGAACACGACGCGTTGAAAGGCCTCCCACTAGGTGGACCGATGGCCTAGTTAATGTTGTAGGAATCAGCTGAATGGGAGACGCACGGGATATGTCAATATAGCGACGCGTGCGGGTGGCATATGTCCAGCAGTGTCCGTCTTTCGGCTGAAATAATGGTGATGATGAATTCCAAGGACTTGTAACATCTACCAACCCGCACTGGGACCGCGTGGTGGATTAAGGCCCATTCCCTCTAAAAAAGAGAGAAGGCCTGTGTCCCAGCAGTGGGAAGTTTAAATTGGTGATGATAATGATCCTTCCTTTTGTAAACTCTCTCTAACACTCTAAGGTTTGCTGGTAGAAAACTCTTCTTAGAGTTAAGCTCGCCTTTGTACATCAACTTTATAATCACTCAAGTTGTATATTTTCTTTTTTGTGTACAATTATGAATTAAGAATGATCAAATTTTCATTGGTGACATACCCTTTACAGCTGTCCACGACGATATCACGAGGGATCCCAGCATTCACCATAATTAAAACATTTCCATTGCCGTTGTATTGAAACCCAGGTTTTAATGAAATCCAATTGATGCTTCTTTCAATAGTGTCGGTGAAGAAGACCCGCTCTGTGACTGGATCGAAGGCGAGATCATGAATGTTTCTACCGCTGCCTTCAGTGAAACATTTGTTTTCTGCAGAAGTTAAGTCATAACCACATATAATGTTATTGTTAATCCGTTTGTCGACGTACAGCATCATTTTGTGGACTTCATCGTAAGTTAATGCGTATAGTCTTCGGGACTCGATACTTATAGTGCTGGTTAAGATTTCATTTGTATAAAAACTTAACAGATTATCTCCTGAGCTTGTTGCGACGTCTGAAACAAGAAATTACGCCTTTTTAGTTCGCTTTCTAAGCAGTCGGGCTTTTGAAATTTTTGAATTTACTTCTTTTATTTATAACTTTTTAGTCAACCTTTTTTTCGAATTAGGTACATTTAAACATATGAGTGTTATGTATTTTTGAAATCAACTTTTCAAACCCTTTATTTGATACCCCACACGATGGGTTTGAAAGAAAACAAAAAATTGGGACCCCACAATATGGAACGCTACATAGGAACAAACATACATACATAGACTGATAAACACATTACCCTCCTTCGGCAGTCGGGTAAAAAGGACCTACTTAAAGTCTGGGTATTGGGAATCTTACAAATGTAAGATTCTAAATTATTGCATATTTATACACGTTGAAATTTTAATGGTTGTTTGCCCGTAGCGAAATGATTTCGTCTTGGTAATACAATAAATTTATTAAAAAAATAACATTGAAATCAAATAATGCCTGATTCACAAACGGAAAAACAATACTCGAAAGCGACGTCAAATCAATTGTAACCCGCGATATTTAACCGGCGAACAGTAACAGTAGCAGCGCGAGCCGGGTGGGCTGACGAGGGCCACGCGGTCGTTTACGCCTAGGGAATTACTATTGGTTCTCACGTTTTCGAGTTGATGAATATTTTATTAAATTATTTTAATACATAATAACTTTATTTGTTATGTTTAACTCTCTCGGGCAGTTGGTAGAATTTTATTGAAAAAGTTTTTTTTTTACTGTGTAGTGTTTTTATTTGGAAGACAGAAGTATCTTTTTGTAAAAAAGTTTATTTTTCACTTTTTCATCTTACCTAATAGGCAAGTTCTTTAGTAAGGTACAGGACCTATAATGCCAGAATAGATTACTCGAATATCATGAAACTTAAACATAACCGGTGAAATGATGGGGTACCAAGGTGAACTGTACACATCTGCGTACCACTTAAGAGCGTACTGGCGTGTTATTTTCTAATGAAATGGTATAAAACTATAAACAATAAACAGACATGCGATTTCAGCAACATTACCAGTGAAATGGTTTTAAAAAAATCGTCTAACAAATATATTATTATCGACTTGGTAGTATCGGTGAAACTAATCAACCAGCACTTATTATTATTCTCATCATTTCGTATCATAGTGGATCGTAGACATAACAATTTTTCAACATGTTTATAATTTTTCAATGTCTTACAAGTATTCGACGTAAATATTAAGATTAACCCGTGTGATTACTGGTGAAAGCCTAAAATTAAGTATTATAATAGATCTTTTCGGCATTTAACTGTTCAGGGTTTTACAGTAACATTCATAGCTAAAACACAAAAGAACTACGCATAGCACAATCAAAACATAACACTGTCATAATGTATACAGAAAATGTTAAAAACAAAATCTTGTCCTGCCAACACGCAATAGAAAGAAGCCTCTTAAAACTGAGAAGGATATACAAAACAAGAAACACTGACATCCCGTCAGAAAACAAAACTAACCGATGCACTACAGTTTTGTCTGAGGCAGAAATGGCGATGGGCCGGACACGTAGCAGGATACAAGGACAAGAGGTGGACTCTTCTAACAACTAAATGGATATGTCCACTAGGCAAAAGGAGCGTAGGAAGACACAGGAAAAGATGGACCGACGATATTATTGAGATTGCGGGCAAAAACTGGATCAATGTTGACAAATGCAAATGAAAACAGATGGAGGAGGCTTTTACCCATAAGGGATCACACCTAATATAATAAAAACTTAATTTTAAATGCCAATTTATATGAAGTTGTGTGAGAAATAAAGCTGTAATAAATAAATAATAAGTAAATGTCAGTAATATTATGCTCTCACCCCAGGAGTGCACCGTCCCCACGTATAGGCACACGAACACCAACAAGAACTGCATTCTGCACATTCTAGCGCTAATATTCGTAGATATAGTTGGAAAAACAGAAGTACTTAATTGGACGTTCTCCTCTTCCAATCACTCTCAGAATTATGAAGCTTAACGCTGGGTTTCGACAAGATAAATACTTATTTTTATATCGGTGATAAGAACGACAAAGACCCACTCAGATAAACGTTACAATAAAAAAAAATTAAAAACAGGATAAATCACCTGTTTAATTAAAATAATTATATGCAACTGGATTTTCCAAAGCTGTCACCGCACAGATAACTTGGTGACCCTTTGATAGTAGGAGCTATTTTTGTCTTACAAAGATCTGTATTTTTTTTAATGTTCAGGTAATTATTAATGGTGTCCTCTGATGGTTAGCGATGATTTTTTATTTTATTTTTTATTGTCTATAGGCTCGCGCTTGACCACTATCTCACCTGATGGTAAGCGATGATGTGGTCGACGGTGAAGCACGCTTGCCTAGAACCTATTCACTCTTGACTTAAAGACCCCTAGATTGTAGCTATCGGGATTCGGGAAACACAGACTCCGGCAGGGAATTCCACTCCTTAGCTGTACGCATAATGAAAGTGTTCCCAAAACGTTTTGTGCGTATGGGTGGGATGTCCACCATGTACCTATCGATGACACATCGCTGTGCGTCTGGTTGTCCGATGATGGAACGGGCTGGGCGGAATTACATCATGCAATGCCATCGCACACTCCCCGAAATGTAACCGATAAAAAACCGACAAGCTGGCAACTCGGCGTCGATGTTCAATAAGGCTCTGGAGCTTTGATTTGACCAGTACCTCATTGCCGATAAGTCTCTTGGCCCGCTTTTCGATCGACTCTAGTGCATCAAGCTGATATTTGGCAGAACCATCCAAGAGATGAGAACAGTACTCCATGCACGATCGAACTTGCGCTGCGTGATGTGGCCAACGATGGAGTTCGCTTGCCTAGCCAAAGTTTGGCTTTAAAGTGTCATTTTGTCAGTGATGGCGATGACCGAAATGCCAAATTTTGACAACGTGACATTTTGATAGCGCTTGGCAGTCCTATTCATTTTGGCATTTTACGAAACACTACCACGACGCCTTCGTTCATAAAATATCACTAATGTAAATCCTCAATCCTGACTTAAGGGCCTACATGCGCTTTAGTGCCGTAAAACGGTAACTTTCTAAAGCATACTCCTTAGTAACGGCTAGGTCAAAAGGTTCGAAAAAATTATATATTTATTATTTTTTAAACATGGTTTTTTCGTATAATAAATAGTTTTGCTTTAAAAAAATAATTAACAACACGATATTTTTCGCAACTTTTGGATACTCCTCCAAAGCGACTTGGATGTTTAAAAATATTTTTACACAGAAATATGGATGGCTAGCATTTCTTTATAACTGACATAGCATATGTAAATCAAATAATATTTTCCAAACAAAACTGTTCAAAAGGAGGTTCAATATTGATATTTTGGCTCCGAGCGGGCGCACGGCCAGTACTGCGTTTACATTGGGTCGTATATATCGCCTTAAAAAACCACAAGTAGCTATAGAAAAACAAAGAGAGAATTCCCGTTTTTGGCTGTCACCCAAAATAATTTTAAATTTTAAACCGATTTTCAAAAAGGAGGAGTCATCAATTCGGATGTTTGTATTTTTTTGTTTTAATGAATGTTTAGGCATAACTCCGTCATATAGAAACGGTTGCTAACTTCTTTTTCTGTTTGAAAGGGTTATACTTTCGAGGTGGCCCCATTGTCACCACATCGGAATCTAATGATGGGGTCCCATGCACATCGAGGGAACTCCTCAAATATTATAGGCAGACATATAGCGATTTTGCTATTTTCAAAAACATGGCAAGCATTTGCACTCCGATAGTATCATCCCATCAAAAACATAACACGTAAAAAAAACAAGTATCGCGGCGCAGTTCTTCTTTCACAAAAAGTAGTGATGTCGAATGTAAAATCAAGTCAGATAAATTATTCAGTAGGTTTATTAATTAGGTTACAAAAAAGACATATTAACCGTCTTGGTTTTATTTTTAACCGACTTAACAAAAAGGTTCTATGTTCGACTTCAGGTTTTTATGTTTCGAAGTTGGTCCCATTTTAATTTGGTGAAGATCTGATTAAGAACTTCGAAGATAAGACGCCAGAACTCTTCTGCTTTTGTTTGTTCGACTTTAATTTCAAAAATAAAAAATAAACTTTTAAACGAAATAATTAAACCGAATTCTAAAGCAAAACACTACAAAACGAAAAATAACATTATTTACCGAAGTCGGTGTCGAAAAATGAAAAACAATAGGAACCAAAGACACCGACTTCGGAAAATAAAGTTAATTTTCGCTTTGTAATGTTTTTCTTTAGAAGTCGGTTGTTTTTTTTTTGTTAATATTTTACTTCTCGACTATCGCCTTCGTGGTCATCGAATGTCACATGTCTAGGGCTTCTGGAAAGGACGAGTGTCACCTTTAGAACCGTTAAAGTCATGCCAGAGGAATACCCTGGAAGCGTTGGAAAGATTGTGTCGAGTCGAGGCAGATTTGAGGAGGATAGGAAGGAAAACCTCTTGGCGAAAGCAGATCAGAGACACAGCGAAATTGAAGAAGATCGTTGAGGATGTCAAGACCCACAAAGGGTTGTAGCGCCAAAGGAATGAATGACTTCTCCAAAAGTCACGCTTCGATCAACAATCTATCGAGCATGTGATAATGACACGATATCTTGCGAAAATATCCCGATTCAAACAGTAAAACGCCCATAACTTTTGAACGGCTGAACCGATTTCCATTAAACATAGCTAAGAACTTCGGTAATGTCACCTTTCAAACAAAAAAAAAAACAAATTGGTTCATCCGTTTAGGAGCTATGATGCCACAGACAGATACACATACACACAGGTACACACGTCAAACTTATAACACCCCTCCTTTTCCGTCGGGGGTTCAAAACACAGGTTTCTGTGGGTAGCCGGAGAGAAAATTAAATTGTTAAGTGCTCAATGTGTTGGCTGAAATGATGAACAGCGCTTTCTTTGGTTTCCGCTTCTTCGATTCATTTGGTATCTAGAGGTTCATACGGTTATGTTCTTTATCGTTTTTTTAAAAGGTGTAAAGTATGAAATTGCCGTTTTATTGTAATAGGTACTTCGAAATAAAATAGAACCTTCATGGTTTGAGATTTTTGAGTGAAACTTTTTTCACATGGTACCTATAAAGTTCTTCTTTTAAAAAATGTGCGACATTCGATTATCGACTTTCAGTCGTTTTTTTTATTCAGCTTAGACAAGAAAGATGGATTCTTCGAAAATTCGAGTGATTTTTGAATACGAGTTCCGACGAAAGCAGTAACGCAGAAACAGCTTGCAATACCAATGTTGCGGGTCTACCTTTTATAGCAGAACTTTTTAAGTCATAATTTCACTTTGCATAACAACGGATAGCATAAAATTCATTTCGCAGAAAATCATTTGGCATACACTCATTTATCATACATTAAAACTCATAATTTTGTAAGCCAGAATCATCTTTTGGCATAAATTTCATATCCATAATAATTGAAATACTCATCTATCACATTACAAAAAATTCATAGTTCATTCAAAAAAATCTATTGTATAGAAATGCCTACTAAAATTAGTAGGCAATGTGTAAAAACTATTTAAATGATTAAATTGACCGGGCTTTCTGAATAATGCCCATCACTTACTGGGCCGGGTAATAAAAAGGTGTGTCTTTTTTAATTATTTTAATGTTGACATTGGTTTAAATATAGAATACATAAGAACGACTAGTATTTCAACAACAAAGTCGACGGAGCCCCGCTGCGAGGGGCTCCTATTTCTGTCTGCAGGGTCTAAAGTAACCTGACATGAAAGAGATGACGGGAGCTGAGTTCGCTTGCTTTGCTCGCTCACTTTAGCTCCCGTCATCTCCTTCGAACCTAACCTATCCGTGTCGGGGTGTCCTAAGCTCCCGAGCTCGCTTCGCTCGCTCTTGATCTTGGAATTCATTGGCCATAACTACCAAATTGCCCAACTGTTACGTAATAAATAAAAAAGAAAATCAAATATTATTTTTGCATACCAAATATTAATTGAGTACGTTTAAACATGATAATTTCCCTGACTCCTGAGATACAGGACATGTCCTAGTTTGGGTGTCATAAGTTTCTATTTTTTGCATGTACTAATGTAGCCTACTTATTGTATTTCTGTTGTCAATTCTCTCAATGTGTATTAGGCTTTGAATTAATAAATTATTATTATTATGTCGTTTATTCAACTTTGTACATGTCGCATCATGGCTGGCCGATAAATGCAAACCATCGGGAAGTCAGGATGTATTCCCTTAGGTTAAGACATCGTGTATGGGCAGGTCGGTGGGTACAGTCGTGCAAATGAAATAACATAAATTATTCGATACACTGGGTTTATTTAAATAGTTCACAGTTACAATCTTGCTCACTAATATTACTGATCGATACTGATTCTACAACGTCTTAGCTCTAGGGCGGTCAGTACTCAACTCTTATATTCTGTGTGCCCACCACACAGGTCGTTAGAGGAAGCGCGCCACAGCGTAGTTGTTCTTGATTTGCCGACAGGTGGCGTGCTCGTGATTTGTTTTGACGTCCGTACTATTGACTAAACCCGACACGGCCATCCTGCGATACAGGCGCCCTCGTCTGTTCCTCATTGTCAGGTTTTAACAGTGTATCGAATCATGTGGAAATCCTCAATGGATGTCCTCAGCCCTTGGAGAAAGCTGAGGGGTCTATCAGACTCTTACTGACTAAAACCACATGGTGTTCTCTATGCCGTAATTCCTATTGAGAGGCGAGCGTGGAACACAGCACGTCGCCTTCTCGGGCCTCTCTCAGGTGACAGACTCCCCAAATCTATCACCCACAGGCATTATCTTCTTGTCCTTGCTCCATGCCATCTCATGTCGTGTTGCGCTACACGTTCTTAGTCCACTCCGTTCTACCAGTCTCCCATCATACAAGGGAAGTTTTCTGAAACACACAAAATCTCCACACAGTATTCGCTCGTCCAATCCTGACTCATACTCTAGGTGAGTGAGGAAACATTTTGCATAGTTACATATCGAAAGGATCACTGGTCTAGGTATTTCTTTACAACAGAAAACCCCTACAGTTACAATCAAGCTGGTCTAAATCGTCACCCACCAATGCAGGTGAGATTCCTGCAGCACCTCGAAAGGATCACTGGTCTAGGTATTTCTTTACAACAGAAAACCCCTACAGTTACAATCAAGCTGGTCTGAATCGTCACCCACTAAAGCAGGTGAGACTCCTACAGCGCAGTTACAGTCAAGCTGGTCTGAATCGTCACCCACTAAAGCAGGTGAGACTCCTACAGCGCAGTTACAGTCAAGCTGGTCTGAATCGTCACCCACTAAAGCAGGTGAGACTCCTACAGCGCAGTTACAGTCAAGCTGGTCTGAATCGTCACCCACTAAAGCAGGTGAGACTCCTACAGCACAGTTACAGTCAAGCTGGTCTGAATCGTCACCCACTAAAGCAGGTGAGACTCCTACAGCGCAGTTACAGTCAAGCTGGTTTGAATCGTCACCCACTAAAGCAGGTGAGACTCCTACAGCGCAGTTACAGTCAAGCTGGTCTGAATCGTCACCCACTAAAGCAGGTGAGACTCCTACAGCTCAGTTACAGTCAAGCTTAAAGAAACCCTCGAGTAAAATCTTCAACGCCACGGCCCTCTAGCTGACCAGCAATTGTATTGCTCTCACAACGGTCTCTTGACCCCGACCTCCACCAGAATCCACTGGTACGGTCAATCATAATACATTCGATAGACTGAACTACTAGACACTTTAAGCTTGCTCATCATCATCAAAATTCCTTTAACATCAACATCGACTGGTACATGACCCGTTGGCATCTTCCCTAACCTACCGCGTGCATACTTGTAGGTCCTAAGCGTTACTCAACGACACCTCTTCGTAGACCCATCGCCACATGTTACTCATGAGGGGCGGTCCAGAATATGTCGCATGAGTAGACATGTTAATCAGATTTGGTTTCACTACCACTGTCATCAACTATGATGTCTAATTCTCAAGGAACTTGGTGATCGAGGATCCTTCCCAAAAGATTCGCACTTTTTACTCAAAGATTTACATACCGACTGCTAACAAAAAGGAAACAACTAACCCTGATAATATTAAGGAGCTTCACGAATTAATTCGGATCAAAATCTTTAAAATTAAATATCAACAGTAACCATTTACTATCGCTCACTACCTCAGTTTTTATGTAAGGAAAACGATCGCGAGATCTACTGCTATCCTAATGTTACTTTGAAAGTAAGCAAGTGAATTCAGATCTGAATACGGTGGTCGTAAATCGTGACGCAACATAAGATTTGTTCTGAATACACGTAAATGACCAGTACCGTTACTAACTCGATACAATTGCGATGGCCCTACGACATTACTAACTGGCTTTGTCACTGAAAATCTCCTAATGGGATATCTCATCCTAAAGTTCGTATTGAACCAAATCTTGAAACTATACTGCCAATAGGAAACTCATTACCTAACTACTTGCTTTTTACAAGTGTGTCTTAATTACCTAGTGATAGTTCTAGATATAACCACTACCAATTCAGTGATCAAATATGAACACTTAAAACTCGAAATAGCATCTCTTCAGTAGAGAACCTTCCACCTCACTATCGAAATAACATGGAAGCGACTCACCGAGTATTCCATTTCAAACTTGCGCGCTCCCAACCTCAAACTGCTAGTCTGCCGTTCCTCCTAACCTCTCAGATGTTGACAGGTCAGCCTTCGCATACAGCATCTGAACTGCTAGCAGCAGCAGAGGCTCCACTGCGACACAATATGGTATCTGAAACATGAAAAACACTACGAGAGTACTTGTTTACACGGTTATCTTAACTATACACAGCTTTGATGGAAATTAACCGGTGTAGTAACCTAAACTGGCACGGCAAAATGGGTTAATGAACACTGAATGTGAATGCAGAGACCCTGTCCAAAACATGAATCACACATTACAATGTCCCAAGTGCCCAGGTAGGTATTCTAACTTCCAAACAATGATAGTCAGCCAAGGCCAGTCAAGGGCTACCGCCAGTGATAGTAGAATATAACCCTTCAACAACACCCAACTTGACCATCGATAACTAACAAGAAATTATAACCTAGCACGGGCCACCCCGACGATCCATTGACCGCCACAAAACCAGAATTTTGAATAATGAACACTCTTGGCCATAGTCAATAACAAAATGAAAACGACTCACCAGATTGGCTTAAGATCCATGTGTATGGATCTTTCCACACGTTCCTCCTTGACCTGTCCAGCTGCTTGGTTGTTGCTAGCTTCCTTGCTGCTCCGCTCTAGACTGGTTTTTTTTTTTATCCAAGGCTGAGGGTAGTCGCAGAAACGAACCACTACTGTTTTTTTTTTCTCAACTGACACCGCATTTTTTTGCAAGAATGTAACCGCCATTTTCACTAGCATTGTTTTTACGTGTGATCTCATTAGCACGACCGAATCCCAATTCTGATGTCGCATCATGGCTGGCCGATAGATGCAAACCATCGGGAAGTCAGGATGTATTCCCTTAGGTTAAGACATCGTGTATGGGCAGGTCGGTGGGTACAGTCGTGCAAATGAAATAACATAAATTATTCGATACACTGGGTTTATTTAAATAGTTCACAGTTACAATCTTGCTCACTAATATTACTGATCGATACTGATTCTACAACGTCTTAGCTCTAGGGCGGTCAGTACTCAACTCTTATATTCTGTGTGCCCACCACACAGGTCGTTAGAGGAAGCGCGCCACAGCGTAGTTGTTCTTGATTTGCCGACAGGTGGCGTGCTCGTGATTTGTTTTGACGTCCGTACTATTGACTAAACCCGACATACACATTTAATATTTACATTTCTTTATAAAAACAAATCATATAAAAAAACATTTAAAATGTTGTAAATTCACGGGGCTTAAAAATAAAAATGGGGGTACCACAGGGCTCTATATTGGGTCCTTTCCTCTTTCTGGTGTATATAAATGATCTACCGCATTTATTGAAAAAACAACCACATATAGTATTGTTTGCTGACGATACGTCCTTAATATTTAAGATCAATAGACATTCCACACGTATTGATGACGTAAACAACGCTCTACAGCAGGTCCAAAACTGGTTTACTGTTAATAATTTAGTACTAAATGGAAAAAAAACGAAGTGCATAAGATTTGCGTTACCGAATGTTAAAAGTAATGACTTGGAAATAATATTGAACAAGGAGAAACTAGAAATCGTCGAAAACGCGGTTTTCCTGGGAATCACGCTGGACTCGAGGCTACAATGGGGTCCTCATTTAACATCTCTGGCAGGACGGCTTAGTTCAGCAGCATATGCTGTCAGAAAAATCCGTCAATTTACTGATGTACATACCGCGAGGCTGGTCTATTTTAGTTACTTTCATAGTATCATGTCTTACGGTATTTTGCTATGGGGACGGGCTGCAGACATAGAGTCTATTTTTATTCTGTAGAAAAGAGCTATCAGAGCCATATACAATCTTCGCAGGCGCGATTCTCTTAGGAAATTATTTAAAGATATAAACATCATGACGGTACCTTGTCAATACATTTATGAAAATATAATGTATGTCCGGCAAAATATTCATCTTTTTACTAAAATAAGTGATAGGCACAATTTTAATACTAGAAATAAGGACAAGTTAGATCAACCTCGATTCAGGGTAGCTAAAGTAGCTAGCTCTTTTATGGGGTACTGTGTAAAATTTTATAATGAAATTCCACTAGAAATTCTCCAATTAAACGAGTCAAAATTTAAAACATGCATTAAACGCACACTATGTAGACAAGCATATTATAAATTGGAAGATTATCTCCTTGATAAAAATGCTTGGCTAAATGCCGGTCCTGCTCCACAGCCACATACATTTGTAGCTACAAATTAGTTTATATTGGAAGAGATGCTGCTGCCCTTTTCGTATTGTTGTTTTCAGTGTTTTATTTTTATTTCATTTGTTTATTTCAAAGGATTCTTTACATGTTATATTTAGAAATAATAGCATTGTATAATGTAGAAGCACTTTTTTTTTTTTTCTCTCAAATTTGTGAATGTGAAGTACCATGGAGCATTTTTATTAGGTTACAACTTTTTATTTTTTTATTTTGACATTGCAAGCATGGCAGTTGAGAGACATACTTACTCACTCAAATGTCTCGCTGTTGGTGGCGCGTGTTATTGGGTCATTCGGTTCCCTTCAAAATGGTTGAGCTGAGTGGGGTTGATGCACGCGTCATGCTCGTGAACGGGTGCCGTCAGATGAGACTGGTCATCTCTTAGCTGCCAGTGGTTTAATTCAGTTCCTATCTTTTAATTTTTTTTTTTTTTTTTATCTACATTGTGCTCACATAATAGAAGCAACAAGAAATATGTAACCAAACATTATATGTAACACATATGATTTAAAAGAGTGTCCATGGAGTTTCTTGCACGTTCTTCTCCATAGAGATCTACTCCTTGGAACGTGCAATTTAGCTTCACTTCTTTGTTTGACTGACCGACATTTTGACAATTCAAAAGTGCCTGTAATTGGTCTATTTGAAATAAACGTTTTTGATTGATTGATTGATTGATTGAAAATATAAAAAATAATGGTCGTCCGGTGTTGGGAGCAAGGTCCAAGCTACCGGTAGTTAGGACTCCAGAGACAGGAACCTCCTCACAATGCGAGCCGTATCGAGGAGTACTGCCTTCTGTATCAGGCCCTTGATCCAACCGCGCAATGACAGCCTCGACAGATGGTCGTCGAGGCTCTTGGCCATCAGGCCGTTGGCTGTAACGACAATCGGCACAATGATCGCCGAGTCCACATTCCAAATGTCGACAACCTCGTGTGCTAAGTCGAGATACTTGATTAATTTGTTTCTCTTTCTCAGCTTTCACGAGGTTCTCGTCATGCGGGATGGTGACATCGATTATCATTGTGCGGCGCGCTAATCGGTCTATCACCACTATATCCAGCTTATTGGCGACAATAGTCCTATCAGTGATGATAGACCGATCCCAGTACAATGTGACATGGTCATTTTCGAGAACTGGGTCGGGCACATACTTGTAATACGGTACCTCAGAATCCACTAGATTGTACTTCAAAGCAAGTTGCTGGTGAATAATCCTGGCCACTTGGTTATGCCTGTGTAAGTAATCGCCATTAATTACGAGTTTGAATGTGTGATAAATGAGAGTATGCCAAACGATTTTCTGCGAAATGAAGTTTGACCTATCCGTTGTTATGCAAAATAATAATATGGCATAAAAAGTTCTGATATAAAAGGTAGACCCCTGTGGTGGACTCAGCATGGTGTTATTCACTATAGCTTTCTCCGATCTGGTCAAGCAATAACGGCAGATGTCTACTGTGCTGAACTCCGAACAATGATAACAAAACTAGCAGTGAAACAGCCCCGACTCATGAATCGACCTTCTCCATTATTGCTCCATGATAACGCGAGACATTATACAGCACAAGAAACCGTTTTAACTCTACAGGAACTGCAATTAGAAACCATTTGTCACCCTCCGTATTCGCCAGACCTTGCTCCAACGGACTACCATTTTTTTCGTGATTTGGACAATTTTCTACGTGATAAAAAGTTTTCTTCTCAGGAGGCATTACAAAATGCTTTCTTTACCCCTTATATATACTCTGATTTACCCATCTCCACTTGATATCAAATTAAACGAATTATCCTCTATTTCGTAGAAGACAAAGAGGTAAAAGCGCTGGTCATCATAATTTCAGCCGAAAGACGTCTACTGCTGATCATAGGCCAAATTGACCGGCTATCCTCCAGCTGATTCCCGCAACCTTAACAAGGCCACCTAGTGGAACAGCTCGCCACTCCAGAAGGCCACGCTTTTCTGAGCCCTGCCCGTTGCCACTAAGTTTCGCAATTCTTCGAGCTATTTCAGCGCTGGTAAGATGACATAAAAGAGTGCGCGTCTAATTATGGGCACGGAACAGTTAAAACTAGAGAAAGACTCCATCAGGTGAGGTGGTAGTCAAGCACAAGCCTATCAATAATAAAAAAGAAAGGTATAGCTGGCAGAGAGCTTCATGTCACGCTGACATGAAGGTCGATGTCGATGCTGACATTACGTATTTTACTGTACATAATAAAATTGTTGGTAATTAAACTGACAATAAATAGGTGCCAAGTGCCAACTACAACATAATAACATAGCTGGCGAAGTGTGGGTGTACTATCAGAATCAGAATTATTTATTTGCTAGCAATGTAGGTACAAGTTTAAGATGGTACAGAGTTGGGTGTTTCCGCTACATTCTGCCTTACGGCATGCAAAAACATTATTTTTTGAATTTACAATACAATAATTGTCATTACTTAGTACTATCAAGGCATCAGAAAATAAAATTAAAAGAATCACAAATAGCTTAAATTGTCACATACACAGTCGATTAAGAATTAATAAACTTAACTCGGAATTGTAAAAAATTGTTATCATTTAAAATGTCACATACATAGTCGATTACAAGTAGATAAGCACTAGGAATTATAAAAAAAAATATCATTTAAAATGTCAATTACACAAGGCAAAAGAAAATAAAAAAAAAAAATCACAAATAACAAAAATGTCACATATCCAGTCGATTACGAATCAATACAATTATCTTGGAATTATAAAAAAAAATGGAATTTAAAATGTCACATACATAGTCGGTTACAAATAAATAAGATTATCTAGGAATTATAAAAGAAAAATATCATTTAAAATGTCAATTACAAGAAATTTAAGGTCCAGTTATAAATCTTTATAATTCAGGAAGTCATTAATAGAATAGTAACATTTTTTCAATAGTAATGTAGTCAATCTAGTTTTAAATATACGAATAGGGTGTTCGTTTAAATTATGCGGTATTTTATTATATATGATAGGCCCCATTGACATAATATTATTTCTTTAACTCTGTCTGTAACTCTGTCTGTAACTCTGTCTTACCCTTCAGTGAATACAGGCGTGATGTTATATTATGTTGGTGCCAACTCCACGATAGGGTCAATAAGTTATCTGTATTTTCGTCAACCGAAGGCAACCTTATCGTGGCGATTCTTTAGTACAAGCAAAAAATGTATTTAACTTCACAATTGTAAGAGCGATCGGAAGAAGAGGACGTCCATCTACTTATTGATCTAACTTTGTATATACACGTGACTAAATGTGCAGGATGCAGTTCTTGCTGGTGTTCGTGGCTCTGTACGTGGGTATGGCGCACTCATGGGGTAAGTTCTTATTAAACAGATGCTCATGGTTTGATTTTGTTCTGTGTTGTATTTGCTTTTAGGGTTCCGATCCTCAAAAGGAAAAAAGGGACCCCTATAGGATTACTTCGTTGTCCGTCCGTGTATCAAGACCTTTTTCTGGAACGCGTAGAATTACCAAGTTGAAATTAATATCATTATACTAAGGTCTGAAGTCCCTTGGAGCTGTGAAAAAGATACGGCCGTTTATTCCGAATACTTGACATTAGCAAGGGAATCGAAACTTATAGAGTTCTATTTTCCGTTGATCTAGAATCATGAAAAAGTAAAGTTCCGGTATTAGAAAATAATTATTTTTCCAGTATGGTTTTTCAATTTGTGTAAAAGTATTTTTATCGTTTCAGATATCGCCACAAGCGCAGGAGATGATACATTAAATTTTTATTCGAACGAAATCTTAACAAGTACCATAACGATTAAGTCCCGAAAAATTACCGTATTGACTTACGACGAAGTCCACAATACTATGCTGTACGTTGACAAACAGACCAACAATGACATTATTTGTGGTTATGACTTAACTTCTGCAGAAAACAAATGTTTCATTGAAGGCAGCGGTAGAAACATTCATGGTCTAGCTTTCGACCCAGTCACAGAGCGGGTCTTCTTCACCGACACTAATGAGAGAAGCATCAATTGGATTTCATTAAAATCTGGATTTAAAAACAACGTCAACGGTCATCTTTTCTTAAAGATGGATGATGGAATCCCCCGCGATATTGTCATAGACAGCTGCAAACGGTACGTCCCCAAAGATAGTTATAAATTATTTTACAAAATATATGTAACTTCATGATAGTCACAATAGATATTCTATTTTACAGGTATGTTTACTGGCTCAATACAGACCACACACAGGCGAGTCCAACAATAGAGAGAGTTAAACTTGATGGCACGGAGAAAGAAGTTTTTGAGACGCTCACTACAATGTACATCAAAGCAGATAAATTGGAACCAAACAGCCTGGCTATTGACCAACAAACACAGGCCATATACTTTATGCAGCTTGAATTGAATACTGAAAAAAATCAACATGAATACCATCTTTTTAGTAGAACATTGAACACTAAATACAAAAAGTTCCTCATACCATATGGACCTATATATAGTAGTCCAAAATGGTTCCCAGTAAATACATTGACCGTCTCAAAAAATTACTTTATCTTCCGAGGCTTTGCCAATGAAGTAAACCCAGTTTATAAATTATCAAAGCCATCATTTTATGCTGAACAGAAAACTGTGTATGAAGAAAAGAGGCCTGTCAGTATAGCTGCTAACTACAAAATTAAAGATCAAATACAGGGAATACAGGATTGCGAAGCTCTGAGTCATGTTGAAGTTGCATCAGAAAATTATAGGACATTTTGTGTTCACGGAATTAAAGTTACTGGCCAAGCTTCTTGCAAATGCACACCTGGGTATACCGGCGAGAGATGTGATGTGTCAATCTGTGAGAACTTTTGTTTTCAAGGCAGCTGTAGCTTCAATGATGAGGGCCTCCCTGAGTGCAGGTAAAACAATATTTTCTATACGATCCTTGTTTGATTTTGTAATAACTTGATTTTAAAGAGAAAAGTCTGATCTTCGTTAAAGATTTAGTCGAGTCTTCACGTGACCAGAGGGCTGGCCATTTCTTTGGTAAGAGAATCAGCATTGCCATTCAACGTGGCAATTCTGCCAGCGTTCTGGGCAATTTTCCCATTGACAGCGATATGGACGAATATTTTGATGCTCAATTATTATTTTGAAAGAGTTTACATTGATTTGCACGTTTTTCACCATAAATATGCAATTAATTGCTAAATTCTGACTTGCTAGTCAGAATGGTAAAGATTAAAAGAAGAAAGAAAAAGTATTTATTTGCCACAAAACGACATAGGTACAAACATTAGTAAATTTTGCCATAACCCCGATATTGTTAGTAAGTAGTTCTTAAATTATGTTAGTAAGGCGAAGTTCAAAACAAAAATTGAGTATTAGTAAAAGCAGATGCATGGCGTGGCTGTGGCAGTAAGGCTTCCTCTCAGCATAATGCTGTGCCATGGGGGACCCACATCACGGCGCTGATTTTCAGTGGTCGCCTAGTAGAGACTCCTTTACAAGTCAAAAGTACTGTAACTGGTTTAGTTGCAATGATATGATTATTATGTAGTTTGCTAACATTTGAAATTACAGATGCAATGCTGGTTATTCCGGTGAGAGATGCCATATTTCTGTTTGTGAGCAAAACTATTGTTTGCAAGGCAAATGTAGCGTCAATGATAAAGGGCTTCCTGAGTGCAGGTAAAACTTATTATATTGTCTGATTTTGTAATAACTTGATTTAATTTACAAACTTGTTGTTTTGGGTAAACATTTAGTCGATTCTTCACGTGACCAGTGAGTTCGCCCTTTCTTTGGTCAATGAATCAGCATTGCCATTTAACGTGGCAATGCTGCCGACGTGCTGAGCATTTCTCCCATTGACGGCGATCTGGGTGGGTTTTCATCAACGTTCTTCTCCATAAAGATGCAAATATTTGCCAAATCCTGACTAACAGATTGAAAAAAGGAAGTGTTTAACTGCCACAAAACGACATACAAACATTACATTTTTTTTTCTTAAACTAAACCCTTAGCGATTGTGTTAGTAGTTCTTAAATTACACTGGTCAACAAAAAATCAATTTTGTGTGTAACATGAAAATATCGAAAAGTATCATCAATTGACATGAGAATTATTAAGATATTGTCCTTAATATGATTTTGAAGTGGAACTCTTATTTAAAACTGGACTTTTAGGTAGTTCTACTAAGGTTATGTGACTTAGCCGGTTTTTTAGCATATGGCACTGAAGAAGATGGCAAGGAAGAAAAAGTATTTAATTGCCACAAACCGACATACAAACATTAGAAAACTTCGCTTAAACTAAACCCTTAACTATAGTGTTAGTAGATCTTAAATTATGTTATTAAAGACAAGTTTAAATGTGAGTATAAATAAAAGCGTGGCTGGCATGTCGTGGCTGTGGCGAGAAGACACTCAGCGCATTACTGTGCCGTGAGCGATCCACAGCTCGTCGCTGATTTTAGTGGTCGTCTGGTAGATTGACTAATTTACAAGTCAAAACTGATTGTAAATTGTTTAGTAGCAATAATATAATTGCGTAGTTTAAGTAAACGGCTTCTGTGGTTCTTAACTTATTATATAACTAGCTGTGCCCGCGACTTCGTTCGCGTGGTTGTCGAGAGCAAAACAACGTCGTTTAGATAAGAGTATATCACCTTTTTGATGATTTAGATAAGAGTCCTGACTTTGGTATAGTTGATTACGTTAATGCTTCTCTATATACTATGTTAGCGGTGGAATTACCCGGAGCATATACAAAAAGGTTGTTTGGGTTGCTAACACGTGATAGAGAAACATAGAGTTGGCCGTGTGAAAAACAATCAAAAGTAAGGTCTACACCCGCAACGGATAACGTCTGGCCTTGGGCTTTATTAATAGTCATAGCGTAACAGAGGCTTACAGGAAATTGCACACGTTTGAAAGTAAACGGAAAATTATTGGGGATAATGGGTATCCTGGGAATGAAAACAACATCACCGGAGCCGCAACCTGTTAAGATTTCGGCTTCGATGACATTTCGTTGGAGATTTGTTACTCTCAACCGAGTTCCATTGCATAGTTTTGGTGGGCTTAAATTTCTGAGTAGAATGATTGGTACTCCGACTTTTAAATAAATTTTGTGTGCTGGAAGACCTGGTGTATTTAGAGAGTCTAAAAACTCTACTGGATAGTGGGTGGCATCTCCTTCTTCTAAAACCGTGTTAATAGATAAATATTCCCTACTTTCTCCAGAAACATGTACCAATATTTGAGAATTTATTGCTGCTGCTTGGTCGTTGCGAGGTGCCAAAATAGCTCGTTGGCATAGCCAAGCAGCGTCATGGTTCGAGATCTCTGATGGATCTCCGTATACAGAGGAAATGAGTTCCTGCTGTGAGGCAACAGAAGAACACAGGCTTTCGACTAAAGTTACTTTACCTCCTTCTTGAGTCGGGTATGTGCCGTTACCAATTTGAAGTAGTAAATTTGAGAAAACCTGCGCGTTTGCGTCACCTCCCAAATATGCTCGCATATTAAAGCTCAAATTAGTTAATATGACACTACGCCATAAAATAGAGCTCTTTAAACAGGCACCTATTTCATCGGCCCTCGTTCCTCTGGGTATTATAGGGAGTGTCTGCCTGAAGTCTCCACAGAATAGCACCGTTAAGCCTCCCATCGGTCGGTCATTTTGTCTTATATCTCGCAACGTTCTATCTACAGCTTCCACAGCTTTACGATTTGCCATCGTACACTCGTCCCAAACGATAAGGGCGCAATCGCGTAAAACCCTTGCTTTATCACTATTGCGAGACACGTTGCAAACAGGGTTTTCTGTGCGGTCCAAGTCGATTGGTATTTTAAATGTTGTATGTGCAGTTTTTCCTCCTGGTAATAAAGTGGCAGCTATTCCTGAGGAAGCGACGGCAAGGGCAATTTTGTTTTGGCTCCTTATTTGAGCCAAGATAACTTTAGTGAGGAAAGTTTTACCTGTTCCACCAGGTGCATCTAAAAACAGCATTTCTCCTAATGAATGTTCTACACTACAGCATACTCTATCAAAGATTTGACGTTGTTCTGACGTCAAATTTGAACAGCCATTTCGCAATATTTCTGCTAACTCTTCGGGGTTGTAATTTATTTCAGATGTATACTCCCTATTAATTCGTTCCCCACCAACTGTCGGTGTCGGCAAGCCGTATTGACTGAGGGGGTTCCCTCCTATACTTGTAACTATATCTTGTATAGCCAGCAAAGCCCTATTATGGCAGCTTTCACGTACTTGGTCAGAAGTTTCACTATTTATATTTTGCTGTCTCAAAAAATCTTCGGCAAACGCGTCTTTATATTTTTGCCACAACTGCCCAGCGTCCGATAGGCCACAAAATGTCAACAAAATGGCAAATAAATGGCGCAAACGATGTGGACTATCACTGACGCATGCTTCGGCTAAAGCATCATCCCAATGCTGATCGCCATCTAATAAATGCCGTGCGCGGCAAGCAGCTTGAAATGTGGGATATTCTATATCGTCCACTTTGCGGAGCTCAGCAAAAGAAGTAGGTCCTCGCACTGTGTGAAGAAGAAGGCGTAAATAATAACACTCTGCATTATTTGGGTGCACCGTGTATACTCTTCCAATCACGTGTTCTTTAAAAATGCCGGACTCGCCTTCTACAGCAGTTCCACGTCTCCTGCGATTAAAAACACCTTGCTGCTTGTTATAAGTATAATAATGTGGCACTTCATTGTACAACAGAGACTTAGCGAAATTGTCTCTTTCGCAAAGGCGAAAGAATGCGAGCAAGGTGGTTTGTCTTGGGTTGTTCATTCTTTCTGCCACATTTTCTGGCTGAAAGTAAACTCGCTGCCCGCCTTCCAGGTGCACGTCAAGATGGATGACTGGCGGATACCTTTCATGAATAGGGAAACTCAAAATGCGCCAAACTGCCTCCGAAGAGCTTATGTATCGGCCAGATTGATACCTTGTCACTTCATCAAATTGGTTGTTATTTCTTAGTGCTATCATGGCTTGATCACTACCTTTATTAACATATTTACATATATATTTTATAGATTCGACGCTATTACAAATTTCAACATTAATGTGTGCTTGAAAAGCGTTTGACAAAACTGGAGAATACGGTACCACCCAACTATTATTTAGAATTATTTCTTGTCCACGGAATCTGACAGTAGCTGTGAAACCACCTTGTGACGGTGATCTTCGCCGGTATTGCGGATACCCATTTTCCCCAGCCATAGTTAGTTCTTTCAGTGCTCTGGGGTATTTTTTTGAGCATTGACCATCTTTCATGCACGGTGATTCCCTGTTTAAGAGGCCACATGGCCCGTGAACCATATGTGTTTTTACTATGTCATGCAAAATCGGATCTGCATTATAGTCCGGAAATTCTGCACTTATGACACTGTCTATAGCATCGGGACGAATTTTTTCTTCCAGCCACAGAAGAATGTGCGCGTGGGGTAAACCACGCTTTTGCCACTCGACGCTATACATAAAACAAAGAGTTGAACCGAAAACTTTCTCCTTTGTAAGTAGATTAATCAAGACTTTGAGTTTTAAATGAAAAATCCTAGCAATAATGTCATGTCTGTCGTATGACGCCTGTCCTGTGAGAAGTGCCTGGCAAATCTCCGTCCACTTTGGATTTGTTGTAAATGTTATAAAAAGGTCCGGCCGGCCGTATTTACGGACGTAACAAAAAGCATCTTGCGTTCGTTCGTGCATATACCGCGGACCGCCTGTGAAACTGGATGGCAAAATAACCAATCGACCCAAGTTTTCGACGTTATTATCTGATTGCATGGCGTCCCGCAAGTGCACGTATTCTTCAGCGCGTAACCGTCGCTGGTTAGTGCGAATATACACTAAACGTTCAGTTTCTATTTTTGCGTACATGTCCACAATAAATTGGCTGAACAAACCACGAAATCGTTGCAAATATACGAAACTGTTTTGCCTTATTTGTAAAAGGTAGGAATAGTATTGTTGAGCAGATATTTTTTTTTGATAATTAGTGACTCTCGTAGTAGGGTTCACTTGGTACAGCCCAAAATTGTACCCATCTTCACCATGACAATAGATTAGTGGATATTGCAGGGCGTCGTAAGCTCGGTGGGTTTCCAAAATGCGTTGAAGGCGATCGTCGCGTGTACGCAACACGATATCACGTCTCTCACACTCCTGGTCGACTAAAACAACTGCAACTTCATCTGCGACGGGTGCATTGTGTCTTCCACGGTGTTCACCCACAGGACGTCTATCGGCACTTATAACAATTTTGAAATCATTGCTGCCTTGTGGAATTGACTCCAATGCAGCTTTGAATTCACGAACGTACTGGTTAACGCGATGCAGCAATTCTTGAAGTTGACCCAAAAGCTCAGCATTGAGCTGGGGAAAATTGTGATTTCTAACATTGAGCTGTTGCGTGTAATCGGATACAAAATAAATTTGGAGAAATTTGGGTTCATTTTCTGGCAGCAAAGATCCAATAAGGTGATAAACTTGACCTTGTACTTTGAAGGTTGGCATGAACGGTCCTTCCGTTATTTGTTTTGCCCCAAAGGAAGTCATTTGGAAAGCACTGTTATATAAACGAATATTATCCAAAAAACGGTTCGACTGGGGATGATCGCCATTCAGGAGACTTATAAGTAAGTGTGGTGGATCTTGGAAATTTGGAAGAACAATTTTTCCATTTGAGCAGCACATTCCATCTGTCTCTTTCCTCCATTTCAAAGCATGACAAAAATTACAAATTTCTCTCATGTCACCCACGAAAGTAAAGCCAGCATAATTAATTCTAGACGAATATGTGAACCCTGATTTTTCCCTATTGTCCCAAGGTAATAAAATATTTGCATCGTCATTTTCCATGGACTCATCAGCTCCGCTATTTGTTTCTCTATTCATATGGTATCGAGCTCGTTCTATTTCTAGGCGAGATTGACGTTGTTCTGCTGTTTCTGCTCGTCTTAGTTCATCTATTCTTTCCCTTTCAGATGCAAGATAACTTTCATTGTTTCTTTGTACACCTACATAGTTATGTCTAGCTATTTCTAATCGTTCTTCTCTTTGGGAGAGAGATTCAGACTCGCGCGAGAGAGCGTGTCGCTCTCGGTCAGATGACAGACGTGCTTGGCGTTCCTCGATACTCTCTTGAGAACGCAAAGTCGCGGTCCGAGTTCTTTGCGAACTTAAGCGCGACTCCCTTTCTGTGAAAGTCTCTGACTCGCGTGAGAGAGACTGGCGCTCCCGATCAGCAGACAGCCGAACTTCGCGTTCCTGGATATTCTCTTGAGAACGCAAAGTCGCGGTCCGAGTTCTTTGCGAACTTAAGCGCGACTCCCTTTCTGTGAATGTCTCTGACTCACGTGAGAGAGAGTGGCGCTCCCGATCAGCAGACAGCCGAACTTCGCGTTCCTGGATATTCTCTTGAGAACGCAAAGTCGCGGTCCGAGTTCTTTGCGAACTTAAGCGCGACTCCCTTTCTGTGAATGTCTCTGACTCACGTGAGAGAGAGTGGCGCTCCCGATCAGCAGACAGCCGGTCTTCGCGTTCCTGGATACTCTCTTGAGACCGCAAAGTCGCGGTCCGTGTTCTTTGTGAACTTAAACGTGACTCCCTTTCGGTGAACGTTTCCGATTCACGTGAAAGAGCGATGTGCTCTCGGTTAGCAGATAACCGTGCTTCACGATCTTCTTCCGATTCCTGAGACCTACAAAGTCTCATCCTTTTCGCATTTCGGCTACGCAGCGAAAGGTTAGTTTTTTTTCTTTGAGGCATTTTCAAGGAAAATTAAAGCAATAAACAAAACTAACAACACTTATGACTGAATAGCCTACAAACTTAAAAGAACGGTGCGTCGAACAGTCTAGTGTGACAACGTATCGTCTGTTCGTGGTCGTGACTCAACGAATTGGCAACACTAACTTACTGTATAACGATTGGCACTATTGGATTCAAACTACGAAGTAAATCAAATACAATCTTAACTTCGTACTTCAAACCAATGACCAAAGTTGACCAAACGAAACCAATAAGATAAGCAAATACTTTTTTTTCGACCAATTTAGAAAATCGATAAACCAAGCAACCAAAGAACTTTTACGACACACGCAAGAACTTTTAAGACACCTAACGAAACCCAATTTGCCTAGTAAACACGGTGGACGTCATCCTCGCGCGGAAAATCTTAACACCGCGATTCAGAAAATGACGTCATTTGCACAACGCCATCTATCGGATTTAGATTTCAACTATCAACATTAGTTCTATTTTTAGTCTTAAGATGTCGTTGCAAGTACTATACTTAATTGCGTAACGTAATATTTTACTTCTTGAACTCACTAAATTAATCATATCTTTTGATAGAGTGAACCGATTTCGATGAAACAAAAACTAAGTTAAACCTCAAGTTGCGTATAATTTTTGTATATAAACATTGTCAGCATTGAATTCGTAGATTTTACGTGATGTGCGCACAAACAAACAGACAAACAGACAAACAGACAAACAGACAAAAATTTCAAAAATGATGGAAATGGGTTCTGTTACTTATCTTTTCACACGCTGGCTATTTTTTGTTTCAATTTCTTCAATGTACAAAAATGACTTTTCTACAGATTTATTATATGTATAGATTGAAACTCTGCGATATATATTTTGAACAACAATGAAAAAAAAAAAAATAGTAAAATTGTTTTACATTTATAATTTCAGATGCAATGCTGGTTATTCCGGTGAGAGATGCCATATTTCTGTCTGTGAGAACAGCTATTGTTTGCAAGGCAACTGTAGCGTCAATGATGAGGGGATTGCTGAATGCAGGTAAATCACATCCTACTCCTGAATTAGATTACTTGCCTTAGTTAAATCATACTGTTTCATCATCAGCCAACAGCAATCCACCGCTGGATATAGCCTTCTCCGATTACACGCCATTTGCTTCGATTTTCGCCAATGCTCATTCAGCTGCTTACGTTTACTAGTTCGCGGTTTCCACTCACGAATACCCCAACGGTCATCCGTTCTACTGCCTAAATGGTCGGCCCACAGCCATTTCAGTTTGTTTTATTCTGTGAGCTATGTCGACAACATTGGTTATCTGCTAGTTCATCTCGTTTCGGATTCGATCTCTTAGAGAGACTCCAAGTTAGCCCTTTCTATAGATCGACTTTGAACTGATAAACCAGTCGTATCGTTAGTGTCCACGTCTCTCACACAATTTCATATATTCATTATTTCAGTTGTGACGCTGGTTATACCGGACAGAGGTGTGAAATCAACGAGTGCCATGGATACTGCCTGAACCGCGGCGAATGTTCTCTGAACGAGGAGGATGAGCCTTCATGTCAATGTGGTGCAGGCTACGAGGGTACCAGATGCGAAGCTGAAGGAAGCAGTGATGGAATAAGTGACACTATAAGCATTCTCGTTAACTTCCCCGATAAGTCGTCGACCTACACCTGTCTGCCTTCCAATCAGCCTTTCAAATCGATCAAATCGTGATTAAGTGGAAATTGGAGTCATCATCATCATCAGCAGCCTTTTCATGTTCCCACTGCTGGGACACAAAACTCCTCCCTGTGAGAGAGGGAATGGGCCTTAACGCGGGCCCAGTGCGGGTTAGTGAATGTCATATGTCTTCGAATTTTTGGTTAAATTGGAGTACCTTCAAATCACTTTGTTCATCATCATCATTTCAGCCGTAAGACGTCCACTGCTGGACATATAGGGTTCCCCAAGCGTAACCATATTGATCGGTCCTGTGCGTTTTGCATCCACCGGGCACCCACAGCCTTGACCAGGCCGTCGCTCCACTTAGAGGGAGGCCTTCCAAAGCTGCGTCTTCCGGTCCGCGGTCGCCACTCTAGAAGTTTTCGGCCCCAACGGCCATCCGTTCTACGAGCAATATGCCCTGCACACTGCCACTTAGGTTTGGCAATTCTACGGGCTATGTCGGTAACCTTGGTTCTCTTGCGGATGTCTTCATTTCTGATTCGATTACGCAAGGAAACTCCGAGCATAACTCTCTCCATTGCACTTTGGGTGTCTTTAAGCCTTCTGATGAGGCCCTTTGTGAGCGACCATGTCTCTGTTCCGTAAGTAATCATAGGCAACACACACTGGTCATAGACATTCGTCTTGAGACACTGTGTTAAGTTGGACAAGAAGAAACCGCGCAACTTCCCGAACGCTGCCCAGCCGAGTCGGATTCGACGGTTGACTCTTTGTCGAAGTTACACCTACCCATCTGGACCGTTTGTCCCAGGTAGAAATTGTCGTCCACAACTTCGAGTGTAGAGTCTCCAACTTTGATAGGAGTGGATGCAACATTGTGTTGTTCAGTAACTTTTTAATGAAAATAACATTAAATGTAACATCACGCCTGTACTCCCGAAAGGTTAAGCAGAGGTGCGAGCGAATATAGAATATTGGGCGAGCCTATTGACATGAACCAGGCACAAATCCAGGCTGCGGGCTGCTACTGAGAATTTTCGGATGAAATAAAATTATTCATTACTAGCACTTCGACCGCGACTTCGTTCGCGTGATCCATGTTTTATCCTATTTTTAGTGTCACCCCCTTAAGGGTTGAATTGCCAAAATCCTTTCTTAGTGTTCACATAAAATTTCAACCGACTTTTTACTTCTCTAGGGGTAGAACCTTCGAAAAAAAACTCGTTGTTGTTTTATTAACCAAGAGCGTAAACCAACAATTTCTGATGTTTTACTTTCCAAACCGAAGAAATTTCACATAAAGTTTCATAAAATAGGGGTTATTTTATCCCCTTAGGGGTAGAACTTCCAAAAACCAACAAAATACATGAATTCTTTTTATCAACCAAGAGTGTAAGTCAAAAATTTAATGTGTCCTATTTACACACTATTAAAATTTCATACATACTTTCAACTCTTTTTTTACCCCTCTAAAGATAGAATTTCCAAAAACCAATAAATGCATAAATTATCAAGGTATTGGAGCAGTCTTGAATATGAAGTAATTTATTTTGATATGGATTAATACCAAGATACAAATAAAGAGCTTTTTCCAGCGGCAGCATTTCAATTAAAAATTAAAAATAAAAAGAACAGTTATTGTGGCATAACTATAATAGTTAGACTTATGCTGCCCCGACACTTTTTGTAAATAATGATGTGTTCCGCAAAGTCATATATCGTACATTATTTTATTCTATCATCAATATTTTTCGCAGCGCAAGCGATGTAATGAATATTTTAGGTATTTTTTTTACACCTTGGGTTACATTATTGGAGTTTTAGTAAGGATCCCTATTTTTTTTTAAAACATTATATAGCCTATGTCACCCGGGGATAGTGTGGCTTCCCAACAGTGAAAGAATTTTTAAAATCGGTTCAGTAGTTTAGGAGCCTATTCAATGCAAACAAACAAACAATCAAATCTTTCCTCTTTATAATATTAATAGTATAGAAAAATCTTCTTTCGTATTCTTTTCAGCAAACCCTTTGATTTGATACCCATATCATGGTAGTGCACAAAAATAACTAGTCCGCCATCTTGCGCCGTCTGCAATATTGGATTTAGAATGACGTCACTTAGCTAAGCATGCATTGTCATCTAAAGTAAACGTGTGTGCAAAATTTCATCTTAATCGGTGGCGGAAAACTGATTTAAAATTCAGTTGCAAGATTTACTATTTTATTATATATTATTATATATTCTTTTATTTACATACGTAAGTGTGTTCGGGCCAAATCTTGCAACATACAATACATACATACACTCACTGCAAGTTAAAAATAAAAAAAAAAGCTTGTAAAAACCCAATGTTTTATAAAAAAACTAGTAATTGATTATTAATTTTAGTTTAATCATCGTCACCTATGTAAAGCAGAGTGTAATATTTTTATAAATAAAAAGTTATGTCGACGAAATAAGAGTGCAAAATGAAATAAAAAGGTCAAAGTCTACGATGATATGCTAAAATGGGCCAATGCTATTGTGCTAATGGTGAAAATATATACAACTATAGCTGTTCCCTGCGGCTTCGCTCCCGTGGACCACTACACAGGACCCGTTTTGGGGATAAAAAATAATGAATAAGGAATAATGTACAGTACAGTACCCCATAAAAGATGACGCTACTTTAGCCCAGGTCCCTATTTCTAGTAACATAATTATATCTATCGCTGTTTTTACTAAAAAGATGTTTAAAATTCATTCTAACGTACGTGAGGAAGAAATCAAATCTGAAGAAACACGGGTGGGTTTTAATCAGTAAAAGTCTGACTCGCCCTCCCGCTTAACCCTGAGCGGGAGATGTCATTGGATGTTTACATAATACAAAAAAAAAGTGTCTCGAACTATCTCCATACACCAAATTTGATCTTAATCGGTTCAGCGGTTTTAGCGTGAAAATGTAACAGACAGAAAATACTTTTGCATTTATAATATTCGAATGGACTAGCCGTTCAGATGTGATGTTCATTTAAAAATTAATTAAGTCGTAGGTATTATTACTATTTATTTATTTATTAAAGTACAAGTTCACAAAATCTTAACTTAAGAACTATGCCACCCAAAACCGTTTTCACGGTTTGTCTGTGGGAACGGAACAAACAGTATTCAAAATAAAGTTTATTAGTGTGAAATTTTAAAGAAAAAATTAACAATAATATATTATCCAATGAAAAGTTGGAACTAAACTACTTAATTACTAATTTGCCCTCCCTCCACGAACTGCAAACCACTTTCCTAAGAAGATCATTTACAAACTCCTTAAAAAGACCTGCTTTAGTGATTTGGCATATTTACCTTTTATTTCCTGACTTCTTATATCAGTAGGCAACTGGCCTCCTCACTGGTAAATCCCAAAACGTTGGCATTTACCAATGCTAGGTACTTAGTAAAGGTACATACCTAACAAGCATTGAGACACATTATCGTGATATCGTGAGTTTGAACTACACGCAAAACAAAGAGTAGTCTTCGTTGTTTTGTTCTACGAGGACATGAGTGTTTTCACGAAAATTCACGAGCATTTTTGTCAAGAGGTCCTCCATTTTGGAAACAAAAATGTAAATAATGACGTCAACATGACGTTAAGACGACGACTGTCGCCAACGACCTTGAGAGAAAAAAACGCGCACTCGTTTCACACCCGCGTGACCCAAAATTTTGTAGCTTTTTGTACTTTCCTTATTATTCTATGACTTCAAAAAAAGCCTCAGATCAAAATGTAGATAATTAAATTGTCTTAGAGATGGTGACAATTTCATTAAAATACGCCCAGCGGTTTTGGTGCGATTGTCGTTTTTTTGTCCGTGTTAGACATAACTTTTCAATTTAATTACGCTATGTTATAAAATCAAAACTTTCATGGAACAAATTATTAAGAAAATAGTCTTCTGTAACATATATTAAAAAAAAAAAAAAACAACAAGCCGTTTAGACGTGATTCTCATTATAAAAACAGCTACTGAGGGGTATCTGTACTGTTTTGACAGGTCCCTGACGGCTTAGTGCTGCCATCAAGTGCACGGCACTTCAGAAAACCTTCATTCTAGGGAGATTTAACGTTTAAAGTTACACTAGTCGATCATTCTTCCATACAAACGTAGTCTGGCGATTATTCCACTGTTTGACGATGTACGTTCAAAATAAAAAATTATATTAATTTGCCTCATCATTATCTCTCTATGGAAACAAAAAAGTTAAAAAATAAAACATTTGAAAGTTATGAGCGTCGAAAGTTCCAAACTTCAACACTAATTTTAACGCATCTTTTGGCGGAAATAAATACCATAAGAAGAAAGAAAATTGCGAAACGGACTCAATTCAGGGATATATTAGTAATTCAACAATGAAAATAATTTTATTTTGATAATATACATTTAGTCGTTTTTCATTATATCTAGACTCCCAAAAGTCTGTTTGTAAAATTTCGCACGCTTGTTTTAGTCCTAAATCATCATCCATTTGAAAAAGTGCTAATTCGTACGCGAACTAGCTTCTTACTGCTCATCACAGCATCTATATCTTTCGCACGTGTTGTTGGATGAGATGATGCATTTAAACCTCGCGCACAAAATAGTTCGTGCCGTCGACTAGCGGTTCTGATCAAATCTGCACTATGCGATGGCTGCAGTGCAGATTTTGACCACCGCGGAAGGCGCAAGGGAAACAATTTAAGAGGTTAATTTGATGAAGAGTTGGATGTAGAGGCAAAAGAAAAGGTGAATGGAATGAGTGAGGAGTGATATTAATAAAGGGAGTCAGTGATTGCGTGACGGTGTATAGGACGGTATGGAAGAAGAAAAACGTGTTGCGCCGTCTCCAAGTGCCGGGATAAGGGCAGGAAGATGATGACTATCGATGACTGCCAACCTATGATTACCATTTTGAAAATTGAAAAGTCCTGACAAAAAGGCGGCCTTTGATAAAAAGTTCGAACATTTTGCATTTTCTGGCTAAATATTTTGAATATAAAAAGGTTAAAAATATAATATTCATTATATGGATGGCAAAGGAGTGGCGGTCAATATGTAAAGCGATTTGATGAAATAACTGCTGTCAATTCGTTTTTATCTCAACAAATCGATGAGTATTTGCCATCTTACTGAAAAATCCGGATAAATTAGAAGGTGGACAAGACAAAAAATATTCGGACATGTCCAGACATTAACGTTACAATCCGGATGGATGGCAACCCTATTTTAACGGGCCAGAAATGAGAATACAGGATTTTCAGAATAAATGCTTTTATTCACTTGAAATGCACACTGTAGATAAAATAAACCTTACTCGACGAGTCTCCCAAAAGCCAATCCCCCTTGGCGCATTGACCGTTAAGTCCATGCGCCTACTTTCCCGCCAAAAACTCACATCCTTTAGTGTATTGACCATTGATTCCATACACCATTTTAAATTATCCGAGCGCAGACACAAAATCTAAAATAACATGAACACACACATCCACATTACATAATTATATAATTATTCTGACTAAATAAGTACAAATTGTATTTAATTACAATAAAAATTGTTTGTTTCTGTTTTTATTAATTTATTATTTTCTTTGCCATCAGTCATATAATTGCAAACAGAAACAAAGTATTATTAAAGCGGTGAGTTTTTAGTTTTTGTGCTCACACCATAAATTATTATTATGAGTCTATACGTGGGGTTTTGTATTTGGCTTTCTGTTGACTATGGTTTCCTTTTTTGTCTGTATTTATTAGCTGTAAGTCCTCCATGTACTAAAATAAATAAAAAGTTAACTACATATTCAGCTATGATTATTCCATCTAATAATAGTCTCGGGGTCACAGGACATTCTCCAGCCATAGACAATACATTCCCTATGACTCACCACCTCATAAAGACATCAATAAAACTATGCCAACCATAAACAACGATATTAATACTCAGCCAGGTGTCTCTGGTCGCTGTTAGCGGCCATAAAGACTATGATTGCTTCCGAATTAACTATGGTATTGAATAGTAATCGTTTTATGAGTTCTGTGGAAGTGAATGTCGTTAAGGATTAGTGGGTATTACAGATGGGCCTTCTATGAACTTAATTCTAACCCATACGTCCATGCTAATGTTATAAATGTAGTACGCTGTCTGTCTGTTTGCTGTTACCTTTTCACGCTTAAACTACTGAACCGATTTAGATGAAATGAAGTATGGAGATAGTTTGAGAGCCTGAGAAGGACATAGGATAGTTTTTATCCCGGAAATTATCCTTAAGGGGGTGGAAAGGAAGTTGTTTTGGTCAACTAATATTTTTTCAAGAAAGGCGGCCAACACACCTCTACTATATTAAACCGCGGTTAAAAAATAGGCTATTCGAAGTACTGATGCTACACAATAGAAGTCGCGAGTAACAGATAGTTTAATTTATTTTTAACCGACTTCAAAACAAGAAGTTAGCAATTCAACCATAGGCTAGGGAGCCTAGCCTTTTCCTACATGTACTGTGGTCGGCTAAAACATTTCAACCGATTTTGAACGACATGTTTGAGGCACCAACTCTAGAGAGCTAGGTTCTACTTAGATATTGACCTGGCTTCTTCTTTTCGTGTGACGATGTGGCCACCTATGGGAAGCCTACAGGCCTCTGCCTTGGCTAACTGCCATGGCTAGTTTCTGTTATTATATTAATCTGCCCTTTGGCCTAGCCGAGCTTGTTAGGATCGGATTCCAGACAAATAATTTTTTTATATTCTTTTGGGTCACGCTTGACTACTATCTCACCTGATGGTAAGCGATGAGGTGATCGACGGTGAAACACGCTTGCCTAGAAATAACTTATTCACTCTTGACATAAAAACCCCTAGATTGTAGCTGTCGGGAAACACAGACTCCGGCAGGGAATTTCACTCCTTAGCTCGCATCATAAAAGTGTTACCAAAACGTTTTGTGCGTATGGGTGGGATGTCCAACATGTACGTCTGGTAGTCCGATGATGCAACGGGCTAGGTGGAATTAGATAGTGCAATTCCAACGCACACTCCCTGAAATGTAATCGATAAAAAACCGACAAGCTGGCGACAATTTTCAGCTTTGACTTGACCAGCGCCTCATTGCCGATGAGCCTCTTGGCCCACTTTTCGATCTATAACTGGATACAACTAAACACCAGTTTCTTAAATGGACTGCCTATTTGACCTACACAGCCCAGCAAAAAAATTAATGGCTAGACTTGTGTTAGATTATATATTATATTAGCGTAATAACTTGAAAGGGGGGAGAGGAGGGAGGGGGCGGGGGGCAGTCGATTCTGTGCACCTTTCACCATGATGATTTAGATGAATTGCGCTGTCATTGCAACCGTTGATAGATGGACTGACCTGACAGCACGCTTCGATTTTACTTCACCCAAATCATCACGATGAAATATTTTACGGAACAGCACTACCGTCAAACACAAGCATCGATTAGAAATGCTCAATTCATTCTCACTTCATTTGAGTGATGGTCTGGTGAGTTTTTTTTACAGAATCGACGGCCTGATTGTACCCGTAACAATTGTCAAAAGTCTCCAAAATGCAACGAGCCACCAGCGGAAATAGAAAAATTCGAAATATATTTTAAAATTCGAATCTGCGCTAGACAACAAGGAAAAATGGCGCTCAAAACTAAAACAATGCTTGAACCAGTCTGGTTCTAAACTAACGCAGAATTTTAATAAGGCAACACAATGGGAGCTTCATAAAAATGCAATAAAAAATACGTAATAATTTAATTAATAGACATTAAAGAATCTGTATCCTTATATCGTAAAATCGATTCTTGAAAATCGATTTCTAATCGGTAATCGGGTTATTTGTATGCTATCGATTGGTGGTATGTGGCTCTCAACATTTTTGCTCTAGAGATTTACGTTACATTATGAATTCAAGGCATTACTTATTAATGGGTTTGAAAGACTATTATAATCAATAGTTATATAAATATTCTTTATTGTATTGTACAAAACAAACATATACAAATACGGAAGGACAACTTATGTACAAAGGAAAGTTTAACCAAGCTCCAGCACCAAGCACACACTACACCAAGCACCAAGCTTTTGTAAGAGAAAAAGATTTTCAGTCTCTTGAATCGACAAATGTACAGAAAAAACAGACATATAGGAGTAAGTATTTTTTTTTTCTTTTGGTTTCGCACGGTTTGAGTACATATTATTTAATTTTTAGTTCGGGTTTCTGACTTGAATATTTGGAGTCAAGACAGTTTTGAACATGTTAGTTTTGATATGTTTTCCGGCTAAAGTAGAGCTTAACAAAGACTCAACTTATAAAAATACTCAATTCAGAAATCTAGGGTTAGACCGTACTTTTTCTAATAAAATAAATAGACCTTCAACACCTAACCTTGATTTTAATCAACACCATTTGGTCTGCTCTAATTTAGACCTAATAAAAACAATAAATTTGGCAGTCAACCATAAGTTTGGAACACTCAGGCCTCAATCAATCAACCTTCAATGCATAACAATTTTGCATACAATCGTTTGGGAACATTTTTGGCGCGCAATAGACTCATAATTGTCGGCAGTGTTGCCAACACTACAGTAATTATCGTAGATTTACAGTTTTTTTTAAATATACTAGCGTCATCTATAGTATGGGAAAATGGGTAATTACTAAAATCTGTATAAGAATGTGTAATTTGGTCAGCAATTCACTGAAGAAAGGCTGAACAACTTTGATTATATGACTTATATACGGTTTAAAAATGTTCGTTATCGTCCGACTAAAGTTTTTAGCGAAAAAACAATGACAAAATTCACGTAATTCTGGAAAATTCGATGCGTTTTTTTCAATGGGATTCTTGTATAAACTCAGATTTGGTTTTGTACTTACGTGCAGTTTTTCCAGGATAGGGTTGGCAACACCAATTGTCGGCCATATTGGCTTCATTCGCGCCATCCGCCATTGTTGCGACCAATTTGTCACAATGACTGCAATTACTTTAATATTAATTATTTAATGACGCCATTTAATTGTTTGACAATGATATTAGGTTTAATTATGTATTTGGATATCTTTATTGTTTTTCGCTAATGGGTTGAACGAGAATAGTTGTCTATGCCAAAGTAAAATTACGTAAGCGAAACTGAAGGACGTAAAGTTAAGGGGGAATATAACACCAGCCTGTAAAAGTCCCATTGTACGCCAAAAGCCTCTTCTTATACAGAGAAGGCACGGGCATTAATCACTACGCCAGCTCATGGGTGGTTGGCGATTTAAGACTTATATTAACTACTAGCTTATACCCGCGGCTTCGCTCGCAGTGAAGCCATATACATATTTTTTTTTTATTAAAAAGTATCCTATGTTACTTCTAATACCCTCAAGAATATATGTACAAAGTCTCATGATGATCGGTTCAGTAGTTTTTGCGTTAAAGCGTAACAAACAAACTTACATTCACATTTATTATATTAGCTTTTACCCGCGGCTTCGCAAGCAGTGAAGCCATTAAACAAATCATTATTTATTTTTTAATAAAAAGTATCCTATGTTACTTCTAATACCTCCAAGAATATATATACAAAGTTTCATGATGATAGGTGCGTTAAAGCGTAACAAACAAACTTACATTCACATTTATAATATTATGTTATAGTATAGTATAAGACCAGGTTTGCTCACGATATTTTCCTACACCGTTGTCAGTGATGTCCACGATAAACTTAAAAAGTACTTATATATGAAGTGAAAAAGTCACATTGTTAGTTGCCCGGAATTGAACCCACAATCTCGAGAACGAGAGAAGAAGTAATAGTAATTTGTGTAATTATTACGGGCCGATTGCAGTCTTAAATAGTATTAAACCAAGTCATTATCTGCCTTTATCTGTTCCTCCGCTTACTTCTTCTAAACTTTGCAACGGATTTTGATACGGATTTCACTAATAATAAAAATAAAAAAATCAAGAAATGAAAAAGATCTGACTGTTTAAGATGGGAACTAAAAAGACGTAAACAAGAAGAAAATCATACTGTGCTGTTGGAGGATACATAATTATTCGCGAGCTGGCTGACCAAAACCAGAAGAATCCTCCGACTGCACAGCATGATTTTCTTCTTGTTTACGTCATTTTAGTTCGCTTCTTAAGCAGTCGGCTTATTTTATTTATAACTTTTTAATAATATTTTTATTTCGAATAAGGTACATTTAAACATAAAAATGTTATATATTTTTGAAATCACCTCTTAAATCCTTTGATATTCCACACGATGTGTTCGGCAGAAAAAAAAATGGGCTCCCACAACATGGCAAACAAAAGCCGTAAATTTTAGGGTTCCGTACCCAAAGGGAAAAACGGGACCCTATTACTAGGACTCCGCTGTCCGTCGGTCTGTCTGTAACCAGGCTGTATCTCATGGCTGTATCGTGAATATTTCAGTATAGTTAAAATTAACTTAGCTTAGTTTTTTACTTACTTACTTATTAGTTATTATTTGTTATTGTTTTAGTTTTTTTGTTGTTTTGTTTCGGTATAGTTAAAATGTTCACTGATGATGTAAGTATTTCTGTTGCCGCTATAACGAAAACAGAATAAAATAAATATTTAAATGGGGCTCCCATACAACAAACGTGATTTTTTGCCGTTATTTGCGATAATGGTGCGGTACCTTCGTGCGCGAGTCCGACTCGCACTTGGCCGGTTTTTCTATTTTACAATTTGAATGTAGTGACACTCGCAAGGTTAAAACGAATCGATTGACGTAAGAATCATCACAATTGGCCAACGCGTTTGGTCCCTAGAACGCATACGAGTAGTTACAAACATACATAGACTGATAAACCATTACCCTCCTTCGGCAGTCGTATAAAATAACGATGAACTAGGAAGGTTTGCGTTTATAATTTGTCCACGAAAGACTTCCACTGCTGAACATAGGCCTTTTTAAGGGTCGCCACATTGCCGTTCACGTGCGTCTCGCATCCAGCGGACGCCCGTATGGGATGCCTTTGAACGCAGCATCTTCCGGTACGAGGACGCCACTCCAGAAATTTTCAGAGCCTCTGGTATCTCCAAAATGCCAAGTTATCTGATGACTAATATAAGTTATTCCGTCCCACTTATGATTATGATAATAAGGACAAATTGCGGACTGAATGTGAATACCAATTGTTTTACGAACCGTTCTAATCATTGCTAACTGGTGACGTAAGATGGTCAGGTTATGACGTCATCTGTCACGATGTTTAGGTCACTATTGTAAGAACTTTTGAAGGAAACTTCCTTGATTTTAAGTTTGTAAAGTGTATTCTCTAGTAATGCTGATATATTTGATACTAGCTGACCCCGGGGCTTCGCTCCCGTCAATTGGCTACCTACCTACCTACCCTACCTACCCTACTCTACCTACCATACCCTACCTACTCCACTCTACCCTATATAACATTAAACCGACTTCTTTAAAGCATAACACTACAATGCGAAAAAAACTTTGTTTTCCGAAGTCGGTGTCTTTGCTACCAATTGTTTTTTTTTTGTTTTTCGACACAGACTTCGGAAAACAAAGTTATTTTTCACTTCGTTGTGTTTTGCTTTAAAGAAGTCGGTGTAATTTTTTTTAATTTTTTCTTTTTAGTGCTGGTACCATTTATTACCATGAAAATAGCCAGAGTACATCTCATTGACACAGACTAGAATACATTGTATTATTACGGAGTTCCGTTCGATGGTACCATTTTCATCAGTACCATTTAGTTATAATGTATTTGCTTCGTCATAGTCGCTTAACCATTAGAGATATCGTATACCCATGACATACTTAAAAGGTTCCAGTGGCCATCTGTGGTCTTCTTCATTAGTTCCACTTCTCCAAATGATACTTTCTGAGTACAAATGCCATGTTAAGCCATGTTATTGAAAACACTTATTTCTTTTTTATATAAAAAAGCGTTGCCCCACTCTAGGAATTTCTTCCTGGGTGCGTTTACAAACATATAAACTCACATACACAAACACCCAGAGCCGGAACAACTATTTATAGATCATACAAATATTTATTCCGTGCGGGAATCGAACCCGCGACACGCAGCGCAGCAGTCAATCGCTCAACCACTGCGCCAACCGTGCGCCCTATTGCGCCAAATTGCTAAATGTCTGCCTATAATATTTGAGTAGTTCCCTCGATTTCCATAAGATACCATCATGAGATCCTGATTTGGTAACAATGGGAACACCTTGAGAGCATACCCTTCAAATAAAACAAGAATTTTGCAAATCCGTCTATATATGACGGAGTTATGCCCGAAGTAATATAAAAACCACAACCACCACTGCTCTAAAAACGGTGAAGGAAAAACATCGTGAGGATACGAGTCCGACTCGCACTTGACCGGTTTTTTACGATTCTTGTCTTTTACTCTGTTTGTTGCTGTTGTGTTATGTCTATGTTGAATAAATATATTTTATACCATTCCCCCTCTAAAAAGCTTTTTTTATTCACTGAAAACAGTGAATAAAAAGCACTTTTAATCACTGTTTTGGTGTTTGAATTTAGAACACACCAATATATATTTGACCTCCATCTCAATGCAATACAACCTACTTGCGCATAAAATACTCGATACAAACTTCTTGTGCAAAGAATATTCGAATTTCAAACTCCTTCGTCGATTTCATTTTGAGTTTGTTTATATTTAGGATTTTGATAATGATTTTATTTTGGTCTAGGATGTTTAGTGAATACTTATTTGGATTGTAATTCTAATATTAATTGCATTGGTGTTTAATTAATTATAATTATGTAACCTAACGGAAGTGGTCACTGGCCCCTGAAACACAGGTGCTGTTAAGGTAACCAGCTTCAATTTACAAAAATGTGAAGCCCTAAGGTTTCTCATTTTCTGTAAATTTTGAAGGTAATAAACCATTTATTTATTTGTTATTATTCCTTGTGCTTTTGGCTTAAACCCTTCTTTTTCTCGAAGTCATGGTATAAAATATAGTATGCAACTCTTGAATAAAACGGATTTATATCGAGGGAAATGAATGAATCACTCGCGTCGTTCAGGATTCTAACACTTGAATCACTCGCTATGCTCGTGATTCAATTATCATGAATTACTCCCTACGGTCGTGATTCAGTTGTTAGAATCCTTCGGTTGTTCGTGATTCATCTATGGCCCTCGCTTTAAAACCGTCCTTTATTCACTAGTTGCATAATATACTATTTTTTTCCTTTCCTTGTGAAGGAAAACATCGTGAGGAAACCGGCATGTCCTAGAAACAAAAAATCGAAGACATGTGACATCCACTAACCCGCACAGGGCCCGCGTGGTGGATTAAGGCTCATTCCCTCTCTCACAAAGAGATCTGTGTCCCAGCAGTGGGAACATTAAAAAGGCCGATGATGATGAAGAACATAAAAAAACTAGAAATATCCGAATTGAGAACCTCCTCCTTTTTGGGAAGTCGGTTAATCTATCTTATAAAGAAAGCCATATTCCTGCTGAGTGTCTTGGTTTTTTATTCTGGAAAAATCACGGTTCCTCTATTATACCTAAGCCTCCTAAGCGAAGGTGTGGCATATAATATGCTCTTTTACGCCTAAGGCCACGAGAGAGAACAGAGAACGTAAGCGACGGCGCGTAGGCCATCTCAAAATGTTTGCTATGGAGGGAACAAAAGCTCATTCGACCGTACCAAAAACAATAGACTCTCTATTGTTTTTGGTACGGTCGAATGAGCTTATCATTTATTTTTTTGCTGCAGTTTGCAAGATAGTTGAATCATTGACTTATTTCAAGGGCTATTCCTGAACATGAGGTCCTGTTTTTGATTCCTTGGTCAGGCAAAGTGTAATTGGATTTTTCCATATCTATTCATCAGTAAGACCGGTTTATGGCAGACCTACAACTAAAACATAATTGGTGAAATGTGAGTGTTGATCCTAGATTGGAACAAGTACAAGTAAAAATTGAAAATTGCCAAAACCCCCGATAATTTAAATATTTTTATTTCATCCTTTTAAAATTACATAAAATATCTAGTAGTAGACAGGTTGCGATCAACAATCTATCGTGCACGTAATTATTTCACCATATCTTGCAAAAAAACCCCGATTCAAACAGTAAAGCGCCAATAATTTTTGAAAGGCTGAACCGATTTTCATCAAACAAAGATAAGTATACTCTCGATAAAGACACCTTTTTCCGAAAAATTACGAATCAAAATCGGTTCATCCGTTTAGGAGCTATGATGCCTCAGACAGATACACAATGCACAAACACACAGGTACACACATCAAACTTATAATACCTATTTTTCCGTCGGGGGTTCAAAGGAATAAAATCTATAGGAATGCGAAGCTATATCGAAATAATGTCACTATGTTATCAATCTCTTACCTTTTGGGATTTCGACCGTCCACTTCGCTGATTGGATGATACTTTGTATAGGAGCCTTAGTGCAGTGCTACTGCCAGCCACCTTGCGAAGATCGTTCACTATCGCTTCACCTAGCCCGAGGTACTTCACCTAGCTTGCTTGATATGGTAGGAAGTGGAAATAATGTTTTTGTTTTCCTCCTTTATTCTTTTCTGATTAATTTCGTTGCGGGATCCAAGACAGTTAAATTCATTCTCCGGGACTTCGTCGAGCTTCATTGCCTCTGCGCTTTTCTGGTGGTCGCGACTGTTGATTCTGGCTTTCAGGAGTTGCAGTGGTTTGGAAATAGTACGGTGGGATTGTCCCAATAGCCCGAGGTAGGTGATACACCTCTACGTAGCCACTCGGAGATTACAGACGTTATGTGTTATATAGCATCATCACCATCATCATAGTGTCGCCACATTGATGGTCCCCGTGCCTCTCGCATCCACTGGATTCCTGCAAGCGTCTCTTAGATCAAGGTCGCCGTTCCAGAACTTTTCGGTCCTATCGACAATTCGTTCTGCGAGCAATGCCATACTGCCACTTAAGTTTGACAATTCCTCGGTTCATATCGTTAACCCTGGTTCTCCTGCGGATGTCTTCATTTCTGATTCGATCACGTAAGGAAACTTTTAGCCATCTCCATTGCCCTTTGGGTGACTATATTAAACCTTCTGATGAGGCCCATTGTGAGCACCGCGTTTCGTTCCCGTATGTCATCACTGGCAACACACAAATTGTATAATAGTAACTATTGACTGTCACCAAACGCATAAAAAATAATGATACCTCATTAATAATCAATAATTCGTCAATAAATCCGTCGATATATTTCCGCTGAGGCACGATGTTTGGCGATTTACATAATAAACTCATTTGTCGTCTGCCGCGGCTACCGGACGCCCTGGCTCTAGGGTACCGCCAGCAACGAAATTGATCTGATGTTGCTAGGAATATTTGAATATAAAAAAAAGTGGTTTCTTATGGTAGTTTATGAGACCAGTGGTAATGATTTAAAGCGAAAAGAAAGAAAAATTGTGACAAAACATTTTTTTTCTAATTTCTCCCTTTAACCACGTAAGGGAAAAATTAAAAGGTTAAACGGTGAATTGTTTACAGGAAAACTAGCATTTGTCTGTGTCTAAGTAATGGTAGTTTATGAGACCAGCGGGAATAATTCAAAGCGAAAAGAAAGAAAAATTGTGACAAACATTTTTTCGTCAAAAATTGTTATTATTATCCCGCGGGAACGTACTCGTTCCCCCTATGGTAAAATAATTTGTAGGATTAAAAGTATCCTATGTCTTGGACCAGGACATGGTCCTGAGTTTATTCAAATCTGTTCAGTTTTTTAGGCGTGATTGATTAAAACAACCAAACACGTTCACATTCATAATCCTTACTAATATTATCAATGTGAATGTAAGTTTGTTTGTTACGCTTTCACGCAAAAACTACTGAACTGATTATCATGAAACTTTGTACATATATTCTTGGAGGTATTAGAAGTAAAATAGGATACCTATTATAAAAAAAAAATGGCTTCTCTGCGAGCGAAGCCGCGGGTAAAGAAAGTAATAATATAAAGTAGAACAAGGCCCTAGACAAGTGACATTCTATCATCGAAGGTGTGGCGATAGCAATTTTCAAAAAGCTAAAATTGAATGGGATTGACAAGCGATATCAAAAAATCACGTGATCAATCCCTTAAATTCTGAAATTTCGATCATCGCCTTCGCTGACATTGAATGCCACTTGTCTAGAGCCTCAAGGATTATTATTGCGCTGTCTACATTTGTATTGTGTAAAGTGATTTAAAAGTTTTTGGAAACAAAACAACTGCATCATTATTTTTATGTTTTTTTGTGATTGACTTTACCTCGATTGTTTATGTGGTATTACAAATTATTTATTACCAATATTTAAAAAAATCGTTAAATGGATTCGAACAACATTCAGCAATAAAGATCAAATCAATAAATCGTCCTCTTTATTTGCTGTCCGTACATATTTCGTGAAGGAACGCGGGTTGGTCCGGCAAATTATAAATTTACGTGTGAGAACCGTTCCGAAATATTGTATTATCTGTGGTATGTGTCACTTTGACGTTTGGTGACATTTACGAGTGGCGAGATCAGGTACTAAATTCAATTAGGATTGCCGTTGTCCTAGATTTTGTTCACTATATAGCTAAACTAGATAGTAAAGATTTAGATATAATACCAACCTGTTACTGTCTCATCGCAGGACACAGGCCTCTTTTCATACAGATAATTAACTACCACGCTTGCTCATTGATTTCGATTTGCAACTCATCATTATCATTTCAGCCGAAAGACGTCCACTGCTGGATATAGGCCTCCCCCAAGCGTCGCCACATTGACCGATCCCGTGCGTCTCGCATCCAGCGCCTTCTCGCAACCTTAACCAGGTCATCGGTCCACCTAAAGGGAGGCCTTCCAACGTATCGTCTTCCAGTTCGCGGTCGCCATTCCAGAACTTTTCGGCCCCTTCGGCCATCCGTTTTGCGAGCAATGTGCCCTGCCTACTGCCACTTAAGTTTGGAAATTCTCCGGGCTTTGTCGGTAACTTTGGTTCTCCTGCGGATATCATCATTTCTGACGTGATCACACAAGGAAATTCCGAGCATAGCCCTCTCCATTGCCCTTTGGGTGACTTTAAGCTTTCTGATAAGGCCCATTGTGAGCGACCACGTCTCAGTCCCATAGAATTTTGTCTTGAGACACTGCGGTAAATTGGACGAAAAGATACCACGCAACTTCCCGAACGCAACTTATTCTAACTAATAAGTCCAGGTTTCCTCACGTTATTTTCCTTCACCGATGTCAAAGATAAACTAAATAAGTACATATTAATTGAAAAAGTCGCATTGGTACTTGGTACCGCTGTCTTTTCTGTTAGAACAGAGGTTTTTCAATGTAAATACTATATGGTCGAGTGAACTCATTAGTCAGGTTTTTTAAATTTGACATCTATTATATTGTGTTAATTGTTTTTTCTCGTTGTGTCATGAATTTTCTGATGGTATAAAATAAATCTATTTGTTACCAAAATCCGAGTATCAGTGAATACATGCCACATCTTTATTCAAGACTAGCTGACCCGGCGAACTTCGTTCCGCCTAACAAATTTCTAAAATAAAAGATTTTTTCTAAAGTAAACGTAGCCTATGTTACTCCTTATTACATCAGCTACATGCCAGTAAAAGTCCCGTCAAAATCCGTCCAGCCTTTTCAGAGATTAGCCGGAACAAACAGACAGACAGACAAAAATTGTAATAAATGTTATTTTGTTGTATGTACCGTATATATATTCATATACATGTAGTAAAAAACGGTTATTTCAATATTACAAACAGACACTCCAATTTTATTTATATGTATAGATGTACAGATAACTGCGTGCAAGTTAGTTGGTGTGAGTAGTGAGTTATACAGCTATAGGTTTACACCAACATTTTCTAATTAATTTCATTGCGAGATCTAAGACACTTGAATTGTTTTTCCGGGACGCGTCGAGCTGCATTTACTCGGCCCATTTCTTTTCAATTGGTCACCACTGCAGACTCTGTTTTTCTGGACTTGCTGTGGTTGGGAACAGTGTGGCTGGTAAGTCCCAAAAAATAGCATAGGTTGGCTAGATGGTGCATGACATGGCACTCTTTACGTTAGCGAGATGAGAGAGTCCATCCTAAGGACTGGCAACATCTTGCAGCCGAACATGCCTGTGTCTCTCTAAGGGGTCAGCAGCATTACCACACACACAACGAGATAAAATTCTTCTAGCTACGCAAAAATCTTAAGAAGAAGACACAATGAGTCACGTAGATCTCCACGAAAAGTGTGACGGTTGACAGGATGGAATGGACCAAGAAAACGTGTTACGCCGACCCCAAGTGACATGGGCTTGTCCCATGTCACTTGTGGTCGGCAGGAAGATGAGCAATCATTATTGAGAAGAACGAGCAAGAAACTCTATGGACACTCCTGATTTGACTTTAGTTCAAGCGCCTAAAAAATCTTGTAGTACTGTAGTTCCGGTTTTTTCAACGTCTGTCTTTCTGCACAATGTGAATGTTGAGTGTTTGATAGATGACTTGAAGTCTGGATGACACAGGAAATCCGTCACTTAATTTGTCTATGACTCAGAAGCTACAAAAAAAAATCGTTGTCAGATTTTTATAGTTATTTAAATGGAGATATAAAAATTAACATTAGATAATTTCGTGTTGACTTTTATGTCGACACCTGTAAGCTATAAAAATTGAAGACATTTTAGAGAATCTATTTTTATTACCAAATTGACATCCTGAGTTAAAAGGGTTGGTCTCACTATTTAATGGCACCAACTTCGATTCATTAATTCTTTTCTTGTTTCACGGGCACTCAACGCGAAGAAAGAAAATTTGGTTCTAATAAAATGCACTAGATGGAATGATAAGCTTTAATTTGTTAGTGAGTTTTGTGAAATATTAAGATTTTCTAGAGACGTCATACAAAATGTATGTTCTTGTTTAATTAACTCTCCTAAGCACAAAAAAGGAATATTGGCCTCTTAATTCACATTTCAAAGATTAATAAATACGATCATTTAAAATTGATTTCAATAGATGGCGCGGTTTTAAATTTCTGAGGTACCTACTCGATTTTTAAATTTGTTTTGTAACATATTTTGGTACAATTAAATTGTAAAAACGTGCAAAAAATACTATAAAACAAATCTTTTACTTGCAAGTCGCTGCTAACACCATCTATATCCGTGAAACGAAACCGACCGCGATCGATGTTCTTAAAAAAATAATCAGTTTAATCAGACGAACAACGGTAGTTACGTCGGCACGGTTTCTTTGTATGGCATGAGGCATCTGTATGCTAGTATTATGTTATCTGTGTTTTTTCATAGAACCGTTTGTATCTATCTGGTACTTGATTTATAATAGCAAAATTCTATTCTAATATTAGAATCAGCTAGTCTATTCTGTAAACATCTCACCGTAAAGTGCGTTTCACCAAATAGTTCCTATGGCGTTATGTTGGCACCTCTGTCTGTCAAAGTCATTGGCTCGAGAAGACGCTTCCGCAGATTTTGTTGATTTTCATTTGATTTTTGACTGAAATCATGCCCAAAACTTTGAAGAGTGGTGAAAGAATGATGGTGTTAAAGGTAAAAACTTTTGTGAAAGTGAAAAACGTAATGAGGCCCCGTTAATTCCTTTAAAATATGTTCAAGCTCGTGTCGCCGCCATTACAGGTTAGTCAAATAGGGTTACCAGTAGCTGATAATGAGAAATAATTTCCTCACTTAAAATGCCATTTTTTATTAACTATTTTAATGCGACGGGTGCAATAGTTTATGTGTGATTGTGACAATAGACAAATAAACCGAAATATTTGTTTTAGGTGTATCCGAAAAAACGGTGTCTAAAATCACCAAAGAAGGAAAGGTTTCAACACCACGCAAAAGCGGTCCCCGGCCTAAAAGAATCGAACTGGATGATTTCGAACGGTGTGCTATAAGGCATAAAATACATGAATTCTATGCCGTAAAAAAGGAATTGCCTACCCTTACAAAGTTATTGCATGAAATGCGAAGCGAGATAGAGTTCAAAGGAAGTCGTACCACTTTGTGGAGAATTATTAAAGATATGGGATTTTATTTTGAAAAATGTAAATCTAAAAGGAAAGTCCTGATGGAGAGGTACGATATTGTCGCCTGGCGTTATCGGTACCTAGAAGAATTGCGAAATAATCGTCTGGGAGACCAGCGCCAATTTGTATAATTGGACGAGACGTATATACACGCAACATATTGCGCCGGAAAATGTTGGCAAAGTGAGCAAGAAGAAGGTGTATTAACATCAGACTCCAAAGGGCCTCGTTGGATTGTCGTCCACGCGGGTTGTGCTATGGGTTTCATTCCCAATGCTCAACCTATCTTCAGATCACAGTCACAAGCGGCCGATTATCATGACGACATGAATAAAACGAATTTCAATAAGTGGCTTAGTGAAAAACTTATACCAAATCTACCTCCCCAATCAATTGTGGTGATGGACAACGCCTCGTACCACACAGTACAAGTTAATAAACCACCAACAATGCAAAATTGGATTTCGAGTAATGGTCTTTCTTACTTGCCAACTATGTTTAAAGCCCAGTTATACCAAATAATAAATGAGCACAAACAGCCGCCCGTTTATGAAGCCGATGTAATGTTGGAAGCGCATGGACATAAAGTGGTAAGGCTTCCACCTTACTACACTGCGATTTAAACCCTATAGAGCTCGTATGGAGTGTCTTAAAAAGACGAACTGCTGAAAAGAACGTGGGTCAAGAAGCAAATAAAATCGTTCAAATCACAGAGGAAGCCTTCGCATCGATCACCGAAGAAGAATGGAGAAAAGAATGTGAGCATGTTATAAAACTGGAAGAAAGATGGTCCTGCTATTGATAATGAGACGGACAGGTTCATTATTGAAGTGGGAGACGATAGCGACACTTCCGATGACGAGGATGATATGGAGGATGACGATCTCTCGGGTATAAGTCGGTTCGATGAACATAATTACTGTAAACATATATAAGTCATTATTATGATCCGTACAAAAAATCACATTCATAATATTATATTTTAATAAAAAATATTAAATAATAAATGCTTTTTATTACTGTCCTGAATTTTAAAATATAGCTGTGGAACAATTTGTAAAAATGTAAGAATCTAACAAAAAAAATATACTTTAAATCACCTTTAATTTGAGGTAGATTACTATAGGTAATGTAGCAACACTGGAAAACATTGCTGCCAAAACGACGCCATAGGAACTATTCGGTGAAACGCACTCTAAAAAAGTCGAGAAAACTTGACGTGTCGTGAACTGTCATACCAGCGTTTGTGGACGAATTGACAGCACACTTCATGTTCACTTCACCAAAATTTTCACGATCAGATTTTTAAACAATAACACTAAGTATAGTTCTCGCCAAACTTCTTGGCCGCCCTGAAGTTGGCTATAATGGCTGCGCATTAGTAAATCCCATACAAAAACAGCACCGTGTCGTGCCTTACGCATAGGAAAGCCAACTTCAGGGCGGCCCAGAAGTTTGGCGCGCACTATACTGTTAGCCAGGTTCTCACTAGTTTCAGAATGAGATAGTTGATTGACGAGTTTTTTTTGTGGTTCGGGACATCTTTCAACAACTTTTCCCGCTCCGGGTGAAGCGGGAGGGTGTATCAGACTTTTACTGATTAAAACCCACCCGTGTTCCTTCAGTTGCTTTTGCCAGGGCTGCGGTAACTCTCTTTCAAATTTATTCGCGACCCTTGATTGACTAGCTGCGCTTAACATTTTATGCGCTTAAGAAAAATATATCAACTTTCTGACAGGAAAAGTACGTTGACCGAGAATTATCTTGTCTTCAAAATAACATCAAAATCGGCTGCGTCGTTTTAGTTGGAACGTAAAAAACCGACAGACAAACAACTTAATACTTCGGATGAGTGTGGATTAGCCTGCTATTGACCACACGCATAAGAATAGTTAATCAATATTCTTATGCCATAAGCTACCCTACGCGATAGAATTTCTCGCGGATTGGCTCTACACAAAGGGACATTTTGCCAACGATAATTATTGTGAAATGCCCAAAATGTTTCGGATTAATCGTGATATTTTGGCAGCGCACGTCAACCACAAACAATTGGGCTTTTTGACAAACGTTTAAATAATCACTTTTATCTACTTAATTATGGAAAGAAAAATTTCGGCCACAACTGCTATTTGTGGATGAAGAGCAACTGAATGCAAGTTAATACGATTGGAGGGACTGTCTATTTGACCCCACAACACTGTACTTTTTATTTGTAACTCTCCTCGGTAAGACTATTTGACAGACTTTCGGGCAAAACATACTTCTTACCATCAGGTGAGATAAGGGTCAAGAGCTACCTTATAATAAATTCTGAAAAAACAGCTTAACTTATTCTGCCAGTCACGAAGCGAAGGTCACTATCAGAAACAGTCTTCTTGGGGTCGATGGTGCAGATAAATTTACTTCACCTTATTCAAGGCATTCGTCTCTGACAGCGTGTATGTCGCTTCGTAAGTCGCTTCGGCTGCAAGTTTTGACACAAAGTGTAGAAAAATAGATTGCATTTTGCCTTTCAATTTTGTTTTCCTAACCTAACCAAAAATATCACCAGTGAAACCAACCTTAACCAACGATTTTTAATTGCGGCCCCATGTGCGTTAGTATTATGCGTCGCGCGTCTCGTCGGTAGTATAAAGGAGTCGACGCACAGCGCGTTGCATTCGTAATGCATTTGAAATGAACGCGCCTCTAATTGATTTGTGCGCGCCTGTCATGTTGGCAATGCTTATCATTTTTGGTGAAGTCACTTGGTGTGCTTTCAAGTTTGATTTTGGAATTGTTTCTTTATTAGTGTTTTGTTTTCAAGAGAGCTTGTCGGAGGGTCGCTAAAAATGTATTATTTATTTATTTATTATTAGGCTTTTAAACAACGAGTACCTACACTGTTACTTTATAAATTTGTACAGAAAAGCACAGTATACACTAAATTATCCGCAGATAATTACTGAATTAATTAATTAAAAATTAAATACAAAAAAAACTATTAAAAGCTAACTCGGTTAAGGATTGGTTGGCTTAATTGGTTTCAATTGTAAATTGGCTAAAGATTTTATATGCACCTTATTTTGGAGATATTCCCTTGCTTCTGAGTCACACAAATTCCTTAATATAGAATAAATATATTCTTAGTAATCTAACATCTAATAAAATATGTTTTCACCAATAACTCATGTATCAAACTGTTATCTCCGCAAAAAATCAGCAGATTCAAATCAAGCCACCATTTTGACAGCAAAATCGGCGGGAAATCGTACAAAAACTTCTTCCCAAGACTATTTCCATGAACGAATGATGTGAAAATAAATTCAATCAAGGTACGTTTTATTTGATCGGCACAAAACTGCACTTTGTCGCACCGACGACCGCTCGATTCCAATTAATCAATTACCATAACATAAATACGCGCGCGGCGGCCATTTTAAGTGCGCCATTTTGCATTGAGCTGTCATTTTTGGTGCGTTTTATTGAGGAAGTTTTTCATGGGAAATCGAGATCAAGCTGTCTGCCTTCTGAAGAGAAATAAAACTGTTGTTAGCGTTGAAAATATGTAGAAAAGTGATATTTTAATGTGCCCATTATTTTTTGTATTTGGATACTGCACTTTTTCAAACACTGAAATTGAGTGTCCATTGGTCATCATTATTTAGTTCATATGTAATAAAACCTTTAACCGAGAGTATTTATAATATATATAATCTGAATCTCGGCAACGGCTCCAACGATTTTCATGAAATCTAGTATGCATGGGGTTGCGGGGGCGATCATTAACATCTCAATCAGTCTCACTCAATCGATCTAGCTAGGTTTCACTTCTAGAAAACGTCGTTTTCTCTATTTTCACCCGAGCAGAGCTCGGTCGCCCAGGTACTAACATTTAAATATTGAGCTAGAACTTCCTCAACATTATCTCAAATTAATCTAAATATGTATATGTTACGGCTAATACCCGAAGTGCGGCTACACCTAGTTTTAGCCGGTTAGAACTAGGTGTAGCCACGCAATATAGTCGACGGAGCCCCGCTGGGCGGGGCTCCTATTTCCGTCCGCAGGGTCTAAAGTAACCTAACACGAACGAGATGACGGGAGCTGAGTTCGCTCGCTTTGCTCGCTCACTTCAGCTCCCGTCATCTCGTTCGAACCTAACCTGTCCGTGTCGGGGTGCCCTAAGCTCCAACCGGCTAATACTAGGTGTAGCCGCACTTCGGGTATTAGCCGTAACATATATAATAAATCGAATTTCTATGAATATTTTCCTCATACTCTACTACAAGCACAATTTCTCATTTTCCAATCTCAAAGCTCAACGCAAATTGGCCGTACTTACACTGTAGCAAAAACGCGCGTACCATAGACAATGAGCGCTGAATTTTTTCCCGTCCAAGGCAAAGGGCATAAGGTTGTTATTCCTCAGCTGCCACTTGACTGACGTTGCATGGAACTTTGTATGTGCATCAAAGACGGATGCTATCAGGTGTACGCGCAATAAATACTAAGGAGTTTTGTAGCCCTTTTTAAATGGTTTTGCTTTATTTAAACGATTTTTGCGTTAGAATGAGGGATTTTGGTTTTTGGTGCTTCCTGCAATTGGGAATGGATGGATGTTAATTAAGATGTATGTGGTGGATTTAGTTAGTTTTTCTTTTAGTGAACCTGCAATTTCTTGCTCCGAAATGTTTCCGTGCAAGTGATATGGAAGAAAAGGGAGTCAGTGACAGTGTGACGTAGGACAGGACGGTATGGAAGAAGAATACGTGTTGCGCCGACCTCAAGTAGGTAACATGGGACACGGGCAGGAAGTTTTCAGTGCGAATATTATTAGGTACTTTTAAAGGTCAAAATTTACTAAAGGAAAACAAAATCATTCTTATTGTCCATTCCAGAAGCTTTCAAGTTCCATATGGACCAAAGTGGATAAAAACTCTATACCAACATAACATCACGCCTGTTATCATCGAAGGGTAAGCTTAGGCAGAAGTGCACATATAACAAACTAACAACACAATCATCATGATTTCTGAAAAATAATCATTATTGCCAATCCATATGAGACATGCTGTCATTTATAAAGCCGTTACCTTCGGCAAGCGATTGTTTACAAGTTGTGGCTTATCGCACACGACGATCATCAACAATGACGACAATATTAATGACTTTCTAAACTTGCCTGTTAAAGCATTACAAAAAAAGAAGGGCTTCGCGCTACACGGTAAACCTCGTGTCATCATTTTAGCCGAAAGACGCTGAACTTATGTCCAGCAGTGCACGTCTTTAAGCATAGCCACATTAACTGATCTTGCCCTTCTCGCATCCAGTAGAGAGTTTCCTGGACGCGAAAAGCAGTATATTTCGTCTCATTGACAGATATTTATTTACACTGAACCTCGATCCGAAATAACCCAGATAATTTTTAACGCGATAACTCTTGGTAAGGCTGATTGTTAAACTGTCGGGCTTTTGACTAACATTTACGACTACTAAAGATTATGAATAACAGTCGGGAACAACGGCTTGAAAAAGACAAGAATATATACTAAAAATATTATTGTTACTGTCGTTGAACTGCATTCAAACTTCTCTGCTTTAACTGCTGTCAACTTTGGTTTAATTTAACTTGTTGGCAGTCGGTTTTTACCAGACGCCTGCTTGTACTGTATGTACAAGAGGAAACAATAAACATATCGATGGATAATCGAAAAATCCATCATGGCTGATTTCCCTGCTAAGCCGAATCGATCAAAATGTACCTCACGCACTCTTGTCGATTATTCACAATATTCACCGAACGCATGATCGGCGGTGCTGTAAAGAAATTAAAAAGAAATAGGGGCATAGACAACACCGCATTGTCTATGGCGGCGCCACAAAGAAGGTTCGTTGCAACACAGAATTTCTAATGAATCTGATTAGTTTATGGCCGTGACTTGATGGCCGCCTTTGATTATTTGAAACAGTAATTGTTTGAATTTTAAGTAAATTGGGTGCTGTGTTGGTAATATTTTATTTTGGGCTGCTACTGAATTACCTTTTAAATGCCTTGACCACACTTTAACATTCCTTTCATGGTGACTTTAACCGTGAAGCGTGATACTATATCCTTCTTCTTCGTCGGTACCTATACACTCTTGGCAGAGCGGGCGTTGGTCATCATGTTGCAGTGAGATTCTGAGCTGTCATAATTGGCCTCACGGTGCGACGCCACCTCTCTCTTTCGGCTGTTACTCGTGTGCACTCATGCAATGGGCAGCCTACTGCAGAGTTAATCTGTTCTGTCCATGGCATGACGTGGCGGGTCATGCCACGTATCGGATTATATCCAATAGGTACATAAATAGCATTTTTGTTAATACAACAGGTGTTCTACTTCTAGAGATTTAAATTTGCCTTTTCATACAGCTGATGAAAAGGCGTTATATTAATATCTTTTTACGAATTAACAGACAAGCTTAACTGCCCCACTTCTTGTTAAAAAAAATCCAGAAACCTGCAATGACTAGCTAAGGGAGTCATTACAGGTGATTGCGGAGAAAAAGTTGAGATGTCGTATTTCTTCTAGAATTTTGTGCATAATAGATTAGATCAGTATTTTCTTAGTAAAAAGCTTTATATTATGTGCAGCAGTAAATGGTTGTTACTGAGAGCAGTGGTGGCCCAGTGGTAACGGCACTGACTTCCGTGTCGTAGGTCGTGAATTCGCACTCAGGCAGGCGCTTTACTTTGTGTAAATTGTTTCATCACCACCGCTCTAATAACGGTGAAGGAAAACATCGTGAGGAAACCGTCATCTCCTAGAACCGAAAAGATTATGTGACATCTACCAAACCACATTGGGCGTGGTGTATTCGTTCTCTCGCAGGGAGGAGACCTTTATCCCAGCAGTAGGAACATTAAAAAGATTAACAATGACCATGATGAAATGGACTTCAACGGGCAAATCTCATGAACTTCAAATTATTTTATTTCACGTTAAACATGCCTGCATGGGCATTTAGGTAAGAATCGCTAGCAGATGGGTGCACGTTCTTAATTGGTCGTGGAACCTGGCATATAGAAAATCTGATCTTATAAAAATAATCCTCTTTTATTATCCTCTCATTATTAGAGAATTCTCAAGCCAAACAATAATTTTAACGAAAATGAGGTTTTACATTTTTAAGTTTATGACAATTCTGGTTTTGCCACCCGCGTACACGTGCGAACCAACGCAAATGCCAATTTGACAGCACGCTTATTCATGGTTCTTCATTACTGAAAAGGAAAATAAATACACCAAAAAGTCAACAGATGGCAATAAAAAGTCAGTTTCACGAAAAAAATACAGGAGTTACGAGTAGAGTCTTCAATTACTCTAAGCCAAAGTTATTTTCACGTTCATAGACAAAGTAACTACCAGGCAGTGCCAAGGTACGTAGTTAGTTTAATGTGCCAACAAGAAAATGCAGATGAGTGCCATTATAACAATACAATGATCATTCCGCATTACATATTCAATAATCCTAATTCCATTTCCATTCTAAACACGTATTTTCTCGGCGCCATTGTGTTTTTTAATCAAAATTTCTTAGAGATCCTTCTTTAATCCCGCCGGATTTGACAAAAAAACTGTTACAATAACTTTTTAATATTAAATTCATTAAAAAAAAAACTTGGCGCCTTTGCCACCATCAGCGTTGAGAAAAAAATCGAACAATACAGGTTATGTCAAAAAAAAGAGTATTATGATTTATTTGGTCTATGGTTATGCTGTTTAGTATTCCGAAAGGATAATAGATGGCGCCAAAAGGTTGTCACATTAAACATGTTACCAAAATCGTGAGAATAATGAAACAATGCTGGTTAAAATAACAGGTAAATTAAAACATCAAGATAGCCTCGTTGGTCTAGCCGCAAGCACTATTGCTCAGCTTGAGGTCCTGCGTTTGATTCCTAGGTCAGGCACAGTGTTAGGGCTTCTCCAAAAATTATTTGTATTATTTAAATTTTCCCACTAGCTTAGCTATTGTTACTGAGTTGTGGAGGACAGATAGGCAGTAGCTCCAATCTCCATGTTATGCGGTCCATCCGGTTAGTCCGGCAGCAGTATTATAAAATAGTTTAGAAAAGGCTAGGCAGAATTGAATTGGGCCTTAAAGAATAAATACTGCAATACATAGAAATCGAATAAACCCGTAAAATCTCGTAAAGTATCCATCCATGTTCACTCATTCCCAATGCTGACATTCTTTAAAATTGTATTGTTTTTAATTATTATTATTAATTATTGTGTTTTTTACATTTATTTAATTTTTTGCTTTTTATTTTATTTTTGTTTCTTTATTTAATTTAATTTATTTCCAACGTCTTTGTATAGTCTCAAAAATCAACATAACATTGTGTAATTGACACTACACAGCAGCCAGAACGGCTGAACGGATCAGCCGTTCTGGCGTGATTGTGTAACAAATATACATCCATCTAAACTTTTGCATTTTTAATACAGTCGCTAGTCGTGACAATCTAAGATGTCGGATTTGACAGCTATAAAATACTTATAAGTTAAACTTGATGCTTAGATATGATAATAGGTACTCGATGTTATAGTGTATGGGTAACATAGTAATTAATTGTAACCGAAGCAACAAATGAAGGTTTGGGTTTAGTAACTTCTTGGCTGGACAATCTTGACAAAACTAAATTTATTACATTCACAATTAACGGCAGAACTCAACGTTCTCCTAACTCAATAATCATAAAAACTCACAATTGCAACAATCCAAGTACCTGTCTTTCTAATCACCAGAACTAATTCCATAAGATATCTCGGTGTGATAGTAGACCATAACTTAAACTGGAAAGAACACGTCATGAAACTAAGTGATCGCTCAAGAAAGTTAATTTATATTTTTGAAACGATTAGAAATGTATGTTGCATTTATTTATTTATTACTTCATGCACACAACACTATGTCAGTCTATACAGATATACGGCTTGAATGTATTGGGAGGAACTCCAAACACCACCCTGTTTTTTGTCGAAAGAGCCCAACGCATGGTACTTAAAGTTATTCTCCGCAAAAAGTATACTTATCCGACACACCTACTTTATTCAGAACTGGGAGTCCTCGCGGTACGAATAGTATATAATGCAACTAGTGAATAAAATACGGATTTAAAGCGAGGGCCATAGATGAATCACGAAAAAGTGAAGGATTGAATCACGAGGATAGCGAGTGATTCAAGTGTTAGAATCCGTTTAATACAAGAGTTACATACAATTTTTTATACTATGATACGAGAAAAAGAAAGATTTAAGCAAAAAGCACAAGGGATAGTAATAAATAAATAAATGGTTAATTACCTTCAAAATTTTCAAAAAATGAGAAACCTCAGGGTTTCTCAATTTTTGTAAATTTAAGCTGAGCTAGGTGTGTTTCAGACGCCAGTGACCACCTCCGTTACGTTACATAGGTAATTATAATTAATTAAACACCAATGCAATGAGGGTATTCTGAAATCATGTACACTAGGTGGCATCACTGAGACGTGAGGTCCAAGCTGCTGTCAAATGCTTATGTTTTTTGACATTAGTCAAATTGACGTCAAGCAAGTTGATGTCATAAGTTAAATTTTCCAAGTAAAAGACCTCTCACCAATGTGGCGCCAACTAGTGGCGTGAATTTTCTTAAAAACCCTCATTAATATTAGAATTACAATCCATATAAGTATTCACTAAATATCCTAGACCAAAATCAACATCATTATTAAAATCCTAAATATACAATCTCAAAATTAAATCGACGAAGGAGTTTGAAAGTCGAATATTTTTTGCACAAGAAGTGTGCATCGAGTATTTTATGCGTAAGGAGATTGTATAGCATTGAGATGGAGGTAGAATATATATTGGTGTGTTCTAAATTCAAACACCAAAACAGTGATTAAAAGTGCTCTTTATTCACTGTTTTCAGTGAATAAAATAAGCTTTTTAGAGGGGGAATGGTATAAAATTATTCATTAAACTAGAGATCATGACACAACATAAAGTAAAACTGCACTTTGCAAAAAGGCGAGGATTAGATATAGTTTATAACATTCCCAAATATAGAACATCTTTTGCACACAAATTTCATAATTATCTCGGACCTAGACTTTACAACAAAGTAAATAAAGATCTAATATTGAAGAATCTCGACAGCCAAACATGCAAAAAAGCTATAGATAAATATTAACACTAGACTACAACAGCACTGAAAATCTACTAAATAATTTGGTATAACAAGGCACATATTAATAATAAAGCACACATAACTGTACACATACATCCATCTACGCTACTCGTCTGTGGATTGCGTTGCCAGACCCAATCAAACGCGCACAATCGTTGCCAGTGTTCAAAAGATTCGTGAGGGAGCATTACCTGTCGCTGTGATTATAAATTGATTTTCACCATTTTATTTATTGCCTTTATATTTTAGTATGTATGTATATATTCAATAGCATATTTATGTATCTGCATATCTTTTATAATATATAAATTGTTTTAACACTGGTATTGTCACACCAATAACAGCCCCACTTCGTGTCTAGAAATTACTGTTCATACCTGGTAGCCTGGAAGATATCGCGGAATGCGATAAGGCCGTCCATTGTATGTGTTTTAAGTTTCCTTTAAAAATGTAACTTATGGTGTACAATAAAGTATATAATAATAATAATAGAAAAAGCAGATCCAGAGAGCAGTATTGCTGGACACGGCTCGAATTGTTAGGAGGTTCCTCTCTCTTGAGCGCCGGTAACTTGGACCCTGTTCCCGATACCGGTGGGCCTCTATTTTTTTGTTTTTGTTTGTTGTATAAAAATATTTGAAATTGTATTAAATAAGAATCTAGTTAAATAAAGGACATAATAATAATACAGAAACACACATAAAACATGTACACATATTATGCACATCCCTAAGCCCATATCCAAACACAAAACAACTCAGACAATTCCAATCATGTAACTTAATATAATTTGTAATAAAAAATTAAGCAGATTGATTACCTATGCATTAGGTAATCAATCTGCATAATTATGTGTAACTGTATCTGGAACCTTGTGGGAATCTGTTGTTCTGAGGCTGAGGAAGATTATCCGCTCGTGATACAGTTTTATACTAGTACGAGGGGATAGGGCGAAACACTCCAAAGACAACCAAACCATTTTTATAATCTACCTTTTCACATTCTCCAACCACAAAATAGAAAGTATACATACAGAAGGGCCACTCCCGCCGTTTCGAAAATTGACAGTTTCACTAAGGTTGCTACTATATTGAAAACAAATTAAAAAAAAAATGGTTGTTTAAGTTACAAACATAAATACATCGATTCGTCTAAATATACATCATATCATGTTTACATGCCTTAGAGGGTAGACAGAGCATCAAATATATTAAAGACTAGCTGACCCGGTGAACTTCGTTCCGCCTAAGAAATTTCTAAAATAAAAGATTTTTTCTAAAATAAACGTTTAGCCTAAGCTACTCCTTATTACATCAGCTATCTGCCAATAAAAATCCTGTTAAAAAAGGTCCAGCCATATCAGAGATTAGCCGGAACAAACAGACAGACAAAAATTAAAAAAAAAGATATTTTGGTGTATATACCGTATTCATATACATGTAGTAAAAAACGGTTATTTCAATATTAAACATCTGAAAAGCACCAAGCTCGACAAAAATATAAATGTGAAAAAAAAGTTAATAAAATCAAAAAACACGAGTGCTTTAAACAGGAAGAAAATTAAGCTGTGCAGTCGGAGGAAACATATTTGTGAGCTGGATGACTTAAAACATAATATTATGACAAGATTCGTACCCTTTCCAATTTCGTCTATGGACTTGAAAATAATTTATTATTTTCCTAGATATTGTATTTCTAAATTCTAACTTATCATCTTTAAAAATTTAATGACCTTTATAACTTTAAATAAATGAAAGAACGAATTTAAAGTAGATTCCCTCTGTAACAATTAATAAAGGTAACCTAGCCAATGCAACCTCGTTACAGTATGTTATGTACCCATAGGTCGCTGGTTCATATCCGGCTCGAAGGACCAAAATGTTAGGGACCTTTCCAGGACACCTTAAATTAAAGAACAGTGGACTGTATAAACTGATATAATGTAGGTAGTATATAATAGGTAACACTAAAATAAATGAAACGCGCGTGTGTCTTCGTCGGAGCTCGGTAGTGAAGTGCCGGCTCCTAGGCCCCGCGTCCCGCGCGCCCGCGCCTCCCTCTGGCTCCAGCCGTCGCGCGTCGCCTGTGCCGCCGGCCGTAGATCGTAGAAAGCGCCCGAACAATGAATGACGAGACACACGCCCGCACAAAGCACTCGTGACAACCGCGACTGAGCTCGGTCCATTACTGCTCAATATTCCTTGTAAAATCGCTATGTCCATGTGTATGTGCAAAATGACGCTTTGTTTGTAGTGGCCTCTCTGTCTGCGGCGCACCGCCGCTTACGTACTTTGTGCTCCAACTGTTGACCTGCCTAAATTGTGTTGTCAAAATTACTTTAAACAATTTTTGACTATTTTTTCTGTATATTATTAAGTTACTCTGTATGGTTGTCTCTTATTCATGAATAAATAAATATTAATATTAAGGATTATGAATTTAATTTTTCGTAAACGTTCTTACAAAGTTATCGCGGCATGTAGAATGAGAAATGTCGTCGGACTTCTTAGGGCCGATTTTACCAATGAAACTAATCGCCATTAGTTGAACTAGGCTCAGTTTATGCAAATGCAGCGTTCTGATAGGTTGAGACCGCTAAAAAACTCCCAATCAGAACGCTGTATTTGAATAAACAGTTAAATAGTTGATCTAATCGCGATTAGTGAACATTGGTGAAATCGGCCCTTAGATTGTCACGATTATAGTAAGATTTGGGTATTGCAGAACCCTTATTTACTACTGAAAATAATAGAAATTGGATAAACCGACAGAAGTATATTCCTCGTCTAATGTGCGGCTATGCATAATAATACATTCTTCTCTAAAGTGACTTATATCAGTCATCTTTCAGATCTTGTCAGCGGCTCGCGGGGGAACACGACTATGAATTTTATGCATCGCCTGCTCGCTTGTCGGAGTAGGGATGTAGCTGTGAGGTTGGCATTGTCGATATATATACCAGAACTTGTATTATTTTGTTATTGCATTAATTTATTTTAAAAAAATTACCTTAACTTTACCTACGTACGTTATCCTTGACCTTAACATTCGTTAAGGTTTAGGTGAGTATTGCTTATCAGTTTGCCAATTTTGATCTTACGTCAGTACACTCCATGTCTCCACCTTTTCACTTTATTTTGACAGAATGACTACAATATTGCGGTTCTTTAATCGTGAAAACTTTGGTGAAATGTGATTCACTTCTGAGTCAGTGAGATTTGAAAGCATAGACGGCTAATTTTATAAATTATTATAAAATTAGATCGAAACACTTCAGTTGCTTGGTTATTAACTGAAAACGAACTTAATATGGCAACCTTTCAACTTTCTATTTTTAAATACAATAGTTTTCAAAGCCACAGATATGCTTATATTATGCCATATCTACTTGTTTTTCCCTTGCCTAGGGTTAATTAAAAGAATGGACCTTACTAACAATCCAGCCTTGTTTAAAGATAATAAATAATTTAAAAATAACCTAAACTATTAAATGATCTATAGGTACTAAGAATGTGTACAAAAGCACTTTTCATAAGGTCTTTATATTCTTTGCTTCGATTCCCAATTAGGTTTTAATTTTGTGATAGCCATAGATAAAGATAGGTTGGTTACGGAAAGGGCGCGAACCTTTTTTCGGTAAAGTCTGATACTTATCTATATTTTGCGGTAAAAAATGTCTTACTGGAAAACTATCGACAAGTTGTCCCCTCCCTATCGAGGGATATCGTTTACACAAACGGGCATCTGCATAACAAATACGACATGGAAATTGATTTAAACGGCGCGTGGATAACTCTGCCGTGCTGTGGGGTGGATAATGTTGAGCTGTAGCGTTGAGCTGTGAGCTGAGGGGGATGCGGTTGATCGTTTTGTTGTGTTGGTAGCGCGATTATGGGTACTTATCGGATTATTATGGGTTTTAAAGTGTACTTGCAAGAAGTTTTAGATAAATAAAGTGGCATTCTCATTAAGGATAAAGATTAACTATGTGATATTTTGATAGCGCATGAACTAACTACAAACGTGAAGCTCGTGGGTCACTATAAACAATCAATCATCACGAGTAACGGAGGTAAGCTTCCAACAGAGAATATCTCAGAACGGAGGCAATGATTTAGGCAATGTCGATGTGATAGTTCGTGTATTAAATAGCGTCTGAGTTCGTGTATTATTTTGGAAGGTCTGCTCACGGCGGCCGTAGACGACGAAGCCCGTGCGTCGACCAATGTAAATATTATCGTTCGTCTATTAAATAGCGTTGTCTTTACTATTCCAACAGAATATCATTTTTTGAAGTATGGAAAGCGCTGTTAAAATTACACTTTATTTAGACTTCTAGAGATTCTAAGAAATAGCATCTCCTTTCAAAGATTTCGTAAACGAAGGTAACTAACGTAAGGATTAATGTTCAACTGACTTCAAAAAGGAGGTTCTTAATCCGACTATATGTTTGTATATGTTAGGCGATTACTCTGCCAATTATGAACTGATTTTTATGATTATTTTTTAATTTGAAAGCTGGTGCCCTTCATGTGGTCCCATTTAAATTTGATCAAAATCTGACGAGTAGTTTTTAAGTTATCCTTAATAACACGTATTTTAATGGTAATAAAGGGTACCAAAAAAGATAAAAATACTATCGTCGCATATCAGGTGGGACAGTGGTCAAGCGCAACCCTAAAACATTAATAAAAAAAAACTATTTAACAAAAAAAAATAAAACGACTTCGAAAACAAAACACTACACAGGGAAAAATAACTTTCTTTTCGGAAGTCGGTGTCATAAACTAAAAAATATGGGTACCAAAGACACCGACTTTCGAAAAGGTATATAAATGACTTAAACTTTTAATTTTCAGCTTGGTTATGAAACTATGTTTTTAAACTGTCATGGTCACTAACACTAACATTAACATCATAAGCGGGATAAACAGTAAACATGGTAAATATCCCGCTTATAATGTTAAAACCAATAAAGCATAATAATTATATCCTGATTGAAGGTGTTACCAATAATGATCAGAGCCAGTTCTTGCGTATAAAATACTTATAGATGCCTATCCAATTACCCATACTGTACTTGACAAGCAAAGTTTAATTATGTAAGGTAAGTAGGAACCTCAGTTATAATTAGAATTACCGTTTTATGTAACAGGGCTCTACTTACCCTCAAAATTAAAACAGGCGTGAACATAACGTAACAGTAGTTTGCTAATATCATTTGACAGCCTCACAGTTTCACTTGACATGGGTTTTTATAAAATGGCCCTTTTAGGGTTTCGTAGCTGTATTGTGAAAACCGGAACCCAAATAATAAGCCCTCGATGTCCGTGTGTCACAGAGCTTTGTCATTGTAACTGTAATCGGTAGACACTTGATATTTTTACAGACTATGTCCTCTTGAACAACCAATAAATAAAAATTGGAAAAAATAAGAGGTTCTTCCCCATACATAAAAGAGTGAGTTTGTTTTTTGATCTATCCTAAATACAGTACTAGGTAGGTACTTTTGTTTTGCAAAAAGCAAGATCTCCTAATGGCACGGAACCCTTCGCATACGACTCCGTATCACACTTAACCGGATTTTTTATTCGCCACCCCAATAAACAGGCACAATTAATAAGGTCACAAAAGATGAATTAAAGTGCTCCGCCCCCAAACAGTTAGCCATTCTGTCACTTTGTAAGGGCGTGACAGAAAAGTGACGTTCTGTATAGAGAAACCGATGACGGATGAAAGAAGGGATTTTGTAAAATTATTGCTAGACCCAGCCAGATGGACCAAACGTTCTTCTGAACGGTAGCTGATGTGGATGTTCTGATTTTTATGAGTTCATTATTACGCAATTTTTGTCTGATTTTGTTAACAAATTTTACGTTTATATGATTGTATGTTACCTTATAACTTGTAGGTGTGTTTGGTGTTAGCTGTTATAAAGTTTAACAAATATATAAACTCCTTGTCTGTCTATTCATTTTAGATAATGAACACAGTTGTTACCTACTTTCAACAGTAAAAAAGGTGATACAAGGCTTAAATAAAGAGCCGGATCCAGCCAGATGGACCAAACGGTCTTGCGAACAGTAATTTGGACTGTTATACAACCGCCAAGATTATCATTGAGGTAATAATGTACTACGCACTAGAGAAGCCGCCACACATCACTACTGTGTTCCGTTCATGTGCGGTCTGCGGGCTGCACTTCATTCAGTTGCTTGCTATATCTTGAGCGCCTATGTCACTATGTCATTGTTTGTTTTTAAACGAAAAAACGTTCCGACTCAATAAATATGCCGTCGTGTGTTTTAACATATTTCACTAATACATAATTCAACTAATACGGCGAAATGCAAAGGAATAACTTTTCATCGAAGAGTAAATACATAATCATTTTAAAATTGAATTCGAACAAAATATTTGGTGGACGCCATGTTGCCTCATTTGTCATATAGACAAAAAATTAAGATGTGACGATTTGTGTAAAAAGTGTAGGTAGAATAAGCTGACGTTTCTTTTTAGTGCGGAAAATTATTGTTTCAGCGCTGCAGCGTACTTAAGTTTAAACTCTTGTCAAAATGGAGCATGTCCTTTGCTCAGGATAGCTTCTCTAGTACGTAGTACATATTATCTCAATGAAGATTATGGAAATTCCTAGTATGTTTTCACTGGTATTGAACCTAAGTAAACTTACATAAAATCAACTATGTAGGCGATATATATTGAAATATCGGTTCATAAGTTTATTCTTCTTAAACAGTTCGTACAGAAATATGGGTAATATTTCGCGACAAAAATAGGGCAGTTCATTCGGAAAAATATTATTGAATGAAGTGAAGTCCGCCGTGAAGTTGCAGCGACTCTCCCGGCGCGGCGACGTAGGATGCGTTCATGAATAAAGTAAAAGGGCTGCGTTCCGGCGTAAACAAACTGTTTATTGTTTGACAGACGGATTGGGGAATGTTGTCAGTAGGCGAGAGCAACGTTTGTTGTTTTTTAACAGACAGAAGGACTAGTGACAATAGAATTTATACCTACAACAGGATTTCATTTCATTACCACTGATCGTTTCTGATTACCTAATTTCGTTGTGGGATCCAAGACAGTTGAATGATTTCGCCGAGATTCGTCTAGCTTTATTGACTCTGTGCTTTTTTGGTGGTCACCATTATTGATTTTAAGAGTTGCAGTGGTAAAGTAATAGTGTGGCGGGAATGTCCCAAAAAAATAAGATAATTCTTTGTTGCACATACAACGATTTCACATCATCCACCAGACTTCGAGTATTGCCTGTCGGCTCTACCGTCGGAAGACATCAATACTTACGACTTTACAGACCCGTGCAACTATGCGTATCGCACCCCAATACACACCAACCACGCCCACAGTCGTCTGACGTAATATCGTAAAAGCTATCAGAAAAAACTGTTATAGTTTGAGTATAGTTCTCGCCAAACTTCTTGGCCGCCCTGATGTTGGCTACAATGGCTGCGCAGTAGTATAACTCATACAAAAAGAGCACCGATCCGTGCCTTGCGCATCGGAAAGCCAACTATAGGGCGGCCAAGTAGTTTGAGGAGAACTATATCTTTGTGATTGAGCTTTTGGGGAACCGCAAATGGTTATTTATTATGTCTGGATTCTTTAGTTGTTATTGTTTTAAGATGTGTCATTAAACTCCATTTGAAATAACATTAGACACTTTTCCAAATCTTTTTACAATCCGTTTAACCCATTTTGAGTTCTATCCCGTAAAGATAAGCATGACATAAAAAGCATAAACATGTTACCAAAACCAACTGTTTACTACAGCTACCATTTGTCTTATCAACAACGCAATAGAAGTCAAAATCGGTTGAACGGGCTGTAAAATGGGCTAATTTAAATGTTTTAAGGGATAAACAGAGAACCACTGCACAGCGATGATTTTCAGTAGGTCTAAAGTCACCGTCAAATAACAAAAAAAAGAGAGTACTTTACACCTCTCTACCAATGTATTCCCATATTTCAAACGATACGAAAAAATGTAAGGGCAGTGTCGCTAACACGATCAAAACAAACATATCACGGTAAGAGGCGTGCTTGACTCTTTCACTTGGTATTCAGGTATTCAGTAATGAGTTAATCTATACTAATATTATAAAGCTGAAGAGTTTGTTTGTTTGTTTGAATGCGCTAATCTCAGGTACTACTGGTTGGAATTGAAAAATTCTTTTTGTGTTGGATAGTCCATTTATCGAGAAAGGTTACAGGCTAGATAACATCACGCCAACCAATAGGAGCGGAGCATAAATGAAAAATGTTGCCAAAACGGGCAAAATTATTCCTTTTTGAGAGCTTCCGTTGCGTGCACTGCGCAAGCGGTTAAAGTTACGCAACAATCATGTATGTAGTGTAGGTAGGATAAATGGGTAGGTAGGTAGCCAGTTGACGGGAGCAAAGCCGCGTGGGACAGCTAGTATCTCATAAACACGTGGACCGATTTACATGATTTAACGGATAAAATGGTTCTACGCAATGAAAGGTATAGCTTTCATTTGAGACCAAAATTATCGAAATATATCCATAAACAAAAAAACATGTTTTGTGGGATTAATGACTTTTATTTATTTGTTATCTGGCGGAGACTTTATGTCTGTTCTTCTTCTTCTTCTTAGTCTTTTCGTACTTTAGTTGGGATCGACTCGCTTTTTCACGGCACCAAGACATCCGCAACGTTGTAAAGCCGATGGACCGATGACCTATTAAGGTTGCGGGCATCCGGTGGATGCGAGACGCACAGGAGCGATCAGTGTGGCCACGCTTGGGGGAGGCCTATGTCCAGCAGTGGACGTCTTTCGGCTGAAATGATGATGATGTTTCGAGTGTTATCGGATCAAGTACCTAATTTCACTTTCAAACCAAGTCTGTTGAGTTTGTAAAATGGATAGGCATATTTAGGCCTTCAGAATATCATTAGATACTTATAGTAAAACAAATCACAATTCGCCGGTATCTTAGCCTTTATTACGTACAACTTAGTGACGTCACTACCAGTCTTTTTGACTCTCAAACAAGCAGCTGACAACGACAACCACCATTTTTATTCCTGATTTGTTAAACTCCGAATTAAAATCATAATGTCGCATATTTTGTCACTGTTATTGTGCTCACTCCTCGGCCGGCCACGCCTTCAGATTAGCGGCATATACACGACTATTAACTGCACATCTGTCGCCCGCTGGTCCAGTGGTAACAGCCGCTACTTACAAGTTTCAGATCGTTGGTTCGATCCCAGGCAGGCGTTTTACTTCGAGAAAATTATTGCATCACCTCTGCACTATTCCCTAAGTTGAGAGCTACCTAATAAAATTAAATTATTAATAAAAAAAAAAAACCCGTTACAAAAAATAAACCTGCTACTTACTTTGGGAACCCTTGGCGGGTTCCCACAGTGAGTAGCAGGCTTATTTTACAATATTCATTAACATCAGTTTATTTTATTTACCAAGCGGTTCCCCGATGCGAAAATTAATAACTTATTTTTTATTTCATGCTTTTTAAACTTCGTATAATATACCTAGTAGTAGACACGCTTCCATCGACAATCTAACGAAACACGTAGTTATAACAAGACATCTTGCGAAAAAACCCAGATTCAAAGAGTGAAATGCGCATATCTTTCGATAGACTGAACCGATTTTAATCAAACATAGCTAAGAACACTCTTGATAAAGTCACCATTCAAACAAGATCATCCTTTTAGGAGCTATGATGCCACAAACAGACACACAGTTACACAGCAACACACGTCAAACTTATAACACCCCTCTTTTTCCGTAATAAAAAAGGAATGGTCACGATCCGATAAACAGTTTCAGAGAAATACGTGTACAAACATACATACATACACTAATGCAATTTGGCAATATGTTTAGAAAGCCCATATTAGAGTAACATAAGATGAATATATACAGGACATTTAGCAAGATACACAGATAAGTTAGCAAGTTAGTATGTGAAGGACCGACGGAACAAAGAAGAAGAGGCAGCCCTTGCAAAGGGTGGATAGAAGACATAAAAACTGTAGCAGGCAGTGAAGTCATATCGAAAGTAAAAGTCTGGGAGGCCTAGAACATGCTGGAGGAGGCCTATACCCGTCAAGGCGTTCCCATCAATGAAAAAAAACACAGTAACGATAGTGATTAAAATAAAATTCAAACCAATAAAAAGTATATTTTTATTTTAGTATTTTAAGTCAGGAATGTTCAATAAATTTATTTTTTATTAAAATTTTATGAGAGTATAATTTAATTGTAATTTTATTTAATTTTAGGAATGTTAAATGCATTTAATATCTATTTTTTAGTTTTATGAATGTATTATTTGATTGGTGTTTTATATTAATGCTAATGAATGTATAGTTTAATTGATACTTTATTTTAATGTTAATTTTAATTGAATGAATATTTTATTTAAATGTTTATGATTGTATAATTTTATTGATATTTTATTTTAATGTTCATGAAAATGTAATTTAATTGATATTCTTTTTTAATGTTTTATAAATGTTTAATTTAATTACTACAACATTTAATATATTTTATAATGCATATATTTTGATGATTAGAAATAAATGGGTTTTTTTATTATGTGAATATTAGTCAATTCCAAGAATATTACATAGGTTCACATACGTACCGAATTGATGACCACCTTTTATAAACTCAGTAAAAACCGGCCAAGTGCGAGTCGGACTCGCGCACCGAGGGTTCCGTACTAAATTTTGCTTTATATTTACAACCCTTTATTTTGTGACATTTAAGCAAACTGTAGTTATTAGAAAATATAAGTAGGTACTTTTGTTGCTGTTAAGAAAAAACTTCGCAAGATCCAATTTTTTTTTTCAGTGTTGATCAATTGTGCTCACTCCTGCGTCTGTCGACCACGCCCTCAGATTAGTGACACATACAACAATTAATTGCACATCTGTCGCTCATGTTGCTATTATACCCCCTATTAATAAATGGCATTGATTTAAAGAGGCAGTTGTAAATAGCGGTATTGGTAAGTTAAAAATTATAAATGGCACGTTTAATAACTAGTTCAGCAGTTAAAACTAAGCAGTAAAGTAAACAAAAATGAGTAATAAAAAATAATGAAATGGATCAGTGAATATATAATTGAGCAGGAAAATAGTTAAATGGGCGGTAATAATTATTGAACGAGCGGTTACGTGTGGGCAGTAATAAATCGGAATTTGTCGGTAAGAAATCTCATTCTAAGCAATTCTATAAACAATGAGGTGGTAAAGTCAGAGTTCAGCTCCCATCATCTGCTTCGAACCTAACATGTCCGTGTCGGGGTGCCCTAAGCTCCCGAGCTCGCTTCGCTCGCTCTTGGACTGATTGATTGAAAGCAATTTTTGTATGATAAAATAACCGACGAATGGTTTTTTTATTACTGTCCATGGTTTACTGTCGCAATAATTAATCAACCGCCATCAAATTAAATAACTGCTCAAAATGTTTTTCAACTGATCATAATAACATCTCGAATATTTAAATAACAGCTCAAAAAATTAGTTCCCTTAATAAATTGAATTCATATTGTTGAAGTAAATCAATACTTAATACATAAATGGTTAAGGCCCAGGATTTTTCATCCGTAGTTAACTCAATCAATGGTTAAATATGGTTGTAAATGTAAGTAAAACATAAATTTTCTTCAGTCACATCACATCACATCATCAGCCTAATAATGTTCCCACTGCTGGGACACAGGCTTCCTCTCTGTGAGAGGGGATGGGCCGTAATCCACGCGGTCCCAGTGCTGCTTGGTGGATGTCACATGTCTTCGAATTTTTGGTTCTAGGACATGCTAGTTTCGATGAGCAGTGGTGATGAAATAATTTACATGAAGTAAAGCGCCTGCCTGGGTTCGAACCCACGACCTACAATTTGTAAGTCGCGGCCGATACCTACAATTTTCTTCAGTGATTAGCCTTAAAAATGGTCAAATAAGTTGGATAGTTAATTATTTGACCATTTTTTAGACTTAGAATTTGATGAATAAACGAAGTTTGAAACTATTGGTTGAGTTAACTACGGAGGAGCTCGTGGCTAAATAACAACAGCCGCACGGGTCGATCTTCAAGGTTAAGCAACGCTTGACGAGATCGGTACGTGGATGGGTGACCATTTTCAACATACCGAGTTTCCTCCGTGCCTCGGAAAGCACGTTAAGCCGTTGGTCCCGGCTGTCATTTGAAGATCATTTACACTCGTTACGGGTAGTCAGAAGCCTGAGATCTGACACCAATCTTACCAAAGGGTACCGTGTTACCCAGTTACTGGGTTGTGGAAGTCAGATAGGCAGTCGCTCCACGTAAAACACTAGTGCTCAGCTGAATCCGTTATGACTGGAAGCCGACCCCAATATAGTTGGGAAAAGGCTAGGCAGATTGATTGATTGGTTGAGTTAACTACGCATAAAAAACTGGGCCTAAGACCATATTAAAGGAGTGAATGCTTGTCTGCCATGACCTTTACAACCCAGTAACGTCGCCGATCTGAACAATTGCTATAAATAAATCACAAATCTATTGCCAATGTCAAAAGGCAATCGTATACTCTGCTTGTGACAATATTTAATCGACGATTGATAGTAAATCAATGTAAAATAAACCTTAAGAGCTTGATACAAAGTTCGATTTAGATAGACGCAATAACAGACTACGTTGTGTACAATTTTCAAACAAGCTTGAACTTTAGACTAACCAAAATAGGGTTTCAAATTCAATATCGCGTCTCAGAGTAGATTTTATCAGATCGAATTCTGAAAATAATGTGTCTGTTCTATATAAAGGTAGTAATACACCTTAACATGTTAACATAAGGTTGTATTTAGATTGCATGTTGTCTAAATACAGAAATATTTGCCAGACACGCCCCCTGCGAGTTGCGGTACAAATAAAGGGTGTTTCTGAAGGTTTATTTATGCGAACATGCTCGCATGTTTGTACGATGCTCACTTTCGGTCAAAATAACGCTCTTTCGAGCCTACTGTACGTCCTTTTACACGAGCAGCCTGTGGGCTATACTCCATTTGCGATAAAATTAGACGTTTAAATTAGCCCATTTTACAGCCCGTTCAACCAATTTTGACTTCTATTGCGTTGTTGATACGACAAATGGTAGCTGTAGTAAACAGTAACAAGCTTTTTATGTCATCCTTATGGTTACGGAATAGAACTCAAAATCGGTTGAACGGACTGTAAAAAGATTCAGCAACATGTCTAATTTTATTTCAAATGGAGTTTAGTTTACGATAAATTCACCAAATGTTTCATGTAGTTTTCATCGATCATCCGCTTTCCTTCATTTCATTATATCAGCTGCAGCAGCAGCTCAGCAGCTGCCCAATTTTGCCAACTCATTCCATCCATCGACATTGGAGCCAGTTTTTTAGGGTTCCGTACCCAAAGGGTAAAAACGAGACCCTATTACTAAGACTTCACGGTCCGTCTGTTTGTCACCAGGCTGCATCTCTAGAACCGTGATAGCTAAATGTGAAATTTTCACAGATAATATATATCCGTTGCCGCTATAACAACAAATATTAAAAACAGAATAAAATAAATACTCAATCATCCCATACAACAAACGCAATTTTTTTTTGGTTTTTTCCGATAATGATACGGAACTCTTCGTGCGTGAGTCTAACTTGCACTTGGCCGGTTTTTCTCTACATTGTAATGGCGGAAGTGTCCTTTATATGAATATATTGTCTCATTTTCGAGCATATCTATACTAATAAGCTGAAGAGTTTGTTTGTTTGTTTGAACGCGCTAATCTCAGGCACTACTGGTTGGAATTGAAAATTATTTTTGTTTTGGATAGTCCATTTATCGTGGAAGGCTATATAACATCACGCTACGACCAATAGGAGCGGAGCATAAATGAAAAATGTTGCAAGAACGGGAAAAAATATTCCTTTTTGAGAGCTTCCGTTGCGTGCGCTGCGTAAGAGGTTAAACTTACGCAACAATCATGTAGGTAGTATAAGTAGGGTTGGGTAGGTAGGGTAAATGGGTAGGTAGGTAGCCAGTTGACGGGAGCGAAGCCGCGTCGGACAGCTAGTTATTAATATTTTAAGTCAGTTTGGAGATCGGAGAAGGTCGAATAAAGATTGTATAGGTTTAAAAGCGATGAGCAAAGTAAAATCACACGAGTCTTGATCACACATTCTTTAATATCGATAATAATTTGACAATATAGGCATTGCTTTTATATTTTAAATAATACTATACATGTTAAGTTAATTCTACATTATATCTACATGGTTTTAGGAGCAAATTTACTGAAATGACTGCGTCTAGATTTAGATAAATATTTTTTATTTAGAAAAAATAAAAACTTAAGAGGTTCTAAGAAAGACAAAGTGCCATTTAATTTTAGCGAATGCGATTTCTTTTTTAATATTTTTTAATTGATAGGCTCGCGCTTGACCACTATATATCGCGATGGTTGAATTGGCAAAATTTTAAAAATAACAATAATTTTTTTGACAGTTCCATATTTTTGTCATTTTCCAATAGCTAGGAAAGAGCTAGGACGACGGTTTCGTTGTTTTATTGGCACTTGTATAGAGCCTTTAGACCGTGTATTAAAAATCTGACAATGTCATCATTACTATAGAATATTGACACTGATATTTGACAGCTCTTGAACTCGGTTTTATTGGTGAAATTCGCACTAGACTTTCATTCGATAAAGATCGTTTCGATTCTTCATTGAGGTTTCTGGGTTAGGTTCTAAGTCGAAAATTTACTTAGCACTCATCTGGCGTAATAGGGTAGTTAACTGAAAATTTTGACACGTAAACATAAAGTCGCGACGATAATAATGAAATCGCGTTGAAATATTGTGAAACGTCACGCCGCTAGTACACGCTATACTGCCTTAGTGACGTAACAAACCCCCACCCCTGAACTTTAATGCGCTTTAACTTTGTATTTTTTTAAAAACACGTGTCCAATATTATTCAATAATCTCACTGACGGAATAAATAAAATTATCATTATCTCACCAGGAAACATCCCTATTACAGACACAATAGTAAAACAATTAGAGAGAAGACATAAATGGTCTCGCACCGGTTGGGGAGAATGGGAATGTAAAGCATTTTCGATATGTCACGTGATCAAACCCTTACATTTAGCCAATTCAACCGCCTTTGCTGATTGAATAACACTTTGTCAAGTAGATCCTTAGCATTACAGAAAAACTGGATGTACTGCAAATTAAAAAAATAACACCTTTTTACTCAATTACCAAAATTTTAAAGAAACCATTCGCAGTCACCAGCCATCTCCAAAACCAGCATGGTCCATAAACAAAAATCCCCCGCCAAAAATTAGCTAGGCCTTCCATTTTGAAAATGTCTCAAACTTACTTGACTCATTGGCGCTAAATGGTTAGGCATAGACACGTCAAACATAGTGCTGCGCCCACTACCAATCGATTCTCTCTCTAGTCGATTAATCGGATCAACTTTCGTTGCACTTAAAAAAGCTGACGTTTGCGATTGTAACAAACTGCCAGGCAAAGGCTGCTGTCTTTCCAGCCTATACTGAAGGTTCTGTTTCTCCATTTGGTGGTGTTGTGTTCGGATCGCGAATCGGTTGACGTGTACCGGTATTGGGACGACTATTTTCGTGCCGGATCCGTTTTTGCTTGAGTGGCTGCCAGATGCGAGGCCCGCTTTTACTCGTTTCCATTTTGCTCGACGATTTTGGAACCATATTTTTACCTGGGGAAGAGAATTTTGTTTGAAATTATTGGAGTAGTTTGTCTTGTTAATACTGTGATTTATTGCTAGCTGGATTGAAGTTTATATAAAAACAATAATACAACCACAAACATCCAAATTTTTAACCTACATGCGAGGCGATGATAGAATCAACTTTAATAACAGTATAGAAATGAAGTTTACCCTTATTATTGGTAAATAATTGAAAAAATCGATTACAAAACAGATAACATAAAAGGTTGTCTATTAGATTGCCCTGTACGATAAGACCGCCCATTGTACACTTGCTTTTATGATTTTTAAATTAAATTATCATTTATTTCAGGAAGTTTTTCCCATATTAAGCACTACAAATTACATAGAATATACATAAGAATTCATTTATATTTATTTTTGTCCTGTATATATATTTTTGTGGTGTACAATAAAGATTATAATAAAGTTAACATTCGTTAAGTACAATTTTTATAGCGTGTTTGTTTTTGCCCTCAGTATTTTTGTTACCAATATAAAATTTTGTATATTTCCTATGTGACTTTTCGGTGACTTGAGTTAAAAGTAAAGTAATTATTCATTTATCTACATACTGCGGCTTCGCTCGCAGTGAAGCCATTAAAAACTTATTTTTTTAATAAAAAGTATCCTATGTTACTTCTTCTAATACCTCCAAAAATATAACGAACTTTCATGAACAAACTTACATTCACATTTATAATATTATAGTAAGGATAAAGTATGAATGTGAGTGGCTATAAGGGGAGGAGGAGATCAAAAAGAAACGACGCGGTGACGAGAAGAATAGACTGTGTGAAGGAGATGACTTATAGAGAAGTATGAAGGCAGAAGGCAGGTTGCGTCGGCCAAAAATAAAATTAAGATACAAAGAATGTCTAGATAAATTGGTACTTATTGTATCAGCGGTAAAAATTCTACTGTCATAAAGTTCGAAATATGTGGGATTAGCTTCTGCCAGCGGCTTCGCAATGGATCCCAAGGAAACATTGTACTTGGATGAAAAGTACCCTATGTGCTATACCAGCCTATAATGTATCTCTATGCTAAATTTCATCTAGATCCGTTCAGCTGTTCTGACGTGATTGAGTGACAAATATACATCCACACATCCAAACTTGCGCATTTAAAATAGTTGAAAATCATTCCGAGGGAACACGGGATAAAAGTATCCTATGTGCTATTCCTGATTATTCTATCTCTGTACTAAATTTCATCCAGATCCGTCCAGCCGTTCTGGCGTGATTGATTAAGAAACATGTATGTTTCTTAATCAATCAAAACTTTCTCATTTATAATATTAAGTAAGATAAGATTAATAAGATATTGTAAGATTACCATAATTTTACGTAGTCAATCACAAATATTTTGCAAATCTGTTCAGTCGTTAAGGCGTGAAAAGGTAAAAAACAGATAGATAGATAGACCGACCGATGAGCAAAGTTACTTTCGCTTTTGTAATATTATAGATGGATTAGAACTCACCTGAACTTCACTAAGCTTTAAAGCCGAAGCGATCTGCGACCTCTCCGTGAGACTCAAGTACTTCTTGGCATGGAACTCTCTCTCCAGCTCCAGGAGCTGTTCTGAAGTGAAGGCAGTTCTTCTTCTGCGTGCCTTGCTCTCTCGTGCTGTGTCCGTGCTTGAGTCTTCTGGGTCGGGTTCTGAGTCGTTACCTGGGTAGGGAAAAAGGGTTTATTGAGGATATTCTTATAATCAATCTGATCTAAGAGGATTTATAATCATCATTATCATCATCTTCATTAGCATTTCTGCCGAAAGAGGTAATGATGGTAAGCCGGGGCCCACAAGTGTCACCACAACGATCGTTCCTATGCGTCCCGCATCCAGCGGTTTCCCGGTGGATGCTTATTACATCCCTCCCCTACAATCTTCCTTTTTCCTCGAAGGTGATTTAGCCAGTTATGTTTAAATCTCTTACGCCCAGTTTTTTAAACCGTAGTTAACTCAACCAATGGTATGCTAACCATTGGTTGCAAATTTCCGTTAAGATTTCTCTCAGTGGTGTCTCATCCCATACAAAGAAGTGCCGACGTACTATACAGATTATACTGATTATTTTTTGTACATCGATCGCGTTCGGTGCCGTTCCACGGAAAATAATCGGTATAATTAGATGAAAAACGCTTGCTACGTCGGCACGGTTTCTTTGGGATGAGGCATCTATATATTATTATATTATCTGTGCCATAGGGATTGAGGCCAAAACCCCAATAAGAAGACCTGCTTTATCCCAACAAAAAAAATTGGCCAGCCTTTTTCCAAATATCGTGGGATTGGCTTACTGTCTAGTCTAACCAGATCCAGCTGAGTATCAGTATTTTTTTAACCCCCGACGGAAAAAGAGAGGTGTGTCTGTCTGTGGCACAATAGCTCCTAAACGGATGAACAGATTTTGATTTGGTTTTTTTTGTTTGAAAGGTGACTTTGTCGAGAGTGGTCTTAGTTATGTTTGATTGAAATCGTTTCAAACGTTCAAAAGTAATTCGCATTACTTAATATTTGAATCTGGGCTTTTTCGCAAGATAGCGTGTCATAATTACGTGTTTCGATAGATTGCCGATTAAATCTTGTCTACTACTAGGTATACTATATACTAGCTTTTACCCGCGGCTTCGCTCGCAGTGAAGCCATTTTTTTAAATAAAATGTATCCTGTGTTACCTCTAATACCTCCAAGAATATATGTACAAAGTTTCATGATGATCGGTTCTGTAGTTTTTGCGTGAAAGCGTAACAAACTAACTTTTACATTCACATTTATAATATTAGTATAGATAGTTTAAAAAGCATGAAATAAAAGTTAAATTAAAATTTAACAAACCCCCGACATAAAAACCTCTAAAAAGCAAAAAATAAGCCTAGTACTCGCGTCAAGAAAGCGCCAACGTTTACTGTAATTTATTTTATTTATTTAGCGGTACCCCGACACCTGAAGCGACTACCTATCCCATATTTAAATATCATACTGAGCAGTGGTGGCCCCGACTTGACTACATGTTGTAGGTCGTGAAGGTAGCTACAACGGCTGTGCAGTAGTAAATCTCATATAAAAAACAGCACGTATGATAGTATGAAGTATGAAATAAGTATTTCTATTTAACATAGAAAATCCGCTACAAGTTCTACAACCTTGATAAAACTATCGTATCCAACCCATAATTTATATAAAAAATCAATGGCCGAGAAAAAAAGGAACGAAATCTATTAAAAAATAATACGTCTGAATCTGTCAATAGAACTATTAGTCTCTGGTCTCCCCATTGCCCGCGCTTTCTGCAGTAATGGCGTCGCACGGAGGGAACTTTATGGTCGATCGTTTAGGCGATTTTATTACTATGTCGTTTCGTTTTAGGCGATTATGAATTTTTATTCTGCAATTATACTTACAGGGTGTGGAATGTAGCGTAAGTTTGTCTCTTTGCAATTTATATTCATATAATGTAAACATGAATTTTTAGAAGTCTAGAAAAGGTTTCTATACCGTTATAATTATTTCCTTTTGCACTTTCGTTAAAGACGCGGTGGACGTTTTTCGGCTAAAATGACTTTGTAATGAAGACTTTTGTTTTGAACACTAACTATACAAATGGAATCAACTCCAATAGCCAAGGTTAAAGGCTACCGGAAGAAGAAACGTTGGAAGGCCTCTCACTAGGTGGACCGATGACCTGATTAAGGTTGCGGGAAGGCGCTGGATGCGAGAGCACGGGATCGGTCAATGTGACGACGCCTGGGTGAGGCCTATGTCCAGCAGTGGACGTCTTTCGGCTGGAATGACGATGATGATGAGGATTACATATTTCAGCCATAAGACGTCACAGTGCGCCACGGTATTATTCTGTGTTATAGTTTTAAAAAAAGCTGACGGCGACACGGCCAAGTTGTAGGAAAATATTTTTCGCAGTCTGTCAACCCTAATAACAACAAGGAATTAGCTATCTTTAGTCATTATTGATCAAATCAAAGCCTTACACTTAATGCCGAATGTTTTTGTATAGCTACATATTTAGTTTTTTACATTAGGAACACGAAACAATAATCGCATACAATAATTGAGAGATCTGATGACGAACTTCGGAGATATACAACAGTACTCTTCAATAATTAACGGAAAATGTCTAGGGATTGCTGCAATTGCATGTCTATTTGATAACATCACACCAGTACGCTCTAAAGAGGTACGCAGATATGTACAGTTCACCTTGGTACACTCTCATTTCACCGGTTATGTTCAAGTTTCATAAAATAACTTTCTTTTTAGAAATCGGTTTTTCACTTTGTAGTGTTTTTAGTTGGAAGTCGGTAGTATTTTTTTGTAAAAATGTTATTTATCTCTTTTAAGTGTTTTGTGTGTACATAGATAAATAAATAAACTATACTCATCTTTTTTAGTTCCAGGCAACCGTGATTCGCAGATTCACAGTGGAGACTGGCCATAGGTGCCGGATATATATTGGTAGATATTGTGAGGACTCTCCAATTACGAGGCAGTCTACTTGTTTATTATAAGATTGGCAACAGATAACTACTAAGTTTTGGAAGGTAATTGAAATAAGAATGCTTATAAAATAATTGAAGATGTGTTTGTTAAGTTTTGGTTGTCACTTCGGTATAGTGCTCGCCAAAATTCTAGGCCGCCCTGAAGTTGGTTTTCCGATGCGTAAGGCACGACATGGTGCTGTTTTTGTATGAGATTTCCTAACGCGCAGCCATTCAGGGCGGCCAAGAAGTTTGGCGAGAACTATACAAGCCACCTGAAGACAGGCACGTTGTTGATTCATTACAAGATTTCAAAGTAATTTCCGAATATTATTTAAAGATCCCGGAGCTAACTCCCTCCCAATATATTATTTTAGAGCACAAATCCATTAGATAAACATACGCCCGCATCCGCCATTCGTGTACTTATATTTGTGATGGTGTATTGCGCGTATTCGTGTATTCATGGTTCAAAAAAAATTTTGAGCCCAATTAGAAATCTATTGGTACCAAACAATAATATAGGTACCTACTAACATTGTTATTCCTATCTCAAAAAAACCGACCAAGTGCGAGTCGGACTCGCGCGCAAAGGATTCAGTACCATTATCGCAAAAAAAAAACAGCAAATAAATCACGTTTGTTGTGTGGGAGTCCCACTTAAATATTTATTTTATTCTATTTTTAGTATTTTTGATATAGCGGCAACAGAAATACATCATCTGTGAAACCGTCTAGCTATCACGGTTCATGTGATACAGACAGACAGACAGACGGACAGGGGAGTCTCAGTAATAGGGTCCCGTTTTTACTCTTTGGGTACGGAACCCTAAAAAGTATCCTTTAATCACAAATTCCTCCCAAAAATCTTCAAAACCACGTCGAGTTCAACTTTCCTAGTCCCTAACGTCACCCTCACGATCTAATCATTACATTTGTCCACCGCTGGGCGTGGCGCTGACGCGGCTCGACTCGGCCGTCACTTTTTATCGTCCGTTCGACCCCGGGGTTATGACTGCGCAAAAACTTAGGGAGAAATTGACTTTGACGGAATAACTTGATTTGGCGACGGGTAGGGATGTATTTTTAGTGCCTATTGTTGAGATTTGTTTCAGAAGATCGATATTTGAAGTGGAAGAATTTATTCTAAAATTTTGCATAAACCAAGCTCGCGTTTGACCAATATCTCGCCTGATGATAAGCGATGACTTGGTCGGCCGCCGTGACCAAAATTCGTTCTGGATGACATAACTATTATTGAGCCTAACTTACGGTACCTAATGTAACAGGAGTAGTCCATCTGGTAACGACACTAAAGATCATTTGGACAGTCGTTTGTAGGCACTTACTTTCTAAAAATTATTTCATCACCACTGCTCTCAAAACTAGGGGCACCCCGATACGGGTAGGTTAAGTTCGAAGATGATGACGGGCGCTGGTGTGAGCGAGCAAAGCGAGTCTATCGAAATCCCAGTTACGGAAGGTTTCCGTCCTGCAATATTCGTACCTATCGTTTGGAAATAAACTCTGGTACGAAACGTGGCGAATCAAATCTAAAATGTCAAAAAACTGGCATTCGAGTATCCTCGCCGCCATGGTATTGGAAGTGCTCAATTTTGAACCGTTTCTAAGCTAACGAGTTAACTAATACCGCGAGGTGCAGGAAGGCAGCCCATGGAACGTGCGCCACTGGTCCGTCGCAGCCACGCGGGCGAGCGTCCGTAGCGCACATTACAAGGATCAAATGCCTGGTACAACAAGCGCGTGACGTCACGTGCTGTAGACCTTCTAACGAGAGCTAGCGATCTATATACAGTTGGTAACATCACACTAGAAAGTGCACTTCCGAAAGGTCAATAAGAAAAATCAGTCTTATTAGCACGGCGTTGAAACATTTTGCTTGTGCGATACAGGATTTTCAGATATAATTTCTTTGTTCTGCGTAAATATTCGAATATTTTTTTGTAATAAAATGTATGATTATCCCATAAATCTATATTGAAAATATTTTATTCAAATTATTAAATTTTTGTATCTTTTTTCGTTTTTAAATCATGTAAATTACTTATCTTTGTAACAGCGCCATCTCGTATCCAGCCTAATTGTAATTATTGTTGTTACGTATAGTATGTCAAAAATAACACTGCTTTTAACTGCGCCCTAGATAGATATGCGTGCCTGATATTTATAACACAGATTGACAAAAATTTACTTAAAATAAAAAGTCAAGTAAAATTAAATTTTATATCTTCAACTGGCCTGTAAGTTATCTGTAAATTGGTTTAATTTGCCAGTTACCCTCAGATTTTGAAGAAGTGAAAATGTTATTTTTACATACACGCATAAAATCACGCCTTTTTTCCTATGGGGTCGGCACAAACCACAGAACGCCACCAGCTTCAATTCTCACATACTCCTTTTGCACATTATTTATGAAGACTAAGCATGATTCTAACTTCATGATGGTTTGACGTGATTAAATTTATTTCCTTCGATCACAAATAAAGCAAGTGATCGAAAGTTTATATCTCATCGATAAATAAGCGATGTTTAATAAGCGAAATTAAAAGTACGTCCACATGGTCGCAATGTGATGCAATTCGACCGATTTGCATTTTAAATATCTTAGAAAATACGTGCGCGATATCACATATAGCCGCAATTTAATTTGTGTCGTACCATCGGTTTCGAGAATTTCGGGAATATTTAGCATTAAAGCCTCCTCCTCACTTCGTAGGTGTTCCTCCTGCTGTCATGATTGCCCTGTCGCAGTGGGCAACAACTTTTAAATTGCGACTGCTGATTGTGAAGACGTTGTTTCGATCCCCAGGTCTACCAGTGTTGAAAATGAATACTTTAAAGTGCTTTATATTCACTGTTTTCAGCGAAATAAAATAAGCTTTTCAGAGGGGCAATGGTACAAAAACATTTTGACAACAATTAATGGTGATCAAAAAAAAAAAATTGTAATATGGAGGAAAGTAAAATGAAATTTTGATAATAATAAAAAAAAAATTAACGTATATTATCTGTGGCACAAGTATTTAAAAAACTGGCCAAGTGCGAATCGGACTCGCGCACTGAGGGTTCCGTATAAACTAAAATAATGAAATAATATTACTGAAGTACATAAACTATGAGGGCACCGAACATTTATCTAACGATAAGATAAACAGAATCGAGGAACAAAATTAACTTTGCCGTTGGAAAACTGTAGTCCCCATAGATCGACATTAATCGCGTTCAGTTTACCAACTGCAAATAAGTTATTAATATTTTCACCGATATCTCCGTCAATTGTGGACTGATTTTGAATATTCCGTTTTTGTTTAAAAGAGTATGTTTCGAAATTGGTCCCATTTAAATTTGGTGAAGATCTGATGAAGAACTTCGAAGATATACAACAGAACTCTTCAATAAATAACGGCAAATCTCTCGGGATCGCTGCAATCGCATGTCTGTTTATTGTTTATACCATTTCATGACATAACATTACGCCAGTACGCTCTTAAGGGGTACGCAGATCTTTCAATGCGCCGGTTATGTTCATGTTTCATAATATTGGGGTAATCTATTCTTGCGTTATACGTACCTTACTAAACAACTTGCCTATTATGTAAGTACAACTAAAAAGTGAAAATTAAAAATACTTTTTACAAAAAAATATTACCGACTTCCAAATAAAAAAACTACAAAGTGAAAAATAACTTTATTTTTGGAAGTCAGTGTCCATAACACAAAAAATTTGTACCTACCTATGAAAGACTCCACTGCTGGACATGGACCTCCATCAAAGGTCCATGTCCAGCAGTGGACGTGTTTCGGCTAAAATGATGATGATGATGAAATACTACTTATACTAGCTATAAAAGTTTGGTTACGTCATACGTGACAGTAATGGCGTAACTCTTTTAAAAGCTCTCGAAGCACACGCACAGAGGAGTCTGTATGCAACGAATGGTCACCCATCAAAGTGCCGACCTCGGCAAGCGTTGCTTAACTTTATAGGTCAATGTTTTGAAGTTATAAATTAGCAATGAGCTGAAGAACTGTCGCGATAATGATTCTTGGATTTCATTATTAATTCGCAAATTATGGTGGAGGAAATAATTTTACCAAAGAAGTTACAAAATTAGAGGAGAATTAATGAAAATTAGATAAGAGAGAGTTTTAACTAAACATGCTCAATCTACGCTTACAGGTGGACTGGAAGCCTACCCCAACCTGTTTGGTGAAGTCTAGGCAGTTGACGATGATGCTCTAACAATTTAAATTTTGAGTTTAGAATTCCCTCTGACAAGACAATAAGCAAACATCATTGCCCGCCCTTGCCCCACGGTATTATATTATCTGTGCCCCACGTTATCTGGTGTCGGCGCAAAAAGTTTTCTTCTTCCATACCGTCCTGTCAACCGTCATGCTATCTATGACTCTCTTTACTCCGGACACAGTCCATCCATCTTTTCTTAAGCCTTCCTGTCTCTCTCCATCCATCCACATTTATATTCATACCTCTTTTTATAGCATGCGTTTAATCCCTCCTCAACACCTGACCATACCAAGAAAATAATCATTATGTATTCCAAATAAACTCTAAAACAACCAAGTAAACAAATACATCAACAGTTTTACGCCAAATCGATTCCCAATTCATCATTCATTCGAGGAAAACTGCCAAAGTGAAAATTTAAACTGAAATAAAACGTGACCACCATTTTGAACGGGCTGTTTAACGTAATCGATACATCTGATTCGACTAAAATGCATTTGACTTCACAACCGATTTAACTCGCCGCTCGTACAATCGAATTTGAAATTCGAAACACGAACGCGCGGGACTTTATGCGTCTACAAAGTTTGCTTATGCAGTTGTGTTGTCTATTCCCCGTTCAAATCGTTCTTTTTTGACAGCAAATAAAAGATGGCGGATTTTACGATTCATTTGGCGCTCTCGATAACTGTCAATCGCTGTTCGGCTGTAAGGAATAAATATTTTTATTTGCTAAAGGGATCCTTTATCGTGGTTTTCATGGAAACTGGTATAGCGGTCGGTATTTTAGAAGTGAATACGTGTTGGCTAGCACGTATTTATTACAGTAATAGGTATTTTATTGTGATTTTAAAGAACTTATTACTTGTTTCTTAGAAAGTGCTTATAGCTTGCGTCAGTTTTTAGAAACAGACTTCGTGGGTTTACGCGGTTAGCACACCAATTATCTGCCTAGTTTTGTCCGAGCTACGTTGGGGCCGGCTTCCAGTCTTAGCAGATGCTGCTGAATTATACCAGTACCTACATTGGATGGATCTACTGCCTATCTGAACTCCACAGCAAATTAACAAGGTACACATGATACCCATTGGTATGACTGGCTGTCAATCTTTCGGGCTTTTGAGTTCATCGATAAACTGACTCGTATAATGTAATAACCGATAAACATAGTATTACATTGAAGGGAGGCATTGAATCGGTTGCGCATCCAAGTAGGCCGTTGCAAATATAGTTTGAAAAAACTGGGGAATTACCAGTACATTGAACACCCGGTTAGATTGCGGTACAGACTATGTCCGTTTTCCTGGAGTGTCTCAATTGTACATTCAATTGCACTCTGGATGAGCTGTACAATGCCTCTGACGCTGCAAAAAACGTTGCCACTTACCTACTGGGCCCAAATAGTTTTATTCGATCAAATGTAGGTACTATAGAAACGAAAAGAAGAAGGATAGTGTAAGGCTACTATTTGTCCCGCCAATTGCACGGTCCCTGTGGGACAACCCAGGGAGTAAAGTCGCGAGAACAACTTAGTCTGCAAAAAAACAAATGGTCAAGAACCCCTCGGATCGATTAAGCTACAGTTGTTACTTGATTGACATGATTGCACAAAAAAGAAACAATGGACAAATAATTTATTTTTGTAAGCTCAAGTACCTAAATAGATTTATCTACTCATTTGACTGCACAGGTAATGATCTTGTCTTCCATAAATAACTTAAAAAACAAGTGAATGACATTTTAGTAGAGCGGTCAAACAGGAATGTCTCAGGGCACTGTTTTCGGACCTACAATATTTTGTAGTTTAAATCAATTCAGATGGTATGATGTCGCTTTTACGACTAATTATACTTAAAAGAACACTACCTAAAAGGAATGCCTCAGGTCAATGTTTTAGGGCCCAGGTATATTTTTTTAAAATTTAAATCAACTCAGTATTACGTCGTTAGGGATTGCAATCCGGATTAATGGAAATTCGAAAATTACTGAAAAATCCGGCTTTTCTTTACCTTTTTAAATCCGGTTTATAAATCAAAAATTCGGAATTTTCGGATTTATTTCAAAACTGATTTTAACGGATAATATTTGTATTTATCCACATATTGTCATTTCAAGTAATCGGTAGATCGATATTAAGTACTCTAATGCGGAAATCCGAATATTTGAATTGGTATGCTTTGGTTTTATTTTATTTTTATTCTATAGATCAACTGAATGACCGAAAGAGCTTCTTCTACTGCTGGCATGATCTGTAATAAACTTCGATCGCACGTAAATAATGAGACACTTGAAGCAATCATGTTTTTAAGATCTCGCTTTTTAAAGAATACTGATTAAAATACGTAGATATTACTATTACTATTATGATATGACTGACTGATTAGATGGAATAGAAATATAATTTATTGACTAATTCTTTTCTTATTTGTAAGTTGTAACAGACTTACGTTAAACTTTTTCTTGAGACTGTATTATTGTACTCCATAAAAAAGTAACCTAAGTAGAGAGAGACAAGAAGAGAAGAGGAGAAGAAGAGAAGAAGAAGAGATAAAAGAAAAGAGAGAGAGAGGAGTAGAAGTGGAGAGTAGTAGTAGTAGAGTTTATGTTATGTTTCTTTAATTATCTTAAAGTTTAAGTAAAGTTTACGTTGATTTGTAAATTTATAACGGGAAAAACTACTGATGCCCAAAGTTTTGTTGTTTATCTTAGTTCTTTCTTTTGTTATTGTCTATAGACTTGCGCTTGGCCACTATCTCACCTGATGGTAAGCAATGATGTGGTCGACGGTGAACATTCTTTTATTCGTTTTTGCGTCGTAATTGAGCGAATAAAATATGCATATTTTAAATTATTTGTGCTATTTTATTTCAGTTTTATCAAATCAACTTGAAACACTCAAAATTCGAAAAACCCGGATAATCCGGATTTCAATCGGACGAGAACATAGAAATCCGGATTTTATAAAAGTCCAGATTTTGCAATCCCTATCGTCTATTATACCAGCTTTTATGACGGTTTCGCTTTTGTGGTCTATTATGTAGGATAAACATTTTAGCCTAAGGAAATCGGCGCTAGTATGGAAAGCCATCATCAGTGAAATAATTTTTATTAATCGGATCAGAAGGTGGAGTACCTTCTGTTCCGATTACGAAATATTGATTAAGAACCAGAGACTTTTACAAACAAAGAACTAAAAACATTTTTACTTCTTTAAAATGGTTTACAGAATAAATTGGATGTATGAGTATTATTAGTCGTAGAACTGCATAGCTCCAGTAAAAGAAATAGGTACCACTGTAACATTCTTATCTCTCTGTTGGTCAAATAGAGAAGCAAACAATCCAGTAGGTACATTAATTTAAAATATGAGATCAAACGAACTTCTTGAAGTGAAGTTCGATCATTATTATAAGAGTCACTTCATTCGAAGATACATTTACACAGGTAGTGCCTTTAGCCTACACGAGGTATTCGCGCACGTTGAGAGAATCGATTTTTCAATCGATTTCATTTTTTTTTTTTTTTTTTTTTCATCTACCCCGACTCGCCACAATCCAGTGTCGGTCGGGTTGTCACCTCATTCTTGTTCAGAGATATTTTTGTTTTCTACTTTTTAGTCTGGGATTTTGGGTGGGTGGGAACCATGTATCTTCGAATGAAGTGACTCTTATAATAATGATCGAACTTCACTTCAAGAAGTTCGTTTGATCTCATATTATAATTCGTCACTTCATTCTTCAGATACATTTACACAGGTAGATGTTTAGAGATATTTTTATCAATGTTCTTAAGTGGTAATAAAACATTTATGATCATCAGTAGAAAACTTTTATTTCCTAAGAAAATATATATTTTGTTTATAAACAATCCTCTTTCTTATTATTAATAATTATTATTAATCACATAAGCATGGAAGTAAAGGTTGCCCTAACAGGGAATCTACAATTTAGATAATTAGGTACATAAAATCATACAATAAATTCGTTCATTAAAACAATTGTGTAACAAGAGATATTCTTATTATTACTCGTTATTAGTACTTGTGATCGCACAGACAGACCGAGCAAATATTCCTTCGTCCACTACTGGACGGTTATAGAATCTGGCAAACGTCAGGGAGGAGGTAGACCATCCAGCTGTTTTCCTTATGGTGTCAAGGCAGACTCCGGCAGAGGCCGCCGCTGAGGTGGAGGCGTGACGCGTGCTGTGTGCACTGAATACTGTTACGTCAACGCCGCACTCTGCAAGAGTCTGCTTTATCCACCTGCTTATAGTTCCTGACGATGCCTTTTTATGGGGTTTTTTGTGAGTAACAAGAAGATTTTTTGTGCCTTCAGGTCGCAAACCCGATGTTGCTGCTAGGTAATCATCAAGAGTACTGGCTGGACAAATGCTTGGATTTTCCGTGAAATATGGTAGGAATAATACTGGCTGTTCACGGTTAGGTGCTGACGTCTTTATAGTGTCTGATATTATTATCTTTATGCCTGAAGGGGATCTACTAATGTTACATAACTTGATCAAAGAGAACGTTTGTACGCGATGTGATGTGCACAAAGCCAATAAAATTGATAACTTTTTTGTAAGTTTGACCAAACCCAGATTACTGTTAGGATACCATTCGCATACGCAATCTAATACAGTTTTTGGGTCCCAGGTGGTGGTATATTTGGGATGGGACGGCTTTTGTCTATAAATACCTTTAAGTAAGCGTTTAATCCTTTCGTCTGATCCTATATTATTCCCGAGGAGTAATGATAAGGCAGAACGATGACTATTGATAGTTCCGTACGATGCTCCTTTATTGAACATATCTACTAAGAAAGCTATTACTGCGGATAACGGAGCTTCAAAGGTATTTATAACCTTTTCTACACAAAACTGCCACCACAACCTGTACGTTGTAGAATATTGTTTCATCGTATTTTCCGAAATGGATGCTAACATTAGGTCTAGTGCTACGTTTGGGGTATTTAGCTTTGTAAATGCTGTCCTGAGAGCGTCGCGGCCCCCAGGGTAAGGCTGGTGTGAAGCCGGTGACGTAACCTGAAACGTGAACGCAGAAGGTCCCGATTAGGTTCGAAGAAGACAATATCAGAGATAAGCATTCTTTTCAGCAGTGGGAACCAAGCTTGGCCAGGCCAATAGGGGAAGACTAGAATGCCAGTGGCCTTGTCTTCGATCATTTTTCGCAGGCATTTTAGTATGAGAGCGAACGGGGGAAATGCGTAGAAGAATGAATGATTCCAAGTAACTGTAAACGCATCAACTGTCAATGCGTCGGGGTCCGGTTTCCATGAGATGTATTGAATGCATTTGGCATTGATGCGAGAAGCGAAAAGATCAACTTGGGGTTTTCCCAGAGTTTGAACTATAGTTTGGAATGCCCAATCAGAAAGTTCCCATTCCGTATCTGCATTATTTTTCCGCGATTCTTCGTCGGCTTCGATATTATCGCGTGTGTTAATATAAGATGCGTGTATAAAGATATTGCGCTCTTCGCACCATTGCCAAATGATTTTTGTTAAGTCGTTTAAATGTGGGAAACGGATTCCGCCCATGCGATTTATATAACATAAGGCAGTTGTATTGTCGACTCTTAGTAAAATAGAGCAATTATGATGCTGAAAAGCGAAGCTCTTTAGTCCTAGGAAAACGGCCAGTAATTCAAGGTAGTTAATGTGGAAAGATAATTCCTCATCTTTCCATCCCCCATTAGCGCGTTTCCCATTACAAGCGGCGCCCCAACCAGTTCTAGACGCGTCAGTATATATCTCCAAGGCAAAGTTTTTGTCTTGTCTTAGTATATTGTAATTTGACATTATGTTTTCTTCCCACCATTTTATGTCGGGTAGGATAACATTTGATGGCTTGATCTTTGCTTCAAAGTTGTCATCATGCTTTTGAAGGGCTAAATATTTTTGACGTTCAAGGGTTTTGGTGTATAACCAACCATATCGAACTGCTGGGCAAGCTGCCGTTAACACGCCGATTAATTGTGACAATTCCTTAATGGAGCATCTCGGCAGTTTAGAAAATTTCTTAAGAAACTTCATGATACCTTGTCGTTTTTCCACAGGCAAGCTAAGTGTCATATTGACAGTATTAAATACGAAACCTAAGAACCGACAAATCTGCCTGGGTTCTAGGTTACTCTTTTCATAATTAATAACAAACCCTAAATATTTAAGCAACGCTAGGGTTTTGTTGACATTGTTGGCGCATTCTTCATAAGAATCACCGATGCACAAAATGTCGTCGAGATATATCACTGACCTATAACCTTCTTGACGAAGATAGTTAATGACTTCTTTCATTAATTTTGTGAATACCCAGGGGGCAACCGATAACCCATAAGGCATGACTGTAAATTCAAAGTATTTTTTATTATATTCAAAACGCAGGTACTTATGATGCTCTTTTGCAATAGGAACTAAGAGGTAAGCTTCCTTTAGGTCAATATTTGCCATAAAACCAGACTGAGGTACGAGTCTAGCTGCCGTTCTATAATCCTCCATTTTAAAATGAGAGGTTGAAATAAATCTATTTAAAGTCTTGAGATTTAGAATAAATCTTTTTGTCCCGTTGGCTTTAGGGGCTAGGAAAACGCTAGAGACAAAATCGTTGTTTGACCTATGACAAGGGGAAATAGCACCGAGGTCCAACAAATTTTCAATACACTGTAACATATCTGGTTGCTCACCAGTGGAGACGGAGTTACGTGGCGTTAAGACCTGTCTAACTTTCTTACAAAACGGTATTGGATAACCTTTTGAAATCCAGTTCAGTATTTGAGCATTATTAGTAATTTTAAGCCAGCAATTATAAAAGTGTTGGATTCGCCCAGCATGTACCTTTATTGTTGAGTTGTTGTGGCACGCTGCTTGTTCTGCGGTGGTGGCCTCTGTGGAGCGGAGTTGCTTGTTGGAGCTCGTCCCCCTCTCGGAGCAGTATTCCTTTGTCCGCCCCTCCCCCCCCTGTTCGACAGGAAGCGAGAAGGGCCCCTCCAGTTTCCCTGGGGGCGTGAGCGACTTGTCGACGACTGGTATGATGTAGCTGGTTGCTTAGGATTCGGAGCGGTTTTCTTTATTTGTAATCCGTGTTTTTCGATTACCTTTGTTGCTTTAATTTTTTCGGAAAGCTTGTTACCGAAAAGCGTATCATCTCGTTCAACATCTTGCATGATGTTTAAGAAAGACTTGTCTAATCCTGGAGTGACCATCTTCTTTCTAGCTTCAGTTTCTACAAAGTGCAGATCACAAAGTAGTCTACAGCTATCGCTGAGAAATTTTATGGCTTGAAGTCTGTCCTTGCCATCGTCCAGCAGGAGTTCCAGGCCCTTATTAAGGGCGGTTATTCCCTGGCCCAATTGCTGTTGTACCGCTTCGACTTTTTTATCTCGAGTACGAGTACCCTCAGCAACAGCGGCAGAAATCTCGGGATTAAGTTTTGGTGCTTGTAATAATGTGCAGTTTTCTGGCACGGGATACTCTTTGACAAGTTTCTCTTTTAATTCTTTGTTCATTCCCTTACGAAGAATGGGTAACCACAGTAGTGGTAACTTCTCATGAATTTTTGGGCCAAGCTTGGGCGCCTCTTCCGATACCTCACCCAATGCGGTGAGAATTTCGGGGTCCAATTCTGGAACTAGGATCGGTTCTTGATCGCTATCATTTCTGCACTCCTCATTTTTATCGACAGAGATGGGATCGGCATTCTGAGGCTCCGGGTCGGAGTTGTGCAGGTTTTCATTGTCTAAAAAGAAACAATAACGAATGTTATTGGGGGTAGTTATGAAAACCACGAATTTAAAAGAAAAATTTATCATTCGGTGAGTACATTTTTATTATTGGTCAAACCGCACTTTTATGGTAGATAAGATGATAATTTTGCCTTCGTGAGGATACTCGATCCACCTCCAGGCGATATTAATTGTCTCGAAGAAATTTACGAAACACGATCGTAATTTCAAACTACCTTCGTGTTAACACACGGTTAACCTCCAGGCGATATTTTGCCTTCGTGAGGATACTCGATCCACCTCCAGGCGATGTAAATTGTCTCGATTAAATTACGAAACACGATCGTAATTTCAAACTACCTTCGTGATAACACACGGTTAACCTCCAGGTTTAAGAGTTAGGCACAAGCATTGATTTCACAGTAAAAAGTAAACTTACTAACCTGAATTATGATCAGAATCTTCTGACGATGAATAAATAATTCGATTATATTTCCGCTGCTCTTGTTCCATTTTTTGTATCTTGCGTTTGTAACGCCTGATAATTTCTTCGTTTTTCCTTTTCGGCATGGTGACGTGATGCACAAGGTAACTTTTACTTGTAGTTATAACTTTATTAGGCACGTGCGAACGCTGCCTCGCGCAAGAAAGGAATGAGGTGACAACCCGACCGACACTGGATTGTGGCGAGTCGGGGTAGATGAAAAAAAAAAAAAAAAAAAAATGAAATCGATTGAAAAATCGATTCTCTCAACGTGCGCGAATACCTCGTGTAGGCTAAAGGCACTACCTGTGTAAATGTATCTGAAGAATGAAGTGACGAATTATAATTTATATAATACAGCCTTAAAATACATTAAACATATTTTTTTTAACCAAAAAGTAAAAAGAAAAGAAGTAAAAACTAGACAGATGTCACCTGGCCAATTCGCGCCAAAAGCTAAATAGTTCAGATGCGTTCGCATACGCGTCAATTTCACGCTACAGATGCGTTCGAGTGGCGTGAAATCGTCTTCAAAATGTCAAGCAGCCATTCCTAATCGGTTTATTTGTTGATTTTCTACGTTTAGGGGAATGTATGTGAACTGTTTCGTAGGTGCCCATCAATTCTAGAAACGGGGATTGTTAACTAAGGGCATTCGATTCAGCCAATTTGAGTTCAAAATTGTGATAACTAGGCAGGGATCATTTTGTGTCATCTGGGAAACGACCCCCATGACACCCAATCCATCGTCGATTATCATCATTGTTATTTGGAAGTTGAAATGCCCGAGTAGATTTCGTGAGTAAGTGAGTGCCTACAGTTGGCCTCTGGAGGTCTTTTCATCTTTTCACAAGAAGTTTGTATCAAGTATTTTATGCGCAAGTAGGTTGTATTGCATTGAGATGGAGGACAAATATACCTATATTGGTGTGTTCTAAATTCAAACACAAAAACAGTGATTAAAAGTGCTTTTTATTCACTGTTTTCAGTGAATTAAATAAGCTTTTTAGAGGGGGAATCGTAATAAAGATTATTATGGTTATATGATATTTTTATCATGTACTTTTTTCCTTTCTGGAAAGGGCCGGCTGTAAATCAGCTTTGACCAGTGTTGTGATTATACTGCAAACTGATCATTGCTGAGCCCGCTCCTTTTACCACACTGAATGTACTATTGCCACATCTGTGTTTGACACTATTATTGTTGAGATTGTAAGGTGTTCTTTCTTTCGAAGTGAGGATTGATGCAAACTTGTAAGTTATTAGGTATCTAAATACCGCACCGCAGTAGATACCATGACTAATTCTTGTGATTTATCATGTTTACTGTTGATTGTTGTAATGGTATATTAAGCTTTATGTATTTACAAAAATTGCCTGACTTTTACTTAAATAATATAACCGTACCCGTGGGGTCTCATCCCATACAATGAAACTGTCCCGATGTACTGTACTGATATTACTGATTATTTGATTTATCTATCGATATCGATTGATTATTAGATAGTGATCTATCTATCGCCGTGGAACGGAACCGAACGCGATCGATTTACATAAAATAATCGGTATAATCAGATAAAAAATGCTAGTTACGTGGCACGGTTTCTTTGTATGGAATGAGGCATATGTATGCTAGTATTATATTATCTGTGCCCTACGTAAGGTTTTTCATTCTGACTGTACCAAATTTGTTAAAAAAAAGTATAGTCCGAAACACCACTCAAAAATATTAATAATAATGAAATTCCTGACGGACGAAACACCTACTAAGCACGTATTTTAAACTAACGTAGATTAGATTAGTACGACAGTTTAAAATATGATGACTGTGCATGCGATAGTTTTGCCTTAAAGTGTACTCTGTCTTTCATTTTGTTTTCAAAAAACTAGATGGAGATTAAATTAGGAAATTAGCTTTAAAGGAGAAGAGGAGAAATACAGAAGAATCTCAGAAGTCCAATGCAAAGCCTATAGCTAAAAACATCGTGGCGAACCTCACAGTTTCATAACATCCAAGGTGTGTTCGTAATAGCCGAATTGCCGCGATGAGTAGGGCTATTTGTCATGTTCCACTTGATTTATCGGCGGGGAAAGGTGGAGGTCCAAATCTATTAGGTGGAACAATTGGTGGAATTGTTTCAGAGCATTTAAAGGAATTCATGGTGGTGGAAGGTATGGTTGCAGTCAGTCTGCGTCCTCAAGCTATAATGCCTCTGACAATACCATATTTTGATTCTAAAAAACCGCGTAATAATAAAAAAAGATACTGTTTATCAACTATATATCATATGCAAGAGTTGCCCTTGTTAAAATGTAGACCTAATTGCTCAGTTTCGAATAAGGCACAGTAGTAGTTTACCTATAGACTCTGGATATTTTAACTATGCAGAACTCATAATTGGTATCCCCAAAAAGTTTTATACGTGGTATGCTCTTACTTCCGTCTCATTCGTGGTACTTGAGCTGTCAGATTGGTTGCGCAGTACATTATTTTTCACAAATCCAATTAGAAAATGGGTCAACCTATTAGAAGTGGAGTGCGGGCGTTATTATATTAGTAACATGTTATGTAAATTCCAAGATGTGAACGAAACGTTGTCGTGTGTTGACGATCTAATGATTTTGATATTTTGCAGTTTGATTTTTGCATAATATATTGTTTACAAAAAGATCATGTCAAATTACAACATTATGAAGCAAACTGACAAACTTCTTGGTCTTGCGGTAATCACACACTGAGAAAACGGTCACTCACAGTTACAAAACTGTATCAAACCTACACTGCATCGTACTAAAGTGACTATTCTTTACCAGAAATGAATCAGACAGAATGAAACAAAGCAGCATATCAAAAACAACAAAATCAACTATCAAATTCCTTTTGCGAAGCACAGACGGTGTTACCTTCCTCAATTTTTTTGAGTTATGCATAGTTATAATAGCCAGACTCTATCAATTACATAATTTATTTTTTAACGGCGTTTATTTGATAGTAGAAAAATACTGCGGGAGCCAGATTGGTAGAGTAACATTTCGATAGCGCTGGACATTCGCCTACATTTTTTACTTTTTTGCAATGGCTAGCGACGCTTTTGTTGATAGAATGTCACTTGACTAAAGCTTAGGCTGGGGGTATGGAATTAACTCAAACGCTACCGAAATTCCAATATTAATGCTTTCTGGTATATCGCACAGATATAAATCTACCACCATTTACTCCACCACTATCTAACTTAAAGGTACAAAGGTGGACTTAATGCCTGAGGCATTCTTTACCATGAACCAAGGGTGGTTGGTGGTGGCCGTGGGCCAGTGAGTGCCCATGGTTCTCAGTAATGAGTGACCGATTTAAGGGCCTACAACCGCTTCAATGCCGTACAACGGTAACTTTCTAAAGCATACCTACCCCTTAGTAACGGCTAGGTAAAAAGGTTTGAAAAAAAAATATTTATTATTGTTTCATGTATTATTTGTGAAATTTGGTTTTTTCGTATAACAAATAGTTTAGCTTTAAAATAAATTAACAACACGATATTTTTTCGCTACTCTTGGATACTCCTCCAAAACGACTTAAAAGTTTTAAAATATTTGTACACAGAATTTTTTTTATTATTAAATTTTTTGTTTAGAAATTTTTACAGGTTCTGTATTGATATTCTGATTCCGAGCGGGCGCACGGGCAGTACATTTAATATTGGGAAATAGGTATATACAATAAAATGATGGTCTCTCTACGCCCCAGAGGCGGTCGAGGGCTATGTTGACTCCTTCGCAGATCTTGTACCCTTTGCGGTATAGGAACGCTCAGCGCAATTTTACTGTAATTATTTAAAAATTAATGTTCTTGTTTACTTTGTTGCCGTTGAGTTGTGTCTGTTTCGAATATCTAAATGTTATCCGAAAAGTGTGTCCGTAGAGTTACTTGCAAATTCTTCTCCATTGAGATCTAATGACGCTTGCCAATTTGCAACTAGAGTCATATTTTTTTTTTTTGTTTGACAATTCAAAAGTACCTGTAAGGTTTATTTGAAGTAAACTATTTTGATTTGATTGATTTATCTGTATCTAGCTGCTGCGGCAGGTCAGTTAAATCCGTTTTGTAGTTTTGCGTGAAAGAGTATCAAACAAAATCCATCGTTCTACGCTCACAGACTTTCACATTTATAATATTAGTAGAATAAAGACTTTGCTTACCTACGTTTTCGATCCAATACATCCAAAACTTTATTCAATTCATCCCATACCAAGAAACTGTGCCGATGTAAATAGCGTTTTTCGTCTAATTATTTTTTGAAAATCTGTCGCGTTCGGTTCCGTTCCACAACGATGGATAGATCACCATCTATATTCATGGAACGGAACCGAACGCGATCGATGTACAAAAAATAATCAGTACAGTACGTCGGCACGGTTTCTTTTTATGGGATGAGACACCACTGCTATTACCTACTTATATTCAAAGTACGTATTGGATAAGTTACATACAAATATTATAGGATCTCTCATCGACAAAAATAACGAACTTCCATACTCCTCAATTTCGTAATAATCTTGTTAAAAATTTGTTAATTCTGTATCAACCTAGGAGAGTTTAAGATTTGTATGGTATTAAATAGATTTAAATCTAGGTGTCTCGAGATCTTTAACTAGGAGAATCAAATTGAAAGAGAGCTTACTCCTACCAAGACCTAAATTCAATACTTAGATGAGAGAAGATTTACATTTTTAATCGAGTCTTATTAATTATACCAACCTGGATTCGTTTCTTCTCCACCATCACTCTCTGCTTCACTCCCAACACTAACAGGACTCTCTCTTTTCTCTTCCTCTCTATTCTCCCTTACGGGAACTCCTGCACCAGATCCAAGCACCCTAGACAACCATGGTTCCGGATATCCTAATAAAAACGGAAGCCATTTTGTTGCAAAAAAGGCGCGTAATATCTCATCTGATTTAATCCTTCCAATCTCTCATTTTCTTCGTCTTCAGAGTTTCTAGAACTTTCAGAAATATTATTTTCTATGTCAATTTCTGGTGATTTTCTGTCTCCGATTATCGATTCGATAGAAAATGGCTTCGGTGCTTTTTTCTTCGTTTGTGTCTCCCCTAATTCTATTTTTGATTCCATGATTAACACACACTGTTTTTGAAGTCACTTTTGTTTGGAGAATCACAAAGAAACAGTCCTTTTTTTAAAAGTTTGTTACGTAATAATGCAATTTTTCTTTTTATGGTCAATTTAGGATTTAGGAATCATTTTTAAAAGACTCAATTTCTTCATTATCCTTTGCCAGCATATCATTTTAAATTTAAAAAAATATATCACACCATAGTTTTAGATCAACATTTAGTGTCTTAATACTGGATTTAACAATATCACACTTAAATGACATTGGCAAAAATATTAAACAATTTTATTTTAACTAATTTACAAAATCTTATTTTAAAACTTATACTTTAAAATAAAAATAAATCACTAAACGTTAAGCAAGGTCCACACGTCCGTTCTCCGCGACAAACGCGCGTAAACTCAGTCGCCCCGCCTACATACGGGGTGTAGTCAAAACGTTATTTTATTTTATTAGTACTAACCACCGGACGAAGGAATGTAAGCTTTATTGCCAGCGTCATAATACTTCTGTCATTATCTTCTTACTATACGTCTAACGAGCCTATTATTAACTACCACTAAACACAAAACCACCTTTATCGTACTCACATTAAAGTTTACTTTAGTAAAACAACGATTAATTCTAAAATCAACCAATTAACAATCCAATTTAAACCCTACCTCTTAAACTTAAAGTTCAACACCAAAAATCCCTTCACAAACATTCGACCTTACAGTTCTGCCAAACAAATGATTAAGAACACTTTTGTATGACGTGCGAAAGGGATAGCAAAGGCCTTTAAGGTATGTGAGAAAGAGATAGCGCTAGTGATATTTGTGGAGGCAGTGTGCAGTGTAATTGGTGGTGATCACAATGTTTTGCCGGTGTCAGCACGGGGTATAAATTTCATCGTTTTGTGCCCCGTTTGGATGTAGACGGATTAATTACTTGGATTTCTTTTTTTTATGAAGGGATTTTTGAATTTAGTCTTTTTGGATGTTTGAAGAGTAGGTTCTATGCAAGGCTTATTTATGTAATTTCAGGGCTTACCAATATTTGCGTTGAAAATATATTGATAAAGTGTTCCAAGGGCCTTATGTCGTTTACGGATGCAAAAAATTACACACACCTAGAGGTGTGTTTAATATTTTTTTTTCGTTATTAATGTTTCTTCTTACAATTTAAATTCACTGATTTTATTGGTAAAATTTAAACAGTAGGTAAGTATTACCTAATTATAAGTACATACTTCACATTAATTCTAACTGAGTAACATGCCGACTCCAACGGACTCTATAAAAATCATTATACTCAAAATATGATTTTATTTAAATTTTTGTGAGGTTCTGAGTCTAAAGTAGATAAACTTTAGGTATATAGGTATAACATTTTTATTTCTTAAATAAAATGTTCATATTCCTCCTGACTCATTCATTGCGTCTATCTCCATCCAATATTTCCAGGCATTAGGAATCAATCTAAGACCATTGAAAAATAAAATCTTAAAAACCGGCCAAATACGAGTCAGACTCGCGCACGAAGGGTTCCTCACCATTATCGCAAAAAAACGCCAAAAAACACATTTGTTGTATGAGAGCCCCACTTAAATATTTATTTTATTCTGTTTTTATTATTTGTTGTTATAGCGGCAACAGAAATACATCATCTGTGAAAATTTCAACTGTCTTGCTGTCACGGTTCATGGTATACAGCCTGGTGACAGACAAATAGACAGACGGACAGCGGAGTCTTAGTAATAGGGTCCCGTTTTTACCGTTTGGGAACGGAAACCTAAAGAGAAACGAAAATCCGCAGTTTCCTACAATTTTTAGAGGGTAACGAACAAAAAAATACTGAACGGCTAATTTTTTTTCGTTCAAAATCTGTTTGTATTTTAAGCAGAGTTATTTCGAAAAAAGCAAAAACAATACCTACCTAACGACTAAGTTTAATCATCGTCTTCCTGCCCTTGTCTAATGTTACTTTTGGTCGGCGCAACATTTATTTATTAGTTTATCCTCGCACTGGAACGCCTTGCAGCAATTACACCAATGGAGCACAATCTTATAAACTCACTATAAGTCTAGGTTTCCTCACGATGTTTTCCTTCACCGTTGTCAGCAATGTCCAGATAAACTTGGAAAGTACATATTAATTTGAAAAAGTCACATTGGTACTTGCCCGGATTCGAACCCACGAGCTCAAGCACGAGAGGCGAGGTCTTAGCCACTGGGCCATCACGACGAACATGTCTTCATCTTCCATACCGTCCTGTCCCCCGTCATGCTATCACTGACTCCCTTTTTTTCATAATATCACTCCTCACACAGTACGTTTTAAAATCATCAAATTATTTAAACATTTCAAGTCTTATTCCCAAGTGCCACATGAGCTTGCGCACTTAAACAATGTCTATCACTGTCAGGCATCATTTGCGTATATCTCTCCTTTTGCCCCTAGGGAGTATAAGCATGAAATATGTACCGCGAGCCGTGTCAGCCGGGAATGCAAATGAGGTCTTGCGGTTCTTATTGAATGTTGTTTTAGTAACGGATTGTTTAAGAGGAGCTCGTGGCTAAATAATATTAGTCGCAGGGGTCGATCTTAAGTTAAGCAAAGATTGTCGAAGTCAAGTCGTCGATGGGTGACCACTGTCTATCTTAACATACTGAGGCTCCTCTGTGCTTTGAAAAACACGCTAGGCCGTTGGTCCGGCAAGCTTATTACTTAAGAAACAGCAATCAGCAATTATCGCGCGATCGCTTTTATGTTATAAAAGTCGGCATTACCTACAGTGTAGATTGTGTCCTACACAATCGTTTGCTAATCACTCACCCCCTTATTAATAAACGCGGAGTAAAGTTACGCCAAACTTAAACCTAGAAAAATGTATGATTAATACTTAGATAGTCCAAGGTGTAACTTTACTCCGCGTTTATTAATAAGGGGGTCACTGTTTGTCAAATTGACTTATTTAAAAAAACCGCCACAAACTCTTAAACTTCTGTATTTAAGAGCAATTATTGTGAAAAATCGCGATCGTTTTTCTCTTGCAAAATACGTAATAATCCTGTCGGATGTATTTTGTAGATCTGTGACAGTCGTTACGGGAAGTCAGAAAACTGAATTCTGACCCCAGTCTTGCCAAGAGATATCGTGTTACCCAGTTACTGGGTTGTGGAGATCAGAAAGGCAGTCGCTCTATGTAAAATACTGATGCCCAGCTAAATTCGGTTAGACTCGAAGCCGATCCGCAGGCTTATTACGTAACAAACAGCAATCGACAATCATCGTGCGATCAAACGCTCATAATAGTGGGAATTACCTACAGTGTAGGATGATAGGTCCTATATATGGTGTTTCTATCAATAAACAAATAAAATAAATAAATTGAGTAACGGATTGTATAAGACCAAAATGGTGATACAATTTTCACTCTTAACAAAAGCATGAAAATTGCACAGTTAATTGAATTATGCGTGCTAATTTGGCTGCTGTTGTTATATATATCATGTTATATATACTGTTTTATATCTAATATATAAAATTCTCGTGTCACAGTTTTCGTTGCCATACTCCTCCGAAACGGCTTGACCGATTTAGATGAAATTTTTTGTGCTTATCCGGTATCTATGAGAATCGGCCAACATCTATTTTTCATACCCCTAGGGTAGGGTAGGTAGGGTAGGGTAGGTAGGGTAGGGTAGGTAGGGTAGTGTAGGTAGGGTAGGGTAGGTAGGGTAGGGTAGGTAGGGTAGGGTAGGTAGGGTAGGGTAGGTAGGGTTGGGTAGGTAGGGTAGGGTAGGTAGGGTAGGGTAGATAGGGTAGGGTAGGTAGGGTAGGGTAGGTAGGGTAGGGTAGGTAGGGTAGGGTAAGTAGTGTAAGTAGTGTAGATAGGTAAGTAGCCAATTGACGGGTGCGAAGCCCCGGGGGTCAGCTAGTCATATATAAAATATAATTAATCCATCTACGATGTTTCCTTGAGGATCCCTGAGGATCAGTTGTTGGCTGTTTTGGCGAAACAATTGATTTCTTTTTTTATTTGCAATCATTTCTGAAACTTGCTTGCAATCCTTTGACATTGATTAACACAATGATAAATTTCTTTTTGGCTCTATTTATATAAATTTTATTACAAATAGATATACGACGCACCAAATTTTTAGGACTAACATTACAGCCAATGTTTTTCGTTTCAATGTAACAGATATAATTATATCCGATATCCGATGTTCTATAACAACCTTAAATCAAAATTTTCTACTAAGTCAAAAAATACAAAATATGACGTCGAAAAACTCATTCGTATCGCTGTGGTATTGTGTCCAAAAGACTGGCAGCATCGTCACATTGTACCAAGCGATGACCTTAGGTTACGGGAAGTGACCGAAGACGCGGAGCGAAGTTTCAACAAGGCGATTAGAGAGTTCTTTAACTAAAACAATATTTAGATATTTGAACAAAACCAAAACAGACAGTCACCCAGATTCGACCAGTTATTTTGGGCAGACATAAATTCTACTCATAATATTACTATCCTATCCTACTCCACTCCACTCTCCCTCGTCCAAAGCCAGCACCGCCACTTGGCCGGCTCGGTGGTCATTAGCGAGCAATTTGTCCCCTCCCCCCACCACTCCACCACCCCCTCTAAATTGATTGTGGCTATTCTGTACACCGCTGATGTATACAAGATAATTTACGATTTGTGGGTAGTTTAAGATTTGATGGCTACATAAGTGAGTGATGGGATTTGCTATGATTTTTATGGCGACTATTCTGATATTTGTAGCATTTTCTTCACAATCTTTCGTTCTTTCTTTTTTATAAATCGTTGCCCCACACTAGGAATTCTAGGAATCATTTATTTTCTAGCTGTCGAGGCTTATGAATAGGTCGTCGTTATCAAAGGTATTTCGATCTTTGTATTAATTGCTGTACCCAACTAAAAATAAGGTTCACCAACGGTTGTTACAGATATTATACAGATAGGAACATATAAGTAATTGTGTCTTAAATCTAACTGTACAACCAACTAAAGATAAACACCACATGCAAATTGCTCTTTGTAATTATAAAAACTTAATGTACTTAAATTCTAGAAAGTTATATTATATTAAGTATTAATACTAATTACGTCTAACAAACTTCGATATTGAGTCTGCGTGGACGTCAACCAGGTCGCTGCGTTCGTTTATGAGTTTGCACATGCGAGGTATAGACGAAGTAGCACCAAACACTGTATGGTGGTGGTGCTAAGGGATAAATGGGTTTGCGAGGTGGTCTACGGGGTACTCTGAAATTGAACCTACATACCAACTGTGGGCAGTCAATGGTGTTATTGAGCAGTTTATATACGAATCTCAAATCCAAGAGCTCCCTTCGAGCTTCCAGGGTACTCATTTTGTTGCAGCCTAGTTTATCAAGGTAGGGGAGATATTTAAATTGCCTTCCCTTTGAGAACCCTAGGTTTCGGATAAACCTTTTTTGGACTCGTTCGATCCGCAGCGAGTGGGTTGCGTAGTCAGGCCTCCATATTACACTGCAATATTCCAGGATGCTTCTTATAAGGCTACGAGTATTGTAGAGAACTAATTTAATATGTGGGCGTTGAAATTCCTTTCCATTACGAATGACAAATTGATTTGGCGATAGATGGGAAATAATTGTTTTGATTTGGCGATAGATGGGCAATTATAACGAATATGAAAAGTGTCTGGTAAAATGAAGCAGGTGGTTGGAACTTGAAACTTTAGTGAAACTAGGAAAAGGTCCAAAAATTATAAACTGGGCAATATTTGGTTTAGCATGCATTCTGCTGTATCTCAATTCAATTCAAATGCCATTTTTCTCTTCCCTTGATTGGGTTCTGAACGAATCAATGTGAAAATTTAATATATATCAGACATAATTTCTTAAATTCCAAAATAAAATAATGTCTTTTGCCGCAGCAGCTTCGTCCGCTGTCGAAAATTCTCTCTTCTCTCTTCTCATTCGTTGTCTTCATTTCTGAAGGTCGTGCCCGTCCTGAAAAGCTTTGATGGAGTCAACGACGAGCTGCTTCCAAGCCACCCTATCTTCAGCTCTTCTCATAGCTGTGGTCACATTGAGTCCCGTAATGGCCTTGATCTGGTCAGACCAGCGAGTAGGTGAACGTCCGCGTGGTCTTTTTCCATCCACCTTTCCCACTACAACCAGTTTTTCCAGGTTGTCTGGCTGTCTCCGGTCGATGTGACCAAAGTAACTCAGGACTCGTTGGTAGCAGATCGTGGAGAGTCTGGTTTTGATGTTCAACTGGTCGAGAATGGACTTATTCGTGCGCTTTGCTGTCCATGGTATACGCAACATTCTTCTCCAGCACCACACACAAAAGCCTCGATCTTTTTCCGATCCACCGTGCGAATCGCCCAAGATTCCGAGCCGTAAAGAAATATCGAGAATACCAGAGTTCTCACGAGTCTCTTCTTTGTGTTATTGGAGACATTTCTGTTCTGCCATATCCTCGACATCTTGCTCATAGCAGCCTTGGCCATCTGCGTACGCCTCCGAATCTCCCCGTCGCAGCCTCCCTGATCACTGATTATGGATCCCAGGTACACAAATTCACTCACAAACTCCAGATCCACAAGTTCTCCCGTGCGTGCGATTAGTCCAGCTCGAAATTTATTTCATGGGAATTCCAATCCATTCATCTGTTAAGACATGAAAAGATATATCAAACAGATAGAGTTCTTTCGTATTTTTATTATTAAAGTATGGACTAATTAAGTACCTACTAGCTTTTGCCCGCGACTTCACCCTCGTGAAAAGTGTTTTCTTATCTTAAATCGGGATGAAAAGGAGCCATTATGCTATTCTGTAATATATCTTTGTGCCAAATTTCACGTAGATCCATTCACCCTTTCTAGTATGATTGATTAACAAACATCCATCCATCCAATCTTTTGCATTTATCTATACCAATATTATAAAGGGGAAAGATTTTTTTGTTTGTTTGTGTGTTTGTTTGATTGTTTGTACCGAATAGGCTCCAAAACTACTGGACCGAATTTAAAATTTCTTTCACCTATGGAAAGCTACATTATTCCCGAGTAACATGGGGTTTAAATTATTTAAAAAAAAAATAGAGATCTTTATGAAAATTGCAATAATGTAACCCAAAGTAGCAAAATTTTGCCTATAAAATTATTTATTTGGCAGTGGCAAGGTTGGTGGGTATGTAGGTGGGCAGGTAGGTGGGGTAGATAGGTACATGATAGGCAGGTAGATAGCCAGTTGACGGGAACGAAGCCGCGGAGGTCAGCTAGTAATATATATATATATATATATATATATATATATATATATATATATATATATATATATATATATATATATATATATATATGTATATATATATATATATATAATACCTTTAAACCAGCAATTCTTGTATATATGTAAATACATAATCTGAATCTCGGAAATGGCTCCAACGATTTTCATGAAATTTTATGTGCAGGGGGTTTCGGGGGCGATAAATCGATTTAGCTAGGGTTCATTTTTAGGAAACGTCGATTTCTCTATTTTCACCCGAGCAGAGCTCGGTCGCCCAGGTACTTAAAATAAATATATATGCACATCAACACCTGCTAATCTATGCCTATGTATATCTTCCGGTTTAGACGGAGTCTTAAACACAGCGTCAGTTCACATTCAATATAATTTACTCCACTTCTCTTTACGATCAAAACCCAATAAATGATTTCCTTCACGATCCATATTATCTACATTAGAATCCTTTTATCCTAAGTCCAGCAGTGGACGTTAATGGGCCGATATGAGTGAATGAGCTATTGTTTTAAAATTTATTGCCGGTGCAATAACGCATTCAGTTCGTGAAGAAATTTCGGAGCTTTTGTGAGAAGTTCTTACGAGACTTGACTGGGAAGTTCTTGATAGTCGAAAATGATTTGAAATAACCTCATTGGTAATTATAGTTTTGAGCCATGGGTCATTTGGGTCATGGGGCCCGAATGCATGACTCCTTTTCAAGGACATTTCTCGCTGACTGATCGGCATTCACCGTGGCAATCTTGCTAAATTTGGGAGGAGTTCTTCAACGTCTAAGATTATCCTGTTTTTGTATAGTTAGTAAGCATAGTTTAGTAGTGTATGGGCGGGTATATTATATGGGGTGTATGAAAAGAGCCTTCACTAGAGGCCTTAAAAATATCGCGATTCCAAATGCAAGGCGCAACTTGGAGAGCTAGCCCTTGCCCCTTGGTGACGCATAGTTTAGCTGAGTAAGCCTATCACTACGATAGTAAACCCGTTTTATAATAATAACTATTCAAAACAATGTTCCATGCAGTTTACAGATTTTTATCTTTTTTGCTTCTTCCGGGTAAGCTCACTCCATCGTCGACTCTGTCTCTGTCACCTATGACCTAGACTAGAGTCAAGAGATAACCCATCAAAAGTAAAAAAAAAATAAGTACACCAATACATTGATTATTCACAGAAAATTTGATGACAATATTTATCTTTTTAACACATTTTTTTTTATATCTTTAGTATTTGATTTTTATTATTGTATTATTCATTGAAAAATATGTTTTGATCATCATTTTTATTGATCTTTTTGTATCTTTTTTTTCCTTTTTTGACTTTTATTTTTATTATTGTATTATTAATTATTTTAAATGAAATGTGGATTATTGTTGTTTTGAATTTGTAATTTTATATCTGTCTTTTTATTTGTTTATTTCTTTTTTATTGTCTTTGACATGTTTTTTAATTGTAATTTTTTAATACCTACTTAATGTTTTATTTTACAAAATTTCTACACAATTTATGTTGTTCAAAAATAAATTACTTATGACGTACGACACCTCTAAGTATCTCTAGATATATCGATGGCGTCGCAAGGCCGTCCTGTATCGTCTTCTTAAGTCACCATGTATCTATTGTCACTGTTTTTGCATTAATTAAAGCTAGTTCTTTTCTATAGTGATTGATCATATCCTATGCCCATTGTTTTAATTTTTAATAGTTGCAAAGAATCCTTCTTTGGCATCAAAGAAACCGTGAATGAATATATTTATGGATAATTGCTAGTTAAAAACAGCATGTTAAAAATTAAGACAGGGATCAATGTCAATGGGAAACGTGCCCAGAACGCTGGCAGTATTGGCACGTTGAATGACAATGCTGAATCTCTGACAATATTATTGATTCTTTTTTTGATGCGCGTTGTTCTCTTTGCCCTGTCCCTTTTGTATATAGGTTTGTTTTGTTATTAGTCCTATATTTTAGAATATATAAAAAATAAACAAATAAGGTTTGTTTTTAATAAAAAGAGACACTTTAGGTTTGCAGTTTTCTTAAGTTTGCTAAAGTGACACTGGGCGGGTCACACTTGCAGGTTAAATTAGGGCCATTACACAGTGGATGCATGAGGACAGGCGTCGTAACCGAGGCAGGCTTAAGAAACACCCGCGTGACGAGGAGTTTGGAGTCTTTTTTTACGGATTGGCTCGAGAGTACAAAATTCAAACAACATTGGAAGTTTTTGAGAATGCAAAAAAAATGCTGTTGAATCATTACGTGAATAAATTATTCATTTTTTTTAAGCTAAGGGCAGTTTTAACGGTGGCCGTCTTTTGGCAAAAAATATATTGAAAGAGGCCAATGTTTTCGGATATCAATTTTAATATTAGACCGTTTTGCCTAGTTGTTATAGGAGCATTTAATAAAGTCTGACTGGTTTAAAAAAAATACTAGACAAATATATCTAATAAAAAGTATCATTAACAATCATTTATTAACCTTACAGCTATAACCTAAGTAGACTATAAACTAAACTATACAGAAATCCAAGCATTCTACAAACTCAAACATAACATAACTCAAATAAAATTATATCAAATTCACTGTAGCCTGATGAAGTTCACAGGAGTAGCACTGAAAGGTATTGAAAATGTTGAGAAGTGATTTTAATTTGATTTTTAATTGTATTTTAATTGAATTTTAATTGTTGTTTGATTGTATTTTAATTGATTTTTAATTGTATTTTAATGGTATATTAAATTGTATTTTTAATTGTATTTCTGTTAGTCCTAATATCTTTGTGCATTGCATTGGCGCTAGGTATAGCCGTCAAGGTGTTATTTACATTATTTCGAATAAATAAAATAAATAAATAACAGTTATCTATCACCTCATCACGTTACAAGACGTACGGCCATGCGCCATCGGGTCATGGTAGACATCCCTCCCATACGCACAAAGCGTTTTGCCAATACTTTCATTGTGTGCACTGCTAAGGAGTGGAACTCCCTTCCGGAATATTTATCCCTGGCAACCTCGGGGTCTTTAAGTCAAGAGTGAATAGGTTTCTTCTAGGCAAGCGTGCTTCACCGTAGACCACATCATCACTTAACATCAGGCGAGATAGTGGTCAATCGCGAGCCTATAGATTATAAAAAAAAACAAACGCTTTTAGTCTCCGAATGTTAGGAGTAGGTACACCCACATTTCATATGTAATTGGGAGCGGACCTATTGCCATCAACCGGTCATAGCCTGGCGGGCCAGGCCTGCTACTGAGAAATTCCAGTAATATTTCGCTCGACCGGGCATCAAACCCTGGACCGCAGTGACTGTAGCGCTTGCGACCACTATAGAACAACGACCAACAAACTAAAAATCAATGCCAATTTAATTCCCACAAGCATAGCTGCAACTAATCCCAAAAATAAACTATCTCCAGAGACTTACCCTAACGAATCTCAATAAATGACACTCGAATCAAAACCTCTAATCGAATCACAGTGACATCTATCGGATATAATTTAAACAAATCACACTTGCAAACGTTAATACGATCCGGGAACACGCCATTACCGCGCCCCCTTCATAAATCCACAGATAATATAATAATCTTATTCATAACAAACTTAATATGGCCATAAAATTAAATATTAAAACACGCTGTATAGAGCTCAACGATCCGCGCAAATTGCTTCTCTTTCTACCTGTTTCTTTTCAATCCTCATACAAAAGACAGAGATAGATATAGATCTGTTAGCATGACTTTACAGTCGTTCTGTAAGTAATGAGGGCCGTCACGCCCCGCAATCAGATTCCGGCGCCATGATTGGTCGTTTAGCAGGTTCGAAGTTTGAAACGGTGTTTTTTTTTCTGTGTAATTTTCGTTTATTGTCTATGTGTTAATGATGCGTTCAGCCAGCGGTAATTATTTAATCTCGTTAGTTTAGTTTACGTTTCATTAAATTGTTTTGTAATTTGTTTATTGTGGGTTATTTAATTTTGGAATGTTATTTTTTATTGGGTGTGTGTTTGTTTTTTTTGGTAAGGCCTAAATTGGGGTGTGACTGTGAAGACTTGTGAAGAGACTCATGTTGACATGAGCTTCTTATTTTCTAAAGTTCTAGCTTCTTTCATAATTCCATGCATGCTCTTGATGCTCTATCGTTCATCATCATCATCCTTTTAATGTTCCCTCTGCTGGGACAAAACCTTTCTCTTTATGAGAGTGAATGGGCCTTGATCCACGCTCATTGCGAAGTGGTGAGTGTCACATGTCTTCAATTTATGGTTCTAGGACATGCCGGTTTCCTCAAGATGTTTTCCTTCACCGTTTTTCTGCCCCATCGTTAAAGTCATTATAAAAAAAACCGTTGCCTCACACTAGGGATTTATCCTGAATCTTTGGTTCGTTTACAAACATAAATATACTCACATTTGCAAAACAGCCAAACCCGGAATAACAATTAAAAAATTAAAAGATTAAAACATTTAAGTGTGCACCGAGTAGCTGATCGGTGGAACAAATATATTTTGTTATGTACAGATAGTCGTTTTGGATCTAGCTGTTTGGGTACTGTGAGTTTGGTACAGATTATGTATGCAAACGCACCCACGATACAGACGATATTCATTGTGGAGCAACGTTCATTTTCCAGAAAAGAAGGAAAGAAAGAGTGGCTTATTTATTTATTTAATATAATGTACACACACAGTATAATACATAAAGACAACACATCAACACAATAGAGTACCTACAAGGGCACTGCTTATTTCTTAAGAAATTTCTGCCAGCAGACCCGCGAAAAGGAAAAATGGAAAAGAAATATAGACAATAGTGTGTGAGAACAGCAAAATAAGTAAAGTGAACGACTTAAACTTAGATATACAAATTAGCGCACCTAAAAAAAAAAAAAACATTTATTGTCTTTGGCAATGGTTCACAATTTGGATTAGTGACTTAAAAACTGAGAACAATACAATTGTCAGAGGATTCCTCTGCAGCCAAACTAGGTTAGAGCCTGTATTTCGGTATGCAGCTTCACCCACAGGAACGTTTACGCAATAAACTTAGTTATTACTAATTAAAATACGGAACCTAATACAAAATCAACAAAATAAGAATAAATTTAAAATAAAAATTTGTTGAATTAAAATGACAAAATCCTAATAATAAATCAATAAAAAGAATAAAATTAAATGATAAATTACATTGAAATTATAAAATCGCAATTATTTAATATAATATTAAAGCAATCGAAGTAAATTACAACCATAAAATTGTCAATTGAAATAAATTAAAACTATAAAATTAACAATTAAATTAAATTAAAAATTATTAAATGAACAATTGAAATGGGTAAATCGAAACTATAAAATTACCAATTGAAATACATTAAGAAATTAACAATTCAAATATAAATATATACAAATGTAAATACATAATTGTAAAATATATAGATACTTATGTATAATATATATGTATATATAAATAAAGATCAGACTAGAGAGGATACATAACGCTCTTTTAAACGTTTTTTGAATATTGAGGTAGTATTTAAATCTCTGATGCTAGGAGGAAGTGAGTTCCACAATCTTACAGCATGGACAGAGAAGGAATAGGAATAGTAACTGGTTCTATGTGGATGGGATTTAAGGAGGGATTTGAGATGTGATCTGCACAGTGCATCTCTGGGGCGAGCGTAAGAGAATCGCTCACGCAGGTAGGATCTTAGCCATCTTGAGTTATTTTCCTCACGAATCGTCTACCATATTTTCGAGGCCTGTACAGGCACGGCTCTAGGCAAGTGCAATTCTTTCAGCGATGATGATTCTCGGACAGTCAGAAATGTTTGGAATTGCCAACCGCCATCTAAATGTGACGTGATCAATCTTTCACATTCTGGCAATCGCTATCGGTGATAGAATGACACTATCTAGAGTCTCTGGTATGTACCTACCTACGCAGCACTGATTTCCTTTACCAACCTCCCGTGACAGCATAATTTTCTTTCAATAACGAAACTTAAACCCCAACAAAGTCACCACTTAAATATTCAAAACGTCACAAAAAATATGAATTGCAAATGTTCTTGTTTTGCAACAAACACTTATATCCCTACGGATATTCCATAAAATTATGTATAATAAAATCATTTCGTTACGCGGATCCGAATGTCATCTCCCATCACTAAGAGTGCTCTTAAAAACCGTTACTAATGTCACAATTCGATTTCAAAGTTTCACATACATCTGAGTTTAAGGAAATTGAACCTTAATTCAACAGAGATAAATTTTATTTGAGAGCATTAATGTCACGTTTTGATTGAAAAGTTATACTTACATCTGAGCTGAAGGAAGTTGAACCATGAAACTGAAGGAATTAGGTTTATTTGAGAGGAAAATCATGTTTGTATTGTATTGGTGGAATAGAAAAGACTGTTGTGATACATTTTAGTAGTGAGGCAAAGGAAATTGAATTTTATCTGCCTAGAATTATATTGTATTTTCCAATAAAATGATGATGTAGTTGAATACAGTGCAGAAGCAAAATAAAAATGCACTTTGTAAATGATTTGTAGAATTTTATTACATAAGAAATAGAGCACAAAATTATTTAAACATAGTTCTTGCGTAGTAAACTTAGTTTTGTAATAGCGATGCAATTTCGCGCGCTTTTCCCCCGAAAATGGCGGTCTTTTGACATTTTTGACAGTTGCTAAAGGGGAGTCGTATTTGTGCCGGAATCAGTTATTCCTTGGGGATAGGTAGAGACTAGAAGGATTTAATTCAAGTGCTGTGTAGACTAAATCACTGATAAGTGAAATATTTCTGAAACCACTAATCAAAAAGTAATAATATTAATACCAGCCTATAATGTACAGGGAAAACTTTGGAGAGGGTATAACGCAGAAAACTTACGTGACGTTGCATTTTCTCTTGAATCATACCTACCGCAAGCCGCGTTAAGAAACTTCGTTTTAACATAGGTATAATAATAATGGTATATACAGGTAATAAAGAGTGCGCTATGTTATGCCAGAGGGCGTACAAATGTTTGCAAGTATGTAATTTAAAATTAAAATAAAAAATAAGCCAGCTAAATCTCAGTAATTAAATAAAGCCTGGACAATAAAAGAACTTATAAAGGATTGCATTATACAAATTAATATAAATCAATGTCAATGTAAATATCAATAAAAATCAATGGCAATAAAAAGTGAAAAATAATAATAGTAACAATATTTAAATGTTTTTTTATTTTATTTTTTATAGAATAATATTTAAAAATGTAAAAATATGTATAGGTATAAAATGTATAAATGAAATATAGAAAACAAAAATGTCAATACAGTACATGCCAAGACACAGACTGAAATACAGATACTTTTCTTTCTTTCTTTAATATGCTTTGCACACCAGTAAGGATTTTAGTCGTTTCTTAAATAAGCCCGTTTTAGTTTTCGCCTTGTATCTTAGATACACAGGCTAAAAATAAGGTAATTAGGCCATATCTTTCAACAAATTCGTTAACAAGGCAAGCACTTATCTTCTTTAAACTAATTTATGAACATCTAATTGCCTATTACATAGGAGATGCAACAAGGCAGCTTATCATCAAAATAAGAAAAAGTTATTTAAAAAAACAAAAACCCGACTGCTTAAGAAGCGAACTAAAAAGTTAAAAGAACTTTAAAATTCGAAAGGTTTGAAAATTCGGTAAAACGCGTTTTTCGAAAATTGTTAGACAAATAAGTGCTCAAATTATTAACTCCCTTTACTTATTTGACCATTTTTTGAGGCTAAAAACTGAAAAAAATGGTGTTATACCGAAATTTGCAACCAATGGTTAGCATATTTAACCACGTAGGGATTACGGATCAAAAAACTGGGCATAATATACGACCTTATAGTTCGCCATAAGAACAATCACCAACATTTTTTATACATTCTGTATAAGAATATGAAAGCTTAACAGATCATAATAGGTTATTGATTTATACATGGCGTATAGCCACTTAGGTACGAGTACGACTGTACAAATATACGAATACGACGGCACGAGTACGAGAGTACGGTTGGCAATAAAAGTCTATTAACTCTGCTACTTATAAAGGTCATATATATTGTAACAAATTATTCGCACCTTTTTTTCGACTTCTTCCGCGTATGTATTTTTTGTAGCATTTAAGAGCTTATAAGTAAATTTATTTTTCCTTCAGTCGCCATTTTAATTTAAATACTTAGAGTCCAAATCATTTCTAGCGACTTTGCTTAAAACGACATAGTACGCAAGACTTTTTTTTATATTAGCCTACACTGTCCCACTGCTGTATTCTTTTCCTAAGGCACCTCGAACCAACCCTTGCTGTAGGCGTCTAAGGCCCAGTTTTTGTCCGAAGTTAACTCAACCAATGGTTAAATATGCTAACCAATACCTACTGTTGAGTTGTATAGTTGAGGCTGAAGAAGCTAATTGTCCTGGTGTCGTTGGATATAGAGGGCGCCTTCGATAGCGCCTGGTGGCCAGCTATTAGAGTCAGACTGGCTGAGGAAAAGTGCCCGGTCAACATCAGGCGGCTGATAGACAGCTACCTCGATGGTAGGAAGGTCAGGGTTCGGTATGCCGGTGAGGAATGCACTCGAGAGACTAGCAAGCGTTCAGGGGTCGATTGGGGGTCCAATCCTGTGGAACCTCCTTCTCGACCCACTACTGCAGGACCTAGAGCAGCGTGGACTTTTCGCGCAGGCGTTCGCGGATGACATCGTCTTGGTCGTGGATGGGGACACGGCGACAGAAGTCTCGAGATCTGCCAATGCAGCCCTCGCCCATGTTCATGATTGGGGCGTCCGAAATAAGCTGAGGTTTGCACCGCACAAAACCTGTGCGATGACCATAACCAACAAGCTTAAGTACGACACTCCAATACTGAGCATGGCCGGGGTCGACATCGGTATGGTCAAGAAAATGAAGTTGCTGGGTCTAACCATAGACGAAAAGCTTACTTTTAATGAGCATGCCGCGAACGCCTGCAAGAGGGCAGCTGACATTTACAAGCAGCTGTCCCGAGCCGCAAAGGTGAGCTGGGGATTGAACACACAAGTAATACACACAATTTACACAGCAACGATTGAGCCCATAGTTACATACGCAGCCGCCGCCTGGGCACCCGCTGCAAAGAAGTTGGGTATACGGAAGAGGTTAGGCTCAGTTCAACGAGGATTCGCTCAGAAGCTCTGCAAATCCTACCGCACTGTCTCATTGAACTCGGCACTGGCCTTGTCTGGGATACTTCCTCTAGACCTGCGCATACAGGAGGCAGCCGCCCTGTATGAAGCGAGGAGAGGGTCAACCCGGTTTGTGCCAGGAGACAGGGAGATCGAGAGTGCGGTGAGGTTTGCGAAAGCTCCTCATCCGGCTACGCAAATGCCCCTGGACTTCATATGCCTGGCAGACCAAGAGTTACTAGACAGTAACAATGTGCAGACGGTGCGAATATTCACCGACGGCAGCAAGATTGAGGGGAAGGTAGGAGCCGCATTGTCCATTTGGGATAATGTAGGCGAAGTCCGGAACCTCAAGCTTAGCCTTGCCGCGTACTGCACAGTCTACCAGGCGGAACTCCTGGCCATTTGCAAGGCCACTGAAGTGATCCTCAAGCGGCAAGAGGCGAGCTATGGCTTGTACAGCGACTCAATGTCCGCATTGCAGACGCTTGCAAACCATGGCTCTCTCCATCCCCTGGCAGTTCGCGCGCGCGCCAACCTGGTTCATGCCCTGGGACAGAGCAAAGCTGTGACTTTGTTCTGGATCAAGGCCCACGCGGACCTGCCGGGGAATGAGCGAGCGGACGAGTTGGCAAAGGAGGCAGCGTTGTCGTCACGGAGGAAGCCGGACTACGACCAATGTCCGGTTTCATTTATCAAGCGACAGATCCGTTTGGAATCGCTTGATGAATGGAATCGAAGATATGTGTCGGGCGAGACCGCTTCCGTGACGAAAATGTTCCTTCCGGATGCAATAGCTGCCTTCCGTATTGTACAACAGGTGCGGCCCGAAGGCGTCCTCACGCAAGTTTTGACGGGGCACGGTGGGTTCTCTGAATACTTGAATCGCTTCAAGTGTAAGGAGAGTCCATCGTGCGTCTGCGATCCAGGCGTGGCAGAGACTGTCCAGCACATACTTGTAGAGTGCCCGTTATTTATCAGGGAACGCTACCGACTTGCATGTGAGCTGGACAGGAAAATAACGAGGGAGAGCCTGCATGGGCTCATGGACAAAAAGACCAGGGAAAAGTTTTTGGAATATTGTCTTAGAGTAGCCACTGCGGTTATACGTCGAAACAAAACCTGAAGCGCACCGTGCTTCATTAGTATTTTGTGTAATATTTAAATGTAAGCACGGAATGCAGCACAGGCACGTATAGCCGACAGTATTTCATGTTAGTACCTAAGTTCCCAGCTTGTGTAAGATTACTGTGATATTTTTAACATCTGTGCTTGTGGGTTTTATCCCTAATTATATTGTACTTGCTTGCTGTGATAAATTGCCTTTTCTGTATACTGTGATAACCAGCATTCCGCACAACTGTGATATATTGCACCTTATTTATTGCATACTGTATTTTTACACCTATTTTTATAAGTAAATAAATCATGCCCTTAGAATAGAATAATAAAAGTGGGTCTCCTACCCACAGAATGCAAGGTGATGTATGAAAGAAAGAGTTAGTATGAAGAATGAATGTACGAGAGGCATGAAAGATTGACCGGAATGTTAGAGGTTAAGCACATAAGGCGCCAATTAAGTTGGCGGGGATTAGTGTTAAGAAAAATAAAAATAATAAAAAATAAAACCAATACCTACTTTCAAAATTCGGTAAAATGCGATTTTCATCAATTAATATTAGCCTCATAAATGGTCAAATAAGTTGGAGAGTTAATTATTTGACCATTTGTTAGACAGCATTTACTATTTTTAAACGGTTACGAATGTATTTTACTCAAAACACATTATTTAGAAAGCTAAAGTGTTGATCAACTTTTTTTGCTGACTTTACGAGTCCCCCACCTAACAATAATACCCGATGGGGGATGGGAAGACTCGGCAAAATGTTTGAAAAGTTACAGCCAAAACACAGTCAAGTTCCCATGATAAGTAGATTCGAAATAGGAAGCTGGACAGTTTGTTATAAACATCGTTTTGCTAAATCACAGAGATGATTTCTGGGTAAAAATAATTATTCTAAACATTAATAATAATTTACAAATTTTGATAATAATAGGATTTGGAATTTTTGATTTATCAGATCGATAAAAATTGTCAAAGATAAAGCGCATAAAAGTTCAGAAATACAAATACAAATAAAAAATTATTTCTCTTTTTTTTGCTTTTTTGAGAGTGAGGGCTTGTGACATTACTTGTGAGTAATAAGTTTAATCAAACGTGACGTCACGTCAAATTTTAACCAACTGCAACGTCGTTATTATTTGTTTACGTAATAAGAGGAAAAATATTTTCAGTTATCATCTTTATTATAAAACGATAAAGATGACAAAAAGACATACCTAGGTACTAAGTTGAAATGTAAATGATTACCTGGGTAACTTAGAAAGTGCAAACAAGACTTGAAATCACGGATAGAACATCTTACTAGATATAATATAAACTTTAAACTCAAACCTCTTTTCCGCAAACTCGAAACCACAATATAATCTGTGGCATGTAATTTGGCGCGCTGTCACGATGACAGCTCGGCGGAAGGGGCGTGGCTTCCGGCCGCGTTCCGTTTTACTTAACGCACGCTCGCAAAATGACACGACCCATTAAAATCGACCAGTATTTCTTGAACTACCCTCCGCTTGCCTTTGATCTTAAATGTTGACAATCTTTGAGACTCAAGTGGTTTTGGAAGTGGATATTTTGAATTGTTATCCTATTATGTTTTTGATACATTTGTGGTTGATTTCGTGTCTGATTTTGAGAGAAGTTTAAATATAAATAGTAAAATTGATTCGTAAGATAATTAGCTATTATACTATATCTAACATTTTTTTATTTTTATGAAATAAATTTATGTTATTATTTGTATTTGACTAATTAATTTGCTTAGTTGCTACGGGAAAGCAAATACCCTGAATGAGCATTAATGAAAAAAAAAATCCTCGTAGAGTTGTGACTATACAGACAGTTGTTCTCTGTCTATGTGTGTGTGCAAATGTTAGTTGATGTTTGCATTCACGATCCAGGAGAAATACCTGAAAATAGTATCAATGATGTTTCATATATATTATTATGTCGTGATGGCCCAGTGGCTAAGACTTGAGGCTTGAGGTCGTGGGTTCGAATCCGGGCAATTACCAATGTGACTTTTTCAAATTCATATGTAATTTCCAAGTTTATCTTGGACATTGCGGACAACGGTGAAGGAAAACATCGTGAGGAAACCTAAGCTTATAGTGAGTTTATTATAAGATTGTGCTCCATTGGTGTAATTGCTGCAAGGCGTTCCAGTGCGAGGATAAACTAATAAATAAATAATATTGAGGTAGAAACGTTTTACTGATGTCTGCACGGCAACAAAAACACAAGCTGACAAGCTTGAGTGAACTCAGTCCATACTTCGTCTGGCCGCGACAAGAACGCACGTTTAACCAGTATGTTTATCTCTTTCTGAAAATGGGGTCTATTTATATCTTTGTGACCTTTTAACCTACTCAGTGATAGAAATAAAGTTCCAAAGTTGCATAGGTCCTAGTCCTATGTAGGTAGCTAAAGTAAAAGTAGTTTTTATTTCTTTATAGTGAGAATGATGTCTCTGTTGGTAAAATTTCATTGCTTAGTATGGCGCATTTTTTTTATTTGATGGACGGTTCTTTTCAACATTCATTGGTTACAAGCCATTATTACTCCTAAACCAGAGTAATGACTATAGTGATCCTAAATTCGTCAAAAGCCCTAAATCATTATCTGCCTAGCTAAAAGATACCCGAATTACCCAGTAATTAGAGTGCGGAAGCATTCATTCCGCATCCATTACCTAACAAAAGAAACGAATGCTTCAATATTTTATCCACTCATAATACCCAATACAGCTAAACCACCATTAGGGTGGTCTCCTATAAATAATCCTTAACAATATATCGAGAGCTCATCCTAAACTGGCCGTCTCCACTAATGGGATAATTAATAATGTCACAATTTATGGCGCGGAACGAAACGACTCGACGCCATTTTGGCAACAAGAAAAAGAATTATTGAAATATTTTTGAAGATATGTTTACAAATTATTTGGTGATGCGGTTGAGATAGTTTTACGCTAATTTAGTTTCGTGTTGCGATTGTGATGTGTCAAAATTAAATAGGTAGGTACTCAACAAATGTTTTAGATAATGTTTTTTGGAGCGAATATTTTGACAGCGTGGTTCCTGGGCCGACCGTAAATTACTTTTGTCCTACTCAGGTTGGTTTTCAAGCAAATAATGGTAAGCTGAATTTTATGGTTGTGTGTAATAATTAATTTAATACACGGATTAAAATTAACTTGTAAGACGTATTACTTTTTTACCGAGCCTGGGTAACACGGGTAACCAAATTTTCACGGCAAAAGCCGTTTTCATATTTTCCAGCTTTTAATTTTATTTGAGAATTCACAAGTTACGCGGTTATCACTGCCGCATATTTTGATACATTTTAAATCTGTATTCTAATTGTGTATGAAATAAAGAGTCTCTTTTTCGTTTAACTAATAAAATTGACTTGGACGCGAGATTTTTATAAAAATAAGTCAGACAGATTTAAAATTTTCGTAGGCGAAATTATTAAGAAAATGATTTTGTTTAACGTATAAAAATACGATTAACGGTTTGGACGTGATGGTCATTTTAAAATCAGTTACAGAATCAGTTCACTGTACAGTTAGTAAAACAATAGTTTAAAACAATATTTTTTTAATTATAGTATGTGAGTTTATATGTTTGTAAACGCACCCAGACAGACACAGACACAGTAGACACAGCGATCATTGTACCGATAGTCGTGTCAGCCAATGGCTTAATTGCCACGAGCCTCGACCAACACCTTAGGAGGCTCTCGTTAGGTGGCTGGGTCAAGGGTTTCATCCAGAAAGCAGTACTGTTGGACACAGCTCGTATTGTTAGGAAGTTTCTCTCTCTGAAGCCCTGACCGCCGGAAGCTTGGACCCTGTTCCCGATACCGGTAGGCCTCTATTTTTTTACTTTGAGTTTTAATTTATTTTATCAAAATATTTAAAAATGTACAAAATAAGAAAACTGATAAATAAAGGACATAATAATGAATCATATAAGTAGGGTAGAATTGGGGGTTCTGGATCACTTGCTCTCGCTTTGCTCGAGCGCATGATCCAGAACCCCCAATTCTCCACACATAAACACAATATCATTTTAAGCTTAAACATTTTTAGTAGTTATAGGACAGTTATTTATATTATTAATTAAAGAAGGTATTTCATCTTCTGGCAGTATCTGGTAGCATAGAATGTCTTCTGAATCAGGAAACACTATATCACGCACTATACTTCTTGTTATTAATTTAGTGTCAGGCACAGCATTTGGTGACCTTGCAGCCAGTTTTTCAGGACCAGGATGTATGTTGCCAACTCGACCAAATGTAAGGAGCTCATTGCGACCTCTCTTGAGCGTTAGATATGTCGTATTTTCAATGGTGGATTTTACTGAGTTTTGCTCTGTCTTGCTTGTATTGTCCTGAAGTTTTGATGAACTGGTGTTCATTATTTTTTGGTCACTAATGTCTTGAGTAAATAGAATCTCACCACTAGTATTCTTGAAAATAAGTTTAGAAATGCCTTCCAAATCAAATTTCGATGAATGAAACATATTGTGAATAATATTCATTTATTATTTTTCTTGATATAACAAGCGTTGATTAAGATGGAACCATCACATTACAATGCTAAGAGTTTAATGCTGTGTGGAGATATGCATATTTCATTATATATTCTCTCCCTTTCACAGCGTTCAAATAAACACAATCAGGATAATGTATAGCATGTTGCATCCAAGGATCGTCATAAATCTCCCAATCTTCGATAACACCACCGCATGAGAAACATGCTGCAATATCATTTATACTATTTCCATAGTAAAAGAATCCTGCGTCAGCCATTTCCATCACTAATCTTTTCTTTTTATTAAACACCCCCCAGTAATAATTAAATGAAAATTCAAGCATTTTAAACTTGTTATACATGTCATATCGAGGTTTGTATTCATTTTGAGACATGTTCTATTCACTTTCTAATTCAATTATAAACGTATAATGATATCATCTACCTTTTGTCAACAACTTATAAAGACCGGACAGCGGTATGTGGAGGGGGAGGGGGGGGGGGTAGAAAACTAAGATGTGTTTTACCTAACTATAGAAATAAAACAAAAACAATATTTATTTTAGAATTTTATTATCAAAGCACCACTTATTTAAACATAATACATTTTTTAAAGCACATACAGAGTCATGATAAATACAGTTATATAAATCTTGAGAATGTTTATATAGATCGTATAAACTTATCAAACTAGAACAACCTTTATCTTCTAAATTAAATATATTACAATTACTATTTTCTAAAATATGCTTTAACCACAACACTTTTTCTGAACCTTTAACGTAGATACATTTATCTCTTAAAATATCTATAACCAAATTCTGATAATAAGAATAGGGTAAAAATCCTTCACACCAGTGTATCTTTCTGTTACGTTCAATCCAAGAAACTTGTTTTTTTTCTAGTTTCGTTAATTTTGAAAATGGAAATGGTGGCTTTATTAAAAACACTTGTAATTTTTTATCATACAATATAGCGATTTCTTTTATTATAAATTCATTTGTCTCTGTTTTAAAGCCTTGAATATCCACAATAGCAATCATGATAACCTGCGCACAATGTTGCTGAGAGGTTTGTATTCCACAAGTCGATCGTTTATAATCAAACAATATGCAGTCGTCTTATCTGGTATTGCCGTAGAACATTCAATTTCCAACCTCACGTCCACTGGACCTGTTTTCAGGCTATCGTTTTGTCTTGAGCAGTCTAAGATAAAGAGAGGAGCTTTTTCTTTGAACTCCTTTAGATCAAGCAACGGGTCTATTGGACAGTTGTAATACGACTGACGAAATTTCACAAACATTTCGTATAATATACTATATTTGTTCTCAGAAAACTTTAAACCTAAAGGTTCATATGGATAATATTGAGAATTCAAAAAGAGCGTAACGTTTGTTACTTCACAATGATCGAATACTGAACCGTCTTTAGTTTTATTATTTTTTCGATTAGTTTGTAAACAAAAAATTACATATCTAGGTTTTTCCAATTGTGAAGCAGTTTTAACTGACCAAGAATGCTTTGTTGTTTTAGGTAGTAACGGATACTCATACAAATCCCAATTTCTAAACGCCAACTGAATAGGTTTATCTCTTTCTAAATGTTTTAAAAGTGACAGTCGTTCTCGGTCTGATACTTTTATATGCGGTACCCTCCACTGAACTCTTTGTACATCTATTTGAAAATTAACAATATCATCAGTAAGGATAACGCTATTTAAATTAGTGTTACTTCTGTTCAATATAAGTTCATGTTTACAATTTATCACTATTTTATTATAATCCTCTGCAAATCCTAATACCTTATTTAATGGTATCACCGCACTAAAATGCCCATCACTTTCAAATCCCTCTAAACTCCAACCCCATAGGGCAGCAACTTTATTTTCTGCTTCATTTAATGAAATGTATGATTTTATTGTTGATGTTATTCCAGAATTTTTTATGCGGTCTATTTCAATACCATTCATTTCGTATCTGATGTCTTGAAACAAAAACATAACAGAGTTATTAGTGAACGTAACATTTTTCTTGATTGGATTCCCATCTTTACCGAAGAGCTTCGCTTTTCCTTCGATGTAAATTGAACTGGCTGATGGTAGCACGTATATGTCTTGCTGGTGGATGGGAATTCTGATTTCATCGTTTTCTCTAAAGCTGTTATTGTAGGGATTGTATGAATGGACTTCATAACTTTCGATCGAAGTGTCGAAGTGTGGTAATTCAGTAACCTGTAGTATATTCATACTTTAAATCCTAGGGCTTTTAGAAAATCCTTATTTGCTTTAGTCAATTTCTTAACTTTTTCCTTGCGTCTTTGCACCTTAACAATCGCAGAAGAACTAAGACGTTTTTCATTCGCTTGAGTGTTTTTATAATGTACTATCATTTTGTTTTCCTTAAGTGAAGACGTAACTGAACTTGTTCCTCTCCAAAATTAATACAGTGTCCAAATTGATCTACAATCTTAACAGATACCGATGAAATTATATTTTTATTTACTGGAAAGTAAATAACATTTTGCGGTATTTCCATGCACTGTTGACCTGGAGTAGTATCAGACACAAATTCATGAATAAAATGAGTTGGTAATCCGCTGCAGTACGAACCCTGAACAAGATCACATTCGATTCTGATTACAGACAGACCTTTGTTAATAATGGGAATATTTGGTCTTGATTTTAATACTGAAAAAAAAAGTATATCAAACCGCACTCATATTGATCTGACAAATGCAATGGTGGTTGAAAGTATGAAACTAGTTCCGATTTTTTCCCAGAGATGGTAATCGTAGTAGACATACTTCTATACTGACAACTTTCGACAGATCCTGCTTATTTTATTCCTTCACTGCACCAAAAATTCTTCAAAAAGTTTAAACAAAGATGTCCACAATTAAAAGGGTGATCACGCTGAATATTATCATAATTATAGTGAACTTTGGATCCCAAGTATTTTATAAATTCCTTAGGAGGCTTGAGATTTCCGTAACTATCAAAATACTCAATATAATCGTTGTATTTTGCATAGGCTACCCAATGAGAACCAGGATTTTTAGAGCTATCTAAATTTATTACTCCACATTCTTTTTTAAAAGGATGTTTAGGGAGCTTATCTCTCATAAAGACACCTCTGAAATAGGGAATATTATTTCCATACTTCAAAATGTCCAAATTACTCAAGGCTCGTTTGGGTAGCCAATATCTTAGTTTTTTTCTTTTGATACAAAAATACCGAGTCCATCTTTATGCGGTTTAAGGTGTATTCCTTTTCCGATGCAGAGAGCTTCCATCTTTTCATTGTGTCTCTTCGATTCAGCCCATAACTTTTTCGCCATCTTGAATTCATTTATGGTTTTAGCAATACCAGCTGCGCCACCTGCTAAAGCTCCCGCCGCAGATAATCCCGCAAAAATCGGAATCAACGGCAATACTCCACCAGTTTATGGTATAGGAATAACACGAGGAAGTTTAATGGATGAATCACCAGCTAATTCTCTGGCAGCGGCCATAGCTAATTCTATTGCCACTTTCTTGCATTTCGGTTTTAATTTTTTTATATGTTTCCCCGTTTTTCTAATAACATTTCTAAATTTATTTTTTAATCCTTTTCCACATTTAATTTTAGGAGAACTCTTTTTGTCGTCTTTTTTTAGACCAAATCCAGTTTTAATTTTTGCCGTCATAGCACTGCTTACTAAGCGTGCTGCCAGTTTTTCCCCTACACTCGCATCTGAGGCAAGTGCGCGCTCTTTAGCCATATTTAACAAAACTAAATCTGCCTTGTGGCGATCCTTTAACTTTGAAGACTCGTGATAAGCAATGTCGTGTTGTTTGCAATATTCATCTAACTTGTTAACACCTTTATCTCCACGTGTAAGCCTTTTAATTAATTTAGTGCCAGGCCCACAATAATTGTATCCCGGTAAATGTAATTCAAATGGTAAATGATTTATAATCCAATTGAGAAGACTACTCTCTTCAATACACATCATAAGACTGACACATTTGGACTGAACACTTAATAAATATTCGATTTATCAATCCAACTGTTTTCAGAAGAAGGCAAACCTAACCATTTAACCAAAACCCTGTTTCCTTTCCTTCTAAGAACTTTTTCAACCAGATACATGTGAGGATTTTTTGTCTTTTGAAGCTCTTGTACATAAAATGCTCCTAAAATGGGTTGGCCTCTGATTGCATCTTCAATTAAGTAGGTGATAGGAGTTGTATTTTGTTTTTTTCGAACTTTAAATATTTCTGTCGACCAGTTGGGAGTATATCCTTTTTCAAATGTCCCCTTATACTTACTAATGCGTACATAATCACCCTCTTTAAACTTGCTTTTTAGGCTAATAGTTTTTACTAGACTGAAATATCTTTGTAATATGTGTTTTTTATTAGTGTTATCCACGTTTGCTGGGATTTCATCAATTGTACGATGATAGGCGTGATTGTATTCATAAATAACATTATTAAGAGTACTGTCTATCCAATTATAGTTACCTTTTAAACTAAATTTCTTGTACAGTTTCGATTTCAATGTTCTAATAAATCGCTCGACTATTGACGCCTTTTTTGTTGAGAAGGTTGAATAATGGTTTATGTTATAAGATTTCATAAGGTTTTGAAATATGTTATTATAAAATTCTGTTCCATTATCCGTTTGCAGATTTTTGGGAACACGTCCACTAACCAACAAAATCTTGAAAGAATTGCATACACTATCCTTTGTCTTACTTTTCAAAGGAAAGGCCCAGGCGTATTTCGAAAATGTGTCAATAACAGCAAGAATAAACTTGAAATTTTTATTTTCTTTGGAAATTGATTGCATATCAATTAAGTCTGCTTGCCAAAGGTCATCTATATCTTTCATAATAACATGTCTTCGTGGAAAGTTTAGTCTTGCATTTTTATGTATTTCGTTGACTACGTCGGCTTTACTCATATTTTTAATTCAGTATATCAACATTTGTCTTGAACCCACCAATAATACTGAATGAAAAGCATACTATCTCCACTATTTATTCTCTAATTATATCAGCTTCTTTTAATTCTTCAATTATCGATAAAATTTCATTATCATGATTTGTATTGCCAGCATCTCTTGAAGCGACTAATAATTTTAATCTCTCAACCAATTCATTGGGATCATCCCAATATACCAAGTCGGTATTGTTTTTGTACTTCTTTAACTTTGGCAAGTTGCCTCCAAGTTTGGCGTGAATGTTATCATTTAACGTGTCAGTAAAAAATGGTCTGATTATTTCACGATATTTTATTCCTTTATCACCTTTTATTTGGCCTTTAGGATTAAAGTCTCTTTTGTGAGCATTTGTGTAATGCAATATATCCTTGTAGACAAGTTTATCTTTAGGGGATACTAATTGTAAATCAGGTTTTTTTCGAAGTAAAAGTTCTTTCAGGCCAGGAGTTAAATTGTAAGATTTATCACCGATTTTAATCAAAATGACGCTATCGTTGTTCAAACTATCAATTTTAGAAAATGATACTATCGAATTACCCATAAATAAAGTTTTGTTTTCACTTCTTATTCCAAACGGTATATTTACACCATCATAAATATCATAATCCTCTAATGAAATCTCTAAATCATCTTCCATTTTAGGAGGTTTTTTAACCAAGTGTGTGGAATTTTGATTTGGTTCGTAACAATCCTCAAATTTTGTAGTCGACCTACTATTAATTTCATCCAATTTAATATCTCCAGAACATGTGGGGGTTGTATTTTGTAACAAAAATATTTTTCCCATATTTGTGTTGGAATCAGCTAGCGTTTTAAGAGGATCTGTGACAGGTTTAAGCATTTTATCGAGTGACAAGTTCATTGTGTGTTCCTGGTTCTTCATATGTTTTATTTTATTCTTTATGGAGTCTACGGACTTTATTAATTCTATCTTAATATTTTTCTCCATATTTAATTATCAACTGCGTTCAGCTAGTGAACAAATCATACTGAATTTGTTTTCGCATGTTAATTACTTATATGTATAAACAATAACATGGGGCTTAAACATAACTGGCTATATGTGGGTGTACTATTAGGGTATGCCTCTGCATAACCCTTCGAGGATTACAGACATGAAGTATATAGGAACAATCAATCAAATTTAAAAAAAGTATCGAAGTTCTGCCTGTACCTTCCATTATTTAATGACGATTCTTTGTTAATAAGTAGAAAATTATAAGGTTTACTCCAAACAGTTTGACAAATATTTTTAAACTCTTTCCATTCTAAATCAGAACTTACATGCTCTTCATAAATATGCTTTAAATTTACATCGTCTTGTTTAAATATTATAAGAAAATTTACATTATCACGTAACAATTGTTTCGGAATTTTGGAATAGGTTTGTGATAGGTAGAAGCAATCGATTTGCTTATGTCTACCCATAGAAAAATAATTGCGGATATTAATTTGATTTTCACATGCTACATCATCAAAAATAAATACCGAGTTAGTTAAAGCTTCACTCGGAGATATTACATCTTTGTCATCATTAAACTCGTAGAACTTTATTTGAGGTACTCTTCTTAATACTTCGCTTAAAAAACGATATTTTGGCTGAAAACTTGTTTTTGAGTAAAACTGATCATCACGTTTGTTTTACCACAGTTCGAAGGGCCGCATATTATACAACGAATCGTATTAGGCAGTAAAATGCTGTGTTTGATTTGGTGAGCAGAGTCACTAAAATTTATATTATTATTAACGTTCAGAGATATGGGTTGTTTAATCAACTTCATCTTGCTAATTACTTCAATTCTTTATAGACCTTCATATTTATATACACGACTTATATGGTAAGTAACTTTATCCCAATCCTACAACAAGTTTAGACTTGATTATTTGCATCGTAAAAGATAATAAAAATATGGTAAGTGTAACTTAATTCCTGTACCAGTTTCAATATAGTGAAGCAACAAAGCTCATAATTCAGTTTATTACTATTCTTCCAATAAGTAGGACCTATTCAGAATTAAATCTTCAAGGCAAGTATTTCTATAATTTTATATTTCATATAATTATGATATCTCAATAATTAATTATTAGAATTTATGTCTAACCTTTTTTTTCGTTTTTTACAGAATTATGTCTGTCTCCCCATCGTATAGTCCTGTGGAGAGTGATTTTCTTGCGGTGCGTATTTAATTTATCGTTATTTGAGCCATTTGTAATTTACTTATGTTATAATTATTTTATGTTATTACAGGAAACGAATAATCTTTGTCCAGACGACACCTACTCTCTTGGAAATCCGTTTCTTTTTGCGCAAGACAGGGAAACTTTTTATAACACAGAAGCAGAACTAGCACATCAAGAGTATCTAAATGAAAAAAAAGAAGAACAGAAATCTGTGGAAACTAAAGAACATAAAAGAAAAAAATCAAATATTAACAAGAAGGTCATGAAAAAGTATCCTACACAGTCTTCATCTTACGTTATTCGGAAGGAGACAGGAATACCTCATCATTTGATTAAAATACTTATATATGATCTTACCAGATGTGTTAAAGACAATAAACAAAATTGTGAAATTGACTATGATGTGAGTGACAGCGCTGACGTAAACATCCAATACTTTGTAAAAGATGATTATGATGACATTTTAGATGAAACTGAACATCTAGTCAGCAAAGTAGTGAAAAAATTAAGTAATATGCAGTTTTAAATGTGTGTAATATAAAGAGTTTGTTTTGTGATTGTGAACATTTACCTAAGTGCGTGTTTTGATTATTTGACTATGTTAAATTATGTATTTTGTTTTTGTAATATTTAAGTCTTTCTTTTTGTCTCATGTAAATATATGAATCTGAAAGTTTAATAAATATTATGATTTCCAACTTAACTAGTTTCATTTTGTGTTAGACTGCATGGGTAGTAAAATAACATAATAAAACACATCACACAATACTCATTCATTCCTAGAGTTCATTCGTACATTCATATTCACTCATCCTTTGTAAATGTCATTCGCATTGCGCCCATATTTTGCAGTTTTGGATGCAAATTGAAAAATACATTAATCGATGAGAACGAGCCTCATAATGCATGCCATCTATAATTTAAAAGTGAAATTAAGTTGGACTTGACTAACTATCAAGTTCATCACTTAGTAACTAGATGGCTCACTACAGTAAAACATTATCACATTATAATAAAAGTCTAGCCTATTGTCATTTCCTCTGATAAAATAATAACTTTACTAAGGATTTCAGAGTAAAGTTTAAAACATTTATTTGAACTGAGAATTGAACTCAGACTCAGGTTAAAGGTACTTTAGACAAATGAGTATATTTATTACATAAAATGAGAAATAAAACAAGAAATATTATAATACATGCGATTTTATTGTTCATACAATGATATATTATTGTAACATTATAAAATAAAATAAAGTAAATAGTAGATAATAAAATTAAGCAGGTACATAGTCCAAAATAAACATCTTAGAACATAGTACGATGATGACCCCAAGGTACAGTATCATTTTTATTTTTTCTTATTTGACGTTTGTCATCATTTCCATTAAGTACTAATTTATTAATTTTCTGTGTATACAACTTATGATTTTTAGATCGAATGACATACATAGTATCTCTGAGATTTATGTCATTATTCAAAGTTTTTTTATATTTCTCAATTGTGAGTTTATTAGAAACAGATTTTTTAACTCCTTTAGCTTTTTTAATTGTGTTGTTTAAACTATTTATACAATATAGTTTAGCCCTCAAACCAATAAACTCAGTAATGACATCTCCACCCATCTCATCCTTAAAATAGCCAGGTATTTGTTTATTCACTTTCGGAATACCATAAATATTATTTTCTTCAAAGTTGCTAGTATCAAAATATTTTATATTTTGTATCATGTCTTTATAAAAATCTTCTGTATGTATTAAATACAAGAGACTATCAGTATCAGTATAACAAAGTTTTATTCCATCTTTATATATTTTCTTCATAACAGAATAGTGAAATTTATATAAATGACACTTTGCTAATTCCAGTATTGTAAAACCAATGTATATTGGTCTATCTAAAACAACTTTAGCAGGCTCTAATTGAACAGCAACAAGGTTCTCTGAAATAATAGCCATATTTTTAAAATTAGGGGCACTTACATATTTTTCTGCCCCCTTTATTTTATTGGTCTTATTAAAGCTATCTTTCCACACATTAACTAATTTAACATCTACTTGTTTCCTTTTGTTTTCAATTGTTTTACCAAATATTGAATTATTTTGCTTCTTGAAAAAATCTCTTTCGAAATCTGAGTTAGCTTTTTGTCTGAGTACTGTATTAAGATTTATGTATGGTTCTAAGATATTTTTTTGAGTAAATGCTAGAATTTTGTGGATATTTAATAATATAAGACCATTCTTTAAACATTCTTGTAAGTGAGCATAGTGGATGACATATCTATATTTATCATACAGATTAGCAATTAGTTTTGTGTTTTTGCTACCAGATGGAATAGGAACGGATAATTTTTCTGGCGCAAATGGCAAATCAGAATGCGTGTCATGTAAATCAGGAGGATAATGAATATCAACTTCAAGTATGTACCCTTCGTCACTATCAACAGAAACGGATGCAATTTCAAATAAAGCTATTTCAGATTTTGTTAAAAATCTAAAATTGCCAGTGGGAAGTCTTTGTTTCATAGCATGCCCATACAAATTGACACAATCTAAGTAAACTAAAAAAGTGCTTGATTCTTTTTCGTTATAGTCTGACAAATATTTATTATTAGCCTTTGCATACCGCAGTGAGCATTGAGCAAGACCTCCTCTGATACCTTTTTCTAGCATTTGATATATTTCTATATCAGATATTAAATCTAATTCTACTTTAGTTAACAAGAGCATGGCGTCCCAGCTTAATGATGGTGATGAAACATAATGGCAAGGGTCAAGCGCATAATGACGTAAACTCATAGATCGGAATTTCTCAAATATGTCACACAATAGTAAGACATCACATTTCAAATATAAATCAGTATATTCACCTAAATTCTTAATACCAAATTTAGACCACACATTTAAAGCGTGATTGTAATCGTCAGTAGACACTGTTTCGGATGTGAGTTTATTAAAAAAAATTGAGCGATCTGGTAACCGAGTTTCCGCATATCGTTCCCAGGAGTCTATATAATCATAGCAATACACACCTTTCCTGAGGCATAGTCGAAATAAATTTTCATTAGTGAAAAATGATTGTAAATGCTTTAAATCATTGGAGTCCAGCGTCTTTACTAAGTTGTCTAAACTCGAACTTAAGAAATTAAAAGAATCTATAAATTTTAATTGGACTACTTTCTGAGGATTAAATGGGAAAAATTTAGTAAAAGAAATATATTTTTCCTTGGTTCTTGGAATTAAATTGATTCGACCGCAAACACTTGAAAGTTCTTTTATAAATAAATGGCAGTCATATCCTGAAAGATTATGAAATATTATGGGAATAAACTTTACAGACTTATTATTTAAGTTGCATGAATTATGAGCTGGACCACGATATTTACCGGTGAAATGATCATGGTCATGAACGATAATATCATTACTAGAAAATTTTTCTTTACAAATATGACAAACTGCAGCAGTCTTAAATGAAAGAAGCTCTTCATCATTCAGCGGGGACATGTCTCTAGGCAAAGATAAAATATCATATAAACTTTCTAAATCCTTAGCAATAGATTCTACAAATTTTTTTGAACAATTTGGACCTCGATAAGATACTAAATTATTAAGTTCTGGATTAGTCTCGCAGCATATATAATAGGCAAAACATGCTGCTTCATGAATTTGTATGTTTTCAACAAACTGACTTTTATTTTTATCTGAATATTCTCGAAATAAGCTTTCAAAGTCTCCATAAATAACAATAGGAATTCTTTGAGTCCTTATATAATTAGAAAACCGAAGCTTGCTATTCTCTTCTGGGAGCACTGTTTGCATTCGTGCACAATTATGATTATCTAATTTTGCCTCTGAATCAAAGTATATAAAACATTCGTCACATAAGTGAATTTTAGATTTGTGTTTTGTTAATTGATGATGAACTAGTCGCGCAAAATTCTTTATCAAACAGAAATGATTTTTGTCTCCTCTTTGAATCAATAATAAATTTACGTGAGCAAGTTTCCGCTGTAAAGTTTTGTATAATGGTCCAGTAATAGTGTTTTTTTTTTCTAAACCATAAACATTTACACTTATATGAGAATTTATTTTTTCGAATTGTTTTATGTCATCAAATGATGGTGGGAAAGATATACCATTTATATTTAATAATTTAGAGTAATGTGGATATGATGAAACTCTATTACTGTTATAGTGTGCTGGATACATATGAGCTACAATACACCAGAGAAAGCAATGTCTATCTTTATTGCAAATATTAAGACATGACTTTGTTTTAATAATTTTTATCGGTAAAGATATGTAACTGCCAGCTTTTAAGGGATTATACTTTACAATATTCATTTCCAAATGATTAATCAACTCTATAGCCCAACCAGATTCTGATAATTCAAATTCTGTGCACTTACACAGTATTTTTTGTACACATTCTTCAAAAACTAATTTTATATTAGTATTCTGAATTATCACATAATACTTTGTATTGAAAGATTTCAAAGACAATTCGTCGTTTTTAGGTAACTTGTATAATACAAAAAGCTCAAATTGTATTTTAATCGCTCGATGTTTTAATCTCAATGTATCAATAATCTTGTAAATCATGCTAGAAATATCTGATAAAAATATCTCTGGTGATATGTTATCTAAACTTATTGGATTAAATCTGTAACTAGCAATTCTGTTTTTGAAAGCCGTAGCTATTATTTGTACATTATCAAAATCAGTACTCAACAAACAGTTTGATTTATGTATATTACTTTTCTTATGTGATGAATATTTTTGGGTATAAACCTTACAATCTTGGCAAAACTTCATGTTTGATTATATTGAATAAAAAACAGTAAAACAATAGTCCATTAATTTAACCTTAACTATATTCACCAAAATTAAAGTTGTTTCAAGTTTTGTTCTTCAAGGTCAAAATTATTAGTCTAGAATTTATAACTTCTTCAAAATTAAGTTTCAAGGTCACAATTACTGATCTGGATTTTTTAAATATTTAAAGCATCAGATTCAAGGCCATAATTACTGGTCTAGTATTTTAAGCTTTGAGATTAATTATTTCTAGTATATTGGCTTTTGGTTTTTAGTTTTTTGGCTTTTGGTTTTTAGTTTTTTGGTTTACTGAAAGAAAACATACATATAATTATATACAAGTAAGTACTTAAAGCATCAGATTCAAGGTCATAATTACTGGTCTAGTATTTTAAGCTTTGAGATTCATTATTTCGAGTTTATTGGCTTTTGGTTTTTAGTTTTTTGGCTTTTTGGTTTTTAGTTTTTTGGTTTACTGAAAGAAAACATACAAATAATGATATACAAGTAAGTACTTATACTAATCTACTTAATCTACGGCAAAAAAAACATTAAAAAGAAATATCAATTATAGACTTCATGGATATGTACTTACTTAAATTGTAAGTTTAGACTGTTTATTACTGTTTAATATTAGACTGATAAAGTGATCGTTACAACTTTTTCTGTCTTTAAAAAATTGTGGTAAGAGACGCTTACCTACCTATTTTTTAAAATAAGTTAGACTGATAGAGTATCGGTTGTATCTTCCGATAATCTTCTTTAGCAGAATTCACAAGTTTTGTGACTGCTTTCCATACCGGACTGCTGTCATCAACAGCCGATTTGAAGGTAACTAGTGCTCGTTTCCAGCGGTCGGTGCCGAGCGCCTCCACTTCCCGAGCGTTGTAAACACGCAGTTCCACGTAGTAGTTGCCCTGCCGGGTGGGATCCCGCTGGAGTGTATAACCAGAACCGCTACGTCTTGACAAGAAGCTCCGCAGTGCAGCCGCGCGGATGGGTTCACCACCAAGTTCTTGTTCGTTCTGAAATTAAAAATGATTATCATTAGTGACCTAGTGGCAAACACCTTGATTCTCATGCTTGAGGTCGTGGTTTCAAAAACGGGCAAGTTCCTATGCGAATTTATCAAATTCATTTGTATTTTCTAAGTTTATCTTGGATGGCCCTGACAACGGTGAAGGAAAAACATCGTGAGGAAAACCGGGACTTTATAGTTAATACCTATAAGTTTGAAATCGCAAACCCGTCTTGAGCAAGCGCGGTGATCAATGCTCGAGCCTTCTCTGTATGAGAAGAGAAAAAAATAAATAAACTTTAGCATACCTCTGAATCCGACAGCTTCCTTTTTTTGGCCGATGTCGATGGCGCCGGCAAATCAACATCCGACTCCGTGTCGGACCCAAAAAAGCTAGATTTTACCACTGGAGCACTGGAAATCTTCTTTATTGCAGGTTTATTTGTTTTGCCGGAAACCTTTTTCCTTGACTTCTTTTTCTCTACCGATGGTGCTGGCTGAGATGCTGGTATTTCACAGTCAGAATCGAAGGGATTTGTCGACCTAAAATTAAGAACACCATAAATAAAGTCACTCATAAATTCAATTAACTATTACATATTATAATATATCGAATTTATTATTCGATATTAATATTATTTGAGTTATACGCACATACTTGAAGTTCTATTGATCACAATAATATTGAAAAAAGCAAAAACCACGAGTACTCGGGATGAGTGCTAATTAAAATGAAATTATTGAATGCAGTCATATTTATAGATTACGCGATTTAAAGCAGTGATTACAGTTACAAATCGCTAGCAAAGTGAGAAAGCGTTTTCGACATGTGTGCTAAAAGATTAGTTCTATGTCATCAGCAAATAGGGTCTAAAATTCATTGATTGTTACTTACTCAATATGATCGCATCCTTACTTTCCCTATTTGTCGACGGCGCCGCTCTGTCGCGTATACCTGAGATGATTTTCTAAAAAGGAAGTGCTATGTACTCTCTCAGAACAATAAGATTGATGCCTATCACTTGGTAAATTTGTGTGGAGAAAGCGAGGAATATGTTTAGAATCGGGACTTCTCGCAGTTTTATAAATTGGTTGTAAATGGTATGAGAATTCTTGACACTCTTTTACGTGTAATAATTAACAAGAAATTAAGAGAGTAATTATAATCTTATTTTTATTCGTACTGTGGTGAATAACAAAAAAGTATAATATGACCAATAATTTTAAGCAGATAATATCACATAATTTTGTATAAAGTGAGCTAATTTTATATAACAGACATCAAACGAATAAGACACGTTCGACAATTGTCTCGATGCGACATTTATTATGATCAGTCGTTGTAAGCAGACACGCTTTGAACTATAACTGCTAACAATTAAATAATAATTAATTTAATCATCATCGCACATATGAGTCGATGCAATCAGATTCAGATGTGCGATGATATTTGTTTATGTGTGGAGAATTGGGTGTTCTGGATCATGCGCTCGAGCAAAGCGAGAGCAAGTTTAAATAATCATAACATCATCGCGCATCTGCGTCGATGCAATCAGATTACTATACGCATTGTATTAATCATGTGTGGAGAATTGGGGCTTCTGGATCATGCGCTCGAGCAAAGCGAGAGCAAGTGATCCAGAACCCCCAATTCTACCCTACTCATATATGATTCATTGGACAGGGAAACTGTAAAACCTACCTGCCTATGCCGCTGAACCAAGTTTGATGAATTTGGGACCTGTGTGAAGAACTTAAGATACTTTTGATTCCTAGCCATAATTTACAACAATTATGCGAGTGAAGTCTCTGGCAGAAGCTAGTTTATGACATCCACTTTAAAAACAAAATAAATAATGACTCGTCAACCAAAAAACAAACATTCACATTGAAAAGTAAACATTGGAAACGTATAATGAAAGTAATGGGTACCCCATAACAGTGGGGTGTACGTACCAATTACTGGCCAGCACAAATTGTAGCAAATTATCGAATTAATATTGATCTGTAATTATTGAGGCAATGTTTGGGCCAATAATTTGAGGCCAATGTTTGCGCAAAGGTTTGGTGAGTTGATGTTCAATTTAGTCGTGTACAAAGCTTGTACAGGTTGTAATGGAAAGGTTTGATCGTATTATTTTAAAGACTTCTTCCGCCCATGTAAATGAAGAATTTTCTCCAAGGAAGTTATGACTTCCTATGAAAATCCAATAATATAATCCCGCGGCTTCAACCGTGTAAAAAGTGTTGTATAATCGGTGTTGTATAATGTATTTATGTTGCTGCTATAACAACAAATACTAAATATTTAAAGTGGGTTTACATGATTTGTTTGCAATAATATGGTACGGGACCTTTCGTGCGCCCTCCGACTCGCACTTTGCCGGTTTTTTACGATTCTTGTCTATTACTCTGTTTGTTGCTGTTGTGTTGTGTCTATGTTGAATAAATGTTTTTTTCCTATTCTATACTTGTAAAGTAAAACACCGTGAGGAAACCAGCATGTCCTAGAACCAAAAATTCGAAGATTAACAAATCTCAGTCCACCAAACCGCGCTCTCTCTCGCTCGTACGCTTCGTAGATTACGGCCCATTCCCTCTCATAGAGGGGAGGCCTGTGTCCCACCAGTGGGCCCATTAAAATACTGATGATGATGATAATGGTATTCCAGTCTAGAGAAGTATCTTGTTCTTTTTCTGTCTTGTTATGTTCTGTATTTTTTTAATGTTTCAGCTTTTTTTAGCTTTTCCTGTACCCGAAACACTGGCACAAACATTCCCACCTTGGCGACCAACACCCCATCCAAACGGCGGTACTCACGAGTCTATAATTGTCGGGTGTCCATGGCTCATGGCTCAATACATGTTATTTGTGCCACAAACGATGGAGCACTGTTTGTTTTGTCACATACGCTTCGAGATCGATAGACGTGGCGTAGGAGATATAAAAAAAACTAGTCGTGTCTAGTTGAATGACCACTCAACGTCGATGTTCAAGGCTCTGGAGCTTTGAAGCGACCAGTGCATCGTTGCCGATAAGCCTCTTGGCCCGTTTGTCAATCGATTCAAGTGATATTCGAACAAGTTGATATTTGGCAGATGCGTCCCAGAGGTAGAGCAGTATTGCTCTTAATGAGAGTACTGCATGAAGTTGAATGAAGTACTCGGACATGCATGGAGTACTTACTCCATATATGTCCGAACTTGCGCTTTATAAAAGTTGAGCAGCTGTTCAGGCGTGAAGTACTGTCTCACCTATGCAAGGATCCCAAACTTTTTTGCAGCCAACTGAAACCTTTGCTTCAATGAGTGGATACATCGGCACGGTTACACCACGGAAAGATGGAGCGGGGTGGAATGAGCTTTTTTGCGGGAAAAAGACACGCCTGGGTCTTAGCAGCATTGATACTGACTAGATTGGCATCGCCCCATTCGAAGGCTGCCTCCAAAGACTGGTTCAAGCGCTTAACCATGGCTTCCCGGAGAGTACCCAAAGGATCCGGGTTTTAGAAGGTCATTAATGTGCAGCAAAAACATTGTAGCCGAGAGCACCGATCCCTGAGGGTCTCTGGCGATAATACCTAACTGACCGGACGAGCAGCCATCGATAACCACTCGGATGGACCGATCCCTTAGAAAGTTAGCAATCCAGTTACACAAACCACTAGGCAGACCGAAAGAAGTTAGGTTACCAATAAGGCTCTCATGCTAGACCCTGTCGAAAATCTTTTAGATGTCAAGGGAGACAGCAAGCGCTTCCCCGTGCCTCTCGATGGCCTCACTCCAGACGTGAATGGCATATGCTAGAAGATCTCCAGTTGACCGATTTCGGCGGAAGCCATATTGACGGTCACTGAGGATGTCGTTGTCTTCTAGGTATGCCAGAAGCTTATTTTCCAGGACACGTTCCATAGTTATACAGAGGATGGACGTTACCGAGATGGGTCTGTAGTTGGCCGGGTCAGCTCGACTACCCTTCTTGGGTACGGGCTGTACGTTAGCTTGCTTCCTTGCCTTCGGCACCTCTCCAGTCACTATCGGAAGGCGATATAGGCGTGTCAGGATCGGAGACAATTCAGGCGCACAAGTTTTGCAACTTGCCTATAGCCTTTGTATGACAAACGATTCTATTTCTGTTCAATTCTACTCCTTTATAGCTCTATGCAGTAATTTGCGTGATCAATATATAATTCGATAATGAGCGGGTGTGAGCTGCGCTTAAGCATCGATTCATTGTCAGTCACGCCATCAATATTGTTCGGAATTAGAATATGTAGTGACCAAGCTTTTTGATTCGTCCTCGTTCTGTCTTTGTGTCATTGAGGATATTTGCTCTGCTGTAAGATATTAGGCTGGATAGGCTGGTATCAGTATGATGAGCTTGGGACTAAATAATTACTGCCACATGGGTCGATTTTCTAGGTTAAGCAACGCTTGCCGAGGTCGGTCCGTGGATGGGTGACCATCTTTACATAACAAGGTTCCTCCGTTCTCAAGGTCCTAACTTTCATTTGCACATATTTGTAAGTCGTTACGGATAATCAGAAGTCAGAAAATCTAACACTGGTCTAGCCAAGAGGTATGGTACTGTTACTCAGTTACTGTAGCAGTCGCATCATGGCGTTGAAAGTATGTATGAAAAATCTAATGCTTCGGCTAATATTCATGAAACTTGGCACAAATAGTAATCTAAGTAAACAATAAAGATTGTAATTATTAGTTTTTCGAAACTACCCCCAAAAGATGATTTAGGGGGTGTTAAAGTTTTTCTTTGAAGAATCTTATTTCTTGGGTTAATAAACTTAAACTTGGCACAAATACCGACCTAAGTAAACGATAAAGGTTGTTATTATTAGATTTAAAAAACTTCCCCCAAAATACGATTCAGCGGGAATTAAAGTTTTTCATGAATTTTATTTATTGGTTAATAAACTTGAAATTTGACACAAATATAAATACCAAACCAAGTAAACAATAAAGATTGTCATTATAAGTTTTTCAAAACCACCCCAAAATACGATTATGCGTGTTTTAATGTTTGCTAAGAATCTTACTGCAGAGGGATTCGTTTTTACTCGACTGCCGAAGGAGGGTAACGTGTTTATCAGTCTATGTAAGTATGTTTGTTCCTATGTGGCTTTCTAGAGACCAAACGCGTTGGTAGATTTTAATGATTCTTACGTCAATCGATTCGTCTTAACCCTGCGAGTTTCACTGGCTACATTCAAATTGGAAAATAGCAAAATGGCGGATTTTGGGCGCCATATTGTTGGGGAACAAATTTTTTTTTTTGCTCTCAACCCCATCGAGTAGGGTATCAAAATAAAGGGTTTTAAGAGGTGATTTCAAAAATATAAAAAACTTATTATGTTTCAATGTACCTAATTCTAAAAAAAATAACTGAAAAGTTAAAAATAAAAAAAGATATATCAAAAAATCAAAAATCCCGACTGCCCAGAAAGCGAACTAAAAAGACGTAAACTTGAAGAAAATCATGCTGTGCAGTCGGAGGATACATCTCGTTTTGGTCAGCCAGCTCGCGAATATGTATCCTCCTGTCTTTTTAATTCGCTTTTTAAGCAGTCGGGTTTTTTTGATGTAAAGATGAAGGAAGCTGACTATGAAGGAAATTCCAAAAATCTCTAAGGGGATTTTTTTTATGAAAAATCTAATTCCTTGGGAATAAAGTATGTAATGAATATGACATAATAATTTTTTTTAAACTAGTCCCCAGATAAGTTTAAGGGGTGTTGAAGTTTTTTTGGGGAATCTTAATGCGCAATCTGACTAAAATAAACAAAAAATATATGGAGAAGTAAAGAGTGAATAACATATTTGGGTGGTTAAAAATCGAGCTTACTCAGGGCAAAAAGGGGTTATTAAAAATTCTAGGGGAGTAACCTAAAATGTATAGTCAAATAACGAATCGTCCCAAACCCTTGATATCTATGATACCCCATTTTTATTAATTTAACAAAAGAAGTTGCGGGCGGAGTGCTAGTAATGTTATAAATGTGAAAGTTTGGATGGATGGATATTTATTACTCTATCACGCCAGTATAGCTGAACGGATCTGGATTAAATATAGCACAGAGATAGATTAAAGTCTGTAATACCACATAGGCTACTTTAGGAGTATGTGCCTACTATAATTTCCGAAATTCACGCGGGTGGAGCCGCCGGCAGGAACTAGTCGTTTCATAAGTAAAAGTTAAACAAAGTCATTAAAGTTGTTATTTGATACCTACATATATTACAAGTGATAACTTTAAATCAAACGCTAGAAAAACAACAAAGGTTCGCCAATCGCTGGTATCACCATAATAGTCTCGCGTTAGACACTATCTCGCTTGACGGTAAGCGATGATGTGGTCGATGATGAAGCACGCTTGCCTAGAAGTAACCTATTCACTCTTGTATTAAATACCCCTAGATTGTAGCTATCAGGAAAAAAAGACTCCGGCAAGGAATTCCACTCCTTAGCTGTACGCAAAATGAAAGTATTCGCAAAACGCTTTACATACAAAGCGTTTTGCGATACTTCTCCATCATTCTATATTTGTGGTTCTTTCTCATTTTCCATCTAGTGGGAGATTGGCAGCAAGAATGTTAATCTTCTAATCTTCCGTGTACCACTAATCGGTCCAATAAGCTATCGTTGTGAACATTTTAAGGATTCGCACTTGTACAATCGACAAAAATCTATATTTGATAACAAGCTGTTTGAGGATGGAAACGTTAAAGCAGTACGTCATAATCATAACTTCATCGTTATGTTAGTATTCTGACACTATGTGTCTCCCTCTGTCATCCATTAAAACAAAGGTGTCCTAACGGTGAAGTTAGTACCGGTAAAACTGTCACCAACTCAAAGGCGGAACTCTATAAACAACAATGTATCAAAGGAGACCACTAGAGTTTCAAAATTCATTTGTTTGTCAATGATGAATTACTGCCAGGTGCTGTATAAGTAAGAATTTAAATTAGTTAAGTTCCAAGCTTTCAGAACGGTGAAGGAAAACATCGTGATGAAACCGGCGTGATCTAGAACTAAAATTTCGAAGAACTCTTGTAACATCCGTGAATCAACACAAGGTTCAGTTGAGAAACAGCGTCAGGCAGCTATGCACTAGTTGCCTGGTATTTTGCTGAACTGAACCTATTTGGCGCAGCCGGGGCACACTTAATTATTTGTTCAAAAAATTTGTTATGTGCCTCTGGTTTGTGCCGAATAAATTTATTTTCATCCTTTGTGGGCTCGCGTGATAGATTATGGCTCATATCTTCTCACAGAGGAGGGACTAGGGTTCCAGCAGTGGGCAGATTATAAGCTGATAATGCTATGCTAAGTTCCAAATACGGTGGGCTGAGTCGGCGCTGCCGCTGCGGCTACTTCAACGTGGCAGTGCTACCAGTGTTCAGGGCACCTTTCCAATTGACATCGATGTGGATGAATTTTTTGATGCGCAATTAGCCCTATTCTCGTTCCCCTTTGTATAAACGTACATTTTTATAAGTGTTATGTTTTATTTAAATCTGTGTTATGTATAGTTTTGAATACATTTGTCATCTCGTGTTACCTTATTAGTAATTACATTTTTGAGCCTTTTGGATTCGGGTCCAAACGCTCGAGTTATGGGGAGTGAGTGGAGGCCCTAGTGCGCGTTTCCTTTTCAAGGAGATCTCTTGCCGACTGATCGACACTGCGTGACCATAGGGCTAGCTACAAAGAACCAGTACAGGCAACACTGTCAGCCTTCTGGCCGGATAACAAAGATGTGGGGGCATGTTGCGACGCCCAAGAGTATTATATTCTATACGTAGTAAGGTTTAGTACGTAGTAGTCAGTTTTGAAATTCGGTTTAAATGTTTGTAAGTTTTTTATTTTTATCTTTTTAGTTATGGTACCTCAAATTACCATGAGCATAATTAAAAAATAAGCTAAAGTCCATCTTTTTATCACAATTCCAATAAGCCCAATTACGATTGTTTTATTTCGACGTTCCAGTGCCTATCTTCCGGTTTCACCATCAGATCAGTTTGATGGTGTGATTTTCATCAGTACCATTTATTAATAAGTATTTACTTCATCATAGTCGATTCAATATTCGAGATATCTTATACCCGTGACATACTTATCATTAAGGAGTTCCAGCGGCCATTAGACTTCTTCATCAGTACCACTTCACCAAATTATACTTTTTGAGTGCAAATGATTGCATTGTTGATGAAAATACCAAAATTGCTATATCTATGCCTATAATATTTGACGTGTTCCGTCGATTTCCATGGGATCCTGTCGTCAGATAATGACTTGGTGTCAATGAGACCACCTCCGGAGTATACCCTTTCAAACACAAAAATAATTTTCAAAATCGGTCCACAATTGACGGAGTAATCGGTAAAAAACACTTTAAAAAAGACACAGTCGAACATAGAACCTTCTCCTTTTAGGGAAGTCGGTTAAAAACAGCTTAATACTGATTCATCTTTCCCATAGCAAAAAAAAACTCCATGCTATCATAATTAAAACCCCGCCAGCCATCGACACACATTGTCAACAGCCCTAATTAGAAATCCTCATTCTAATAATAAACATGGCAATTAAACAATTTGTTTTCAACGCTGGCAACACGCATGGCTTGCGACAGTTTATTACTGCGGCAACATTTTACTTGCAAGTGTGAATTACGTCTCGAAATGTCAATGAGTCGTGAAATGGAGTGTTTTCGCGCCTTTGAGTCTTAAAATGGCTGACGGGCGACAGCTGTGCCACAGACGTTTTGGTCCAGTTGACGGAGTTTTATTAGTTTGTGTTTAACTTGCTAAGTATACTTAGTGATATTTGTTGCTTTGTTAAAGTGGCATGAGAAATTAATAAGAATTTTACCAAATATTTCAGGCACGAACATTTACGTCTGCCTAGGTTTTCGCCCTTTCTTCATGTGCAAAGCATTAGTACTTCGAATTGCCTATTTCTTATAAATAACCGAAACAATTAAAAAGCCATTGTGTCACGCGTGGATCTGCGTATCCGGTAATCAAGAGGTTAAGGATGATTTCCGGATATCTAAAACCCATGTCCATCCCTAACTCTAAAACTATCTCATCTAATCATGCTTAAGCGTGAAAAGATGACATATAGACAGAGTTACCCACTTTCGCATGTATAATAAATATTAGTAATTATAGTATGGATTTTTATAATAGTACCTAGTATGGATTACAAGCTTAGAATGTTAGATAGATTGCCAATTTTACCAGCTCCATTATATACAAAATCAAGAACGTAAACGGTGACACACGATTTAAAATCACTAAAAATAAATTAGCCATCGATTGTACTAAATACTGAAACGAACGTGCCTCGATCTGTTCGCGCCAAAACAAACGTCAAAATTCCCGCCCATTTGTATTAATCACTTTGACAGCCCGAGAATAGGGTTGACAAGATGAATTAAAAAACTTAAATTTACTTTATGACTTATATTAAATTACGGCCAAGCATTAAAGAATTAGGGTTATGCTCGGCTTTTTTTGCGTGATCCGATTGAATCAGAAATGAAAACATCTGCAGGCGACCCTGGTTCTCTTTACCGACATATCCCGAGGAATTGCCAAACTTAAGTGGCAGTGTCCACATTGCTTGCAGAACGGATGGTTGATGGGCCGAAAAGTTCTGGAGTGGCAACCGCGAATCAGAAAATATAAAGTAAGAAGACCTCCCTCTAGGTGGACCGATGACCTGGTTAAAGTTGCGGAAATACGATGGATGCAAGATGCAAACTTGCAAAAGGACCGATCAGTGTGGCAATGCTTGGTGAGGATGGGCCAGCAATGGACTTCTTTCAGCTGAAATGAAGAACATTCAAATAAATTGCGGCAGCAACAAAAAGTCTACTATCTTAGTGCTAGTTTGAATTAGGATTATATTATATGTTAGACGTAGAAAGATAAGGCTCAAAGCACATGCGACAGAGCCAAAGCTAAACGCTCAAAATATACATTGCATACTGAACGTTATCTTGGACAATCTTAATCGAAAATCTAAAAAAATGGGGGGTGGTGGTGTGCCCACCCCAGGCCCCTGAATGGTTTAATGCCTACCCCAGGATGTTGGGTTACCGATTCGAAATTTTAGGCTGGACACGTAAACACCACTCAAAAAAGATTTCAGTTAATTAAATAATCTATAGCCACGAAATCTACATATTTATCATCACATAGTAAATTCCATTTTGTTACTCTTGAAAACTTATCTGTAGAAAAATCTCGATTTTGTACACAAAGAAAACTAGATAGGTTTCAGGGCACACCAACATAATGTTTGTGTGCGCAGAATCAACGGGTGTATTACTTCGCTTATTTATTCGTGTTTGCTTCACAATATACATATATGAAGCAAAGAATATGAAGCATAAATTTAACTCTGTAAGTAACTGGTTCCGTGGCGTGAGTGTATAAGCAATCAAATGTCTTAGGATCGAATCTCACCAACGGGTTAACTTTTTGCATTATTAAAAACCATATTTATTTTTATAAATAAATATTTTTGTAATTTCCTGATAATAAGAACATTATTGGAGAAAAAATATATTGAAGCAAAAAATAAACATTTTTAATAAGAAATTAATAATATTTATTGACAAGGATTTTTTTAAATTTTAATTAAAATTATATTGTTCTGTGCATAAAAAATATTCTAAGTCGGACAAGAATTAACGTTATTTTTTATATTTACGTGGGTAATTTATTTATTAGTGATATGAATAAACTAAAAAAAAATATTCACCGCCTGATATTTTTATAAATAGCCGATTGGTAGCCGGGCAGGTTGGCTTCTTCAATGCAGGTTTAGTACCTGCATTGAAGAAGCCACAATATTTTTCGACCGTCCTTGTCTGACTTAAAACTTTTTTCATCACTAAATATGACTACATTACTGCACCAATAGAAAACCTTATATTCTATTGCGAAACGAACCCGGTTTTGCCTGCAATTTTTTTTTTGTTTTCTTGGCAACAAAATTTTACATTACACAGTTTCTGTACAGTTTGTAATGTCACATCATGTTTAGTCGCCGTGGAACGAGTAGAGAACTAGCGAGGAAAGGCTCAGCCATATGCCAAGCAACTATATCACGGTGCCGTGCTTTGGCATCTGTGTATGCAAATCCAGCCTTTGGTCCCGGTCGGCGAGGATCAATGCTTCCCGAATCTGCATAACGATGGACCCACAATTGCACATTTCTTCTCTGTGATCAATAATAAAATATTATTACAAAAACAACAATCAATAATTGCTAATAGTTTAGCAATGAATTAAACAAACAAATGTAAAATTATGTATTAAAACATACAAAAACATTGAGTCGTTGGCAGTCGGATTCGATCTTACGGCGCAAGGGCGTAAGATATTGTATACCGCACGCTCGACTAATGCGTCACGAAGACGATTCTTACATTAGCTAAATTTATGCTTCATACTCCCAGCAACATTAAAGTGATAAGAAATTGCAAGTGTGTGCGTGGACAACGGAATATTCTGAAGCAAACACTAATAAATAGAAGTAAAACACTAACATCTATGTTGGTGTGCCCTGCAAACCTATCTGATTTGCTGTGTGTACACAGATTTTTTTTCAAAAAAATGCCATTATGTTAAAGGATAACCAACAGAACCCATTTCCAGCATTTTTGGCATTCTGTATGTTTAATTGTGCATGAATTACGTAAAATTTACGAAACCAATGTATGTAATTTTTATAAATAACATTTATGCGTAACTTGAAGTATGAGTTATATAAGTTTTTGTTCCATCGCAAACGGCCAACTCTAACAAAGTTAGATGAATATAAAGTGAAGTAAAATATCACAACGTAAAAAGAAAATTTTACCTATCCGAGGTGAGGTGCTAAAATTGTAGAGATTTTTTGTATTTTTTTTTCTAATGGGCTTCTCGCTGTCCAATCAGAGTGATTGGCTGCTGCTTAACCGGGCGATCCTGTGGAGACTAAGCCATTTAGCCTCCAGCCAGGCACAACAATCTAAACCTAAGCGAACACGCTGGGGGCTATCTCCAATGGGACACGAACCTCGGCTCAGAGCGTCGCTGGGGGGACATCTATGGCTGGGTCTTGACAAGTGATTTTACCATCGGTTCGAAAGCTACCGACGTGGAGAAGAACGAATAAAATTTACAGCTCGCTCCGCTCGCACATATCCGTAGCCCTACTTTCAAAAAAGGAGGAGGTTCTATGTTCGACTTTGTTCATTTTTTGTTTTGTGTATGTTCACCGATTTCACCATCAGTTGCAGACCGATCTTGAAAATATATTCTTTTTGGTTGAAAGAGTATATTCCCAAATTGGTCCCATTAAAATTTGGTGAAGATCTGATGAAGTACTTCGGAGATGTACGACAGAACTCTTCAATAAAAGACGGCAAACCTCTCGGGATTGCTACAATAGCATGTCTGTTTATTGTTTAAACCATTTCATAATTACATTACGTCAGTACGCTCTAAAGGGATACGCAGATGTGTACAGTTCACCTTGGTACACTCTTATTTCACCGGTTATGTTAAAGGTTTATTATATTCAGGTAATCTATTCCGCTCTGATACCTTACCTTACCTTAATATAGAACCTGCCTAACTACTACTACAACTACTATTACTAAAAAGTGAAATTTTGTTTTTTTTTTTGCGTCGATTCGGCTTCATTGGCCATCGCATCATAATCACCCTGCAAAATAGCCCCAGATTCGACGATATTTGTGCTATAAGCCCGTATAACCCGAAATCCCACTGCATAAATCTGTATGTAATTTATCTTTGACAAAACTAAATTTTTATGAATTATACGTCATCATAATTATAATGGATAACTGCAGGGTTGCCAGGACGCATCTGTTTTGTCACCCATTCATAGATTGGCAGGTTTGGCAGTAAAACTGTTAACCCACAGACAAAGACCTTATACTTCTTACTACTAGACTGTGCACTATGGCGCAAAAACCGGTCCGCGTGAGAGGGCTCCCGTTGGTAGTGTGTCTCTTTCTAATGAGGTGACCATGACCAAACAGAACACGGGACAAATTGATTATAAAAACGATAGTGTAAGTATTTTGGAATCTACAACATTTTCCGTATGATGTCAGGCGTAAATAATTTCACCATCCCATATTTGCCCGTGGGTGTCATAAGAGGCGAGTAAGGGACAAACCAGAGAATGGGCAGCAACGTTCTCTGTGCATTTGTAACAACCATACTGCGATCGCCAACCCGCCTGCAAAGCACTCCCAATGAATAGCACAAATAAAATATAGTTTAATATAGTACCCGGCAGCCTGCCTACCCTCGACTACGGTAGCGGTCGACTTTACGGTATGGCAAGGGGTGCTAAGAATCCCGGACGAGATCTGGCTACCCCAACAAATACCGACGACTGGACCTGGCAACGTACAACACGCGCACACTTCGGTCCAACGAAAAGATCACCAAACTCGAAGAGGAATTGAGCAGTTTATGATGGAGTATTATTGGGTTATCTGAAGTTCGAAGAGAGGGGGAGGACTCGATAATCCTCAAATCCCAAGTCTCCTCAAGTCTCGTTCTTCAAGACCCATCGTATAGATAGGAACAAAAAACTCTCTGATCCTACTCTCAAGCGAGTGATCCTACTCTAATGAAGGAGAGGCGTGAGATGATCCTGCAATCTTTAGACGATGCTTTGAAATACCGGCAGCTAAATATACCTCAAAGGATCTCAATGATTTCACATATTGTCCAGTTGCGTCGACAGTTGAGAAACAAAACTACGCCAATTTTATTCCTCTAGGAATCAATTTGCAAATAATATTAACTGCAAAAACTCCGCACACCACCATCTTACATTTAGTATTACCAGGCCTAAATATATAAAAGTACTACTCTTAATAAGTATTGAATAATTATTTTTTTAAATACAACAATTGATTAATTATAGGAACTGTAGATAAATTTAAATACGTTTCAAAGTCTATGAATCGTTTGTTTTGGTATAAAATAAAAAAGATTTTTTTTAAATTTTCTACCATTTCTACCAAACCCAATGATTATTTGAGCTTGCAAGAAGTCAGACAAGGACACACTACCAGCGGAAACCCTCTCGCCAGGACCGCTTTTGATTAGCTACCGCTTATAAGGAAATATCTAACCTAGGTGGATGATGATAGATTTCATTTTAGCTAAACAAAAATTTTTGGTACACAGTCTAGTAGTAAGAAATACGTATAAGGTCTTTGCCCACAGATTGCTGCTGAGAGCTGGTAACCTTAACTTTTCCTATTTTCTAGAGCATTTTCCTTCAAATGAGGTTGGATTAAGGCCGCCTTGGTACTTGTGCATATTTAGGGCCGATTTCACCAATAAAACTAATCGCGATTAGTTCAACTAAATTCAGTTTATGCAAATACAGCGTTCTGTTTGGTATAGTTTCTCAGCGGTCTCAACCAATCATTACGTTGTATTTGCATAAACTGAGTTAACCCTTAATCACGATTAGTTCAACTAAACTAAATTCTCAGAGCCTTATTATAGATTACGGTAGAATCAATTTTTATTCTTTGTAAAATTTAATGTAACGTTTAAAAGTGCCGCTTGGTGGCCTAGTTGAAATAAAATATCTTTGTCTTTTATATTAACTTGAAAAAAATGGGGGTTAAAAGTTTAATTTATTTCATTAAGGTAATTGCGGCTAGATATTTCAAGGCAGGACTAATCAGTGTGGCGACGCTTGGGGGAAGCCTATGTCCAGCAGTGGACCTCTTTTGGCCGAAATGATGATGATGAATTCAAGGCAACCCTGCATATTTAAATCTATTCTACGATCAAGTATCATTCATGAAAATTAAGTTTAATTCATTTAGATTTTGACAGTAGGGTCTGAGGCTATTAATGACTTTAAAACACAACCCTTAACTCCGACAATTGCTCGTTAAGCATTGATGGCTTCGTTAATTGTAAACGGACACAGAATTAGATTGCTAATGAAACACATTGCGGCTCTAAAGACACCGGATTGATTGCTTCGCATGCCTCTTGATGTGAGGCATTTTAATTTGAATTCTTTTGACTGAGATGTGTCGGGATGTCTCTGTTAGTGACTCGTTGGATTCCGGTCTTTGAATTGTTTGTTACGGTGTTTAGTTTCTTCAAATTAAATGTAAGTTATATTATTAAAAACTTCAAAGTACCACCTCTTTGTGGTGGTGGTGGTGGGGCGTTTCAGTCAGGCTAATGTAGAGATTGAAAAATTAGAGTTTAAAAAAAACTAAAAAACCAACCTAAAAAGTAGAAAATAACTTTCAATAAATTTAAATTAAGAATTGTGTGAGTACCAAATAAAAACATTTTATTGTAAAAAAACGTGGGGTGCTTTATAAGATACTAGCGGCCGGCCGCGGCTTCGCCCGCGTGGTATTAGTACTTCGCCCATTATCTTTATAAATTATAGCTTATTTTTTATTCTGATGTATGAGCTGTAGCTGTCATCCACGGCTTCGCTCCCTAAATCGGCGAAATGTAGTTCGGTAAAATTTGCCACATGATCCTTCGATGATCTGAAAATATGACAAATAATGCATATAGCAAAAAAGACAGTGATCGGTTCCCGGCCCATTGTGAGCGACCAGATCTCTGTCCCGTAAGTAATCGCTGGCAACACACACTGGTCATAGACTTTCGTATTGAGACACTGTGGTAAGTTCGATGAGAAGATACCGCGCAACCTACTTCCTGTTCGCTGCCCAGCCGAGTCGGATTCGACGGTTGGCCTCTTTCTCGAAGTTGGTCCTACCCAACTGGACCGTTTGTCCCAGGTAGACACAATCGTCCACACCTTTGAGTGCAAAGTCTTCCACCTTGATAGGAATGGGTGCAACATGGGCATTCAACATCACTTTGGTTTCGTCCATGTTCATTTTTAGACCCACTCTTTCGGAAGCTCTACTGAGGTCATCGACCATTGTACTGAGGTCCTCCATGATCTGAGCCATGACCACTATATCATCGGCAAACCGAAGGTAAGTGATGTACTCGCCATTGACTTTGATGCCTAGCCCTGTCCAGTCCAGAACCTTGAATACATCCTCCAGTGCATCAGAGAACAGTTTCGGAGATATGACGTCTCCCTGTCTCACACCTCGCTGCAGAAGGATAGGTTCAGAGGTTTGATCCTGAAGTCGGACTGACATGGTGGCTGTACAAACACTTCCGCACCTCGATGTACCGGTAGTCAATTTGGCACCGTTGAAAAGACTGCAGTACAGCCCAAGTCTCGATCGAATCGAAGGCTTTCTCGTAGTCCACAAACGCTAAGCTAAGAAGCAGATTATACTCTTCAAATGTATCTAGCGCAGTATAAATATACAACATCATTTCTTTAGCCCGTTCCATCATCGGTTTACATTTTGTGAGGATACTTTTATTGTGCGTGTCTGTGTTTCCTGATAACTACAACCTGGGAGTCTTTAAGTCAAGTATGGATAAGTTTCTTCTAGCCAAGTGTGCTTCACCTTCGACCAAATCATCGCTTACCATCAGGTGAAGTAGTGGTCAAGCACGACCTTAACAATCTTATATATAAAATTCTCGTGTCACAATGTTAGTTACCTTACTCCTCCGAAACGGCTTGACTGATTTTTACCAAATTTTATATGCATATTCAGTAGGTCTGAGAATCGGCTACTATCTATTTTTCATACCCCTAAGTGATAAGGGTTGTTCACCCTTAACATTTTTTTAAATTTTTGGACAAAAATTTTTGTTTTTATTTTTCTATAATGTGGCATTAAAAAATACATACTACCCTAAATTTTTACCCTTTTATCACCAACCCCTATTTTTTAATAGCCATTTTAGTAATTTAATCATTTTTCATCCCGCTCGATAACTGATCAAAGACAACGTTTGCCGGGTAGGGTTGGGTAGGTAGAGTAGAGTAGGTAGGGTAGGTAGGGTAGGGTAGGTAGAGTAGGGAAGGTAGGGTAGGTTAAGTAAGGTAGGTTAGGGTAAGTAAGGTAGGTTAGATAGGGTAGGGTAGGGTAGGTAGGGTAGGGTAGGTAGGGTAGGGTAGGTAGGGTAGGGTAGGTAGGGTAGGGTAGGTAGGGTAGGGTAGGTAGGGTAGGGTAGGTAGGGTAGGGTAGGTAGGGTAGGGTAGGTAGGGTAGGGTAGGTAGGGTAGGGTAGGGTAGGTAGGGTAGGGTAGGTAGGGTAGGGTAGGTAGGGTAGGGTAGGTAGGGTAGGGTAGGTAGGGTAGGGTAGGTAGGGTAGGGTAGGTAGGGTAGGGTAGGTAGGGTAGGGTAGGTAGGGTAGGGTAGGTAGGGTAGGGTAGGTAGGGTAGGGTAGGTAGGGTAGGGTAGGTAGGGTAGGGTAGGTAGGGTAGGGTAGGTAGGGTAGGGTAGGTAGGGTAGGGTAGGTAGGGTAGGGTAGGTAGGGTAGGGTAGGTAGGGTAGGGTAGGTAGGGTAGGGTAGGTAGGGTAGGGTAGGTAGGGTAGGGTAGGTAGGGTAGGATAGGTAGGGTAGGGTAGGGTAGGTAGGGTAGGGTAGGTAGGGTAGGTAGGGTAGGTAGGGTAGGTAGGGTAGGTAGGGTAGGTAGGGTAGGTAGGGTAGGTAGGGTAGGTAGGGTAGGTAGGGTAGGTAGGGTAGGTAGGGTAGGTAGGGTAGGTAGGGTAGGTAGGGTAGGTAGGGTAGGGTAGGTAGGGTAGGGTAGGTAGGGTAGGGTAGGTAGGGTAGGGTAGGTAGGGTAGGGTAGGTAGTGTAGGTAGGTAGGTAGCCAATTGACGGGAGCGAAGCCCCGGGGGTCAGCTATTAATAAAATAAAAAATTGCATCAATCTGGATGTGGTGTTGAAGTTGTTTATTTTGGTTTCTTCAAAAGTTTTATGTAATTTTAATGAAATTGCACTATACAATTTTACAATGTTCATTTTCTTGGATAGGAACCCCTATTTGGGTATAGGCATCCTCCAGAACTTATTTTTCTTGATTTTTTATGTTAGCTATTTCATATAACGAGCAATTCTTGTATATAATCTGAATTTCAGAAACGGCTCCAACAATTTTCATTAGATTTAGTATGCAGGGATTATCGGGTGCGATAAATCGATCTAGCTAGGTTTCATTTTAGAAAACGTCGTTTTCTCTATTTTCAGCCGAGCAGAGCTCGGTCGCCCAGGTACTAACATATTAAAATGATTAGAGATATAAAAGCTTGTCAATAAGTAGGTACTCATAACTCACCTACTTTTCAAAATGGCCACGGCTACTCATTAAAATATAACATTCACTCCTCACTAGTCTCCACGACTGGCAAAACTTAAATCTAAGTATGTTTTGGCTAAGAAATTGGGCAAAATACAATTAACCTTTTGTTTAGCCTGAGAATCGAACTCGCACTTAGCAAATTTGCAAGTTTTAATATTTATTCATCCAAGCACGCCATCTTTTATCCAACAGCATTTGTTTAGTTTATACAATGTTAAAATTATGAACCGTGCGCCGCCATCTAGTGTCGAGTAGCCATTTCCAAGGTCACATGTAACAAATCATAGACAATTTCATAAATCGTTCAACTCGCTTCAATTATTACCCGGCTTATTATCATAGTTAGATTCTCAAATAAAAAACACTGTTTCAAGAGCAGTTTTATAATTCAGTCGGTTTAAATAAATTTCATGGTCATGTTCAGAGCATTGAAACTCAACCATTTGAATACGTAGTAATAAAGTCGATTCACAAATTATACAACTGTATATTTGAAATTTTAAAATGAAGAAAGTAAGGTGTTCATTAGAATAAAATCATGAAATTAAATAATACCTTGATATTTTTATCAGATTTTCTTAAAATATTTGATTACCAAACGCACTTTCGCAGCGGCAAGAAAAAAGAACAAAAATAAACACGTCAGCTGTCAAAATTTGTTGTGTCATGTTGCTTTAAAGTATTTTTGTAGAAAACCAAACACTGTGAATTTGTCTAAAATATAAACAATTAACACTCTCATAGTTTGTAACTGAGCTAGAAAACTACCGCAGCGGTCTCACTCACCACCATGCATTGGTACGGCGGCAGTATCGCGGAAGCGGTAAATTTATCGAAGCAAAAAAATGCAATATTCGTGGTATTCGTCGAAGGTAATCCTTTTTTTTTTCTTTTGTATTCTGTTTTCAAGACTGGTTATTACGAAAAATTGATTATTTCAGCGGTTTTTGTTTATTAAAATATAGGTCAGGTCAAATTGTATGTCAAGTTTGTGAGGTTAATGGAAAACCTTTTGAGACGTCATAGAAAGGGATGAATTTCGTAATTATATTCGTACTACATGTACGGTGTAAATGCGTAAAACGATCGTTGTAGTAAACTAGTCTTTACTGTAAAATATGAATCATTTTTTGTAGGGCATACTACCTGAAAATCAATCATGAATACAGTGATGAGTTTTCAATAATTTTGTTTGTAAATGGTCCACTATAGTTTCCTATTCGGTTTATGGAATAATGCCATTAATATATATCCATCAGATGAGATAGTAGTCAATCGTGAGCCAACCAATAATAAAAAAGATACCAATAAGAATAGCAGTGGTTTTTGAGAAGTACTACTAACCAAGTGTCGGAGAATACAAAACTAGTCTAGTATTCTGGATACTGCATGTTTTCAATAACACTAGAAAATATCTTAAAAGCCTAAATATTATTCTACAGTTGGATTTTCAACATTCTGATTCTGAAACTGAAAGTGTACGGAATCGTTTGTGAGACTTGTGAAACAGGAAAACGGACACAGTATATATCATTCTTTTTTAGTTTATGGAATATAATTTAATTGGTCTAATATCGGAGGAGCAAATAGGTTAGAGCCAAACCTCGAATTATGACTTTTTACTGGGGAACATTCAGTTGGATGTCTTCGACCGCATTTCCTCTTAACTGTGTCATCTGTGTCATGAGACACAAATAATACACTTGTTTTACCTTATAAGGCTACACATTCCGTTTCTGAATTCCGGAAGGCTAGCACAGAGGTTAAGTTTTTTTGGGCTTGGAGGCATTGTTGCTGTTGTGGGTAACCAGAACATTTTGTATGAATTGTGTGCATACAGGTAGAGAGCAGTAGTGGCCCGTAATGGCCGCGACTTACAAGTTGTAGGTTGTGGGTTGAATCCAGGCAGGCGCTTTACTTTATGTAAATTATTTCATCACCACTGCTCTCAAAACAAGCATTCGAAAACAAACAAAATTTCGAAGACATGTGTTATCCACCATGCACTAGGCCCGCGTGGTGCATTACGGCCTATTCATTCTCACAGAGAGGAGGCCTGCACGCACAACTGACCAAATGCGAATCTAAGTGCGGAAAAGGGGTCCATCTATCCTATCCTGTGTGCATACAGGTTTCCGAATTTGAATAAAAACACGAATTTGATTGACTAGCCTTACATTTAATTAGCCATCCTTCCTTATATCTAGCGTTTGATTTTTTAACGACTTTCTCTGGGTCAGACACCAATTTCGCACATCAAAAAAATAATTTTCGATTTGCTTTATTTCTTTATTATTTCAATTAGTTGTCGAAATCAAATGAAATACACTAAAGTCTGTATTATGAACTTAGGTCTAGTGTTCTTCACAATCAGTCTTCTCTTCAAGATAAAATTAAAGGGTAGTAGTCTTTTCAATGCCTGCGCTGAGACTGATAAAAGGCTTTGTATGCTCCTAGGCAGGTGTGAAGAAGAATAGAATGGAGTAGTTTTCGTGCCTAGTGATCGAATTACAAACTATTAGAAATGAGAAATATTTGTGATTACAAATCTCGATATTATGACCAAATATGTATAGAGTGCAGTCGGTTCGACGCCGCGAGACCGCTTGAAGGTTAAATTACCTTTTTATTTTTACAACTTTTAACTAACATTATTTAAACACTTTTTGTAAATTTGTTTATTCTTTATTTATGTCGAACCACCTGCTGGTTCAGCTTTGCATAATGTTCCCTATTGGTAAGGCAATCACCAGTCTTTCTCAGTTACTGGGTTGTAGAGAACAGATAGGCTGTTGCCCCATGGCAAAATACTGGTGTAAAATACTAATACTCATCTGCATCCAGTTTGATTAGAAGCCAACCTCAACATAGCTGTCATTAGGCTCGGCAGATTGATTTAATGACATTGTCAGATAAAGTCAAAGTCAAAATTCTTTATTTCAATAAGGCCATTACACTGCGTTTCCATCAGAGATGTGTGAGAATGCATAGCGAGGGATGTGTTTGTTAAGAACCAATAGAATCACTTCATTTACCTAGCCTCGCTCAGGCTGTGTTTTTTTTTGGCATGCAATTAAATTAAAACTTTGCGAACCTATGTAGCTTTGGATATATTGAAATACGTAATATCTTACTAAGGAGCTGGTATCGTGCTGAAGCCGGCAGGTGGCCATAGCAACTCCTCAATCAGACAATATCGCACCATCGTGTTAAGACTCATCTGATAAGTATTGAGAAGTGATATTAAGTTTAGTAACTTTTAGTTCAAAAAGAATGTTTAAAAGAAAAAAATACTTAAAATCTTTCTTTGTTTTAACCAAGCATGCAAAGTAGATATTTACCTTATAAGTACAAACAACAGCCCAAGTAAACACAAAGTTAACAAAATCTTAGACAACAGCGATGCCCACCTGTCAGTGTGTCAACCCGCATGTCACACTCGACATTGCCAACTGAACACTGTGCACACTTTGTGTTATTCAACATTTACCCTATAAGTACAATCAGTGATTAATTATAACAAAACAAAGTTAACAACATCGCAAATTAACGGCGATGCCCACCTGTTAGTGAGTCAACCCGCATGTACACGCTTCATTGCCAACTGAACACTGTGCACAATTTGTGATATTCAAAATTTACCTCATAAGTACAAACAACAGCCCATCATAACAGCGCAAAGCCAACATCGCAAATAAACAGCGACGCCCACCTGTTTGTCAACCCGCATGTCACACGCTACATTGCCAACTGAACACTGTGCACACTTTGTGTTATTCAACATTTACCCTATAAGTACAAACAGTGATTAATTATAATAAAACAAAGTTAACAATATCGCAAATTAACGACGATGCCCACCTGTTAGTGAGTCAACCCGCATGTTACACGCTTCATTGCCAACTGAACACTGTGCACACTTTGTGATATTCAAAATTAACCTCATAAGTACAAACAACAGCACATCATAACAGCGCAAAGCCAACATCGCAAATAAACAGCGATGCCCACCTGTTTGTCAACCCGCATGTCACGCGCTACATTGCCAACTGAACACTGTGCATACTTTGTGTTATTCAACATTTACCCTATAAGTACAAACAGTGATTAATTATAATAAAAGAAAGTTAACAACATCGCAAATTAACGACGATGCCCATCTGTTAGTGAGTCAACCCGCATGTTACACGCTTCATTGCTAACTGAACACTGTGCACACTTTGTGATATACAAAATTTACCTCATAAGTACAAACAACAGCCCATCATAACATCGCAAAGCCAACATTGCAAATAAACAGCGATGCCCACCTGTTCGTGAGTCAACCCGCATATCACACGCTACATTGCCAACTGTACACTCATGGGCAGAAATATGTGGACACTTAGCGATATTCAACATTTACCTCATAAATACAAACAACAGCCCATCATAACAGTGCAAAGCCAACATTGCAAATAACCAGCGATGCCCACCTGTTAGTGAGTCAACCCGCATGTCACACGCTACATTGACAACTGAATACTTTGCACACTTTCTGATATTCAAAATTTACCTTATAAGTACAAGCAGCGAATAACGATAACATCGCAAATTGACTAAGATGCCCACCTATTAGAGAGTCGACCAGCATGTCACATGCTACATTGCCATCTGTACAATCATGAGCAGAAATATGTGCACACTTTGTGATTATCAACATTTACCTTATAAGAACGAACAACAGCCTATGAAACACAAAGTTAACAACATCGCAAATAACCAGCGATGCCCACCTGTTATTGAGTCAACCCGCATATGTCACACGCTACATTGCCAATTGTACACTCAAGGGCGAAAATATGTGCACACATTGTGATATTCAACACCCGTTTTATCATAAAGTTAATAAACATGCCATAGCTATGCCCAAATAATAAAGACATTTTTACTTAAGAAGAGGTGAAAAATTAACAGGAGCCAGCGCTCTCTAAATATGATGAGGTCGACTTCCAGTCTAATCAAATGCCGCTAATTACCAGTATTTGACACATGGAGCGAATGCTTATCTGACCTCCACAACTCAATAACTGGGTACACATATTTTCATCCATCCATTTTCTCGTGAGTGATTCCTTACACACACAATCATCAAACACGCGCACACACACTCACTCACTGCTTATTCTATTAACTTTTGTTTTGGTTTTAATATTCACTTTAAGTTTGCATAAGAATAAATTGTATTTCATCCCGGGAGCACTCAACTGGCGCCTGTGACACAGGTCAATCACCTAGCACAAGGATCAGGGACTTCACTATACTTGTAATGTTTTTCGTAAAAAAAAAGTATTTTTAATTGGTTGCCAGCAATTAAAATGACATCTCCGTTCTCTCTCTCGAAGTTCACTTTTGAGATTTCCTAAGTGTGAACATATTTTTGCTCCCAACTGTACTAGTCTGGCAAAATGCCACGTTGCACATTGTACGAAAATTGGCAGTTGGCACCAGCGGCCGTGACAAAAACCGGTTTTATTGGTTAAAGTTACTGTTAAAAATGTTATTTATTTTATTTATAAGCTATGTAGTCTATTTGGAGAATATTTAGGCCTAAAATATACTACATGACTTGAGAGGGTCGCAGCACTGGAAAGACTTCCAACGCTGCGTTTTCCGGTATGCGGTCGCTACTCCAGAACGATTCGGCCCCATGGACCATCCGTTCTGTACAATGCGCCCTGCCCACTGCCACTTAAGTTTGTCAATTCTTCGGGCTATGTCGGGAGCCAAATATCGGGCGACAAATTTTGCATTTATATTTCTATAAAACCACTGATTGGGTGGACCAACTCAAAATCAAAATCAAAACACATTATTTCACATAGGCCTACATGGGCACTTATAAAACGTCGACAAAAGGAGCACGGTTCGGCTTGGTCGTTTCGTATGGAGAAGAACCGGCAAAAAACTCCACGGTTACTCTTTTAAAAAATGTTTTGTTTTTACAATATTTCCATGTTACAGCATTAGTACTTAAATATGGAGGGATAACATAGGCCCGACAGTAAGTCGTAAGAAACTAAAAAAAAAGATTATAAGTACAAAGTTGATACGACAGAGGGGCTTTCCTTGATACTGCCTATACTAGGTACCATTCTCAAGCTCTGTACCAAAAAACAATTAAATAGGAGCAGTAGTTTAGTCGCAAACGATTTTTTAAGTTTTTGCTCCGTTTGAACACGATGTATCTTTCCTAACAGCTGATTATGTCTATACGCATAGGTCATGCACCTTAAAACGATAAATGTGAGTAAAACCTACGACGCGTTGTTGCCGGCTTGTCGCTTTGTTACCGCCTAGGTATCTAAGGTCAGTTAAATTTGTTTACATAGGGTGGTTGCGTTTTATTCTGATTTGTAAGCTATTTAGTCTGTTTGAAAAAAAAAAATCTCATTTATGGTGCTTTTGATTTTTATACCTTATCGAATTAATACTAAACACGTATAGTATACGTAGTGTAATTTAATGCCCCTCTGTCATATCAACTCTGTATATTAAATAAAGAGAGGAAAAAAAAAGAATGTAAAACGAGTTAAAAATTTAACAAATGTTAACAAGTATCTAAAAACTCTAGAAGGTCTACAATGTTCACACATTCACAAAATAATCGGTAAAAGAATCTATACATGGTAAAAAAAAAGTATAGCAAGACTAAAATGTTGTTATCAGTGCTATAACTATTCTTAGCAAAGGGCTATAAATATGATTGAAAAACCATTGTAAAATGTCTAATTAAAAGAAGAAAAAGAAAAATATAGATTGTGAATAGTTGGAGACATCCACATATTTGTGCCGTTTATGAGTTACCAGGGAAGCCGCATGCGCATAAGAAGCTAAAGCCAAGATTTTTATCTTCAACGTAGTCCTTGTTTTTATAATATGCTTTTTTAATAAGGACACTTGATGTAGTTTTTGAATTTTCCATCGGTCAGTTCTATAACTGACTTTGGCAACTTGTTATAAAAACGTATACTGTTTATAAGAAAAGACTTACTAGTTTTCGTTAATCTTAATATGGGTATTACAATTTCGTGCTTACTGCGTGTATTTAAATTATGAAGGTTGCTTCTAGTTTTGAAAAGCTCTCGATTTTTTGCGGACATATAAAATATATTCCAAAATATAAAGTGAAGGTAGAGTCAGTATATCGATCTCTTTAAATTTTTCTCTGTGTGACACGCGAGGAACCATTTTATAGATCGCGCGGATTGCCCTCTTTTGTAAGATGAAAATTGAGTCAACGTCTGCTGCTGGTCCCCAGAGCAGAAGAAATAAGAAAAAGGAAAGGGCCGAGAAGTGAACCTTGGGGCACGCCCATCTTGACTAGAGACCCGGAGGACGTCGCCCCATTAAAATTTAATTTATGCTGTCTGTTTGATAAATAGGAAAGCACAAGATCAGCAGCTTGCCTCAAATTCCGTAGTGGTGTAATTTACAGATCAGTGTGTTGTGGTCGACGCAGTCGAACGCTTTTGAGAGACCACAAAAAATGCCAGTGGCATCCTGCGACTTCTCCCAAGATTCCAAGATGTGTTTGATGAGTTTAACTCTCGCGTTCGTTGTCGTCCTAAATTTCGTGAAACCAAACTGTTGACTATGCAGGATCCCATTTGAATTGAAGTGAGACAACATCTGGTCCAGCATGATTTTTTATAGATTTTACTCAATGTTAGAAGCACGGATATAGGTCTATAATTAAAGGGATCACTCTTCAAGCCTGATTTGAAAATTGGTACTACTTTACTGTGTTGCTTTTACTCAGGAAACGTGCCGCTGTCCAAGCATTGATTGAATATGCCTGTTAGGACAGGATCAATTGAGTCAATAATATTTCCAAGAACCCTAACGGATATCCCCCAAAAGTCTTCAGTATTTTTTGTATTAAGACTCTTGAACGCGTTTTTAATTGTATCAATACATATTGGTTTAAATTTAAAGGTTGGTATGTCCTAGTAAAGTTTTCTTGAAGAAGAGCTTCAGTTTAGATGAGGAGGGAAGAGACTTCGTAACCTCTAACGGAATGTTGGTAAAGAAATTTTCTAATGTCTCAGCGACTTCTTGCATATCAGAAATGGTTTGATTAGTTATTTTCAAAGATATCTCATTCTGATCGCGTTGTTATGTTTTTCCAGTTTCTCTATTAATAACTTGCTGCACAGTTTTTATTTTATTATTAGAAACACCAATTTTGTTAATTATTATTTGAGATTTTGCTTCAGCGCAGACTTTTGAATATTTTGGAATATCATTACATAAGTATGAAAAACTTGATCGGAAGTCAAATATTTTTCGTAATATAAATTAAATAAGATATCTCGGCTTTTTCTTATGCCCACAGTGGCCCATTTACTAAATTTCGATTTGGAATTGTTGACATTAACTGTTTTTACAGGACACGTTTTATTGAATTCTTGGCAAAATGTAGAAAACAACGTGCCGTAATTTATATTGGGGTCTTTTGAATCAAAACTGGCGTTACAAAGATTTGCTAAAAACATTAATATTAAAAGAATTTAATTTAATTTTAGTCTTCTAGAGGTCTTAATCGAATTGATTTAGCTAGGTTAAATTTTTTATCTGCCTCAAAAGATACTGGTTGACCAGTATGGTCTGACCTAACACCACTAATTAAAAACGAATCTTTTACTTTATAATTAGTGAATACATTATCTATGCATGAAGCTGAAGTTGCTGTTATTAATATTTTAAGTTAAATATTAATATTTTAAGTTAAATGATTTGAACAATGAAATGAGCTTACATTTTTCAGGTGAATTGACTAACAGATCTATATTTAAGTCACCACAAACAAAAACGAATTTATTATCTCTGAAAATTTTGCTTAATAATTCTGCCATTGTAATTAAAAACAATGACAAGTTTGATGCTGGTGGTCTATAAACACACAAGATAGTATGCCCCTCGACATCTGCACATGCTACCCCACATAAGCGATCAACAGAGTAAGCAGTGATATCCTTCCTTTCCTTATATTTGAGATGACTATTACAAAGTATAAAGGTACCACCACCCACTGAAGATCTGTTGTACGCGCTGGCAACTGAAAAATTATTTACATTAAACAACATCCTATCTGGTTTTAACCAAGTTTCACAAAAACATAAGTATCTATGTGGTATTTGTCTACTAACAATTCCACGTCAAAATTTTGCCGGAGAAGCGATATTTTGATGATATAGTAAAATATTACTATGTCTTCTCTTCTACGTCTACTATAGTTGCAACTCTGCTTAGCCTTTCGGGAATAAACAAGCGTGATGTTATGTTATGTAAGTAACTGATTGTGATCTCCTAAGTTAAGTATTGTATGCAGTCATTGCCACCCACAGCTTAAAATAACTTTGTATGTCATTCAGAACGATGTGTCACGCATAAATTAAGTAAAATCTAGATTTAAATAATTATAAAAGAACATGTTATGCCAATTGGGGAGCTCGTAGCCAAATAATAACAGCCGCAAGGATCAATCTTCAAGGTTAAGCAACGCTTACCGAGGTCTGACTTTTGCTTTTTTACTTAGCTGACATTTTATGAATTCTTACATTATTTTTGTACGTTTTGACATTATTTTAATTTATGAATCTGGTTTTCTTATAATCTGGTCCATTGTGATTATTTTCTAAATTTGTACGCCTCGCTAGGAAAAACATGTCCGTGCGATAAAAATAATTGAACGTCTTTAATGCGTACTGAATATGTGTGTGTGATGTTTGGACAAATTAATTATCTTTATCTTTATCTGACCGTGGTTGGGTGATCATCTTTACATAGCAAGATTCCTCCGTGCCTCGGGAAGCACGTTAAGCTGTTGGCCCTGGCTGTCATTTTTGTAAATCTGTAGTTACGGATAGCCCAGGAACGAGTCTTGCCAAGTGTGATCGTGAAATCCAGTTGCTTGGTTGTGGAGGTCAGATAGGGAGTCGCTCCATGTCAAATACTGGTACCCAGCTGCATCTGGTTAGACTGGAAGCCGAAGGATGTCACCTTGTCCCAAGACTCCTCGCTGCCGAACATAGACTCGACTACAGCCGGCAGCGACAGGTCACTGCTTTTTTCTGAGATTAGGGCACGACGTGGCTTCGGCCGAAGCGGCCGAAACTATGGCTCAGCTTTTTGATCCTTATTTAACTCAACCAATGGTTTCAAATTTCGGTAAAACCCCTTTATTCATCAACTAGCTTCTGCCAGTGGCTTCGCCCGTGTGAATGTCGAAAATTATCCCGTGGGAATTTAAGCCCGGGATAAAAGTATCCTATGTGCTATTCCTGAATTATTATTTAATCTATCTCTGTGCCAAATTTCATCCAGATCCGTCTAGCCGTTTGAGCGTGAAGAAGTATCATACATACAAACACACTTACTCAATAACTTTCGCATTTATAATATTAGTATTTCGTCTATTTATCTGTGTTCTTGTTAAATTACATTTCTAAATATCTCGTAAAAAAAATTAAAAAAATAATATTCCATTATAAAAATCCATATTCGAATCATATGTGGCCCTGAAAAGGGCCTTTTTTGGATGAGCACATCATTTTTCGTGCGGTGCGGCTGCGGTATCCGGTTCGGGTGCGGCTGCAGGCTCCAAGTCACCGGGTGTAGTGCCCGTGACCGTGAATATTGCGTTTTAAGTACAATGTAACCTATGTTTTTATTAAAAAATAACAAAAAAACCCGACTGCTTAAAAAGTGAACTAAAAAGACTTAAACAAGAAGAAAATCATACTGTGCATTCGGAGGATACATATGCGCGAGCTGGCTGACCAAAACCAGATGTATCCTCCTACTGCACAGCATGATTTTCTTCTTGTTTCGCCCGTTATTAAGCCATTGGCTGACACAACTATCGGTACAATGATCGCTGAATCCAAATTAGTATTATTGTTAGCCTCAAAAATTGTGACATATCTTGTAGACTTAATTATTTGACCATTTGTTATACTAACAATTGATAAATAAACGCGTTTCACCCAAATTTGTGTTTAACCATTGGTTGAGTTAACTACGGATCACAAAACTGGGCCTAAGTGACCGTTTCCACTAATGCTAAGCTCTGCGGAGCGAGTAAGATGTGCTATGAAGATGCGGCGCCGCGAGGTAGCTGTGCGAGGAACATTCGCTGCTCGAGCTATGCGATGCATCGACAGTAGGGAAGGCACGGGGAGGGATACGGGCGGTGAGTGGAGCTCACCATTCGGGAATTCATAGTTCCTATCCATAGCCCGCGTCCGTCCATATAAAAACAGCTGAGTTGAACCCGTTTCCACCAGTACTATGTTACCAATGAATATGATTGATGTATATCAAACGCATCTATAGCAACGTAGCATAGCACATCTCTGGTGGAAAAACCGCCTTATGACCAGCAGTGTGATGATACGGGCTGACAATAAACATTAATTTTTACTAAAGAATCTTCTTTTTCCTTGTTCCCAGGCGACAACGACCTCTCAGCGGAAATGGCGGCCACGATCGATGACAGCGCAGTGCTCACGCGTCTGTCCGACCAGGCGAACTTCCTAGCTGTCAAGCTGAAGAGCGGCTCGGCCAACTATATACACTTCGCGCAGATCTGTATCCTTTACAACAATAGAATGCTGAAAACCCTGCAATCTTTTTTTTAAATGATTTGTGTTGATAATCTCGCGTTTAACCACTATCTCACCTGCTAGTAAGCGATGATGTGGTTGGGATCTGATCGTGCTTTACCGCTAATCTTGACTTAAAGATCCCCAGGTTCTAGCTTTCAGGAAACAGGCAGGGAATGCCTCTTCTTAGCTGCAAGCACACTGAAAGTATTCCCAAAACCTTTTTGTGCGTGTGGGTTGGATGTCATTATTAAATCTGTTAGTCACATGAACAGTTTTGCTCACTGCTTATAACAAGCACCCTACATGCATAATCGCCAATTCGACGACACGGTTGGCGCAGTGGTTGAACTATCGGCAGCTGCGATGCCTGTCGCTGTTCGTTTCCCGCACGTAACTAATATTTGTATGGCCTACTGAGTAGTTGTTTCAGATCTGGATGTTTTTGTATGTGAGTTTAAATTTGTAAACTCGTAAACGCACCCACGATACAGGGGAAATTCTTAGTGAGGGGACTTGGGGCAACGTTTTTGTAAAAATAATATAAAAATACCCAGCCACTACGCCAAACTTCACAGACAACCCGACAGATAGGCAACAAAAAATTTCCTTAACTCCTTGGAACAGATCAATTCGTGCCAGTCCCCTCGCTGTTCTTCATAGGTCGGAACGGCACGCCACTGGAGGTGGTCTGTGCTGGCGTACAGCCTAGCAATCTGGCCACCAGGATAGACAGGATCCTTGAGGAGCACTGTAAGTATGAGCCATCCACCTGTTCCATCCAGTTCGTAGAACAGCACGCCACTAGAGCTGGTCTGCGCCGGCGTACAGCCTAGCAACCTGGCCACCAGGATAGACAGGATCCTTGAGGGGCACTGTCAGTATGAGCCATCCACCTGTTCCATCCAGTTCGTAGAACGGCACGCCACTAGAGGTGGTCTGCGCCGGCGTACAGCCTAGCAACCTGGCCACCAGGATAGACAGGATCCTTGAAGAGCACTGTGAATATGAGCCAGTCACCTGTTCCATCCAGTTCGTAGAACGGCACGCCACTAGAAGTTGTCCGCGCCGGCCTACACCTTAGCTCCTGACCACCGGGATAGACAGGATCGTTTAGGAGCACTGTGTGTACCTATATCATCACGACTGTATCCCAAGAAAGGGGAGGGAAAGGAGAAAAAGTCCTATATAATACATTTTACTACTTATGTCCCGGGTATTAATCAGAAACAGAGCTTAACTCCAGACTATTCTTTCGTAAATTTTATGAATAAGTTTTGTTTTACCAGTCCACCTTTTGTCAAGTAGCGTAAAGTTTCTGATGAATAAAATTTAGCTGTTTAGACTCCGGATTCATAATCATCATCAGCAGCCTATAGTATAAGGGCCAACACACGGTAGCTAGTGCTTCATGAATTGCCCGTTATGTACTAAATAAAATGAAAAAGATAAAAATTGCTATTGGTTTCGGTAGGCCTGCAATCTAAGGCCCACTAGCCCCTAATACTTAACCCAGAGTTAGTTGCTAACACGAGGTTAAACTAAAATATGTCATACAAAAATGTCATATATAACACGGGGTTAGCTACTAACTCGGCGTTAGTAAGATAATTCAGGAATGCGCAAGCGGGCCTTAAAGTTCATCATCTCTCTATTCCAGTCAAAGACAAACAGCCATCAGTCTCATCGTCTGCCTCCGCGCAAGCCTCCACGTCATCCAGCACGATCCAGCAGCCAGCCACCCAACCCACCACCTCCACAACCGGCTTCCAGCAAAACATCCAGCAGACCATTAGCTTTGTGCAGACCGAGGCCGCTGCTCTATTGCAGGAGTCTGCTAAAGAAGAAGCGAAGCCGGCAGCGAAGCTGGAAGCGAAGCCGGAAGCGAAGCCGGAAGCGAAACCGGAGGCGAAGGAGTGTAATTCAGGTTTGTGATGAAAATTACCCATATCGATGATCAAAATTATTAATTGTGCCGCAAATGTAACTGAAATTATGATCAGAGTGACCCTAATTGTATATCAAGGTTACCCTCATTGATATAATAAATTATTAATTTAAAAAACCTAATTTTTCAAATTACCTCATTTTTTTTATATGACATATAATTATGCTCAAAATGAATCTGTTTTATGTTTAAAAGGAGATGAATAACATTTATGCTCAATGCTCACTGTTGAAACTGTCCTTACTTTCTGATCTTGTAAATGCGTTTTTCTTTCTGAATAAATGATTATTGTATTTATGCTCAATACAACCCCCACTTATGCTTAAAATGGTCCATTTTATACTCAAAACCAGCCACACTTGTGCCCAAAGTAACCCACATTTATAATCAAAATGTTTACTCTAAATGACAATTATTTTTCGCAGCATCCGGCTCCCCTCCAGCAAAGATCTCCAAGAACAGCTCGAAAGACACCATAGTGGCTAAGGCCCTAACTCCGGACGACATGATCTGTGACGGCGATGTGTGTGTGCGCCGGTCTCCGACGGCAGACGAGCCGGGTCCCAGCCAGGGCCCCACGCCGAGCCTGGGTCCCACACCGAGCGCGCCTGAGGTTACCGTGGAAAATGCCCAGGTGGGTGCTTAAAAGGAGGGTCCAAACATGATGTTACTATCTTGCCTCTGGCCACTTTTCTGTTGAACCACCAGAACAAATCCATAGTACCATAATGACGACAAAAAAAATAATTTAATCCTTCAGTTAGAATATAAATATTGGACACGTATTTTTTTTGCCAGTTGGGTAGGTCCAACTTCGAGAAAGAGGTCAACCGTCGAATCCCACTCGGCTGGGCAGCGTTCGGGAAGTTGCGCGGTATCTTCTCGTCCAATTTACCGCAGTGTCTCAAGACGAAAGTCTATTACCAGTGTGTGTTGCCAGTGATCATCTATGGGACCGAGACGTGGTCGCTCACAATGAGCCTTATCAGAAAGCTTAAAAGTCACCCAAAGGGCAATGGAGAGGGCTATGCTCGGAATTTCCTTGCATGATCACGTCACAAATTATGATATCCCCGGGAGAATCAAAGTTACCGACATAGCCCGGATGATTGCCAAACTTAAGTGGCAGTAGGCAGGGCACATTGCTCGCAGAACGGATGGCCGATGGGGCCGAAAAGTTCTGGAATGGCGACCGCGAACCGGAAGACGATACGTTGGAAGGCCTCCCACTAGGTGGACCGATGACCTGGTTAAGGTTGCGGGAAGGCGCTGGATGCAAGACGTACGGGATCGGTCAGTGTGGCGACGCCTGGGGGAGGCCTATGTCCAGCAGTGGACGTCTTTCGGCTGAAATAATGATGATGATGATGACGTTAAAAAAAAGACGGCGATAAGTGCGTTAAAATTTCGCGTGACGTCATGCCTTAGTACACTTTTTACTTAGAAGTTACGTCACAAGCCCCCACTCCCAAACTTCTTGGTGATTATTTATTGATTTGATAAAGTAAAACATGCGTGTCCGATATTTTTTGATAATTTTACCGATGGAGTAAATAGAATTCGCTTTTTCGTACCCCGTCGCAGCATCACAAGTTTCAGCTTAATCGGATATTTGAAAAGTTTTACCAATTTTAATATTTACGTAAGAAGCAAGTTAATGAAAAGTTTGCAAAAATATCAATTTTCGTTATTTTTTGTAGGGTTTGATTTATTATTTTTGGCTTCAAACTACACAATTTTAAACATAAATGTAGAGTATGCACGCTTTCTAGTTTTCTAGATACAACCGCTGATATTCAAGGTAATTTTCGTAACTTTAACTTTGTATGCCACAAACGTGTATTCTTATTATTTTATAGAAAGATTATAGGATATATTTTAGAACTATCTTCATTCCAATTACAAGAGCTGCTGAAGCCAGGATCTTCGACGATTGATGGAAGTCCTTATTGATTTGTATAGTCAACATAGTACCTATTAATGCACGTTTCTTATATAAGTATAGGAATTTTATAAATGCTTGTTTTTTATTAAATTTTATGTTGTTGTCACGTAGTCTATTGATGTATTAAAAACTGTATGATACACATTTTTTTTCGACATTTAAATAAAAGTTTTATACCGCAATTATACACTTCACACTCACTAACATAAAGTGGGTTTTTGAGCAGTAGGAAAAACAAAACATGGAAGTGTAATGCCAAACTTCGACATGATAATTTCAAATCCCGATTTGGAAACCACCAACAGAAAGCGGTTTTTGGAACAACGTGAAAATTTTAAAAGATCGACAAGTAATCAGAAGCCTGAAATTTGACACCAGTCTTGCCAGTAACTGGGTTATGGACCTCAGATAGGCAGTCGCTCTATGTAAAGTACTGGTACTCTGCTCAATCCGGTTAGACTGGATGCCGACCCCATCATAGTTGGGACAATGCTCGGCGATGATGTTCGAAAACGAAGAGATTAGATCTTGTTTTCTTACTATAGCTTACCAATTTCGTACGTGATACTCACATGGCCCGCGCGGATGGCGGGGAACGTTACTACCCAATGACGGCGTGATCACGCCACGACGCTTCTGTCAGGTGACCCCCATCCCCGCGCACGTGCCACCATCCCCGCTGCCTTACGTCCCCCGCGCCCTCGGACCTTGGGAATGTCACGTACGAATTTGCCAAGCTCTAAGACACCTTTGTATTGTGTATCATAGTTTTTTTATACATCAATAACACACACATTCTAGGGTTTATTTTCCTTAATTTGCCTACAAATAATATTTCAGGAGTCTCTCCTAAAGGCCACGGAGAGTGAAGGCAGTATAGAAGAGAAGATGGAACGGGCGAAGGAGTTGCTCGAGGCTCGGAGACGGGAGAAGGCTGACAAAGAGAAGGAGGTAGGGGGTCTTGTCACTATAGTGTTTTGAGGTGGAGGGAAGAGATTTTGCAGGTATGCGGAACAGGGTGGAAAGTTATGTAACCCTCCATTGTAAAGGGAGAATTCTCCGACCAGACGGGCGTTGTGTCAGGGGGTCTACGTCCTAAGCACGAAGTCTGTAGTTTCGGCCTTCATTGCGGGTGTTTCCTACTCCGTATAACATACGGACGCATGATTCGTTCGGGGCCCGAACTGCTCATTAGCAGTTGATGACAACACAATTTGACAGTTGTACCTACCATCGATGTGTTTTTACCCGTCCGATAAATTGGTTCACTCCGAAGTTCCGCAGTACTTTCGGACGGGCACTTAACGATTGGTCGTTGACAAAGTTAGGTAGTAGACCCCCCCTTCCCCGTCCGTTGTTTTCGGACTGTTGTATACGTGCAAATCGCGTCGAAAACAATTTGCGCGATGCAGGATTTTGTGTGATATCTTAGGTGGCGCTACAAGATAACTTCGTCTTCATTTTTCAGCTGATATAAGTCTGATGCAGGAATTAGACCTAACTGTATTATACTCGTAGATAAATGCCTGTTGCATGTTTTATACTTGTGCTTTTTTAAGTTAGTTAACAGTTTATAGTTATTTTTTCAAGTTTACATTCTACCAACGAAAGTGTCACGTTGGCGATTGGACAAGTCCAAAATTGGATGGGAATGTCACGTGATCAATCCCTTGCATTTTGGCATATCGACCATCGCCGTTGCTGATAGAATTACAGTTTGTCTAAAGCGTCTCGTTAAAAATTATCAATAATTTGCATTTAAACGGTTTTCAACTTTATGCACGTATGAAATAAATTGATTTTAGCATGAAAGCATAATATTATCTATAACTAAATTATATTTATTCGTGAAGCAGTTTATTAACTAATTTCGCTTTTATACACAAAATATGTTAAATCTCAAAGATTTCAGTGCTTCCTGTTCGACTTCTTCGAGAAGAAAAACCGATACAAACTCTCAGGTCACAGTCTCTTTTAAATTCCTGACACTTAAAATGGTGACAAGAACAATCCCTACATGTTTAAGAACTTCATGTGTATTTTTCCAACAAGAATGATATAATCAAATCATTGTAATTAAAACTGAAGGTGTGTGAAGTGTCTGTGGAGTTTCTTGCACATTCTTCTGCATAGAAACCTTCAGTATGTTTCTATGCAGAAGAATGTGCAAGTAGATTCATATTTTGTTTGACAATTGAAAAGTACCTATAAGGTTTATTTGAAATAAACTATTTAATTTCATTCAAATTTCAGTGTTACCGGTTTCTAAAAACTGACAACATTTTTATTGAAATTGTTAACTCAGAAACTGGGGGTGAATCGCTGAGATATGCTTCATTTTGAACGTTTTTAAACACGATGCAAATACCCATTTTACATCGTGTTTGTAAGAACCTTGCAGTCTTATATCTGAGATAGTCTCTTGAGGAAAGGACCACACAAATTTGATTAAAAAGTCAAAAACTATCATTGTTCTACAGTGAGACCTTTTTCATCAAGATGGTGTTGACGCGTTACAGTATGGCCCTAGATAACTGGCACCCAATGTGTCTGTCATCAAATAACAAACATCCTATATACTTATATCTACAGTTCTAATAGTCGACCTTCTCCTTTCTTCTACCAGTTGGAGAAGGAGAAAGAGATCGAGCGTCGGCAGGCTGGGAAGGGAGTGGCTGAGCTCAAGAGGTGGCAAGCGGATCAGGAGCTTAAACAGATTCAGGTAAGGCTTATTTCTGTTTGCAACCCTGTTCTTGTTCTGTGTAAAGTATGGGTCTATTAACAGCTCATCATCATTTATGGATAGGCTCGCGTTTGACCAACTTCTCACCTGATGGTAAGCGATGATGTAGACGATGACTGCGGCAGGGAAGCCCACTCCTTAGCTATAAGCAGAATCAAAGTATTCCCAAAACGACGCATACTGACGTTCACTACTGGACGTAGGTCCCCTAAGCATCATTACATCGACCGGTCCTGAAATTCTCTTTATCGAACGGACGCCCGCGACCTTCCAACGCCACTACTGCCATGTCGTTGGCCGTTATATTAATGACATTATTTTTTAACCCCAGGAGGAACGCCGCCGCGAAAAGATGGAGAACAACTTAGCTCGCCAGCGGATCCTGGAACAGATAGCACAGGACAGAGCAGAGAGACGCGCCAGAGACCAGCCTCAGAGCAACCAGCCACAGCAGTCCGTTCAGCCCACAGCCAGTATGTGCCTGTAGCCCTTAACTTATTAATAAGCTAGCTAGCCAGCGCATCCTGGAACAGATCACCCAGAACAGAGCAGAGAGACGCGCCAGAGACCAGCCTCAGAGCAACCAGCTACAGTAGTCTGTACAGAAAGAATCTGAAGCCTAGTTCCATACTGATTCTTTCATTCTGTCAAGAAGGTCTATCATCTCGGTTTAATTCGCAGCTGGAAGGATAGTATCGCCTGCATAACGGAGGTTTGTTAATTTAGTCACACCCATTGTGACCCCACCCGGGAAGGTGACGAAAACGGTATTCAAAAGAGTGGGAGACATAATGCAGCCCTGTCTTACACCCTTGCCGAAGCTGAAAGGCCCAGACACTGATTCGTCAATCTTTAACACACCCTAATTGGTTTGATAAAGTGATTGAATAAGAGCTACCAGGTGTTTAGGTACTCCAAATATTTCCAGAATCTTCCACAGAGCCGAGCAAATCGCGCAGTCAAAAGCCTTGCTGTAGTCGATAAAATACAGGATTACCCCTGGTATTAAATTCGTAGGAATTTTCAATCATTTGGCGAATGTTTAAAATTTGCTCGCGCGTCCGTTTGCCTTTGACGAAGCCAGCCTGTTCTTGTGGAATTTGCCATTCGTCGAGATACAACATTCTATATCGAATTCGTTTTATTTTTGTAGTTGAGTAGAGGGTAGCCTTAAAAATGCAGTTTTACTTTGTTAGTAAACATTGTATCTTCAAAATGGCTGGGGTATAGGTAACCTTGTCAAAATTACATTAAACAGTTGCCCTTTTTCCAGCATCAGGTGACGGAGGTGGTCGTGCGCGCATCCAGTTCAAGTTACCCGACGGCACTTCGCATACGGCACACTTTGATGCCAATGGGACTCTCCGTGAGGTGCAGCGGTATGTTGCTGATAATCTACGGGTAAGTTACACACCTGGCAACCCAAAGATTGTGGCTAACTGAGAGCTGACAACCTTATGTTTTCGTATTTTTACACCACTTTATTTCAAAATACGTTGGATTGTGGTGGCGCGAAGGGTTGGTTTAATGGACTGTATCTACGATGCGGAGCAAAACGATTGACAAACGCTTGGCGATAGGTACTTCAATTTGCGGTGGGTGTGGAACAATAGAATACAACCCGAAAATAATTAAGGAAGGAAGCACAAACCTTTGCGGGAACCCCGTGGTTCTGTCGTCGGTGCACCGAATCAATTCACCAGGGTTCAAGGGCAGCTGGGTTTCAGGTTACTGTCATCACACGTTAAACAAAAACACAAACGGTTGATTATAAGTCTTATTACATGCGAAAACCGCGGTAATTCCAAAGTTTTCAATATTTTTCAACGGAGCAGGCCGACGCCATTGCGCACGCGATGCGGTTCGATACGGAAGTCATTTTTACAAAAATGGCGGAGCAAATCTTCTTATTCACTCGCGAGGTATGTGTGTATAATGGTAGCGGATGTCAATCAAATTTTGAATGTTGGCGCAACCATATTGACTTGAAAAACTTGTATCATCATCATCCTTTTTTAATGTCCCCACTGCTGGGACTCAGACCTCCTCTCTGTGAGAGGGAATGGGTCGTTCTTTTTTAATTAACTCTCCTTAGCACAAAATTATGGCTTATTATGGCTATTAATTCCCATTTCAAAGATTATTTGAACGGATCATTTAAAATTGATTCCAATAGATGGCGCGGTTTTAAATTTCAGGCATGCCACTCGATTTTATAAATTTGTTTTGTATTTTGTTTGTCATTTGCCTCTTTCACTCGCTTACGATTGTCGCATTGTCCTATCTCGCTTACTTTATGCAGTATACTAAATGACAAACTGTTTCTTGCGCAATGTTTGGCAGAACCAACTTCAGGAACACAAAAATCCGCTATGACTACTAAACTCCTTTTGCTTCGTTTACGTTCAAACATCTAGTCATTTAGCCTAAGATCCCACTGCAATAATTTGAAGGTATTTTGGTATTTGATTGGGCTTAATTTTCATGAATTAATACTTAATTGTGCCACCTATAACCGGCCAGAGATCCAGATGTACTATTAGAAACTAACCTATATTGAATTTTCCAGCTGCCCTCAACATCTTTCTCTCTCTGGACCGCATTCCCCCGCCAAGAGCTCACAGATGCCGACGCCAGCCTGCGAGGCTTACAGCTGGCGCCTTCCGCTGCCCTCCTAGTACTGCCTCGCCGCGCCGCTGCTGTGGTGGCCAGGCCGTCTGCTGTTTCCAGCCTTATCAGTGAGTATCTTAGCCTGAGAGACAATGTCCCATAGTGACACCTTACAGCTGGCGCCTTCCGCTACCCTCCTAGTACTGCCTTGCCTGCCTCCTACTTGGCTTCTCTACGAAAGCTATCATTTTACGGCCGCAACATGATTACAGCGTTGTTCTTTGACCAACCCAAGCAAACAAAAAGGCGGAACAATAACCAGTATTCCAAACAAACGTAACATAACTTTAATACAAAATTTTCTTCTTTCACAGCATTCTTCACACAGCTCTTCACTACTATAATCCTGAGCCCTTCCCAAAACCTCTTGACCTGGCTGCGCACACGCCTGTTTCCCCCACCCGCGACTCCCCCATCCGCTACCCGCTCCCCCTCTCCCCCACCAGGCCCCCCCGCGGCCCAGGGTCCCACTGCGCCGGGGCCACCTGCGGGCACCCGCCGCCGTGGCAACATCCACCGCCTACCCTCAGACAGGGCCCCCGATGACGACAACAACACTTGGAATGGTAATTCAACACAACAGATGTAACTTCGATCGAAATGTTCAAAAAGTTCAGTTACAAACGAGAGATTTACTTGGTGTATAGACAAAAGACTTCGTTTTTGGGTGAGGTTAGAGCTTGTCTATGGGATCCTAAGTTGTCAGATATGCCTTTGGCATTACAGGTATCGGTTGGTGATGATAAGTCGGGATTGCGTCATCTGGTTTGCTTATCGGGCGATGGGACCCCCTGTTTAAAACAGAGTTGGGCTTTTTATACACCTTGATACGAAGTTGATTTGTTTCTATACGAAGTATTTTTCTCCCCTTTTTTTTCGGTTTAACTTAGTCCGCGTTAGGGTGTTATAATTATTATTTTAATAAATTTTTGTTCCTAAAATAATAATAGGTTTATTTAAAAGTATCGAAACCAAGATGCTAGTCCGTGTTTTTCGGAATCGCCCGCCTGTTTCCAAACCTTTTTGTACGATAAGGTAACAAATCTTACAATCCTCGTGAATAAAACCGTAATGTTTTTCTTGCAAAAAATATAATTTTACCAAAACTTTTCACCATTTTGAACTTTAAGCCTGGAATCTGATGTTTCATAATTTACATATATAAAATAGAAAACTATTTCTAACAAAAATTGTAATTTTATTAAAACTGTTCGGCCATATTTTATTTTAAGCGTTGAATTTAATGTTTCATAAAATGTAATTCATATGAATAAAAAATCGTAAATAATTACTTGCAAAATCATAAATTTTACTAAAACTGTCCGGCCATATTTTATTTTATGCGTTGAATTTAATGTTTCATAAAATGTAATTAACATGAATAAAAACGATGAAAAATTACTTGTCACAACAATTTGTTATTTTATGAAAAAAAAATCCGCCATATTGATTTTTTAGGCGGGAATCATGATCCTTTCTAAAAATATGCCCTAATGCGGGCAAAGTTGACCTTAGGCTTTAGAAAAAGGTTCATACTCAGTGATGGCGAAGGTCGAAATACCAAAAAGTACGACATTGATCACAGTACATTTCGATAGTGCTTGGCATTCCCATAAATTCTTGACTTTCTTCCAATCACTATGGCGACGCCTTCGTTGATAGGCTCTATGGGCTTGCACGATTGAGTTTACGATCAAAAAGCTCTATTTTTGCGTATTATACAAGGGCCAAAGCACATTCAGTAAGCTGAATGGAAGTGACGCTTCGCTTCGTTTCTGAGTGTTTTTTAACCCAAAGACTGGTCGCACATTGGTGATAATTGTCAAAACATAATAAAATGTAATATAAATATAGAAAGTTGGTGAATCAATTTTAAATTAACTGAATTTCCAATGCTAACTAACGTAGGGGTTCTTTAAATCAAGAGTGAATAGGTTACTTCTAGGCAATCGTGCTTCACCGTCGCTTACCATCAGCTCCCCTAGTCAAGTTACAAAAGTTTCGTATCGAATCTCTTTCTACAATCGTTAACGCCTTCTATTTGTTTGGACGTAACTTAACGTTCGGATGTTTCATTCCCATATATTAATTCGTTTTCTACTAGCGTTATCGATTGTAGATTGTCAACTAGGCTACAGGTGCAGGTGTGATAGTGGTCAAACGCGAGCCTGGCGGTAAAAAAAAATAAAAACTAGTTTCAATACTCGTCTTAGCGACTGAAAAATGCGACAAAATGTGCGTCGATAAATTAATCAAAATCATCAGTCTACAGCAGTCCACTGCTGGACATAGTGCCGCTCCAATTATCACGATTTTCAGCAACTCTCATCCAGCTGCCAGACTGCAAAGGTCATTGCTCCACCTAGCCTGAGGGCGTACCACCTTACGTTTACCAATTAGCCATTTAAGAACACGTCTACCCCAACGGTCATTGGTTCTATGACTTATATGGCCGGCCCATTACCACTTCAGCTTGCTTATCTTTGGTTCTCTGTCGGATCACTAGTTCTGGATTCGATCCAGAACTAGTGATCCGATAGATATTGGACTGATGAACCAGGCGTATCGTGAGTGACCACGACTCGGCTCCGTTCGTCATAACAGATAGGACCCCCTGATTGAAGACTGGTCTTTAGGCTCTGTGCGGCGAGATTACTCAACGAAGTATTCAAACGCTGCCCAGACCTGCTGTATTCTTTTATTAGCCTCCAGCTTTGTGACGACTCTAGACAATAATATATATACGTGGTTTAGAAGCGAATTGGTTCTGTAATTCTTTAAAATGGGTGACAGGACCAAAAGAACGACCACGCGTCTCCCAGAAAGTTGAAGAGCTCCCAAAGCTCTTAAATACAGGATGTCCTACCGCTTTCAAGAGCTCAGTTGTAATCCCGTTCTCGCCCGGCGATTTTCTATTTTAACCCGTTTTCGAGTCGCCTCGATATCATCTTCGCTGACTCCAGGCTGGTCCTGTAAAATGGCAGGTTAAGGTGGCTCTATAATCCTCATTTTCGGGATTAGACCGAGATACATGCATGCAATTAGCCGTAGATATTTTCAACTTCCGAAAGAATCTCCAGGTTCGAAACGACGATATCTCCTTAAGATTTAGACAACTTCGTTAGGTGGCTCCTTCTAAGTGGCTGGACAAACACTTTCGACCCCCGGTTTGTGCAATCGCTTTCTCTTAGAATATTGGATAGTAAAAAATAGTAGTAAGATCTGAGTATTACCTACAAAATTAATGTCGGTTTATCAAAGTGGAGCAAAGGAACATGCCCGATTTATCGCCGTTGTGCGGCCAGTCTTATAAGACTATTACAGTTCCACTATCCCGGTGCAGATGTCATTCTTTGAGAATCCATGATGAGTCTTCGCAAATACAGGGATGTGTCATTGCATTTTGTGTATGAAGTTACTATGGTGCTTTAGAAAGAAAATCTCGCTACTGACATGCGACTTAGTCGCCGATCGCGATACTAAAAGTAGCTACTCTGCACCGGGCTTTACCCAAGTTTATGGAAATAAATTATCGACGCGTCATAAATTGAAGGCATGATGCGATTGACTGTTGAATTTTCATTTAACCAATCATAGTGACTAAAGCGCGTTTGATAAATTTGTCGATAATTTTTCGTTCCAGAAACGGAATTTTAGTCAGTCATATAGAGCAAGGATAACCCTGCAATTATACTTATAATTAAACATACATATGATAATTTGAATGGTACCCTGCAGAGTTAAATACAGAAAATCTCTGCAGTCGTCCTTAAAGTTGTTGATATGATTTGCAAACACGATAGGTGTTTAAATACGCTTGACTAAGAATTTCGACTGTTTTATTTAATATTTAAAGTTAGTCCTTATCATATCACAGTCTTTCAGTAATAATAAAAATAAACTAACAGTCGTTCAATGGCATGATCATAAAGATTCCATACTGTAACGTGACCCTTGGGATGTAAAAAGAGGGCTGGTGCTTTATAAAAACAAAAAAAGAAACTGTTATCTGTGCCATTTGACAGCTGTCAATGGTCCGTCCAAACATTGAACTACTGTTACAAAATAGACATATACGCAATGATATTCTAGTAAACAGATACGTTATACACTCACAAAACAACCGAAAAACCGCGCAGCAGCGGCAGCACACAAACACACTTTTCAATCATCTGACATTTCACTACAAGTCGAAAGGGATGGCTTGATAAAACCAACAAGAAAAAAGGGACAGCTAGTATTTGTCACTTGCTTGTGAATGTAAACAAACATTATACTGGCATATGTTATGAGACCACACGATGGCATTTTTTAATTTTGTTTTTGTTTCGACAAAGCGTATCGCTCTTCGCCATGCGACACAGACTAAAAACTATACGTCCCAATTAGGACGTATTCGAGTCATTACAATGCGAGCGCTCATAACATATCTGTTTACTAGAATACCATTGCATATACGTTAACTCTGCAACTCTACATTATATATCACATAAGCTCATATTACTCTGCAAATACACTTATTTCTTGTGAAATATCAGTGAAATAAAACTTAATATTACCTACCTACCTTAGATATTAATGTTTGACTCAAAAGAAATGTATAATCATTTCTTATGTCACTATAAAATAAATGTACCGATATTTTCTATGTATATATTGACCAATGTTTTAAAAAAATACTAATAAAATTTACGCATTCGATTTTCAAAAAATATGTACAATTGTAAAATTGGTTAGAAATTATAATTTTGTGCATTTTATTTTCAGCCATGAAAACGGGGACGATTCTATTATTGTTTATTTTACTATTTATGATACGTGTTGAATAAATTCGATGATAAGGATTGACCCGTTCAGTGTTACAACTGGCCTTTGTTACTTTCTACCACTTTAAAAAAAATTAAATTACAAAACAACAATATTTTTCCTTTTGTGTGTAGTGCTAATATTTTTTTTTTTAATTTCAGCGTCTTTAAATTATTTTTCGAAATGGTGACTATTCCTCATGTCACATTGAATAGGTCAAGCCTACAATAATTAAGTTTTCTAGATTAGTTATAAACTATTATAAAATTTTCGTTGTAATTTATATTTTAAATAAATATTTGTTAAATATGTACATTGTGTTGCTTCATTTTTGTTAGTAAATATTTTATTTTAAGACTTTCGGTTACCACCGCATCGCTGGATGCGAGACGTACGGTATCGGTCAATGTGGCGACGCCTGGGGAAGGCTTATGTCCAGCAGTGGACGTCTTTCGGCTGAAATGATGATGATGATGATGAAGACCATTGGTTTCTTTGTCATAAGAATTGAAACATCAATCTTTCTCCATTACAGTATTCCCCTGTAATTCTGGACCGGTAGGTCCTTTTAAAGTGCGATTATTTCTTCAAAAATATATATAGACACTTATCTACAGTACAACTATTTTCTTAATGTTCCTTTCGTGTTTCATCGTGTTTCGTCAGCCGTCGGACTTGTATCAGTTGCAAGGTAAGGCACTTGGTGCACACCGGACCATAGAGTATACACTTACGACCGGACGCTCTCAATCAACTTGGAACCCGACGACTGACGGAACACGAAGTTTGCCAATGGACATTTAAGAAAATAGTTGTACTGTACATGTTCCTCATATGACCAAACTATAACCATATCTGGGCTTAAAAAGTGACTGGCGTGAAGTGAAGTTAATAAATACATACCTAATAGATTGTTTTTATTATAAAAAAAGGTGTTTTAATATTTCTCTCTCGTATTCAAACTGCACTTGACTTTTTGAACGTCATTCATAACAAACTTTGAATTAACTCTTACAAATGTGTTCGTCATTGTAATTTTGTCTTATTGTAGCTTCACACGTGTCAGGTTCATTTCGATCTCTGAGTTTGTTTCGAAGTTGCTTTTCGGAGTAGTCGGATAAAAAAAAACCCATCTCACCTGGTTTTAAAGTATGTATTTTATTTCTGTTAAGTGTAGAAGCGCTTGTTAAAATCATCATTATTCTGCTTTTATTTAAACAATATTATATTGTCTACTAGCTGTTGCCCGCGCCTTTGTCCACGTCAAACTCGTAAAAATTTTACTTATTTTTTTAATTTTCCCACAGGTAAGGTAAAAATCAAAATATTTTATTTCAACTAAACCATTAAGGTACTTTTGAATTGTCAGCAATAAAAAAAAACGAAGCTAGTTACGCATTCGTAAGCGTCAGTAGGTCTCTATGGAGAAGAATGTGCAAGAAACTCCACAGACACTCTTTTACATCAATAAGTTTTAATTACAAGTATTTGGTTAGGTACATTATTCTTTTTGGAAAATTACATTGTGAGCACGATGTAAAAAGACGTGCACGTAAAAGCGTAAAATAAATGTGAGATGAAAGACGCGATGTGGATATCCATCTATGTGATTGGTCGATTGATGGCGGTCAAACCCTGTGCCTTGTCCAATTCACTTGCGCATTAAGGCTGCTGGTTAAACTAATTGGTCCCTATTTCTAACAATATAATTAGGTCTATGTCTATCCTATGTCTGTCGCCGTTTTTATTAAAAATATGTAAATTCTTGCTCACGTACATAAATATATTAACATGGCCGTCATGTTGTCAATATCCTTAAACAGTTTCCTTAGAGAATCTAGCCGGCGGGGATTGTGTATGGTGTTCTTTTCACTTTGTAGTGTTTTTGTTTGAAAGTCTGTTGTAATTTTTGTAAAAAACGTTTTTTTTATTTTTCACTTTTTAGTTGTGGACCTACGCGTATATTGCCCAAAGTGAAGATTAGATTAACCCAATAACATGAAACTTAAACAAAACCAGTGCAATGAGAGTATACCAGGGTGAACTGTTCCCACCTGTATACCCCTTTAGATAGTACCAGTGTGATTTTATGTTATGAAATGGTGTAAACAATAAACAAACATGCGATTGCATCTATCCCGAGTGATTTAACGTCATTTATTGAAGAGTTCTGATGTATATCTCCGAAATTCTTCATCAGATCTTGATGAAATTTAAACGGGACCAAATGACAAGCTTTCAAATAAAAAAAGAATCATCAAAATCGGTTCAACTAGTAAAAAGTTCTGAGGTAACACAAAAAAAAAAAAATTGAATTGATCTCCTCCTCCTTTTTGGTAAGTCGGTTCAAAATTAAAACTAAGTACGGCGCTATAGTCTGAATAATGGAGGTGCAAACTTTGATTACATGGGACTTAAACATAGCTGGCGAAATGTGGGTGGACTGGAGGTGCACCTCTGACCAAACCTTCGGGAATAAAAGCGTGATGTTACGTTATTATATGTATAGTGACGATACACCCCTAACGTTACCCTATAATTTAATACGAAAACACAAAAACAGTTATTATAGCAAACTGTTAATGTTAATTTAGCGTAAAAAGACGCACGTAATCACAATACTCGTACTTGAATCATTACCATCGCTTGACAATGTGATGATAGCGTAAAATATGATAATAAGTAAAAGCCATAACTCTGATGTCACGCTTTATGTATTAAGCGAGGCCTTTGATTCTACCACGCAACAACTTTTTTGCCAGGGATCCATTGTACTTGCGGACGGCGAGTAATGGGTAGCTCACCGTAGCTCATAAGAACCAGGCCCGAGTCGACGGCGCGTAGTGTTCCACGTGCGCTTCAAAGAGATGTCAGCAAAAACTGACGGGGTCCGTTAGGGCCGATGCCTGTCTGGGGCGCGGATAAATTTGAAAGACAGTTGCCGCGGCCCTGGCATAATCAATTGAAGGAACACGGGTGGGTTATAGTCAGTAAAAGTCTGACACGCCCTCCCGCTTCACCCAGAGCGGAAGAAGTCATTGGATGATAACACACCCAAAAAAAAACTCCTTACTGTATTATTTTTTCTAAAGAAGTGCCCCAGGGATCCATACTAGATCCTACATTTTTACATCACTCTGCATCTCTTTTTCTTAAGGAGTTCCCCAGGGATCTATAGTAAGACCTGCTGTCAGAGAACCCAATTTTGGGTTAAGCTCGCCTTTGTACATAAGTTTTCCTTTTGTAGTTGAAATGTTTTTTTTGTGTAAAATAAAGAATATGAATATGAATAAGACCTGTCTTTTTATTTCACCCTGCACCTTTTTCCTAGAGGAGTTCCCTAGAGATCTATACTAGGAACTGCATGTTTACACCACTCTGCATCCCTTTCCTTAAGGAGTTACCCAGGTATCTATACTAGGTCCTATAATTTCGCGATGCAATTATAAAAATATAACAAACCACCGGTTAAGAAACTAAGTAATTACTCTATTCTCCTCGTTAGTCACCGACAAACTTTCAAATGTAGCACTGGCATTCAAATGCATTTTAGTCACGCAGGCATCTTTCGTGAGCTGTCGTTTGAAAGCCGATTTCACAGCAGATTTTTTTTTGTGTTTTATTTAATTAGTAACGAAAAAATGTTCAGTATTTTTGACGGCTACTTTACAATCTAGTAATCTAGAAAATTATGTTTATTTCTGTTTATATTGTTTAAGAGGAGGACTGCGGGTATCCGATGGATGCGAGACGCACAAGACCAGTGTAGCGACGTTTGGGGAGGCCTATGTCCAGCAGTGGATGTCTTTCGACTGAAATGATGATATTGGTTTTAACCATAGCCCATAAAGAATAATTTAATGGTTTATGGTTTTAACAAACACGTCATGTGATGCGGAGGAATTAGGAAAAGTGGTGAGTAAACTTGTACGAATCTATATGGCTTTAAGAGTAGGGTATATCAGAGAAACAATGGATGGACTTGGTCAAAGTCGTAAGATAGGGTGATCACTGAAATATATATATATATTTTTTTCACATTCTTTATCTGCTATCAGTCCACTAAGACTATGATCAGATGCGTGGAAATCGAAGTAGGATTTTTATAGTATTGGGGCTAGTGTCCCAATTCTATTTAGTCAGGCAGCACAATGTCGGCTTTCTTGAGTCTCTTGGGATGGTTCTGCACCAGTAGTGAGTGTGAAAGAGGATTTGGATGAGATTTCAATCTTTCCTTGTATCTGTTTAGGTACCGCTTCATTTTTTCATGAATAGTTGGGATTGCCAGATATTCATGGATTTCTGAGTTGCGGGTATACCAGGGGGCAGCTGCTATGACCCTTAGGATATTGTTTTGGGCTCTTTGAATGCACATAATGTTTGATTTGCTAGCAGAAGTCCATAGTTGAACACCGTAAGTCCAGATTGATTTTATAATAGAGCAGTACACTCTTAGTTTGTTACTTAGTGATAGCGCAGACTGTCGACCTAGTAGCCAAAGCAGGTTTCTAAAGCGGTAATTTATTTCTGTCCTTTTCGTCCTTAAGTGGTCTTTCCATGTAAGTCTCCGATAGAGGTAGAATCCTAGGTATTTCACACAACTAGACCGAGGTAGAGCGTCCGGGCCCAAGTTGACCAGGGGGCAGTCTCCACGTCTGAGTGTAAATGTGATATGGTGGGATTTAGGCGCACTTGCTCATATTCGCCACTTGTTTAGCCAATCGTAGGTCTGGTCAAGTTGTTTTTGCAATATACTGCTTGCTTTGTTGGGATCTTTGTTACAGGCTAGGAATGCTGCATCATCAGCAAAGGTTGCAACAGAGACGTCAAGACTTTGAGGGAGATCACTGGTAAAGATGTTGTATAAAACTGGGCCCAGAACAGAGCCTTGGGGTACCCCTGCAAGGCACGCGACAAGGGATGATCTTGCATCACTTGGAAATACCTGTCACTAAGGTATGATTTCATTAAGAGGTAAAATGAGTGGGGCAGGAGTTGTTTTATCTTGCACAGAAATAATAATAATAAAAAGCTTTTTTCCCAACGCAGTATCTCCATTGACGTCGTGGTTGGGCTTGCGTGCACCTATGAATCCTAGGTCGGTGCCGGTAGATTCTACTTTGCCGCAACATGCCTAGGTTGAGGGGCCAGAGTAAGAGAGATACCATCCGGAGGGCAGCTTTGTGGCGAGTTAGTGGGCAGTGTCTAACCCATGGACCTGATCTCCAGGGAGAAGTCGTGTCCCCCTTCTCCGGCTTGTCTTTATTGGCCGGTCGGTGTGAACACTGACGGGGAACAGAGCTCCCACCTCTCTCTTGCCTTAACGAGCTGGCTTGAGTGGAGATTTGCAAGAGCAAATGTGCTCGGAGGAAGGAAGTTTATCCAGTTAGATTTTGTCCAACTATTAAATTTAGTAACGTTCCTGTAAAAAAGAAGCACAGAGAGTAATTTTGGATTTATACCTAGATCATATTAAAATACTCGGTGAAAAAGCAAAAAAGAACTTGTATTTTGCTTTTTCACGAATATCTAAATCGACGTGGGCTCTGTTTTAACTTGAAGACTATTTATGGAGCTACTTTCTTGGGTTGTATGTGCTATGGGGCATCTGTTTAAGCTGATAGGGCCACCATAAAGGTGGTAAAAAGTAAATTACTTCAAAGTCAGCCTTTAGCTTTGATATTCTTATGCAAAGCATACATGAGGGTTAGTACTGAGGACTTACCGGTACTTGCTGGCGTACTTCCGGTCGACCTTGAAGTGCAGCGACGTGCTGCAATGTACTATTCCGCTCGAGAGACCATGGACGCGGACTTCTTAACGCGGAGTGACCGTGAGAAAATCTCTAGATTATTTAAACCACTTATTGATTCTGGGAGTGTCTTGCCATCACTGTGTTGCCCAATTTCTCACAGTGCATGGTAACTTAAGTCAATTATTTTCCTTCAAGCTCCTTGCCTCTCTTTTATGTTAGTATTCTACATCTGACTGCGAATGTGTACAACCTGCACATCATATCTTATGGGAGTGTATTCTTTGACAGAATGAACGCAATACTATGTTAAATAATGTACAGGCTGCATCAGGAGTTGTTTATTATACGGAACTTATGGAAACTAGAACCGATTTCCGTGCGTTCAAACGTTTTTGCCATACCTATTATTGGAATCAAATATAACAGTTCACAATGTTAGGACCCATTCTTCGATCAATGATACACTGATTGAAGGACCCATTAATATTTACGCTAATTTTTATCCGTGTCGCTAGGCAACTGGGCTTATCCCAGTTATAAACGACCCTTTGTGCCTATTTGCCTTATTTTGTCTCCTGCTTGGTATGGAGGGATGTGGAAATTTGTATTTTTTCCTACTCCTCCGTTACTCATATCTGATTAATTTCCTTGTGGGGTCCAAGACAGTTAAAATCATTCTCCTGGACTTCGTCGAGCTTCATTGCCTCGGCGCGTTTCTAGTGGTCGCCACTGTTGATTCTGGCTTTCAGGAGTTGCAGTGGTTCGGGAATAGTGCAGTGGGATTGTCCCAAATAAAACTAACCCAGCAAGATGCTGGTAGGGATCTTGACCGTGCTTCCGGAATTTATAGCCTGATAGCCGAGGCATACCTCTCCACTCCTCCGCACCTCCGTATATTTTGCCCCCTTTGCGCAACGTCACTAGTGCTAGTGACTATTTATGGGGTGCTCATTATTGAGTGTGCAAGGCATCCCCTGCCATTTTATAGCCGTGTAGATCAACAGTGGTCAGGCAGGGGCCAATAGTCCTTCAATAGTTTTAGGTAATCGATCCACAAAACCTCCCAAACCCATAACCCAATGTGTTTTCTCTCCATATTCTTCAATAGTCCTGCACCAGCCAGGGTTGTCCTTGAGTGCTCTTGCGTAGTGACTAATACATACAGGGATAATCGCCGGTTGGTGTCACATTATATCCTGCATGTCTAACAAGGCCTCTGGGAGTTGGTTTCGGCCCCTGGTACGCCCTTTGGGTCCTGAGAATCTCAAAGAAAAATAATAAAAAGTTTATTTAAAATCGTAAGGTAAAACAATAAGTACAATTTTTGCTTAAATCTATGTCAAGTTCACACGTGTTATGTGCCTGAACTAGGTAATACTGTGTTTCAAGCGAGAAGAGGTACATTATTATTTTATTTTATAAATAATCACTGAAAATCAAATATAAGATAGTCATCGTAGGTAATATTTTTAAGGGTGTAAATAATATAATAATGTTATTATTTTGTAACATCTTAGATTCTAAAATATCAAAATACATAAAAAACGTACCTACAATATTTATTTTAGCCCAAGTAATAATTTATCCGTATTTTCGTAGGACATACTTTGTAGAGCTTCTTTGAGAATTTTTTTACAGTTACAATAATTTAGGGAATAAGTATTTGTTGTTACGTTAACCCCGAGTTTTTCCGCTCAACATTATCGCAGAATTAATGTGACAAATTGTCAAGCACGCGTTATCTGTTGTGATTAGTTGAATGAATTTTCAACAGCCAATCACAACAGATAACGCGTGCTTGACAATTTGTCACCATTAATTCTGCGATCATTTTGAGCTGAGAAAATCGGGGTTAGTCTGTTGTAGAGTGGTGGTCCGTGTGGCAAACTACATCTTTCCGTGAGATTACGAGTGATAGAGATAATATCTTTTATGTGGAAGCAGAAGAGATGTTGTGCCTTAAATGGTATATGGTATCATCGCTTGCCATCAGGCGAGATAGTGGTCAAGCGCGAGCCTATTTTCTATACAAATAAATAAAATTAAAGTGTCTGGGCTGTATGTAACATCAAAATAGTAACGTTTTAATGAATGCATGTTAAAGTATATACGGTATCTATCTACTTGTAACAAAATCGCTATTTTTAAGATTTTTATCTGTTTTTCTGTCTGTCTGTTTGTGCTCTGAAACGGCTGGACCAATTTTGACGGGACTTTCACTAGTAGATAGCTGATGTTGTTTTTACATGTAATGGGGACGAGCCTATTGCCATCAACCGGGCATATGCCAGACTCCGGGGTGCTAATGAGAAATTCTAGATAGAAAATCCCAAGAACACTGCCCGACCCGAGTACCGATCCTAGGACCTCATGGTTAGCATTAATGCATTAATATATCACTAACCCCATATTTGGGAATACTGGTTCCATCGTTTACAAAAGCGAAAGGAGCGGTTTTAATAAGCTGTTTGATGAATTGTCTCGATAAATGTCGTCTTTATTTTAAAAGATTGATGTTTAACTCTACTAAAGCAACAGACAGCGATTACCTGAAAATGAAAGCAAACGCAGACGGTAAAGATTTATGAATATCATCAACCTCGCACAGGTAAACGAACCGATAGTCTTATCATCAACAAGTCAATCACGCATCGCCGCAACGTTCGTTCAGCTTAGATAGCTACCTACGTTCCGTTATATTGTAAGTTTTTACATAATTTTGGTGTCAGATTCGTTAACGTTACGCATTTGAAACTGTTCATGTGACCCTAACCTTTGGAAAGTAGGTAAGTCATAGATTTTACGTAGGTTTAAATCGGTCGAATAGTGGCCAACAATGTTAGGCCAATGAAATCAAGAGCAAAGGAAACACATAGAAGCTCAGAACAAGAACAGAAATTTGAATTTTAAATAGCTTCACATTTCAATTTGATACCTATACGCGTTCCTAAAAAAAAGGTCTTGACAGACAGACGGATAACGAAGTGATCCTTAAGGGCCTACAGCCGCTTTAGTGAACTTTCTAAAGCATACTCCTTAGTAAAGGCCAGGTTAAAAAGTTTGAAAAAAATACATATTTATTCTTGTTTCATGTATATTATTTCTTAAACGTGGTTTTTCCGTATAACAAATAGTTTTGCTTTAAAAAAATAATTAGCAACTCGATATTTTTCGCAAATTTCGGATCCTCCTCCAAAACGACTTGGATGTTTAATAATATTTTTACACAGAAAAATTGATGGCTGGAAATTCTTCATAACTAAAATAGCATATGTAAATCAAATAATATTTGCAAACAAAACTGTTCAAAAGGAGGTTCAATATTGATATTTTGGCTCCGAGCGGGCGCACGGCCAGTACTGCGTTAACATTGAGGCGCATAATATGTCGCCTTAAGGCTTCCTTTTAATCTTTTGAGGTACATCTCAAAAGATAAAAATGAACCCTTATAGAGGGAGGGTTCTCTTTCCGTAGAACTTTAAAAAATCAATTGGATGAAACAGACGGCAGAGATGGACTGGTGAGGGGTGCTTATAACTGGAATCTAAGGCAGTAGAACTCTCGGACTCTCGTTCTCATAATGGACTTCCGACCGAAAACCAGAGTTTATCAGCTACGGTGGCCATTATACCTACAAAACAAACACACAAGATTTCACCCAAAAATTCTTTCAAATTGAGTAATATTTGTTTAAATTAGTAAAGGTTTGTTACACCGAGAAAGAGGAAAGCGTAAGTGATATTCTTGCACACAAGAATGATGTGAAAATTAACAGCTGAGTCGTAAACGTGTAGCGTGCCCGTCCGTCACGGTTGGCCACGACCGAGAGTATTGCTCCGTAGGAGTCTTTGACAGCTGTTTTGTGTCCGTATATTTAAATTTAGGAGTGGCCTGAGGTATTTTGTGCTTGTGAACCAAATTCGTCTTCATCATCATCGTAACAGTCTGGAATGATGCACTAACCTTGGCATAGACGACTTTGCTTTTTTCCTTACTTTCCAGTTTTAGACACCATTTTGAGTATGTGTAAAGGACAAATGTATACAAGTCATATACATCTGTCCCTTACACACACTCAAAGTAACCTTAGGTACTCTAAGAGCTTATGGTCACCCCCCTGATATAATATGTCCCTTACTTAGAAATTTTGGTTTTCTTATTACTCCTCCCCTGCTCTTTTCCGATTATTTTCGTTGCGGTATCCAAGACAATTGAATCGTTTTTTCGGGACTCGCTCGACAAGAGCATTGACTCGATGCTTTTGTGGTGGTCGCCGTTGTTAATTCTGATTTTTAGAAGTTGCATTTGGTTGGGAATAGTGTGCTGGGCATGTACCAAAGAAAGAAAAAAATATATTTAGCCGGTGCCAAAAGTAGTTAAGGAACAAGTTGTGGTTTCTCAGTAAAAGCCTGAGATAAAAATAGCTTTTTTCCCAAAACAGGGAGGGCTTTTCTTGTCTGACTCGTGGTACCTTGGAGTTTTGTTCGGTAGGAGTACTAGGAATCGGATTATACTCCTTGATAAAAAGATTTGTCATGTAAAAAAGGCAATTAGAAAATAAAATTATGACAAAAAGAATAGCAATATTCGTAGAGGTCGAAACACAAGCTGTTTAACGATAATTCGAACCGATCATCATTCGCTGAGTTTAATGTCTTTTAGGAGCAAAGGAATTTCCCAATAACAATCGGCAGTTTACCATCTTATCGCTGATTCACCAGTATTTTGTTTGTTATAAATTTTATCTTAATTTTTATTTGGTAATCAAATTTTTTTTAATTTTTTATTAATCCACAATTTTAATTGAATTCCAAATTTAACCAGTAGATTATTATTATTTGAACATTTTTTGTATTCCCGAACACAAGACTGTGTGTGTTGCTGTCGGCAGTAATGCTTGAATGCTTATCCGGCATCGCATTCAACCGGAAATATGTCACTGTATACTGTCACTTAAATTTTGATAAAGAAAACGGGAAACGCGAGCATGAAAACCTACGCTCAGTGATCTTACCTATTTCGTCTTATCATTATTATCCTGTTGAATGCCGTAATTACCGAAAAGATCAAAAAGCCACTGTGTCTCGCGTGTATCCACGTGTTAGCCGTCACTTAAACGGAGCTAGAGCCCTGACTGAGAGGACTCTTCGCAGCGTGCCCTGAGCGGGCTAGTTTCCCACTTTGTGGAAATCTGGTCATCTGGTCCTGCTCAGGAAGGCGGGACGCCCTGCGGACTCGCTGTCCGCGTACCGGCCCATAGTGCTGCTAGTCGAGATGGGTAAGCTGTTCGAGCGGATAACCGCTGGCCCCCTCGTCAGCCACTTTTACAGAGATGGGCCGGATCTGGACGAAAGTCAGTTCGGCTTTCGGCATGGGCGCTCCACCATCCATGCGATATCGCAGGTGAGAGTCCTGGCGGAGGAAACGGTGTCCCGGGGTGGAGTGATGTTAGCGGTATCCTTGGATATTTCAACACAATGACTTCAACACCCTGCCCTGGAGTTGTGTTCGGGAGGCACTGCGGTATAGCGAGTGCGTCACTATCTCCGCCGCATCGTCGAGGCTTATTTGGCGGAGAGGTGTGTGACGTACCTACATGGGACTTGATGGCGTCGGAAACCAGCACTGCATGTCGTGCGGTGTTCCACAGGGCTCGGTCTTGGGCCCACCCCTATGGAACATCAGGTACTACTGGATGCTGAGTGGCGAACTCCAATTGGGCGTAGACGATATACGTCAGTATTACGCGGACGATACGCTGGACACTGCCCGGGGGAGTTCGTACAGGGAAACAGCGTTCGCAAGTGGTGAGCCGCATACGGCGCCTTGGCCTGGAGGTGGCCCACAACAAGTCGGAGGCCATGGTCTTTCATGGCGCTCGGCGGGCGCCACCGCTGGATGCTCACATCTTCGTCGGGAGGGCTCGAATTGCTGTCGAATCTACCATGAAGTTCCTAGGTTTGGTGCTCGACAGCCGGTGGGGATTTCGGCCCCCACTTCCGGCGGCTGGCGCCCAAGTTGTTGGCCGCGGCTGGGGCGCTGTCAACACTGCTTCCCAATCTGGGGGGCCGAGCGCCGCCTGTAGGCGGCTCTATGTGGGAATCATGCGATCGATGGCCCTGTATGGGGCCTCAATCTGGGCGGCTGACCTGACGGCCGGTAGTATCGCCGTCGCCGTCGGTAGTGGAGGCGAAGGTACTCGCGTCACTGTATCCGTGGCGTGAAAAATCACGGGCGCGGGTTGAAGGGCCGCCCGGCCGGTTCAGGGACATATGGAGTTGCGTCGGTCTCTGCTCTGCGAGGTCCGTGTGGCGGGATTAAAAAAAAACAGGCGTTTACGCCTTGCTCCGTGACCATCGAGTCGGTCCGGTCAGTGCGCGAGCGCTGGATCGAGAGAATGCACGGCTCCCTTTCGTTTCGGGTGATGCAGGTGCTATCAGGTTATGGTTGCTTCGGGAAGTACCTGTGTCGCACAAAGCATGCCCCTTTTAGACGTCGCGGTCGAAAACGAGGTCGAGGACCGCAGTTGCGGGCCAGCACTAGCCGGGGGTTCGTTTTCCCGCGACCCCCGGCGTAGTTGTGAGATGGAGCACCGGGGTGGTTTTTAGTCAGTACGATTCTGACAGACTCCTCCGCCCCCCCCAGAGCGGAGGGCATCCAATGAGGATTTTCTACACCGGAACAAACAAAAAAGAGTTGAACACTTAAAGCAGCAACTACTGAACAAATAAATAAATTATTACTATATAGGTACCTATATGCTACTATTCTACTTCTTACTAATATTATAAATGTGAAATTTGGATGGATTTGTGTGTAGATGTATGTTTGTTACCTACTCAATCATGCCAGAACGGATCTGGATAAAATTTTGCATAAATGTAGATTATAGTCTGGAATAGTACATAGGCTAATTATATCCCGGTATATTTTTCCTTGGGATAAGAAAACACATTTCACGCGTGCAAAGCCGCTGACAGAATCTAGTATTATAAATGTGAAAGTTTGGATCGATGTATGGATGAATGTTTGTTACTCAATCACGCCAGAAAGGCTGAACGGATCTGGATGAAATTGGCACAGAGATAGATTATAGTCTGGCAAAGCACAAAGGCCCCAATTCATCAGTGTATAATGTTACCATAGGACAGGGGTCAGCGGACGATGGATCGGGGAATCTATCGTTCTTGCTGCACGGCTCCTGGAGATGTGGTGATGTCCCAGTGCACCTGGACATCGCCAAAGAAGCCCGGAGGCGGGCAAAGAAAGTGGAGCCCAGAAGTGGGCCACGCTGGATGGGTCGCGAATGTCATGCGGCGGAGTTTTTAGTGGGTGCAAGCCCCACTTAGGGCTAGGCATTTTCTTCAGCAAAAAAAAAGGGATGGCGAACCTACGGCACGCGTGCTAGCGGTGGCACACGACAAAACTTTTCGGGCACGCCAATTCAAGGTAATTTAGCATCTAGACAATTTGAAACAGCAGGCATGACATCGACTTCTACTTTTATATGACAAAACATAAATCTGTTAATAATATTATTGCTGTACGAATTTCGGGTTGCAATTAAAGAGAGGCACGGCATTTTCACATATAAAAACATATATAATTTAATGGCACGTGTTCTAATAAAGGTTCGCCATCCCTGCAGGCTTAGGATAAATAAAAACAATTTACACACGGGTGAAGCCGCTGCACGCTGGTAGAAGCCAGTGTAACTTTGTACGTATCGCTCGTAGCCATAAATTAGAAAGAATGTAACAAACAGAATGGTAAACAAATAAACTATGCTAAATGAAGTTAAGCGATACTTTCGCTCATGACAGCCCTTTCTCCCGGCACATGTCATGATTTATTTATATTCTTGAATGAGTAAGTAACGGAACTAGCAGATAATCAAGGATGTTTAGTATTCCCCTCTCTGCCATAAAATGCTGTAATACACGCCTAGCTGCAGGGGCGGCCTTAATCGCTGCGAGGATCGGGACAGGCGGCATATTTACGTGGCTCTTGTCATTTTTAACCGACTTACCAAAAAGGAGGAGGTTCTATGTTCGACTTTGTTTGTTTTTTTTTGTTTATGTTCACCGATATCTTCGTCAATTGTGGACCGATTTTGAAAATTATATTTTTGTTTGAAAGAATACGTTCCGAAATTGGTCCCATTTTAATTTGGTGAAGATCTGATGAATAGCTTCGAAGATATACAATAGAAGTCTTCAATAAACAACGGAAAATCTCTCGGGATTGCTGCAGTCGCATGTCCGTTTATTGTTTATACCATTTCATAACATAACAGCACGCCAGTATGCCTCAAATGGGTACGCAGTTATGTACAGTTCACCTTGGTACACTCTCATTTCACCGGTTATTTTCAGTTTCATGATATTCGGGTAATCTATTCTGGCATTATAGGTACCTATGAAAATGTAGTACGTGTCAGCTGTTAACTGTTTGTGCTCGATATCTTTTAAGCTTGTACCTACCACATTTCTTTACACCTGCACAAAGATTCAACCTTCTAATTTCATATTAATAATATAATAGACAGACGGGGTTACTTTCACATGTTACTAATATTATAAACGCGAAAGCTTTTTTGGATGTATGTATGTTTATTACTCAATAACGCCGATCGGCTGAACAGATCTGGATGATATTTGGCACTGATACAGATAACTGGAATAACACATAGGCTACATTTTATCCCGGTATAATGTTTATCATCCCAAGGGATAATAAAAAACTAGTCACGCGGGCAAGGCCGCTGGTAAAAGCTACTATTTTATAACAATAGGATGGATGCGAAAGTAACTGTTGAACCGATTTAGATGAGTGTGGAGTTATTTTTTATCCTTGAAATCATCCTTAGAGGATCGGAAAGGGGTTGGAAGTGTGTATGATGAACCAATAATTTCTCAAGAAAGCGGCCCATACACATACAATATTATTGCTGCGCAAACGAAGTCGTGGACGAAACTTATTTGTAATTACAAATAAGTAGTTTACCTATGTTCTTCATGGTTACTGGATTTAAGATCTGTCTGCAGATACTAGATGTGTTACAAGATAAAATACTTTGCTATTAGAATTGTTCTTAATGAACTAAGCTGAATTGTTTTAATTACGGTTTTCAACTGCCACTGGTCAAGTGATCGCAAGAGCCATTGCTGACCATGAGGTCCTGGGTTCGGTTCCTGGATCAGGCAAAGTGTTATTGAGTTTTTCCATCTGGGATTTCTCAGTAGCGGCAGAGGAATACACTTACTTCACCTCTCTCATTTGGTACCTACTCTCATTTGAGATTCTGCCACCAAGCAGCGTCGTATGGTACTGTGTTCCGGTTTTAAAGGCATAGATGCCGTAAACATTACAGGCACATAAGACTTCAATTTTGTCTTTATATTTCGCTGCACATATTGCTTTTCATCATAATCATTTCAGCCGAAAGACGGCCACTGCTGGACATAGACCTACCCCAGGCGTCGCCACATTGACCGATTCCGTGCGTCTCGCATCCACCTAGTGGGAAGCCGCCGTCTCGCATCCGCCTTCCAAAACATCGTCTTCCAGTTCGCGGTCGCCATTCCAGAACTATTCGGCCCCATCGGCCATCCGTTCTGCGAGCATTGTACCCTCCCCACTGCCACTTAAGTTTCGCAATTCTTCGGGCTTTGTCGGTAACTTTGGTTCTCTTCCTTTGGTCTATTTTGATGCGATCACGCAAGGAAACTCCAAGCACAACCATTGCCCTTTGGGTGACTTTAAGCTTTCTGATAAGGGCCATTGTGAGCGACCACGTCTCGGTCCCATAGGTGATCACTGGCAATACACACTGGTCATAGATTTTTGTCTTGAGACGCTGCGGCAAATTGGACGAGAAGATTCCGCGCAACTTCCCGACGGCTGCCCAGCCGTGTCTTCCTCTTTCTCGAAGTTAGACCTACCCAACTGGACCGTTTGTCCCAGGTAGACATAATAGTCTCCGATCTTTTGACCGCCATCAATCCCGACCAGTCACATACGAGATGAATGACGCGATGTGGATTTCCGTATTCACTTACGCAATAAGGCTGCGGATGATCCATTGAAATGGGTGTCTAAGGACTATTATATTAGGATCTTCATTAATCATCAAGGACTTTGGCGTTCAATCGTTAGAGTAATCCAATCTTGCCAAGTGTTAGTTTGTTTTAAATTAGGGTGGGCGCGTGGTATTTTTTTATTGCATAAATATTAAGTTTTCAGTATAAGATTTTATGTTTTTTGTCAGAAGAAAAATGTCGAGATACAGCCATAGCACGAATAAGGATGCAGGAAGTCTCAATTAGCGCAAAGTAATCAACTCTCATTCCATTTCTATTGAAACTATGGCCCCTTCTATAAAGCCTAGAGCATACTGTTATCTACCTACTGTTATGCGAAACAGAAATAGTTTTAGCTCTGAAAGTGGTTAAAAGTACGTTAGGTAATATTTCGTAATTACTTATTCTTCAAAACTGCCTCTGCCTAACAAAATACATGAGTAATGATTGACAGATTGAGTCATAGTAAAAACAACAGACTTGCGCTCTTGGTCATTGTCAAAAACAATGCCTAAAGTGAACGCGACCTAAATAAAAAAAAAAACTTTCTCTAATCCACGCATTTTCTCCCGTTTTCGTAAAATCGCTCGATGGTTGCACATTTAAACTCAAAATCGGACAGGACATGAATTTTAATGTCTAAAAGCGAAAGTTGTGACGGAGTTGTATTTTTTTTTCGCCGCAGCGTGCCAGCGTCTTTAGGTGAAAGAAGAAATGGGTTACCGATCTCTTCGCGCGCTTAGTTTGGTCCAAGCGTTTGGCGCGCAATGTCGTGTGGTATTCATTTTACTTTGTCGCGTGTGTATTTCAACAAATTACGTTCGTAAATGAATTAAATAAATAAATTATGGATTTAAAAGAAATAATAAAGTGGTTTATACCGTGTTTCCATATATTGCTACTAAAAAAAGTGAAAATGTTAGGCCGTTTGACTTACATTTGTTTGTTTTTACTTTTTATTTTGCGACCCAGTTATGGCCACGGCGTGGTCGTAAACAGCCTAGTTAGTGATGATATAAATACCAAAAATGTAGTTAATTTTAGTTATTTAGACAACAGAAATAACCAAAGTGATGATGTTGGTGGGAAAATGGAAAGGAATGAGGGGAGAAGTCTTGACACTTCTGTTGGTAAGTAAACATTTTTTTTTAATATCAGTCAGTTATTTATTATAAGCTTTTATTATTTATTTAAAAGATCTGCGGACTGAGAGCTGTAAATGAAAATTGATAAGCTAGACAGGATATTCATCAACATTTGGTAGGTACCAAAGAATTAAGTACAATCGCAGATTTTTCAAAATTGGTAATAGAAGATTTACATATAATACACACACATCGTGTAATGGTCAATAACATAGTCGTATTATAGTAATTTGAAAATAAAATAATATCTTGAAAAACGGGTAAAACTAAAATGTTAAAAATAATTAAATAGTCCTGGTTTTATTTTAATGTTTGTTTACTCACACAGTTCTTAGAATAGAAAATAATTTCCAGAATTGTCCGAATTTATGATAAAAAAAAAACAACCAAAATCAATCCTTTTTACCCTTCAACTCGAAAATCAATGCCTCTCCTTTTTTATATGGGAAATATGTAGTTACCTACGTACTTATACGACTTGACACAATCTACACACAATCCGACCAAGATATAGAATTTATTTTATCAAATCATCCACAACCGTGCCTTTCATCCAGATACGTTCAGCCGTTTTGGCGTAATTGAGTTACAAACATCCATCCATTCAAACTTTCGCATTTTTAATACGAGTAGGATTGCCTGAACTCATTTTTTCGTTAGTGATAACTGACCTTAGTTCAGTGTCCAGGTAAGAATATTACCAGCCTGTCAACAATGCCTTTTAGTTCGAATATTTTGAAGATTGAAAAAAAATTGGTCCCTTTAAAACGATGAGATTTAAGGATCTACTTATTGTACAATGCATCTTTTTTGTGAATGCAACTATAAGAACATATCGATCTGAAGTTCGCTTTACGCTGCGCAGCACCCCGATTTTTCTATCGCGCAGCGACTTACGGAGTCGTCCGATTCATACCACCCACACGCGCTTAAGACGACGACTGTCGCCAACGACCTTGAAGGAACAAAAGGCGCACTCGTTTCACACCCGCGCGATCCAAAGTTTAGTAGATTTTTGTACTATCCTTATTATTCGGTGACTTAAAAAAGCCTCAGATCAAAATGTAGATAATTAAATTGTCTTTGAAATGGTTTCGATTTCATTAATATATGCCCTGCGGTTTTAGTGCGTTTGTCCTGTTTTTGTCCGTAGGACATAACTTTACAAATTAATTACACTATGTTATACGAACAAAACTCAATATTTTGTTAGATCAAATTATTAAGAAAATGGTTTAATGTAACGTATATTTTTACACAAATTACGATTAGTCGTTTAGACGTGATTCTCATTTCAAAATCATCTACTCAGGGGTATCTGCGCCAGAGGAAATGCGGTCGCAGAAATCCGACTGAATTTCCTAAGTAAAAATTCATGTGCTTCATCATCGAACACATCATCGCTTACCATCAGATGTATTATGTAGTGGTCAAGCGCGAGCCTATCTATAATAATGAAATGTAAAAGTTGTTAAAAAAAAGTAAATGCACAAAAAAGAGCTGTGTGGTTGCTGACATTTTGTTAACATTTTGTTGCCATAGAACAGAAGGTGTCTTTTGAACCGTGCACTCGATGTTACAATTTTTCACTATGTACATATAATCGACTGCATGTCGCATCAGTGTCACGATCTTAAGTTGGCCAACCTAAACTGATTTTCTGGTTTTTGGTTATTTTGTGACTGTTCTTAACTGTTAACTGAGGAGTGAATGTCATCTTCTCACGATGTCCAAAAAATAGAAACGTAACAGTAACGGGATTGTTATAAGATATTTAAATGTCATACGATCCGTTAGTTATTGTACACTGCTCCAAATGGTCATATCCGAGACTACTCAAATTACTTCATGAAGTCATACCTATGCATAATGAAAGAAAGAAAAAAAGAAAGATAGAAAGAAAGAATAAAAGAAAGCATATCAATATTTATTTGTGACCCGCACACGAGACACACGATAGGCAAAAACCTGAACTGCTGAACCTGAGAATCCTATCTGACCATATCAACTAATTAACTGGGTAAGTATTAAAACACTTCTTGACAGGACTGGTATCAGATTGTACGAGCTTCTGACTACTTTAATGACTGTCAAAGATCTTCAAATGACAGCTGAGACCAACGGCTACAAAGTAACAAATTAGTATTTAACGTATTTCTGCTAAACACTACACTGTTCATTCTTGATGTAGTTTCTATGATAAAATAACTACTTACTTTATGAACGTAAGTATGTGTGTGTTCAAATTAATTCACAGAGAAAACACACAACATGAAGCCGGAAATAACAACAAGAAGTTGTGGGAAACCATTAAAAATATTACCTACCCGCAAAGAAAAAAGATAAACGAACACTATTAATTTGCCCCAACAATCCGTCAGCTTCAGTCAATGATATAAACTCGTTCTTTGTGGGAGTTGGTAAATCGTCGGCTGAAAAAATCACAACTAATACACCATGCAACACTTGACCGCCTAATGAACATCAGACTTGTTAAGTTTCTAGAAAAAAATCAGCTATTGTGTCCATACCAATTTGGTTTCCGCGCTCATAAATAAACTAACGGAATTTATAATATCTAAACTTGACAACAAGAATAAGATCCTAGCCATCTTTCTAGGTTTAGCCAAAACATTTGACACAGTGTCTGTCCTCATCTTGAGTAATAAGCTGGAACACTTGGGAATAAGAGGTTTGTCACTGGATTTGTTTGCGGGATACCTGAAGGGTAGAACACAGGTTGTTAGAGTAGATGTTTGGACCAGTGATGAACTGCCGATTAAAAATGGCGTCCAACAAGGCAGTATCCTTGGTCCGACCTTGTCTTTAGTTTACATCAACAACTTGTGTAACACAGACTTGACTAATGGGAAAATGATTACTTTCGCCGAAGATACTGCATTACTTTTTTATAGTGACACGTGGGAAGATGATTATAAACATGCTCAAAATGGGTTCAACCAAGTGTCTAAGTAGCTTAATAACAACATCCTCACTTTAAATGTTGACAAGATTAAGTTCATGACTTATACACTCAGAAAACAAGACCTATCAAACCTTCCTATTTTCTCGCACAGTTGCAACCTGCCATACAACAATTCATATAATTGTCCGCGTTTGACAAAAACTAGCACTATTAAATATTTGGGTGATGTAATATATAGCCAAATAAATAAATTAGATTTCAATGCAACGGAACGTTTATTGAAACCATTAGGATAAGGTTAACATGGCATGGAACGATATAAAATTTAACACGTGCCCCTCACCCACACTCTCACTCACACACACACTCTCTCACTCTCACTCGCACACATCCACACATACTTATCCCCCAAATCCATATTAAGTCACTTTTGCCACCAGAATTGTTTCAGTTTTAATTTTCTATTTTGTTTCACTTTTGTTTTACGTTTATTATGTAATTTATGTACGACACTGTATGTTATTTTAATACAGTCATAAGTCAGAAGTGAGTTGTCCGATGGAGGGTAAGCCTGCTGATCGATCTTTAATACAAGTTTTACCTACAGCAGACAGCAGTCTCTATTAAGTGTTACAATGACTTTGTACGGTGTTTGTGAATATGATAAAATAAATAAAGAAATATTATCTTAAGAAGATACTTACTTAGTTTCTCCCAGCTTGCCCTAGTTACTCTTACAGTAAAAGCTATCGAAGATAATGACGCAACGTTCTAAAAAACGAATCAAGTCAATCAAAATAAATCAATTCAGCAGGCCCATTGTTTAATTTAAATACTGTATCAATGAACAAAACCGTCGTATTAGAGGGAAATTTCTCCAACGGCATACTGACTGTATTGGCTTAAGAGAGAGCTGAATCCAATTGAAAGATTATTTATTATTAGATAGAGATCGGCCCATAGATTTTATTATTCTCTTAGGCGAGACCTATCTCCAGCAGTGCTCAGCGGAAATTACAACTTTTTGATAAGAAATGATAATCTATTTCTGATATCTGATGAAACAAAATTATTCATTAAAAAATCTTTTTAAATCAAGTTTTTTTCGTATTCTTATCAGCAAACCCTTCCATTTGACACCCATGTCGTGGCAGTGCACAAAAACTAACCACCTAGTCCACTCATCTTGGACTGTCCGCCATATTGAATTTACAATGACGTCACTTATCTACGTTTACACGACAATGCATGGTGCATTGTCGTGTAAACGTGTATGCAAAATTTTATCTTAATCGGTGTAGAATAATTACTTTAATATTCAATTGCAAGATTTGACCCGAACCACATACATACTCGTATATTGCAAGTTTAACAAAAGCTTGTAAAAACAAAACAATCAACAGCAAACAAACAATCCTAACTAATACTATAAAGTGAGAGCCCGAATTTTTTAGGATATTTTTTTTTAAGGTATAATCTAGCACCACTACACCTATTTGACAAAATCTTTCACCATTTGAAAGGTACATTATTCCTGATAGATATAGGCTATAAATAATAATAATTATACACTTTATTGTACACCACTTAAATAATAACAGGACAAAACATTATAAAGATCAGTGTACAATGGGCGGTCTTATCGCACAGACAACCTTTGGATGGACAGAACGAGAGGAGATAGACATAGGGCTGTCACTGTACAAAAACTATATTAAATAATATTACTTAGATACAACATAAAATACATACATACAAATAAAATAATATACTAATAAATATCAAAATATAGGCCAGAGAAAGGAGAAAAATAGTTACAAAGAAAGGAAATGCTTCTTCACCATTTTTTTAAATGAAGGTAATGTTAGCGCACGCCTTACCTCAATAGGTAATGCATTCCACAAACGAGCTGCTTGAATCGTGAAAGATTTGTCGAAGAAGGATGTGGAATGCATACGAATGCTTAATTTTAGGTTTTCCGATGATCTCAAGGACCGAGAATGTGTGTCACAGAGGAACTGAAAGCGTTAGGACTAGAAGGATTAAAGAGCACATTATATAGCAATGAAAGTATGTGGGCATTCCGGCGAAGGCGAATAGGAAGCTATTTGAGCTTGGTTCGAAATTCAGAAACATGGTCATACTTGCGCAAGCCAAATATGAACCTTATATACAGATTTTGAAGTCGCTCAAGCTTGTCCAATTGGTCTTGGGTGAGATCAAGATAGCTGGCATCAGCATAATCCAGGATAGGGAGAAGAAGAGATTGTGCTATCGCAATTTTAGTGGTGATGGGAAGAAAGTTACGAAGGCGTCTCAGTGAGCCCGCAGACGCAAACAGTTTACGACTGACCTCCTGCAGTTGTTTAGTCCAGGAAAGGGTGCAGTCGATGTAAATCCCCAGGTTCTTCACAGTGTGAGCTATAGGAAAAATGGTGTTGTTGAAAGAAACCTGGGGAATTGTCGCCCAATCAATCCTAGAGACCGTTCGGGAACTTCCCACAACAGCCACTTGAGTTTTCGTCGGGTTTATTTTCAGCCCAAACTCAGTGCTCCAGTCACCAATTCGAGCCAGGTCCACATTAATAGTCTTAATAGCGTCTGATAACTCGCTGAGAGGACCTTGAGTATAAATTTGGAGATCATCAGCATAAAGGTGGTAGAAAGAAGATAGCCGTTAAGTGATAGCATTAATAAAGAGTGCGAAAAGTAGAGGAGATAAAACGCCACACTGCGGCACACCGGCAGAGGTGTGACACCAAGAAGAGAAAGATTCCTCAATGCAAATACGCTGCCGGCGGCCAAACAGGTAACTTTGAAACCAGTCAATTACCGAAGGAGATATGCCAAAAGAGCACAGGACGCCCAGCAAAATGTCGAAGTCAACCGTATTGAAGCCATTGCTAATGTCTAGTAGGGCAAGTACAGTTAACTTTCCCATTTCCATGTCTGACCTTATGTCGTATTTTAATATTATGACCCAGGCAAAACGGTCCACCTAGAGGAGCTCGTGGCTAAATAATAACAGCCGCATGGGTCGATCTTCAAGGTTAAGCAACGCTTGACGAGGTCGGTCCGTGGATGGGTGACCATTTTCAAGTTACCGAGTTTCCTCCGTGCCTCGGAAAGCACGTTAAGCCGTTGGTCCCGGCTGTCATTTGAAGATTTTTGACAGTCGTTACGGGGTACTCAGAAGCTTGAGATCTGACACCAGTCTTGCCAAGGGGTACCGTGTAACAGTTACTGGGTTGTGGAGGTCAGACTGGCAGTCGCTCTACGTAAAACACTAGTGCTCAGCTGAATCCGATATGACTGGAAGCCGACCCCAATAAGGTTGGGAAAAGGCTAGGCAAATTGATTTTTTTACTATTATTACTTTTTCTTGAAATGTAAACGTTTCTGTACGTTTGAATACTTTGAATATTTATGATCATTTCGGGCAGTGTGTGATGAGTTGCTTGAACTAAGTAATTCTTCCTAGACCGTTCCATTATCGGACAGCGCTATCGGTACATGGTGGACATCCCACCCATACGCACCAAGCGTTTTGAGCATAGTTTTATTGTGCGTACAACTAAACCTTAGATACACGCACAATAAGATGTATTCCCAAAATGCCAAACTAAATTTCGTCTTAATTGGTGGTATGCGGTCTTAATTCAAACAAATTATAATTAGTCTTAAAAAAAGATCATAGATGGCAGCATAGGTAAAGTAGCAAACCGGTAAAGTGAAAGTAACAATCACTTAAAAATGATATATAGCAGATTTAGGCTGGAATAAGTTTAGTAAAAAAACAAAACTTTCTTCTTTAATGTTAATTTATCCATTTACACTAACTAATCAGGTTTTTTTTAACAAAAAAGCTAAGTGAAGATTTTGTTTGTTTAAAAAGTTAAAACTAGCCATCGACTTTTCGTTTTGTTTTGAGCTTTTTTACTTATACTACTTTTACTTAAATGTAAACGTTTCTGTATGTTTGAATACTTTGAATATTTATGATCAGTTCGGGTAGTGCGTGATGATTTGCTTGAACTAAGTAATCCCTCCTAGCCCGTTTCACTATCGGACTACAAGACGTACGACAATGCGACATGGTGGTTATCCCATCCATACGCACCAAGCGTTTTAGGCATAGTTTTATTGTGCGTACCGCTAAACCTTATCTACATGCTCAATAAAATGTATTCCCAAAACGCCAAGCTAATGAGAGGAATTCCCTGGCGGACCCTGTATTTCATGTTGGCTACAACCTGTGAGTCTTTAAGTGATGTAAGTACATCAAAAACAAAAACCGGCCAAGTGCGACTCGGACTCGCGCACGAGGGGTTCCGTTCATAATGGAATTATTGCAAAAAAACGCAAATAAATCACGATTGTTGTATGGGAGCCCCACTTATATATTTAGTTTATTCTATTTTTAGTATTTATTGTTATTGAAGCAATAGAAATAGATCTGTGCAAATTTCAACTGTCTAGCTATCACGGTTCACGGGATACAGCCTGGTAACAGACAGACAGACGGACCGTGGAGTCTTAGTAATAGGGCCCCTTATTTTTCTCTTTGAGTACGGAACCCTAAAAATGATAGATGGTGTGTAGACTGGTGCATTGATTGGTCGCATGAAATCGTTCGAAATGTTCAGTTCACAATTTATCGATAGATTAAAAAAATCTCGAGATATTTCATAATCTACCGATCTTTAGAAGTATCCAGTGACGTATTGAAAATTGTATAGAGCTAGTGTGTTACACAAAATATGGAAGATTTAGAAAGCAGTAATTTTAAATCTTTCACGTTATTAATTAATTGTTGTAAAATGAAACCAATCTTAATTGCTTTAGAGCGAAATCGTTAATTTACATTTTGTACTCGTATACGCTTTTACTCAAACTATTATTGTGGTGTAAAAAATAAGTACTTAAACGATATACCGTCTAGGTTCGTAATTATAATTAACTAGCTTCTGCCAGCGGCTTCGGCTGCGTGAAAAGTAATTCAAGACTATAAAGTATTTCTGTGCCAATTTCATCCCGATCGGTTTAGCAGTTCTAGCGGGATTGAGTTACAAACATCAATTCATCTATCCATCCAAACTTTCGCATTAATAATATGAGTAGGATGAACGCATACTGTTAAGAAAATTTGTGTGAATCAGCACTTTTGTACGACAAAATTTCTTTTTCTTTTGGCATTTCCTAGTAGAGCATATCTATACTAATATTATAAATGTGAATGTAAGTTTGTTGGTTACGCTTTCACGCAAAAACTACTGAACCAATCTTCATGAAACTTTGTACATATATTCTTGGAGGTATTAGAAGTAACATAGGATCTACATTTTACGAAAAAAAAAAAAAAATGGCTTCACTGCGAGCGAAGCCGCGGGTAAAATCTGAACTCGGATTTTAAAAACGATAGCGAGGTTGCAAGAAAAAAATAACTCAAACGGGATCTTTCATTTTCGGCCATGAGATATACATTTGTCGAAAAAGAGGAGAACCCACCACGAATCGAGGAAAATATTCATTTATGAATTTAAGCTTCTTTTCTTGTGCACAAAAAGTTATAGTATTTCAATTATTGCCATACTCCATTCAACATGGCGGCTCATAGTTTGCATAGCCTGCTTTCGTTCTGAAATCATGTCACATTAAACTATAAATAACGTAGACGTTAAAATTATCAAAGGAAGTTCTTGTACTATTAACAATTATTAATATTCTCATAAACTTTTAGACTAATTATAAGCAAGTATAACGATTTCATTGTTACAAAAATATTTAATCTATTTTTCTTAAATTGTGCCTATTTCTGAACGAATAATTCAAAATGAAATTTTGTTTATTCTTTTTAGGTTCGGTAAACGTCATATCTACAACCTCTCATGGCTGTCAAAATTCTCACGATAAACTTCAAACATTTTTAATTTTTATTATGTGCTTATCAAACATTTTATAATATGGAAAAAAATCTTTATTCTATTCAGGGGTTAGTTTCCCAGCTTTCCTACATGTTATGCTAATATGACGTTAAAATGACAATATTGTATGACAAACTAGCAATTAACTCTGAATCAAGTTTTCAGTGCAAGTGGGCCTAAGAGAAGCAAATAATTATTTACGTACCCTTAGCCACCTGTAATGGCCGTCGCATGTCGGTCCAGTTAACATGTAGGTATGCGTAGTTTCAAATACCACACAAACAGGAAGAAATTAGTAACGTCTGGGGGCTCTAGGATCTTTGTCCATAGCATAGCTAGCAAACGCGGTGCTACAGAATTCCTGTCTAGTTGTCAAATTAGAAGAAATTTTCTAACATCAACTTACCATGGAACAAATGACATAAAACAAAAACGTCGCAGCGGCAATAACTAAACGATTATCTCTCATTTTCTCTGTGTTTATCGTTTTTAGGTATACAGCATTAAGGTCAGTGGATCGGGGCATTTCCTGGTCGTTTAGCGCTAGTGGAAAGCTGGTACCTATTACAGTAAATTGTCTTTTACGGATGTAACGTAACATCACGCCAGTATTCCACGAATGATTTAGCAGAGGTACACCTGTAGTACACTCACATCTCGTCAGTATAATAATAACACGCGAGTGTTTTAATACCTAATTATGTGCCGTTGCATACACTATTTTATCTTCACTCATCCAGTTGAAATAAAATAAAAGTGGAAACGGAATAAATATGTGATATGGCGGGCAATTTAGATTCTCATTGCGCATGACTGCGCAGCGTGCGTCTCCATAGAAAATGACACTAGTTTTCTACATTAAGGTTCCCCTAGTCGACGGCACGAACTGTTTTGTGCGCGAAGTTAAAACGCATGCTATCTCATCCGACAACACGTGCGAAAGAGATATACACTGTGATGAGCACTAAGAAGCTAGTTCGCGTACGAATTAAAACTTTTGCAAATTTGTATCGAAATGAATGATGATTTAGAACGAGCGAAATTTTATAAACAGACCTTTGGGAGTGTAGATATCAATTAAAAATTAGAATTATTTGCATTGTTGAATTATTAATCTATCCCTGTATGGAGGCCGTTTTGAAATTTTCATTTTTCTTATGGTATTTATTTCCGCCCAAAGATGAGTTAAAATTAGTGTTGAAATATGGAACTTTCGACGCTCATAATATTTTAGGAGGATTACAAACTATATAAACTCAAAATACCGGATCCGGAACAACTATCTATACTTAGGGCGGTTACGCACTATATCTGTGACCAGTGTCCGTGATTTGAGTTCCGAGCTCGAAATGTTCATTCCACAAGTTTTCTGGATAAATCCTTTACTGTCCAGGCTACTCGTCTGTGGAATGCGTTGCCAGACCCAATCAAACGCGCCCAATCGATGCCTGTGTTCAAAAGACTCGTGAGGGAGCATTACCTGTCGCTGTGATTATGAATTGATTTTCATCATTTTATATATTGCCTTTATATTTTAGTATGTATGTATTTATGTATATATTACATAGCATATGTATGTATCTGCATATCTTTTATAATATATAATTATTTCTTTTGACACTGGTATTGTCACACCATTAACAGCCCCACTTCGTGTCCAGCAATTATTGTCCATGCCTGGTTGCCTGAAAGAGATCGCGGAATGCGATAAGGCCGCCCATTGTATCTATTTTTAGTTTTAAGTTTCCTTTGTAAATGTTACTTATGGGGTATAATAAAGTATATAATATATAAATAAATAAATGTTCTGAAATATGACAGATTATGACGGATAGAATTCGGATGTAGTCCGTAGGCTTCTCTACTTCGGAACGGAAATTTCACGGACACGGGTCGGATGTAGTGCGTAGCCGCCCTTGGAACATAAATTTTTGTTCCGTTGGGTAAACGAACCCGTGATAATATTTTTTTTATATCAATAGGTTCGCGCTTGACCGCTATCTCATCTGATGGTAAGCGATGATGTGGTCGACGGTGAAGCACGCTTGCCTAGAAGTAACCTATTCACTCTTGACTTAAAGACCCCTAGATTGTAACTATCGGGAAACACAGACTCTGGCAGAGAATTCCACTCCTTAGCTGTACGCAAAAGTCTTGCCTTGCCACTGCAACCACCATTATATTGACCGGCAAAGTATTCGTATCTGTGACCTTGAAAGCATATGCCACCATCACGGTCAAAAACTTGCAAATAAAGGCACATAATATTTGCTTTACTGCAAAGTATGTTGGCTCTTCACATTGCCATATTGACTAAGTGCAACCTCTAAATATGTATAGTCAAATACTTTGTAATTACTCGCCAATATTCTTAGAAACATTGACCCTCCACTTTACACACACACACTTGACAAACCGACGACAAAAAAGGAGCAGGTACTCAATGCGACATGTATTTTTTTTAATGTATGACCACACATAACTTCTTGTGTGGCTGTGTCTGTGTGTGTCAGTGGTCTGATTTCAAAAAATATTTTTTTACTGGAATGTAATACGTCAAAGTTGGCCCCATTTAAATTTGAAAAGTAAAAAAGGATTTATTGATCATTTGCCCACTGAATTTTCAATTGTGAACCGATTCTGTATTCATCAAGAAAACTGAAAAGCGAAACAAAAACTTTTAAACAAAAAAGAAATAACCGCCTCAAAATGCTAGATTAAAAGTTAATTTAATTTTTTGTTTTTTCGTCGGATCTTTTTAAAAAGTTTTTTTTTTTGTTTTTATGCTAGCCGTTTGCCGCGGATTCTGTCCCGTAGCCCATCACATAGGAACTGACAATTTTTACAAGATTTTGTTTAGTTTAACCTGTCCCGGTATCTTTAATCAAATCTTGCAAGTTAAATCTGACCCACTTCCCTGTGTCCGATTGAGCTGAAAATTTGCACATACGTTTGTTTCTCGTGACAATGAATTTTTTACATAAAAACTTGTTTGAACAAAAAAAAAGAACTTGTTTATAATTACTACAAGCTTTTATTTAAATTACTTAGTATGTGTGGGTCAAACCTGGCAACTGAATTTAAAATCACTGTTACGTTAATTATCGATTTTCAGGGTGCATGCCGAAAGATCGAGGAGTCAGCCTTGCTACGGTTGTTACCGCTAATACTTTACTGCGGCATGATTTATTCATACCTAAAGTGTTCTTACTCAACATCTCTGTCGTAGATCCACTAGATGAAACCTCTAATGATATATGTAATCCTTAACCTTGATTTTTTCCCCTCTATAAAAAATTAATAATAGTAGGTATTAATAAATTAATAATTTGAAAAAAAATAATGAATTAATAATTTGAAGTGAAGAAAGTATCATGACAAATTTTGACAGGTTTTCATGCTTGAGTAGTGTTCAACGAGTACTTGAATTCAAATTCTTAATTCGGATACCGTGGTTTAGTGTTTTGTATGTAGGTTCGTATATGTATAAGTACGAAGAAGAATGTTTCCACAGATATAAATCTCACTAGATTACACGTACTTCGCATGTCAAAAAACGGAGTGAAAAACGATCAATGAACGTACTTTGAGCTTTTCATTTAGCACTATCGGCTCTGGAAATCCACCGATATCTAGAAAAATACCTAATTAAGCCATATTGAGTTGTAAATACTGTATAGAATAAGTTAGCCGAGGCATTGGAAATAGTTTCTTTCATTGGTCAGTAAATTTGTTTTTAAATTGTGTGTGCAAAAGTGACACGCTTGGTTTTCATACAGATGGAGGGACTTGCGTTATCTAGTTAGATTTATGTCTGTGAATGTGTCCAATACGATCTATGCTATAGGCGGCAATACTACCTACATTCATAATGTGACTCAGACCGGTTTGTTCGAATCTGTTACAGCATGCGACCGGAGCACTTTCTTCCTATACCTGTCTTTATTCGCCGCGTCATGATGAATTTAGCTAATTGAAAGATACTATCCAATCCGACTGCGACGTAGTCCAATCCTACGTATATCTTGGAGCTTAATCTCGAATAACGGCGGCTGCATTGACGAGATAAAGAGGCGTATGGCGATCACAAGAACTGCAATGGACAAAATGAAAAAAATATGGAGGAACAGAGACATCACCAAAGCCACGAAGACCAGGCTCGTGCGCACTTTAATTTTATCCATATTTCTGTACGTTGCAGTAACGTGGAAGTTGCGGGAGGTGGAAAGAAAAAAGATAGACGCTCTGGAGATGTGGCGCTGGAAAAGAATGCTCGGCGTGTCGTGGACCGAGTTCCGCACAAATGTCTCGATACTCCAAGAGCTCCACATCAAGCAGCGTCCCGAATACTCACTTTCTTCGGGCACGTTTCAAGGCGAGACAGTCAGTCCATAGATCGGTTAGTCGTCCAAGGAAAATTGGAAGGCACTAGACCGCGTGGTAGGTCACCCATGCGTTGGACCGACCAGATCAAGTCTGCTGTGGGCGGTCGCGTGCACGAATGTACCCGGAAGACTTCTAATCGGGCAAGGTGGTGAGACGCATTACATCTGCCGCATATACTACCAATACTTCATGACGACCACGACCGCTCTGTCAAGAGCGTAACGACTAAAAATAATCCAATCCAACGACGACACGGTTGGCGCAGTGGTTGAGCGATCGGCTGCTGCACTGCGTGTCGCGGGTTCGAATCGATTTTGATCTAAAAATGGCTTGAGCTAGTGTTCCCGAGTGAAAAACCCCGACTATAATCTAGGTTTATGTACCTGTATCTAAGAAGCCAGTGTCCCTTTAAAGTAATGTGCATACTTAACAGACAAATAAAATTTAATATTTTAAAAAGCCTATTTTATTTCATGCTACATAATTTATCTAGTAGTAGACACGCTTCGATTGAAAATCTATTGAACACGTAATTATGACACGATATCTTGCGAAAACACCCCGATTTAAACAGTAAAACGCCCTAACTTTAGAACGAATGAACTGATTTTCACCAAACATAGCTAAGGACACTCTCGATAAAGTCATATTTCAAACAAAAAACACCGAAATCAAAATCGGTTCATCCGTTTAGGAGCTATGATGCCACAGACAGATACACAAACACACAGGTACACACGTCAAACTTATAACACCCCTCTTTTTCCGTCGGGATTTAAAAATAGAACACTCATTATCACAATAATCCATCATGGCAAGTTCAAGAGGAACAAAAAAAGCAACATTAAATTTAAAATTAAAGTTTTGTATATGGCTCTAGTGTGTTTGCCTGGAGTTATTGCCATACATAATGTGTAGTTACAGGTGAAGGTGTGTGTATGTTTAAAAAAGAGTGTATGTGACTTTGAGTGTAATTATAAGTGCCTGTGCGAGAGTAAAATAATTATCATAATTAATTGATCGGCTTCGAAACATATTTAACCTTCAAGCCCTTTTGGAGGCGATTAGAATGTAAAGACATTTTATGTTATTCATAATGACCATGACTGGACGAGATAAGGTTATAATATTGCAACATAGGGGAAAAATCCGACATCAAACGTGAATGTTACGAAATTCGATGCAATTCGATTTCGTTTGGTAATACGGAATCAGTTCTAATCGTAATCAAAAGTCTTTTTGTATATCGAAAATATTTCCAAAAAAAACAGGATATCCAACAGAACCCAAATCATGCATTTTTGAAATTTTTGTCTGTTTGTTGTATCTATTTAGTTGTGCACGCATCACGTAAAATGTACGAAACCAATGTACATAACTTTTATACCCTAAAATTGTGCGTAACTTCAAGTATTACTTAGTTTCTGTTTCATCGCAATCGGTTTACTCTGTCAAAAGTTAGATAAATTTGAAGTGTTCAAGAAGCAAAATATCACAACACACGCAATTCGGATACTCGGGCAGTAGTACTCCATATTCGATAGATGGCGTTGTGCATTTGACGTCATTTTCTGATGGTGGTAAGATTCGCTGCGGAAGAACGACCCTAGAAGAAAAATTGGTATAGAACAACCATCTCACGAAGGCGGATGGATCGATGAATCGAATCAAAATTACTCTTATTTCGACGTCATAAGTCACATAACCCGCCTTCGTGAGATAAATCAACTTATATGTAAGTAGGTAGGGAAGCAAGGTAAGTTGGGTAGGTAGGTATGTAGGGCATGTAGGTAGGTATGCATGTTAGGTAAGTTAAGTTGGGTAGGGTAGGCAGTTGATGGGAGCGAAGCCGCGGACACAGCTAGTCTTAACTAATATTAAGAAAGAGCCCGAATTTTGTGAATTTGTTCCTATGTGAACATCTCTGGAACCACTATACCTATTTGAAAAAATCATTCACCAGTCCCAGATGGTATATGACCCAGACAAAGCTGGGGCGGGACACTTGCCTTATAGATAAAATTACTTTTATACTCACATAGAATAGAAATTATCTTGGACATGTCTAACAACGGTGAAGGAAAACTTCCTGAGGAAACCTGAGCCTAATTGTGCAAGTAAATTCGGCAAAACAAAGGGTTTGACCGCCATCAATCGAACAATCACATGCGAGACGAAAGTCGCGATGTGGATTTTCGTCTATGTGATTGGTCTATTGATGGCGGTCAAACCTTTTGCATTGCCGAATTCATTACGGACTTGTACTTAATATATGTAAAGACGGAACTACACTTAAGTGGCGTGGCGTGTCGTGTCGTGGCGCCTTCCGACTCAGTTGATTGGCTACAAAACTCGTTGCGTTATGACGTAGGCAGGGACAGAGTCGTTTGATTGGTGGATCACGCGCCACGCCACGCCACGACACCTAAGTGTGGCTCCGACTTAAGAAATCGCTAACCTGCATTGAGCAAGCGTAGTGATCTCGAGCTCGTGCCTTCTCTGTTAAGCGTTTAAGCTCGTGTTGTAAGATAAGTAAGGCCCACTTGCACGAAGAATTAAACTAAGAGTAGGTAGTTTAACACGAGGAAAATTTTGTGTGACAAACTGTCAATTTAACCTCAGGTTAGCAACTAACTCTGATTTAAGGTTTTCGTGCAAGTGGGCCTTAATGATTTTTATTTATTTATTTATTTAAACTTCATGTACAATAGTGGTACATAGGCGGACTTAATGCCACAAGGCATTCTCTACCAGTCAACCATTGGGTTAAAAAGGACAACTTTGTGAAATGAGTACAAAAATATTAGTAATACACATATACAAATAAATTAATACATAAATATTAATAATACACATATACAAATAAAATAAACTAATAAATACCAATAAAAATAAAAAATAACGAGAAACCTGTTAATAATTATTATGACTAAACTTCTGACTCTAGATGAGAGCTATTTAGTCTGACTCAAATAGAGGTCACGAACTTTTCTTTTAAAAGAGACTTTGCTTTCAGCCTTTTTAATGCTAAAGGGTAGCGCGTTCCAGAGCTTTATTGTTGAGACAGCGTATGAATTGGACATAAAACCGGTGCGGTGTGAAGGAATTTGGAGGAGTAGATTTTTAAAAGCTCGAAGGTTATCGACTGTGAGAACTGCCCAACACTTTGAAATAACTTTTTAGATAATCGGGAGCACAAGGACCGTTCATAATAGTGAAGAGCAAACAGAGAGATCTGAGGGACCTCCTGAGGCGGATAGGCAGCCATTTAAGCTGAGAACGGTAGGAAGAAATGTGATCGTATTTACGAAGGCCAAAAACAAAGCGAATACAATTGTTGAGAAGACGATCCAATTTATTTAGAAGTTCTTGGGATAGATCAGGATAACAAACATCAGCATAGTCGATAATGGGAAGCACAAGTGACTGGACCAAAGTGATGTTGAACCAAATTAACTCGCGTGTTTTTGAGTGTACAGTTAAGATTTCCAATTCCCCTTGTAAATTAATAGAGCATTACTTGAGCCTATATGGTTAACCGACTCGGTTAATATCATCAACTTTTTCGTATGTCGGTCTCTACCTATGATTAAGTTGTCATTCTTGAAGATTTAGTCACGGCTCTGTGGTTATGGGTGCCAGAAGCCAATTTAGTTACTATCTGCTGAAAACTCGAAAGATTTTTAGAATGAAATCTTAGTTTTTGGGGCATTCTGAAATATGAGATGTATAAATACCGATGGGATTAGAAATCTTATGAAAAGTTGCTATTGAAGATTGACCATTCTTAGGGAACCTTAGCCTTACTGCAAATTTCACCCGCTACGGTCCAGTTTTTGTATCCATAGTTAACTCAATTGATGTTTAAATAGCCAAAGGTTACAAATTTCGGTAAAAAACCATTTTTCTTCAGTTGTTAGCTTCACAAATGGTCAAATACGTTAGAGAATTATTTATTTGACCATTTGTTTGACTAACAAGATAAAAAAACTAAGCCTTAATGTCTCACTGATTCAACGAGGTTAAGAAACGATTTCTATCTATATTTTTGTAACTAGCTGTCCCACGCGGCTTCGCTCCCGTCAACTGGCTACCTACCCATTGACCCTACCTACCCTACCGTACCTACACTAAATACATGATTGTTGCGTAACTTTAACCGCTTACGCAGCGCACGCAAAGGAGGCTCTCAAAAAGGAGTAAATTTGCCCGCTTTTGCAACATTTTTCATTTATGCTCCGTTCCTACCTAATTTTGATGCTTATGTAAGTCCAAAAACTGTGTGAAGCAGGAGTGAGTCGCTAGTTACTTATTATAAAAAGCTTCTTTCTTTAATTCCAGGCCGGACCTTCGGTAGACCTATGAAGAAGATGATGCAGGCCCTCATTCCACTGGTCTTCCAGATCGGAGCAGCGTCCACATGGGCAGTGGTCGCCGCGCTGGTGGGAGTCAAGACTCTGGTCGTCACGCTGGTGATATTGAAGCTGCTACTGGTGGCGGGCGCAGCAAAGGTATTATAATATAATCTATACATACATATAAATTAAATTGGAGCGTCTGTTTTTAATATTGAAATAACCGTTTTTTACTACATGTATATGAATATATATACGGTACATACACCAAAATAACATTTTTTTAAATTTTTGTCTTTCTGTCTGTCTGTTTGTTACGGCTAATCTCTGAAATGGCTGGACCGATTTTGACGGGACTTTAATTGGCAGGTAGCTGATGTAATAAGGAGTAACTTAGGCTACGTTTATTTTAGAAAAATTCTTTTATTTTACAAATTTGGTAGGCGGAACGAAGTTCGCCGGGTCAGCTGGTGTATAATATAATCCATACAAATATTGCTAATGCAAAATTATTATGAAAGTTGCGTGCGTCCAGTGCGTGTTGCCAGTGATGACACGCTTAAAGTTACCCAAAGGGCAATGCTCGGAGTTTCCTTGCGTGATCGAATCAGAAATGAGAACATCCGTAGGAGGACCAAAGTTACCGTAATAGTCCAAAGAATTGCTGAACTAAAGTGGCAGTGGGCAGGGCACATTGCTTGCAGAACGGATGGTCGATGGGGCTGAAAAGTTCTGGAGTGTCGACCGCAAACCGGAAGACGCTGCGTTGGGATGCCCCGCACTAGGTGGACCAATAACCTTGTTAAGGTTGCGTGATCCCGTTGGATGCGAGACACACGAGATCAGTCAATGGGTGACACTTGGGGGAGGCCTATGTAGTGGATTTCTTTCGGCTGAAATAATGTTGATGATGAAAAGTTACTCTGTCTGTTTGTTTGTCGGTATGTCTCTATGTTTGTTACCTTTTCATGCCTAAATGGCTGAACGAAATGGTAGCGGTCAAAAAAATTCAATCATATTCATATTTTAATGTAACTAACATTGTAGTTATTATGGTTATGAAGTAGCGGCGAAAATAAATAGGCCTATATTATAAATCTCATTACAATTGAATTGATGCCTATTAAAGTGATGTAAATCTTCATTGTGATAATTGTAATCTATAATATTGTACAAGGAAAATAAATAATAAATCATTGGATAATGTAAATAATATATATTATAAGACATCTGTTTTCTCTGTGAATTATATTTAAGGTATAGTTGTAAAATTTAAAAATCATTCGATTGAATAATAATAATTTACCTAAAATATTTGCACGCCATGGCAAATGGAAGACATGTCGTGAGCCACTCTTATTTAAGATCTTGCATGTATTATTTTAATTCTGTATGTAGGCGAGTACACATGTTTGAGCAAATAAAATTTCTTATTCTTATTCTTAGTACGTTATAGACTCATCAGACTGTATTTGACCCACTTGCCAAGGTCATTAACAGTCATCTGTCTAAATAAATGACCATAGATTTAACATAGCTAAAATATTTGCACGTTCTTTGGAGAAAGTTAAATTCTTCAACCGGATTGGAGAAAGGGACAGAGATATAGTTTAGGACGAGTTTGAGAGAGATAGATCTTGTATCAGTTTAGATTTAGAGAAGTGTTGTGAATTGGAGCTGGATCCGTATAGACAGAGCCCAGTGTAAGGATAATACGATATTCCACCGGAAGTATCTGCAACTATTTTGTTTTTGATTTTAATTAAAGATACTAGATAAATTCTGATTTCTAATATACTGAACTAAAATGACATTTGGGTTACCACTTTATCGTATCATAAATATACTGATGTATCCTATGATCGAAAGTCGAACGAAAATCTAAGTAGCTCAAAAATGAAAATATTTCACGGTGACCAAAAATCATTTGTTAATAAATAATAGTTAAAAAAAAACAAAAAAACACGCTTAAATAGAAAACCAAACTAAAATGTTGAAAATAATTTTTAGTTAATTTTAATTAAGAACAGTGCGATAAACAAAAAAAAAATAAAAAAAAGCGTGGTGTGCTTTTTAATATATTTTCATAATGACTCTATTTTTACCAATATCTGTCAATAAAATATTATGACAATTGACATCAAGCACCCATCGCTTTTCCTTAATTTTTTATTTTATTTATCTCACTGTTCTTAATTAAAATTTGACACAATACTACCAGCCTATAACTGTTCCACGTGCAGGGCAAGCACGAAGTCATACAGAGAAAGCACGAACATGAATCAGCATACTTGCTCAAGGCTGGTTGGCGATTTCAAACCTACCTTGCCTACCCTACCCTACTCTACCTATATACCCACCTGCCCTACCTACCCTACACACCTATCTACCCTAATATATAATACCCTATCCTACCTACCTACAATTTTTATTTTAGTATAAAAATTAGTCTATGACCTGCCTAAGGATGCCATCTATCTTTTTGCCAAATTTCATTGAATTCCGTTCAGTGATTTAGGCGTGAAAAGTTAATAGACAGACAGACAGGGTTACTTTCGAATTTAGAATATTATTATTATAGTAAGGATTAGTCCAGGTTTCCTCGGGTTTTTTACTTCACCATTGTCAGCGATGTAATATAATAATAATAGTATAATACTTACCTATTTTTTTAGACACACAAGCTGTATGATATAGAAAATAAATACATAACATGGATTGCAAAAGTCACATCAAGCACGAGAGGCGACAGGTCATAGACCAGTCATAGACGCTGGGCCACCTACAAAATTTGATCTACACTCACAACGTCATGTTCCAAATATGAATTCAACAAATCATATATAAACACGTAATTTATGTCGTTTGTTACTATCGTGGATAGGTAAAAAAAAAAAAAAACATTACAGTGCAACATTTTCCTTCTATTTTCAAACAACTGCATCATAATAGTATATTATGCAACTAGTGAATAAAGGACGGTTTTAAAGCGAGGGCCATAGATGAATCACGAACAAGTGAAGGATTCTAACAACTGAATCACGACCGCAGGGAGTGATTCATGATGATTGAATCACGAGCATAGCGAGTGATTCAAGTGTTAGAATCCTGAACGACGCGAGTGATTCATGGCCCTCGTTATAAATCCGTTTTATTCAAGAGTTGCATACTATATTTTATACCATGACTTCGAGAAAAAGAAGGATTTAAGCCAAAAGCACAAGGAAAAATAATTAAATGGTTTACTACCTTCAAAATTTACAGAAAATGAGAAACCTTAGGGTTTCTCATTTTTTGTAAATTGAAGCTGAGCCTTTGAGTTTGAGTTACCTAAACAGCATCTGTGTTTCAGGGGCCAGTGACCACCTCCGTTAAGTTACAAAATTATAATTAATTAAACACCAATGCAATTAATATTAGAATTACAATCCAAATAATTAGAATTAAAACAGTATTCACTAAACATCCTAGACCAAAATAAAATCATTATCAAAATCCTAAAAATTAACAAACTCAAAATTAAATCAACGAAGGAGTTTGAAATTCGAATATTCTTTGTTTGCACAAACAGTTTATATCGATTATTTTATGCGCAAGTAGGTTGTATTGCATTGAGATGGAGTTCAAATATGTATTGGTGTGTTCTAAATTCAAACACCAAAACAGTGATTAAAAGTGCTTTTTATTCACTGTTTTCAGTGAATAAAATAAGCTTTTTAGAGGGGGAATGGTATAATAATATATTATGCAACTAGTGAATAAAGGACGGTTTTAAAGCGAGGGCCATAGATGAATCACGAACAAGTGAAGGATTCTAACAACTGAATCACGAGCATAGCGAGTGATTCAAGTTTTAGAATCCTGGGGTGCTATTCTCTAAGGAAACAGCCTTGAGCGCAGTGCTGTGCCAGCGACGAATCTACAGTTTGGTATTCGCTAAGCCGCGAATAGCGACACTAGCGCTCTAAGCTGTGACGGCCGTGAGTTTGAACTACTCAATGTCGAGCAAGTTGACAGTTCTTCATACATTTTGGTATTCCGTAAGAAAAAACAGCGTCGAAGACGCTCGCAGCCTGGCTTACAGCCTCGTTTTTATGTGTCAAATCCAAAAGCCACTATTTCTGTGCGTAATTCTTCTTGGATTTTAATCTTACTCATATTGTAAAAGTTTATGTCAAAGTTTCGATATAATAGATGTGTGTGTGGATGTATGTTTGTTACTCAATCACCCCCGGGCGGATCTGGATGCAATTTTGCATAGAGATTATAGTCTGGAATAGCATATAGCCTACTTTTCATCCCGATATAATGCACCCTTGGGATAAGACGAAGCCGCTGGCAGGGGCTCGTTATAAAATAAATTATTTCGATTAATTAAAAAAATGGCAGCTCGGTTATTTAAATTTACTTTTATTAGAAGAAGCTAAGAAAATTAATGATTCTAACAGACGAGAGGATTAGCAACGTTGAAAACAATATCCCCGGGATATTGACTTTATCCATAGTTTCTGGCTTTCTCAGGATTAAATAACATATTGGAAAACAATTTAGCTCTTAGCGTATAGGCATTTTATGTTTCATATGAATGTAAACTTATATATTATGTAACTAACTGATGCCCACAACTACGTCTGTGTAGCATTAGTACTTCGACTAGCCATTTTTTATATCAGGCAATAATATTGAAGGTATATGGGCCGCCTTATTAGAGAAACTATTATTTCACCATTCAAACTTCCACCCCACCGAAAGATTTCCATGATAAAAATTATCCTATTAAGGCAATAGGATAGTTACCTACGGTCTCGAAACTGTTTCCACATCAAATTTCATCTAAATCGGTTCACCGGTTTAAGCATGAAAAGGTAACAGACAGAGTTACTTACGCATTTATTATATTAGTTTGGATTTCACAGGTTAATTAGTAGCTTTTATTATTAAAATTATGAGTCATAAATATATTTGAGGACATTCAATATTAAGTAAGATTTATTGCGATGTGAATCATTTTTACTGGTCCGGCTTCATCATCATATTAGCCCAAAGACGTCCTCTGCTGGACATAGGCCTCCCCCAAGCGTCACCACATTGACCTGTTCTGTGCGTCTCGCATCAAGCGGAACCCCGCAACCTTCATAACCTGCCTTCCAGCTACATGCTGAATCTTAATTGGCCTAATTCTTATTTGTACAAGCAAACATGTGCATTAAGACTGCAAAACGGACACATTATACATCCTCGCTAATATTATAAATGTGAATGTAAGTTTGTTTGTTACGCTTTCACGCAAAAACTACTGAACCGATCATCATGAAACTTTGTACATATATTCTTTGAGGTATTAGAAGTAACATAGGATACTTTTTATAATAATAATAATAAAAAATGGCTTCACTGCGAGCGAAGCCGGGTAAAAGCTAGTAATATATATTTTGAGTAATAAAAAAAACTTAAAATGACAAAACTCAAGATTTATTTATTGAAATATTTTCCAGTAATAAAATTTTATTCTACAGGGTGTCCCAGAAATCGACGTCAAGCCGTAAATGGGTGATAGACCAAGTTATAACAGTTCTCAGAAAAATACGAAAAAAAATCTATCTCATGTTTTTAAAAAATTATGTTCACTTTAAAAATTTACTAAAAAAATCAATCCCTGTAATGGTTCTTTAACTCCAATTGCTACAAATCCCATAATTTATCTAATTTTTTTATTATTATGTAATCTTGAATAATGCTTGTGTAGATTTTTGCCTAAAATTTAAAGCCAACTCCTCCTACTTAGAAGAAAATTAAACTTTTTCAAAACCAAATTATTCAAATTTACTGTTTCGCCCAACTTTAACTGACTGTACTGAAAAAAAAATGTACTACGCTAGTTTGGCAAGTAACATGAAAAATTGGCGCATTTAATAAGGATTCAAAAATGGTGTAACACTTGCTAGATTACGTTTTCAATAATTGGTCAAATTTTTTTTTGTAAATAGCCTCGGTTTTTACACAAAATGTCCATACTTCCTTAAAATGACTTTAGCTTACCTAAAGCTTTGCTAAACTCCGTTTCTAGTTCGATAGAGACGTTACGTAATTTAAGAGCAAAGTTATGATAGTGACTCAACCTTTTTACTTTAAGTCAGGACCAGTTTTCTCATCTTAGAAAAAAAAAACAGAAATCGACGTCAAGTCGTAAATGGGTGATAGACCAAGTTATAACAGTTCTCAGAAAAATACGAAAAAAAATCTATCTCATGTTTTTAAAAAATTATGTTCACTTTAAAAATTTACTAAAAAAATCAATCCCTGTAATGGTTCTTTAACTCCAATTGCTACAAATCCCATAATTTATCAGAACAATAACTACTGCTAATAGAAACGGAGTTTAGCAAAGCTTTAGGTAAGCTAAAGTCATTTTAAGGAAGTATGGACATTTTGTGTAAAAACCGAGGCTATTTACAAAAAAAAATTTGACCAATTATTGAAAACGTAATCTAGCAAGTGTTACACCATTTTTGAATCCTTATTAAATGCGCCAATTTTTCATGTTACTTGCCAAACTAGCGTAGTACATTTTTTTTTCAGTACAGTCAGTTAAAGTTGGGCGAAACAGTAAATTTGAATAATTTGGTTTTGAAAAAGTTTAATTTTCTTCTAAGTAGGAGGAGTTGGCTTTAAATTTTAGGCAAAAATCTACACAAGCATTATTCAAGATTACATAATAATAAAAAAATTAGATAAATTATGGGATTTGTAGCAATTGGAGTTAAAGAACCATTACAGGGATTGATTTTTTTAGTAAATTTTTAAAGTGAACATATTTTATTAAAAACATGAGATAGATTTTTTTTCGTATTTTTCTGAGAACTGTTATAACTTGGTCTATCACCCATTTACGGCTTGACGTCGATTTCTGGGACACCCTGTATAATAAATACCCTTTTAGTTTCTAATCTCAAGTATTTTTTTTAGAATCTTTTATCACTAAGTTAGTATAATTTAAGTAACTTATGCCAATAGTAGTGATAATCTTTCAGTACTTTCACTTAAATTTGTATTACAATTTCTTAACATCTCTCATAAACTAAACATAATATCTGTGTGTATAAAAAATAAATATTAAAATCATGTTCCATGTATTCAACTTAGTGCAGTGCTTAGGTCTCTCTTGACCAAGACTCTGTTATTTCCTGATACATATCCAACATCGTCCACTGGTTGGCAATAAGGAGTTGCTGGTTTTCCAAGCGCCTCTCTTCAATAGCGAAAAAACATTTAGTTAATCTCCATTTGTGAATGGTGTTTGTGAAATGAGCGTTGGATTAGATAGCCTCGTACCGTTAGCAAACGACGCCTACAAGGAGCTGTGAACATAAACATGCAACAAATTACTATTTAGAGGTAAAAAGATATGCAGGATATTAATGTATAACAACATCAATTCAGCTCTCTCTTTCTGAAGGAATATATATTATAGGTTACACATTTTAGTATTGCAGGTTAATTGATATGGTTTTGGCTACTGTTAAAAACCCCAAAAACTTGTTCCAGCCTGGGAATTAACAGTGAGAACACTATTTAATTATCTAGAGCAATTCTTACACTGAACCAACAATTAAGCTAAACTTACATGTAGAGGCAATTGAGGCAACTCTCCTATGAGGAACTACAGGTCGTCAAATAGTAATACGAAATATAAACAAGTTAGTGAAATATAAAAAAATAACATACCTAGTAAGACGTTTCTAAAAACCTCCCCACTTGTTTTGTGTTCGTCAAGATGGCCCTGATTTTACATCCTGTAAATGTATTTCAACGCAGTACTGTTATATTTTATCTAAAGATAAACATATTATATATTTCTTGGACAACAATAATATTGTAACATTGTCACTGTACATATACTACATAATAATACTCACATTTCACACATCCACAGAATGTTAAAATAAATCGTTGTGAAAACATTAAAAATTTCAAACTTGAAAATAGTTTTAAATATAAACAAAAATTATCAAATAAAAATATAGTCGGTTGCGATTTTGAGTATGGTGACAGCGTCACAGCTCACAGAGCGTTGCTTTTACTTACGAAATAGGCAATGGAATTGTCATTCAGCCTTAAGATGTATTAATAAAAATGCATTATTTAAACTCTTATAACTATGGAATCGTTTGTACTTTCACTCTATTACTTAAAATACATAAAAGTAGACCTGTATTATACATTTTAGGAACATAAAACTCTCAGTCGAGATTTATCGATTATAATTTAAAGATTTTGTTTAAAGCTCTAATTCGTTTACGAAAATGTGACGGGAGATGTCAGCCTACAGTTCGTCGACGACCATAACCGCGTTAGAGAATACCGTTTAAATCAGCGCTGCACGATCGGTCGATTTCTAAGCTGTCTCACTGACGAGCTCGTCGATGAGCACAGCCAAAAAATTGTCTCTTAGAGAATAGCATGGCTGAACGACGCGAGTGATTCATGGCCCTCGATATAAATCCGTTTTATTCAAGAGTTGCATACTATATTTTATACCATGACTTCGAGAAAAAGAAGGATTTAAGCCAAAAGCACAAGGAATAATCATAAATAAATAAATGGTTTATTACCTTCAAAATTTACAGAAAATTAGAAAATGAGGACCTTAGGGCTTCACATTTTTTGTAAATTGAAGATGAACCTTTGAGTTTGAGTTACCTAAACAGCACCTGTGTTTCAGGGGCCAGTGACAATCTCCGTTAAGTTACATAATTATAATTAATTAAACACCAATGCAATTAATATTAGAATTACAATGCAAATAAGTATTCACTAAACATCCTAGACCAAAATAAAATCATTATCAAAATCCTAAATATAAACAAACTCAAAATTAAATCGACGAAGGAGTTTGAAATTCGAATATTCTTTGTTTGCACAAGAAGTTTGTATCGAGTATTTTATGCGCAAGTAGGTTGTATAGCATTGAGATGGAGATCAAATATATATTGGTGTGTTCTAAATTCAAACACCAAAACAGTGATTAAAAGTGCGTTTTATTCACTGTTTTCAGTGAATAAAATAAGCTTTTTAGAGGGGGAATGGTATAAAATACCTTTTTAATTTTTATAGCACACTTTTACTTTTTAATTTACTGGCGCGTATGGGCTCATTGACTTAATGTAGAAAAATAGTGTAATTATCTTTGGATGCGCGCGCTGCGCAGTCATGTCACATATTTTTTCCGTTTCCACTTTTGTTTTATTTCAGCTGTATGAGTGAAGATAAAGTAGTGTATGCAACGGCATATAATTAGGTATTAAAACACTCGCGTGATATAATTATCACATTCGGCTTCGCCTCATGTGATAAACCCACGCTCGTGTTTTAATAACCCCTATTATATGACCATTGCATAAACTACTATTATGATATTATTGGTCTACTAAAAAATCTAATATTTCTTACCGAGTATCACTCCAATAGAAAGTTATCAGAGAGTCTTTCCTCATTCATTTTAATCATCTTTTTGACTATTTGTATGTAACGAGTTTTTTGCCTTTCAATAATAACAGTATACCTACTTATGTAACTTTCTTCGCAATAGAAATAGAAAGTGACATTGATATACTATAGTACATAGTAAACAGTCTTAGGCCCTTTGTAATGTCGACAGCTGTTGGCAATAACACAGGTGGACATGGACATTTGTTATCCACAAAATGATGTCGAGAAAACTCTGGGAAGAGTTCATGTTATTATGTTTGTTAATGATACCTTTTACGTCGATTAGAAAGATGGCTATAATTGGTTCAAATAACTTTCTCTAATCATGGCGAAATAGGTACCGCCAGTATTAAACCCTTTATTATGAAACACTGTAACTGGTAGAAAATCGTCTGTGTAATTCTAAGACACCAATCAATGCCATCGATCGACTTCGACTTTAATCGAAGTTGTTCGATTGGTGACGTCGACTAATCAATCGATCGAGCGATCGACGTTAACCACATCGTCCGGCTATTCCTTCCTTGACGAAAGGACTTTATGAATTTACTAATTAAATCCTATCTTTGCCTACAGTAAACTCAAAATGTCCTTCGCAGCTTTATTTCTACTGATTTTACTGGTTCCAGAGATCTATTTAATGCTTCACTGTTTTTTTGCGTCTAGTCTGTATGAAACCAATCAATACTTAGGTAGATATTTGGCTATAACTTCTATCTGGAATCACTATAACTATTTGAAAAAATCTTTCACCTTTTGAAAGGTACATTTTTCGCAATCGCAGCCAGAACTCGCTGTGTGTGACAGACTATACGCTGCGAATGCGATTCGGCGCAAGAATTTGCTGCGTGTGACATACTCGCTTCGAGTAGCCATGCCGCTTAGCACTCTGCTCCCAGACACGCCCGTGCCTGTCAAAATTCTAGTGTAGAACTTTCTGTAACTGTGAGTTACATGCAGCCGGGTGAACACGGCTTACTGTGTCATACATTTTTATCACAGTTTGGGAGCAAAAACCGTGATAAAATGCTTGACTCAAGCCTAACACAGAGGCCGTGCTCGTCCCGCAGGCAGCGACTTGTCGCTGCGAGTATTATTTGCAACGAATACACTCGCAGCGAGTTTTCGCTGTGTGTGACTGTAGCTTTACAAACTCCGAGTTAGTAGCTAATACGGGCAATATGGCCAATTATGTAGGTATGATATATTTGTTATTTAAACTCGCATTAGAAACTAACTCTGAATTAAGTTTTTGGCGCAAGTGGGCCTAAGACTAAGTACAGTCAAGGGTGAAAAGTGCAGTCTTACTTTTATCTAGTTCCAAAACTTACCCTACAAGTCCGTATAGTTTCTAGTGACCCGCCCAGGCTTCGCGCGGGACACATTATATACAAAATACTTGCTCATTTATCGCTCTATCTATAAGTTAAAATCAAAATCCGTTGCGTGGTTTAGGAGGAGTTAGTGGATATACAGACAGACGCGGAAAGCGACTTTGTTTTATACTGTGTAGTGAGAATGATGATATGACTATCTCCATATACAGTTTAAACCACTCCTGTGTTCCTCATTCCAGGTGGGAGCCCTGTTCGCCTCGAAGACCCATGGTAGCAGTCACGGCTGGGAGGCTCCTCATCAGAAAGAGATACACCTTCACATACACAATGGAGGCCATCCTGAAGTGCACGAGGAGCATGGAGCTATATGTAAGATTTGTCATTGTAACTTACAATGTACTTTTATCTACACTCACAACGTAACGTTCCAAATATGAATTCAGAAAATATTGTGTAAACACGTACTTTATATTCGTGAATAGGTAAAATTAAAAACAAAGACCATTACAGTGCAACATTTTCTTTCCATTTTCAAAACAACTCGCGTGATATGATTATCACATTCGGCTTCACCTCATGTGATAAACCCACGCTCGTGTTTTGCATAAACTACTATTATTTTAACTTGAACATCGTTGCGGGTATCCTCCTGCCAGCGCCGGTCCTAACCCTTGATTAGGGTAGAGCGAGATTATCTTTTAGCGCCCTTTGATCAACGCTTTTACTTAACGTAAATTCTAGTTTAAAACTCTGTATTGTTTTTATTTTGCGCTGGAAATTGTTGTTCGCATTTGGCTTCTTGGCGCCCCTTGCCTTCAAGCGGTGGCGCCTCGAGCGTCCGCTCGTCTAGCTCTACTCCAGGGCCGGTGCTGCCTCCTGCCTCTCCTATATGAATCCTGTCCTCGGTTAAGAATCATTATTTCTCAATATTACATTGGCTTATTCACTTACACGAGTAAATATTTTTTTTACAATTTAAAGTTGAGCGTAGTATACAGAATGTAACGGATCATATATTGAAAATTACTCTGTCCATGTAAAAAAACAACGTTCTACAAGGAAGTTATAGCAAATTCTCTACCTAAGTATTGGTTGGTTTCATACAGACTAGACGCAAAAAAACAGTGAAGCATTAAATAGATCTCTGGAACCAGTAAAATCAGTAAAGTACGGCCAACGAGAAGCGATACCAAATGTAAACAAAACACATGCAAGGTCATTGGGAATAGCAGGGGTGCGTAACTTTTTGAAAGTTGGATTTATATAGTTTTAAAAAATATCCGGCAAATTGTAATAATACTTATCTATCAGCTAAAACCCAAATATCAATGCAAACGGTAAAAGGTTTCCTATACATACCTTCGGACGTTTCTTTTTTGGAGAAGTAAAATCTGTTGATTTATCTCTCGACGTACTTGGTTGTGGCTCCATCATTAACCACTCTTAATAAAAACAAACAATGATCAACAAAAAATAACTTAAACAAGAAATAATTAAATAAACAACAAAATAATAACAAAACTTTAACAAATAACTTGTATCACCACGAGCGCGTTTCGAAACAGAATGAATCTAAAATGGCCGCCCGAATTGTTGGCGAACCCGTCTTGACGTTGTCATGTTTTTGTCGGGAGAACGAGACATTACGACAAAGGCACAAGATGGAAAGAGATAGATATTAGATTGTCAACGCCGCAGTTGTTTTTTAGGTTAATGACCTTTCGTATCGCTTCTCGTTGGCCTTACTTTAGAAATAAAGCTGCAAAGGACTTTTTGAGTTTACTGTAGGCAAAAATAGGATATATGTAGTAAATTCATAAAGTCCTTTCGTCAAGGAAGGCACTCAATCGTACATCGAATCCCTTAAATGCCTTTTCAGATCGATCTAGGTCTATGAGTGTCCTTAGGTATAAAATTCTACTGAAAGACAAAGTTTTATTTTTTGATCATGTTTTATTTAGTATCAGACTGGAAGCAAGTGCCCATACCACCTGTAGAGGCACCAAAACCTGTGGCCCATGGGGCACCTGTGGCACCTTGGGCCCCTGTGAGTAACGGGTACTACTTCGGGCCCCCTCCCTATCAAACACCTGGAGGGTCCAAACATTTGGGTTTCTACATCGGTGCTGCCTCTACAGAAGCATCCAGAAGAATCCTTAATATAAAGTTTTAGAAGAGATTGGATCAGTAAGTGGTTACTTGGGAATTGGTTAAGTACCACTCACTATAGTATGAGATCCCACTGCAAAATTTGCTGGTAATTTGTTTTTGATGAAACTTGATTTTTATGAATGATTCTTGGTAGTACAATAGATTACTGCAGGGTTGCCTGGACGCATCTAGCCACAAATAGTTTTTCGTTTCTTTTTTAAACTTTGCCCTATCTAGGATTCTCTTCTGTATTGTGGGTGCGTATGCAACATCATCTAGCTCTCAGTTACCAGGTTTAGCAGATAAACTAGCAACCCACAGGTTGCGGCTAACTGAGAGCTGGCAACCTTAATCCTATTTTCTATACCACTTTATTTATTTAAGGATCACCAACGAGTGTTACAAAACCATAAAACTTACACAAAAGACAAAAATTGGTACACATCAACATTATCCTGTAATGCACACTCAATGAGGGTTTTTAAGAAAATTCACGCCACTAGTTGGCGCCACATTGGTGAGAGGTCTTTTACTTGGAAAATTTAACTTATGACATGAACTTGCTTGACGTCAATTTGACTAATGTCAAAAAACATAAGCATTTGACAGCAGCTTGGACCTCACGTCTCAGTGATGCCACCTAGTGTACATGATTTCAGAATACCCTCATTATAGGCAACCACATATTTTACATAGCTGAGCATACACAGCTTAATATAAAACACAGATTAAAAATATGAAAAGTACATAATAAAAATTAATTGACACGCGATACGAATACGAAATACAAAAAAAAAATAACTTTCAAATGACATTGGATTGACTTGAAAACTTGTAGATTTGGGGTTAACTATCAAAAGATTATTGCGGCCAAATATTTCCAGGCAATCCTGCATCAATCTATTCTAGTCTCAAGTTTCATTAATGAGAATTAAGTTTAATCAAAAACACATACCTGCCGATTTTCGCGGAGGTATGTTACGCTCCTAAAAGCTTTTATTACCACTCTGTGAATTAATTCTTCGGAATTCTGTTCTTGAAATCTTAAGGTTATTTTTACCTAATTACTTTTCGGATTATCAGCATGAAACGTTTATTTCTTAACACTCCTAGATGTTCTATTCTTTTGATGTTCTATTCCTAGACGTTGATTTAATTTTGTTTCTAATTGGTTCCATCACCAGCTCAAGACTGACTCTCGGTTAAAATATACTTATGTTCTTGCCGACTGTTTTCTTTGAAAGAGTTTATTTTGTCTTCAGTTTTGAGACTGTCAATCTTTATCACTGGCATCACTGCACCTCTTTGACTGATCTTCAGAACATCTTTTCTCCTCACAGTATTGTTAGTTATTTACGATTGCTTCACTGTTGTGTTGTTATCTCCTACTAGGTTGAATCGATGACTAAGTTAACGTTGCGGGAATCCGCTGGATGCGAGACGCACGGGATCGGTCGATTTGGCGACACTTGGGGAAGGCCTATGTTCGGCAATGGATTTTCGGCTAAAATTATGAAGATCATTGTTGCTTTTTGTTTCCCGGCGACGCCTGATTCTAGTCTGGCCTTTCATCTACAATATTAAAACTAACCTCGTGATTTCCTTAATCGTTTCTCGTGGTCCTTTTCGCACGACTTATGTGTCTCTTCCATTTTATATCTTTTCGCCGTGTTATTTTGAACCTGCCTACCTTTCACCGTCACGCAATGCTTTGCTTATTCACATTCTATTTTTTTCTGGAAATATATTTCGTGATTATTGGTACATAATGAACATCCCACCCATACGCACTAAACGTTTTGGGAATACTTTCATCGTGCGTACAGGTAAGGGGTGAAATTCCCGGCCGGAGTCTGTGTTTCCTGATTGCTACAACCTGTGGTTCTTTAAGACAAGAGTGAATAGGTTACTTCTAAGCAAACGTGTATCATCTTTGACCACATCATCGCTTACCATCAGGCGAGATAGTGATGAAACGCGAGCCTACCTATAATGAAATATTTAATTTACTGCATAGGCTTCAGAAAGCCTTTGGGGTTTTTTTAATTCTCGCCTTTTGTAGAAGTATTACGGTAATAATCCGAGAAAGTGATTCTTAAAAATAAAAAATAGGTTTTTCCGATGACGCATGACGATGTTAGTTACCTAGATACAGGAAAACGGAATCAGTGAAAGTTTAGATAAGAATGTGTGTGGGAATCTTTAGATACCTAGGTGTATGTTTGTTATTAAACAAGCTTTATACAGAATGAGTTTTTCAAGTGGTCGTGGATGGCCAAATACGAAACTATAATATATATAAACAGCGACGGCAGTATAGCGAAAAACACTCAAAGGAGTCACGGGCCCGAGTTTGATGAAAACTAAAACTGCATCATTGGATTTTTGAAAAAATCAATATTTCTAGACAGTAACCGAACTCGTTGATTTTGTAAAAAAAAACACACGTTCTATTATTACTAGAGCTATATACTTTCTCTATATATATACCTATATAGAGTATATATATATACTAACTGACCCCCGGGGCTTCGCTCCCTTCAATTGGCTACTTACCTACCTAAACTACCTACCCTACCCTACCTACCCTATCCTACCTACCCTATCCTACCTACCCTACCTACCCTACCCTACCTACCCTACAACATACTACCGGGATAAAAACTATGTCCTTCCCAGGGTCTCAAACTATATCTCCATACTAAATTTGATCTAAATAGGTTCTGCTGTTTAGCCGTGGAAATATAACAAACAAACAGAATTACTTTCTCGTTTATAATATTAGTATGGATAAATGACAAGCTTCTTAATAAAAATTGTATTGTTTACTTCACGAGAATAAAACATGAGTGGAAAATTTCTGCTCAATCGAACACCGGGAAGTGGGTCAAATGTAACTTGCAAGCTTAGACACAGACACGAGATAGGTGATACTAAATAAAAGCTTGTAAAAATGGTTATATTTTTAGTTAAAAAACTAAAAATATAACCATTTTACAAGCTTTGTGTGTTATTTCGGCGATGTGACGTCAAATTTTGAATGCTAGGTGGTACCAATGTTTTTTTAAATACAATGTGTCCGCATTCATTTCTAGCTATCATGCGAATAATTCCTAATGTAGACGTGACCGAAATAAAGTATTATTACGGTTGTTTCAGCAGTCTTTTGGTATGATATAATTATTTTCAGCACCACCTATGGTCTAATAGCAAAACTATTTAAAGTACAACTGCACTGCTTGCGACATCTATCTTCGCATATCGTAACTACTTAGACGTTCAAGAACTGTAAAAACAGTAGTTTTTGGTAATTTGAGTAGATAGCGCAACAAACGTTGTTTTAATAACCAAAACTTATTAACGTTATGACTAGGCGTCGTAATCATAATAAAATTCTGAATACTCAAAATAAAACCTGAAATTTAAATCATTTTTAATTTATCTCTACTACACTTCTAGCACCACATTAATTGCACTATTTCCGTTATGTCTTTATAAACTAGATACTGCTAGATGGCGTTACTATACACACACTTGACATTTAAATTTCAACAATTTAGCTACTCAATACTAGATGGCGTTGTAATCAATTTTTATTTTCACAGCCGGTTGGAACAGAGATGGAACGGCAGCAGCTTCAGCATCAGATAACAAGAATATAAACCTAGTTATTAACCCTTATGCAGCAGTCGCAGGTCCTCAAACTATCAGCACGCCTTACGGGAACTATGTGAGGGTTGATTCACCTAATGCTTTGTCTTCATTGTCCAGTCTTAGCACGTAAGTAAGTAACCGATTGTCTGATATTCCAAAATATTTTTGTTATTAAAAGTAAGTTGTGAACAAGTCTGTATTCAAAATTGTGTCGTATGGTAGATACAATAGAGCATATTACTCTGTCAATTTTGTGCCTCTAGACAAGTTTCATTCGAAGTCAGTGATTGTGATGGTCCAAACTCCAAATGCCAAAATACAAGGGATTGATCACGTGACATTGTGATAGCGTTTCCCAAACATTTGCGACATTTTGCCGATTGCTATCGCAAGGTTTTCAATGATAGAATATCACTTGCCTAGGGCATATTTGTTAACTATCGAATTTGGGATGGAATTTATTAAAATTTTAATAAGTAATCTGTTCACAGTCGAAAGTTTAAAATCTCACAAGATTTATTACAAACTTACGGTGTTTACAACAATACGGTGGCATTTATAAAATAATCAATTGTCAAAACAGTTAAACATATTAATATGCAATTAGTTTTCTAATAAACTCTCTATAATAAAATCTTACTACATTTTAATATGTATTTAATAGCAAATAAAAAAAATACTTGCATAATGTCTGTCGGCATCATTGTCCTGTTTTGACCAGCCCACTGCCGACAGAGATATTCTGGGATCGATTCCATGAAAACCTTAATGTTATATTTTTAGTTTTGTTAAATTCCCAGTATTCGCAGTTAAATCGCCCAGAATTTGGCGCACCACAGGCACCCAATTTTTTGGCGCTAAAGTCACCGATAAGAAAAGCAATAAAAGTCGTTAACTCCTGTCTACCAATGTACATATTCCAATATTTCAAAACGATACGAAAAAAATGTGAAGGCAGTGTCGTTAACACGATCAAAGCATACGTATCGTGGTAAGGGGTGTCCTTGACCCTTTCACTTGGCATTCAGTAATGAGTTAATATCTGATAAACTCGTGGACCGATTCACATGATTTAAACGGATAAAATGGTTCTGCACCTATACCTTTCATTTGAGACAATAAAATTCAATATATCTCAATAAAGAAACATCATGTTTTTATTTTACATTATTTTTTATTTTTTTGTTATCTGGCGGAGGCTTTAGGCAAAAATGCGAGGTTTGTTAAAAAAAAAACTCTTAAACTCAGATTTTTGGAAAGATATTTTCGATGCATCACAAATTATACAAAACTCATGGTCAATTCAACAAAATTATTAACATTCATCACAGCAGCTGCAGTTAGATTAAAACTTAATGGTGCCATGAAGCATGAGGTCAGTTGTTGCGCACGCAGCATTCATATTATAACAGCGGGGCCGAGAGGTACGGTAGTGCGCAGTGAAAAGTAAACTTCACCGCCACCTTTAAGTTTGAATCGAACTGTACAATTCTGAAAAATTGTCTAATTAGGAAGTTTTGCGATAATTTCCGATCTTGAAACTGGGCCTCAGCTTACAGAAATAATTTAAGCGATCTCTCTGTTGATTTATATCACCTATCAACTATAAGCGATTTTTACAGATCGACATTGCAAGTAAAGGGTGTCTCAAAATGTTATTTGTTTTTGATATTAAAAAAAGACACTAGAATTAATTAATAGTAAAACTTGGTTTGTTTACTGTTAAATTAAAAAGCAGTTCTTGAATTTTATTTACAAAAACAATATTATTTGTATTCGTACCCTCCGCTTCCTGACACTCATTAAGCACGGAAATAAAAAATTCATTCTTTGCTTGGTTTAAAACATTCAGGTTGGTTGGCAATGGTTTGTAAACTTTACAGCCATAACGAAAAACATTTTGAGACAGCCTTTACGTTCATATGGAAGCAACACGACACGATACAATTCGACCGATTTGCTAATAATTTATTTTAGATGAGTACGTGCGCGATATCGCTTATTGACACAACTTAAATTGCGTCGCGCCTTCAGGAAAGTCCCTTAGAAAGATTATTAGGTATTTAGTATTTAAGTCATTTCTATTGTCAATCGTCTGTGCTTGATTTTAGAAATACTTTCTTCCTTATTGCTTGGAAAGCTTTTCTTTGAGAATGTTACCAGAAATAAACCCTTATTAAAAAGGAATTAGAAAATAAAACTAATTTAAAAATATAAGTAATATTTATTTATTTTGTATTATAATTATACTTAAGGCTATTTTGTTAATAAGTGTAGACAATAAAATAATTGTACATTAATTTGTGCTTTTCATTTTGGTTATTTGCCGTGTATTTGATATTTCCAATAATATTAAAATTTTGCTGTTGCCCGCGAATCCGTTCGTGTGGAAATAAAAAAAGGAGCCTATGTGCTATTCCAGAATATATTATAATCTAACTCTGTGCCAAATTTCATTCAGAACCGTTCAGCTGTTATGGCATGATTGAGTAACAAACATACATCATCCAAACATTCACATTTATAATATTAGAAAGAAAAGAGATACTAGCTTCTGCCCTCGACTTCGCCCGCGTAAAAAAGTGTTGTATCATTCCACTACCGGGATAAAAACTATCCTATTTCCTTCCTAGGGTCCCAAACTATCTCCATGACAAATATTTCCTAATTCGTTTCAGCCGTTTAGTTGTGAAAAGGTAACAAACAAACTGAGTTACTTTCATATTTATAATGAGAACTAGCTGCCGCCCGCGGCTCTACCTGCCTGCCTGCGTGGTATTAGTATTTCTCTCAATATCTTTATAAATATTATAGCCTATGTGTTATTCTGTTGTATAAACTGTATTTCTGTAAAGTTTCATCAAAATCGGTTCAATAGTTTTTACCTGAAAGAGTAACAAACATTCATCCATCCATCCTCACAAACTTTCACGTTTATGATAGTAGTAACATGGATGAAAAAATGACAGTTTTGAAATAACAGAATATTGTGTGCAAAAAGGCCCATTTCAGCAATGTTGCAAGACAGAAGCGGTTTGACGCTGGTCTTCAAATTAAACTTAGGGCAAAGTCATCCATAACATATAAATTTATACTTTCATTGTGCTTACAGCTAAGGAGTGGAATTCCAGTAGTCTGTGATTCCTGTTAGCTAAAACCTAATAATATGTCTAGGCAAGCTTGCTTCACCGTCGACCACATAATCGCTTACCATCAGGTGAGATAGTGGTCAAGCGCGAGACTAATAGTAAAAAAAAATCATATCATCCGATTTGACCGCCCTATACTTTCAAGGTTATCTTGTACATCACCACATCGATGAAGGTGACATTCGAAATTATTGATCGAAGTATTCGAATAACAAAATAATCACTCAAACGAGTGGACAACATGTGGGATGTGTACTCAGCGGTCATTGTACCGTTAGTCTTGTCAGCCAATCGCATAGTATCCCTTATATGCAAAACCTTAGGAGGCTCTCGTTAGGCAGCTGGGCCATGGAGTAGATTCAGAAGGCGTTTGGTTCTTCTGAAGCTCTAGACAAGTGTCATTATATATCAACGTAAGCGTTGTCATTGCAATTGGATTAAAGTAGAAAATTTATTAAAAACTTTATCGAAATGTAAGCCATATCACAGGCCTGTGGGGTTCCCAGAGACGGCTTAATTAACTCTGACACCAGAGGTAGCCACATCCTCCAAGAACAAATATCCTTCATAATGCGCACAGCAAAAGAGTGGAACTCACTACCTGCGTCTGTGTTTCCGAACGCATTCAACCCGAATCTCTTCAAAGTAAGAATGAACAGGCTTCTTCTGGGTAAGCTCACTCCATCGTCGGCTTTGTCTCTGTCGCCTCTGGCCTAGACTAGAGGCAAGAGCAAACCCATTCCAAATTTAAAAAAAAACCGGTCAAGTGCGAGTCGAACTCGTGCGCCGAGAGTTCCGTACCTACCCATTATACCGCCATAATAAAATTGGTATCATCTTTGATTCTAGGTCAACGGGAACTACCATATAGGATTTGGACCCAAAACCTACAGGGTACTGCCGGTTGACCTAGAATTGTCAATTTTGGTTAAAAACACAAGAAAAGGGAAAATTCCGAAAAATAAAAAAGTTGAAAATTCGGATAAATGTTGGTACTTTTAAGATTTCGCGAAAATCTAAATTTGTCCATATCTTTTTATCGTGTTGACTCAGGACCTTGATTTTTATACACCTTATAGGGACTATAGACCTCAGTTTCTGGTATAAATTTTAACTTGCTAGGTCTAACCGTTTCTGAGAAAATCGTTGGTGACACACGGACAGACAGACGGACAGGAGAGTGATCTTATAAGGGTTCCTTTTTTACCTTTTTAGGTTCGGAATCCTAAAACAGATCGAAATGTCACGTGACTTCATCGTTATATTTTGGCTTTTCGAACATTGCCATCGCTGACACTGAATTACACTTGTCTAAGTCTATGGAGACGGCTTATTTTCTTCTCTCTGGAGCCAGCTTACACCCTGTTCCCGGTACCGTTGGATACTCGTACTAAGGTATGCTAAGATGGTTTGGCCATGTTGAGATGATGAATGAAAAGCGACTAACTAAAGGTATCTAGAAAGACGTGAATGGGAACATCGGGAGGGGGCGCCCTAGAAGAACACACAGGGATCTTATTTTTGATGTGCTTCAGTATGGCCAGATGCGTCCGAGGAACGGAACCGAACGCGATCGATATTCAATAAATAATCAGTATAATCAGTACAGTACGTCGGCACAGTTTCTTTGTATGACATGAGATATCTGTATGCGAGAATTATTATTATTACATCGTGAGGAAACCTGGGCTTATAGTTAGTATTTGTAAGTTTGTGCTCCATTGGTGTAATTGCTGCAAGGCGTTCCAGTGCGAGTATAAACTAATAAATAAATTATCTGTGAATTTGAATGAAGCGAAGGAGTAAGGATCGTAGGAGGCAGCTTTCTGTTTATTGTTTTTTAAAGAAATATTTAAAACTGTAAATAATAAGGCTAGAAAATGAATAAACGAAATAATAATCGTAAAATCTCGTCACCGTTTGAGCAGCTCTACGTTCGTCTAGCGCGCGACTGGCTACCCTTGACATATAACCTTGCAAACTGGTTCCAACGATCAAAATGTTAGAATACACTCCGACCGGTATATTTCTACTTTTATACGTTTACTAGCTTCTGCACGCGGTTTCGCCCGCGTTAAAAGTGTTATAACTACCAAGGGCACAGACTAACAGGATAAAAACTCAAATGTCCTTGCTATAGAGTCTCAAACTTAAACCATAACAAATTTCGTTTAAAGGGGTTTAGTAATCAGGTAAAGACGTTAGATTTGTTCAGGGATTTAATAAACTAAATATGTACATAATATAAAATACTTAATAACTCCATTATATATACAATTAAATCAATAAAATTTGTAACCCGACTACGATTTTTTATAGATTTTTTTGGTTATGTTACCCGGACTATAATATCAAATCCATGGACACCTTATTCATCAAAATCGGATGAATAGTTTAGGCGCTACAGATAAACATACGTAAATACATACATACATAGTCTGCTAAAATCATAATCTTTCCTTTTAGCTTCGCCGTAGCAAGCGAAAAAAAAGACGGGTAAAAAATATAAACTATCTAAGCCTAAAAATAAACATGTCTAAAATATGGCGTCAAAAAACTCTTCCACATCGCTGTCTACTGGTCAACTAGTCGTGAAAAGGAAACAAACATAACGACTACGCATAAGACGACGTATTTATTTATGCTTCTGTCCGCGTTAATGCCGAAAATTAAATCATATCATTATATCATTATTATTATATGTTATCCCAAAGGAATATATTCCCGGTAAAAAAAGTATCCTATGTGCTATTCCAGACTATAATCTATCTCTGTGCCAAATTTCATCCAGATCCGTCCAGCCGTTTGAGCGTGAAGAAGTAACAAACATACAGACAAACACACACACACTTTCGCCTATATAATATGATAGTGTGATATTAGTATGGATGGATTTATGACAGAAGGCACTATCGAGTCGCGGCAAAGTAACGGCCGCACGAGCCGATCTTCAAGGTTAAGCAATACTTGCCGAGGTTGATCTGTGGATGGGTGACCATGCATTACATACCGAAACTTCTCCTTGTCTTGGAAAGCACTTTAGCAGATCCTGGCTGTTATTTGAGAATCTTTGACAATCGTTACTGAATTCCAAAAATATAAAATATGATGCAGTCTTGCCAAGGGTTATCGTGTTACTCGGTTACCGGGTTGTAGAGATCATATAAGTAGTCGCTCCATATAAAAGTAATATTAAATAAAAACCTCCAATACATTTTTGTTTCATGTTTTTTAAACTATATAATTTATCTAGTAGTAGACACGCGTCGGTCGACAATGTATCGAACACGTAATTATGACACGATATCTTGCGAAAATAATAAAGCGCTCATAATTTTTGAACGGCTGAACAGATTTTCATTACACGTAGCTATTTCAATTTCATGAAACACTCTTGATAAAGTCACCTATTAAACAAAAAAAAAACTGAATCTAAATCGGTTCATCCGTTTAGGAGCTATGATTCCACAGACAGTAACACAGGTACACACGTCAAACTTATAACAGCCTTCTTTTTCCGTCGGGGGTAAAAAATACTGAATTCGGTTTGGCTAATAGCAGACTCTAATAATAATAATAATATATCTGTGGCCTGACCTGTCAAGTGTGACATAAAATTTTATCTCCAAATTTTCCTATATATTTTAATAACATTTTAACATAGAAAAATAGAATAAAACAATGTCCAGATTCAGAAAAACAACAAGAAAAAAAATTAAATGGAACAAAACTATAGTATGTACATAACCCAGTCAACCAACAACATGATAATATTTTTGACATGCTGAGATGAAAACGCTATGTTCACAAGAAGCCAGGCCCGAGCACTAAACACACGCCCAACATCTTCGGGTTCGTCGCTCAGCTCCGCCTCGCAGCCGCCGGGACCACCTACAATCGTGAGTCAAGCGATCCCGGACGCTGCAGTTGCGTCGAGCTCGAGTGACGAATACTTCTCTCCGCCGACGACACCACCACCTGCGCGTCGACGGGGAGGACGCCGGCCGCCGGACAGCCTGGGACCTCGAGGCCCATCGGCCTCTGACAGGGTCCCCGCTCCCGGTGGAAGTGTGCAGCGCATGCGATGGACACAATCGATTAACGAAAACGTCATGCGCGCATACTTTGGGGCTACAGAGGGGGGAAGTAATCTGACTGCGTACCGTGGTCGAATGCTCTCTCTGTTTCAGGTGCTTGAGCCAGCTGTCAACGTGTCGGCCCAACGTCTATCGGATCAGGTGCGGGTCATCCAACGTAACCGTATGTTGGATGACGCTGTACTTGATAGACTGCGTGAGGAATCACGGAGTAGCCGTGTCTCGCCTGCCTTGCCACCGGCCGCGGTGCAGCCCAGTGTTTCACCGCGACCCGACCGTGTTGGTGAGGATGACGACGACAGGGCTATATCCGTGAGTACCCAATGCAATGCACGATTGAGGAGCGCTTTGGAGTGTGCGTTCCGGGAGTATCGTTCCACACCGCCTGAGCTTAGACCTCGTTTACCTCGTTTGCCTATGCATAGAAAAAATAGGGCGCTGGTGTGTGCTCTAGATTCGCAGCTATCAAATGTTTTTGATAGCAGCAAAGACCTTACCGATACCCATTCGATCTTGTACTGTGCGGCTGCAGCGGCATGTCGTGTAGCTAACGTCAAGTTTCCCAAAACTGACAGAGCTACACGACCAGCTATACCAGCTTGGCAGTGCAGGATTGAGCGTCGTATCGGTGAGGCTAGAGCACTCATCGGCAAGCTTATCTGCTTTAGGGAGGGCAACACTCGCCCTAGAGTGATGCGCTTTGTGAGGCGGGCGTTCTCGGGGACTGATATCAGTTCTCGAGATTATATGTCCCGCGTCGCAGAGCGTATTGACTTCCTGAAGCAGAAGATCTATGCATGGGCAAACCGTATTCGTCGGTACAAGCGGCGAGTGGAGCGATACACTCAGAACCGCACATTCCAGAGTAACGAAAGGTGGGTTTATAGGGCTTGGGAGCGACCCGATCAAGGTGTGACTGATACGCACCTACCGGATAATGACGCCATGTGTTCGTTCTGGCGCGATATCTGGTCGGTGCCTGTCAGTCACACCGAGGGTGACTGGACTCGGGAGGTCGAGCAAGCGTGCGATCCGATACCACAAATGGGGGCAATTACCATCAGCCCCCAAGATGTAGCTCGTGCAGTCCGTCCGTTGCCCAACTGGAAATCTCCAGGGCCAGACGGACTGCAAAACTTTTGGATTAAATGGTTCGAAAGATCGCACGCTCGTTTGGCATCTCAGTTCCAGTCCGCCTTGGAGTCAGGGTTGCTGCCCCAGTTCCTAACGACAGGAATAACCCACCTGCTCTATAAATCGGGTAGTACTGCGGATCCTAAAAATTATAGACCGATAACGTGTTTACCGACGGTCTATAAAGTTCTTACATCCATTCTGAGAGCGAAAATTAATCAACATATTGACAATAACGCCATCTTGTCTGCTTCCCAGAATGGATGTAGGAACGGGTCCCGCGGTACTAAGGAGCTGCTCCTCATCGACATTGCCATTAGCCAACAGGTTCGCCGTTCCCACAAGGATCTGGCGACATGTTGGATAGATTACAAGAAGGCCTATGACTCAGTGCCACATACATGGCTCATGAGGGTCCTGGAGTTGTATAAAATTGATGCAACTCTGCGCACCTTCCTGACGTCATGTATGGGGCAATGGAGGACGGTCCTTCACTATCCAGGATGTCGACAGATTCAGGAAAACAGCGAACCTATAAGGATTGAGCGCGGAATTTTTCAGGGCGACAGTCTGAGTCCTCTGTGGTTTTGTTTAGCCCTGAACCCTCTCAGTACACTACTGGAGGGTTCGGGCCTGGGCTATCGGTTGAGGAGAGGTGGTCAGGTCATATCACACCTCCTTTACATGGATGATCTGAAGCTCTTTGCCCCCAACAACTTGCAACTGATGAAGCTACTGAAGGTAACAGAAACCTTCAGTGACGCCATCAGGATGGAATTTGGTGTGGACAAATGTGCAGTCATGCATGTAAAGCGAGGGGAGATTATGGAATCCGTGGGAATACAACTCTCGGATTCCATACACCTTCGATCCCTTTCCTCAACCGAAGCTTACAAGTATTTGGGTATGTCGGAAGCACTAGGCATCAATGCTACTGACGTGAAACAGTCGTTGAAGGAGCGCTTTTTTAGCCGCCTGAAAAAAGTACTAAATAGTCTTTTATCAGGCGGGAACAAGGTGCGCGCCTTCAACGGCTGGGTCATGCCGGTCTTAATGTATTCTTTCGGCATACTCAAATGGACTCAGACAGAACTTGACGCCCTGGATAGGAGAGTCCGCACATTGCTTACCGCAAATCGCATGCATCACCCACGTTCATCGGTTATGAGACTGTATATCCCGCGGAAGTGCGGCGGTCGTGGCTTTTTAAATGCTAAGACCCTGCACAACCGCGAGGTATGCAGTCTTAGGGAATACTTCCAGGCCGCCGACGTGGGTATGCATCGAGATGTGGTAGCGGTGGACAAGGGCCTTACCGCACTCTCCTTGGCTAACGAGAACTGGCGCAAACCTATTGTATTAGATACTAATGACCGCAGGGAGGTATGGCAGAACAAGGAGCTTCACGGACGCTTCTACCGGGTCCTACATGGACCCGATGTAGATCTTTTAGCGTCCGTGGCCTGGCTGCGATTTGGTGACCTTTTCGGGGAAACCGAAGGTTTTGTCTTTGCGATTATGGACGAAGTTATGATGACGAACAACTACCGGAAATACATTGTGAAGGACGGCACGGTTGACATCTGTCGGGCATGTCACCGACCGGGGGAATCAATCCGTCACATTATCTCCGGTTGTTCTAGTCTGGCTAACGGAGACTATTTGCATAGACACAACCTTGTAGCCAGGATTATCCATCAGCAACTTGCTCTAAAATACAATCTTGTGGAATCAGAAGTGCCTTACTATAGGTATGTGCCCGACCCAGTTCTCGAAAATGGCAATCTATCATCACTGACAGGACTATTGTTGCCAATAAGCCTGACATAGTGGTGATAGACCGACTAGAGCGTCGCGCAATGATTGTTGATATAGCGGTCCCCCATGACGAGAACCTCGTGAAGGCTGAGAGAGATAAGAAAAGCAAGTATCTTGATCTGGCTCGCGAGGTTGTCGACATGTGGGATGTGAATACAGCAGTCATTGTGCCGATAGTCGTGACGGCCAATGGCATAATAGCGAAGAGCCTCGACGAACATCTGAGGAGGCTCTCGTTGGGCAGCTGGATCAAGAGCTTGATTCAGAAAGCGGTACTCCTGGACACGGCGCGTATCGTTAGGAGGTTCCTCTCTCAGGAGCCCTGACCACCGGTAGCTTGGACCCTGTTCCCGATACCGGTGGGCTACTATTTTTGTATTTTTAAATGTTTTTTTATTTTATTTTTTATAGAATAATATTTAAAAATGTAAAAATATGTATATAAAATGAATAAATGAAATAATAATAAGAATCTGTGGCCTGACCTGTCAAGTGTGACACATAATATTTTTATCTCCAAATTTTCCTATATATTTAAAAATCATATTAACACAGAAGAATACAATAAAATTATGTACAAACTCACAAAAACAACAAGAAAAAAAAAACGAAAATGAAAAAAAGCTGTAATGTGTACATAACCCAATAAAAACAACAAGATGAAAATATTTTTGACATGCTGAGGTGAAAACAATATGATCACAAGAAGCCAGGCCCGAACATTAGCCACACACCCAACATCTTCGGGTTCGTCGCTCAGCTCCGCCTCGCAGCCGCCGGGACCACCTACAATCGTGAGTCAAGCTTTCCCGGATGCTGCAGTTGCGTCGAGCTCGAGCGACGAATACTTCTCTCCGCCGACGACACCACCACCTGCGCGTCGACGGGGAGGACGCCGGCCGCCGGACAGCCTGGGACCTCGAGGCCCATCGGCCTCTGACAGGGTCCCCGCTCCCGGTGGAAGTGTGCAACGCATGCGATGGACGCAATCGATTAATGAAAACGTCATGCGTGCATACTTTGGGGCTACTGAGGGGGGAAGTAACCTGACTGCGTACCGTGGTCGAATGCTCTCTCTGTTTCAGGTGCTTGAGCCAGCTGTCAACGTTTCGGCCCAACGTCTATCGGATCAGGTGCGGGTCATCCAACGTAACCGTATGTTGGATGACGCCGTACTTGATAGACTGCGTGAGGAATCACGGAGTAGCCGTGTCTCGCCTGCCTTGCCACCGGCCGCGGTGCAACCCAGTGTTTCACCGCGACCCGACGGTGTTGGAGAGGATGACGACGACGGGGCTATATCCGTGAGTACCCAATGCAATGCACGACTGAGGAGCGCTTTGGAGTGTGCATTCCGAGAGTATCGGTCCACACCGCCTGAGCTTAGACCTCGATTACCTCGTCTGCCTATGCATAGAAAAAATAGGGCGCTGGTGTGTGCTCTAGATTCGCAGCTATCAAATGTTTTTGATAGCAGCAAAGACCTTACCGATACCCATTCGATCTTGTACTGTGCGGCTGCAGCGGCATGTCGTGTAGCTAACGTCAAGTTTCCCAAAACTGACAGAGCTACACGACCAGCTATACCAGCTTGGCAGTGCAGGATTGAGCGTCGTATCGGTGAGGCTAGAGCACTCATCGGCAAGCTTATCTGCTTCAGGGAGGGCAACACTCGCCCTAGAGTGATGCGCTTTGTGAAGCGGGCGTTCTTGGGGACTGATATCAGTTCCCGAGATTATATGTCCCGCGTCGCAGAGCGTATCGACTTCCTGAAGCAGAAGATCTATGCATGGGCAAACCGTATTCGTCGGTACAAGCGGCGAGTGGAGCGATACACTCAGAATCGCACATTCCAGAGCAACGAAAGGTGGGTTTATAGGGATTGGGAGCGACCCGACCAAGGTGTGACTGATACGCGCCTACCGGATAATGACGCCATGTGTTCGTTCTGGCGCGATATCTGGTCGGTGCCTGTCAGTCACACCGAGGGTGACTGGATTCGGGAGGTCGAACAAGCGTGCGATCCGATACCACAAATGGGGGCAATTACCATCAGCCCCCAAGATGTAGCTCGTGCAGTCCGCCCGTTGCCTAACTGGAAATCTCCAGGGCCGGACGGACTGCACAACTTTTGGATTAAATGGTTCCAAAGGTCGCACGCTCGTTTGGCTATTCAGTTCCAATCTTCCTTAGAGTCAGGATCGCTGCCCCAGTTCCTAACGACAGGAATAACCCACCTGCTCCACAAATCAGGTAGTACTACGGAACCTAAAAATTATAGACCGATTACATGTTTACCGACGGTCTATAAAGTTTTTACATCCATTCTGAGAGCTAAAATTAATCATCATATTGATACGAATTCAATCATGTCTGCTTCTCAGAATGGATGTAAGAACGGGTCCCGTGGTACTAAGGAGCTGCTCCTTATAGACATTGCCATAAGCCAGCAGGTTCGCCGTTCCCGAAGGGATCTGGCGACATGTTGGATAGACTACAAGAAGGCCTATGACTCAGTGCCACATACATGGCTCATGAGGGTGCTAGAGTTGTATAAAATTGATGCAACTCTGCGCACCTTCCTGATGTCGTGTATGGGGCAGTGGAGGACGGTCCTTCGCTATCCAGGATGTCGACAGATTCAAAATGACAGCGAACCTATAAGGATCGAGCGTGGAATATTTCAGGGCGATAGTCTGAGTCCACTGTGGTTTTGTTTAGCCCTGAACCCTCTTAGTACACTGCTGGAGGGTTCGGGCCTGGGCTATCGGTTGAGAAGAGGAGGTCAGGTCATATCTCACCTCCTTTACATGGATGATCTGAAGCTCTTTGCCCCCAACAACTTGCAACTGATGAAGTTACTGAAGGTGACAGAAACCTTCAGTGACGCCATCAGGATGGAATTTGGTGTGGACAAATGTGCAGTCATGCAAGTAAAGCGAGGAGAGATTATGGAATCCGAGGGAATACAACTCTCGGATTCCATACACCTTCGATCCCTTTCCTCAACCGAAACTTACAAGTATTTGGGTATGTCGGAAGCATTAGGCATCAATGCTAGTGACGTGAAACAGTCGTTGAGGGAACGCTTCTTTGGCCGCCTGAAAAAAGTACTAAATAGTCTTTTATCAGGCGGAAACAAGGTGCGTGCCTTCAACGGTTGGGTCATGCCGGTGTTGATGTACTCTTTCGGCATACTCAAATGGACTCAGACAGAACTTGACGCCCTGGATAGGAGGGTCCGCGCGCTGCTTACCGCAAATCGTATGCATCACCCACGATCATCGGTTATGAGACTGTATATCCCGCGGAAGTGCGGCGGTCGTGGCTTTTTAAATGCTAGGGCCCTGCACAACCGTGAGGTATGCAGTCTTAGGGAATACTTCCAGGCCGCCGACGTGGGTATGCATCGAGATGTGGTAGCGGTGGACAAGGGCCTTACCCCGCTCTCTTTGGCTAACGAGAACTGGCGCAAACCTATAGTATTAGATACTAATGACCGCAGGGAGGTATGGCAGAGCAAGGAGCTTCACGGACGCTTCTACCGGGTCCTACATGGGCCCGATGTAGATCTTTTAGCGTCCGTGGCCTGGCTGCGATTTGGTGACCTTTTCGGGGAAACCGAAGGTTTTGTCTTTGCGATTATGGACGAAGTTATGATGACGAACAACTACCGGAAATACATTGTGAAGGACGGCACGGTTGACATCTGTCGGGCATGTCACCGACCGGGGGAATCAATCCGTCACATTATCTCCGGTTGTTCTAGTCTGGCTAACGGAGACTATTTGCATAGACACAACCTTGTAGCCAGGATTATCCATCAGCAACTTGCTCTAAAATACAATCTTGTGGAATCGGAAGTGCTTTACTATAGGTATGTGCCCGACCCAGTTCTCGAAAATGGCAATGTCACGTTGTATTGGGATCGGTCTATCATCACTGACAGGACTATTGTTGCCAATAAGCCTGACATAGTGGTGATAGACCGACTAGAGCGTCGCGCAATGATTGTTGATATAGCGGTCCCCCATGACGAGAACCTCGTGAAGGCTGAGAGAGATAAGAAAAGCAAGTATCTTGATCTGGCTCGCGAGGTTGTCGACATGTGGGATGTGAATACAGCAGTCATTGTGCCGATAGTCGTGACGGCCAATGGCATAATAGCCAAGAGCCTCGACGATCATCTGAGGAGGCTCTCGTTGGGCAGCTGGATCAAGGGCTTGATCCAGAAAGCGGTACTCTTGGACACGGCGCGCATAGTCAGGAGATTCCTCTCTCAGGAGCCCTGACCACCGGTAGCTTGGACCCTGTCCCGATACCGGTGGGCTACTATTTTTGTATTTTTAAATGTTTTTTATTTTATTTTTATAGAATAATATTTAAAAATGTAAAAGTATGTTTATAAAATAAATAAATGGAATAATAATAATTTATTTATTTGTATAGAATGCAGGTTTTACAATAATGGTGTTAGTTACAGATATATTCCCAGTACATTCTGCCTGTTGGCATACAAAAAAATTGTGGTTAACTTACAGATAATTTAAAAACTAGGTACTTAAATTCAAAATAATAATAATAAGTTCATTTATTAAAATGAGATCATGAATCAGTTAATTCTAAAATTATTTACATAATAATTAATTTACAGCATAAAAGATATAAAGTGAAGCAATTAGTACAATTCATCATTCATAAAATCGGTAACAGAGTAATAACATTTCTCCGTCAGCAACGACGATAGAAGTTTCTTGAATTTTGTTAAGAGCTGATCCTTAATACAGTTTGGCAATTTGTTAAATATAACAAGTGCCATACCAATAATGTTTTTTTAAGCAAAGCAGTGTTACCTATATCTACCAGTACACAATAGACTCTGATATTTCGATCTCAGGGCAGTAATTCGCATCCTCGTATCATTCAATGCGGGAAATAGATGCTTGTTAGTTTTAACGAATATAGCTACTTCGAGAATGTATATACTAGGAAAAGTAAGTATTTTATGTTTCTTAAAAGAGGGAATGCAACTATCTGTAACCTTGAGATCAAAAATGGATCTTATGCACCGTTTTTGGGCTTTAAATATAGACTCCCTCTCGGCACAATTACTCCAGAATATTACACCAAACCTTAGAATAGAGACCACCAAACCGTGATATGCAACCATTAATGTATCCACGCCAACCTTCTAGGACAGATTATAGAGAGCATACGCAGACGTGCTTAATTTTTTGCAAACTTCTTCAGCCTGCGGTTTCCAAGTTAATTGACTGTCAATCAATATACCCAAGAATTTAGCCACGTTAACGCTTTCAATAGTTTGTCCTTCATAATTAATTTTTAGGTTTAAAGGAAGAATTTTTTGATAGAAATGCATTATGTTTGTTTTATTGAGGTTTATGATTAGATTATTGTCGTTGAGCCAGTTTATTATTAATTTTAGAGAATTATTTATTTCATTTTCATAAAGCTTTTTGTTGAGGCAGTCTATTAGGATTGTACTATCATCGGCAAATAACACACAAGGGTATGGGATGTGTCGGGGAAAAGGCTGATCATTGATTGTTTATTCATGACTAGCTGTGCCCCGTGGATCGGCCTGTAAAAGACTTTGTATTCTGGAACTGAATGAAACCTGTGTATATTCAAGTTGAGATTTTCAAGTAAGCGTGGATGGGCAAATCCGAAACTATGATAAATAGCGAAAAACACTGAAAGGTGTCTCGAGGCCGATTTTAATAAAACCTAAAACTGTTAATGACGGATTGATAGGTCCATGGGCATGTCGGCTATGAGATGAATACATGGTGTATGTGTTCATTCATAGATTTCATTACGTAGATATTCTGTTTTTCATATCGTACAAGCACACTGATAATTTCGGAATATATAGAGTGAGTTTTTTAAATCCGAAACTATGAGGAAAACACTGAAAGTCGTTTTGAGGCCGATTTATATTAAACTAAAACTTCTTCAATGCATTTTTGAAAAATTTGTATTCCTAGCCAGGAATCGAACTCATTGATTTAAATAAAAACACATGCTGTATTATTGTACCATTCGATAGTGACGTAAATAGGGTTCAAATTCTGAGAAATAATGACAAACGGCAAACTTAAGGAAAGATCTCATTTTAAACAAAATACTTTATTTTTATTACTCACTCTGTAAAAAAATAGTTTTTTTTTTAAATGCAATTTGCAAAAAAAAAGATGGGAATGAAACACACCTCTTATATGTAGGTTTTCCTTAAAGGATGAATTCAATTAATTTTCAACGTGTCAATGCTGGCAGCGTGATGAATTCAATTAATTTTCAACGTGTCAATGCTGGCAGCGTTCTGCCATGAGACAATTTCTTGGCTGTGCTCATCGACGAGCTCGTCAGTGAGACAGCTTAGAAATCGACCGATCGTCCAGCGCTGATTTAAACGGTATTCTCTAACGCAGTTATGGTCGTCGACGAACTGTAGGCTGACTTCTCCCGTCACATTTTCGTAAACGAATTAGAGCTTGAAACAAAATCTTTAAATTATAATCGATAAATCTCGACTGAGAGTTTTATGTTCCTAAAATGTATAATACAGGTCTACTTTTATGTATTTTAAGTAATAGAGTGAAAGTACAAACGATTCCATAGTTATAAGAGTTTAAATAATGCATTTTTATTAATACATCTTAAGGCTGAATGACAATTCCATTGCCTATTTCGTAAGTAAAAGCAACGCTCTGTGACGCTGTCACGATACTCAAAATCGCAACCGACGATATTTTTATTTGATAATTTTTGTTTATATTTAAAACTATTTTCAAGTTTGAAATTTTTAATGTTTTCACAACGATTTATTTTAACATAGTTCTGTGGATGTGTGAAATGTGAGTATTATTATATTGTATATGTACAGTGACAATGTGACAATATTATTGTTGTCCAAGAAATATTTAATATGTTTATCTTTAGATAAAATATAACAGTACTGCGTTGAAATACATTTGCAGGATGTAAAATCAGGGCCATTTTGACGTATGGACAAAATAAAATGGAAAACCAGCCGAACACAAAACAAGTGGGGAGGTTTTTAGAAACGTCTTACTAGGTATGTTATTTTTTTATATTTCACTAACTTGTTTATATTTCGTATTACTATTTGACGACCTGTAGTTCCTCATAGGAGAGTTGCCTCAATTGCCTCTACATGTAAGTTTAGCTTAATTGTTGGTTCAGTGTAAGAATTGCTCTAGATAATTAAATAGTGTTCTCACTGTTAATTCCCAGGCTGGAACAAGTTGTTGGGGTTTTTAACAGTAGCCAAAACCATATCAATTAACCTGCAATACTAAAACGTGTAACCTATAATATATATTCCTTCAGAAAGAGAGAGCTGAATTGATGTTGTTATACATTAGTATCCTGCATATCTTTTTACCTCTAAATAGTAATTTGTTGCATGTTTATGTTCACAGCTCCTTGTAGGCGTCGTTTGCTAACGTTACGAGGCTATCTAATCCAACGCTCATTTCACAAACACCATTCACAAATGGAGATTAACTAAATGTTTTTTCGCTATTGAAGAGAGGCGCTTGGAAAACCAGCGACTCCTTATTGCCAACCAGTGGACGATGTTGGATATGTATCAGGAAATAAGAGAGTCTTGGTCAAGAGAGACCTAAGCACTGCACTAAGTTGAATACATGGAACATGATTTTAATATTTATTTTTTATACACACAGATATTATGTTTAGATTATGAGAGATGTTCAGAAATTGTAATACAAATTTAAGTGAAAGTACTGAAAGATTATCACTACTATTGGCATAAGTTACTTAAATTATACTAACTTAGTGATAAAAGATTCTAAAAAAAATACTTGAGATTAGAAACTAAAAGGGTATTTATTATAGAATAAAATTTTGTTACTGGAAAATATTTCAATAAATAAATCTTGAGTTTTGTCATTTTAATTTTTTTGTTATTACTCAAAATATATATTACTAGCTTTTACCCGCGGCTTCGCTCGCAGTGAAGCCATTTTTTTTTTATTATTATAAAAAGTATCCTATGTTACTTCTAATACCTCAAAGAATATATGTACAAAGTTTCATGATGATCGGTTCAGTGGTTTTTGCGTGAAAGCGTAACAAACAAACTTACATTCACATTTATAATATTAGTAAGGATGTATAATTATTTTCCATACTAAATATATTATTCCGTTTTGCAGTCTTAATGCACATGTTTGCTTGTACAAATAAGAATTAGGCCAATTAAGATTCAGCATGTAGCTGGAAGGCAGGTTATGAAGGTTGCGGGGTTCCGCTGGATGCGAGACGCACAGAACAGGTCAATGTGGTGACGCTTGGGGGAGGCCTATGTCCAGCAGAGGACGTCTTTGGGCTAATATGATGATGAAGCCGGACCAATAAAAATGATTCACATTGCAATAATAAATCTTACTTAATATTGAATGTCCTCAAATATATTTATGACTCATAATTTTAATAATAAAAGCTACTAATTAACCTGTGAAATCCAAACTAATATAATAAATGCGTAAGTAACTCTGTCTGTTACCTTTTCATGCTTTAACCGGTGAACCGATTTAGATGAAATTTGATGTGGAAACAGTTTCGAGACCGTAGATCCTATTTCCTTCATAGGATAATTTTTATCATTGAAATCTTTCGGTGGGGTGGAAGTTTGAATGGTAAAATAATAGTTTCTCTAATAAGGCGGCCCATATACCTTCAATATTATTGCCTGATATAAAAAATGGCTAGTCGAAGTACTAATGCTACACAGACGTAGTTGTGGGCAACAGCTAGTTACATAATATATAAGTTTACATTCATATGAAACATAAAACGCCTGTACGCTAAGAGCTAAATTGTTTTCCAATATGTTATTTAATCCTGAGAAAGCCTGAAACTATGGATAAAGTCAATATCCCGGGGATATTGTTTTCAACGTTGCTAATCCTCTCGTCTGTTAGAATCATTAATTTTCTTAGCTTCTTCTAATAAAGGTAAATTTAAATAACCGAGCTGCCATTTTTTTAATAAATCGAAATAATTTATTTTATAACGAGCCCCTGCCAGCGGCTTCGTCTTATCCCAAGGGTGCATTATGTCGGGATGAAAAGTAGGCTATATGCTATTCCAGACTATAATCTCTATGCAAAATTGCATCCAGATCCGCCCGGGGGTGATTGAGTAACAAACATACATCCACACACACTTCTATTATATTGAACCTTTCACATAAACTTTAACAATATGAGTAAGATTAAAATCCAAGAAGAATTACGCGCAAAAATAGTGGCTTTTGGATTTGACACATAAAAACGAGGCTGTAAGTCAGGCTGCGAGCGTCTTCGACGCTGTTTTTTCTTACGGAATACCAAAATGTATGAAGAACTGTCAACTTGCTCGACATTGAGTAGTTCAAACTCACGGCCGTCACAGCTTAGAGCGCTAGTGTCGCTATTCGCGGCTTAGCGAATACCAAACTGTAGATTCGTCGCTGGCACAGCACTGCGCTCAAGGCTGTTTCCTTAGAGAATAGCACCCCTGGGCACGTTTCCCATTCACATCGAATGTGGACAAATTTTTTGAAGCCCTTTTCTCTCGCCCGTTTGTATTAGTATATAGATTTATTTTTTATTTTAGTATATTCAATTGTATATATGTTAATATATTTGTTACTTTAATAATTAATTTTGATTATTTAGGTTACATACCATAATTTAATTCAATACAATCATTTATTTCAGACCATGATCCATGATTTCTAATACAACTTATGACTATGTTAGTAAATTTACATGATTTAATGATGACACCTAAATAAAAACAACAATTCAATAAAAAGAATTCATCCTGGATGAGATATGAGTGGACTGTATAAAAAAATCAAACCGACTTCCAAAACAAAACACTTCAAAGCGAAAAATAACTTTCTTTTCCGAAGTCGGTGTCTTTTGTACCCATTGTTTTCCATTATTCGACACCGACTTCGGAAAAGAAAGTTATTTTTCGCTTTGTAGTGTTTTGTTTTGGAAGTCGGTTTGATTTTTTGTCAAAAATATTTTTTATTTTCCTCATTTTAGTTTTGGAAGGTACCTCCAATTAACATGAAAATAATTAATAGCCAAAGTACATCACATGATTTTCCGTAAGAGAACCAGGGTTACCGACATAGCCCGAAGAATTGCCAAACTTAAGTGGCAGTGGGCAGGGCACAATGTACGCAGAACGGATGGCCGTAAGGGCAAAAAGGTATGGAGTGGCGACCGCGAACCGGAAGACGTTGCGATGGAAGGCCTTCCACCAGGTGGACCGATGACCTGGTGAAGGTTGCGGGGATCTGCTGGTTGCAAGACGCCCGGGACCGGTCAATATGGCGACGCTTGGGGGAGGCTGACTAACCTACTAGTAATATAATAAATATGGAATGTTTCTTTTGTTTGTGTTTCAAATACGCAAAAACAACTGAACAAATTTGGATGAACCTTTGCACACAGATAAACTCTGGTGAAGCCGCAGACAGAAGCTACATCCTACTAATTATTATGAATGCGAAAGTTTGGATGGATGGATGGATGGATTTTTGTTACTCATTAACGGCAGAAAGTCTGAACGGATCTGGATGAAATTCGGACAGACTTAGGAATAGCACAAAGGCTACTTGTCATCCCGGTCTAAAGTTCCCTTAGGATAATAAAAAACTTTTCACGCGGACGAAGCCGCTGGCCGTAGTTACACATAGTTTCTATAAAAAGGTGTCACAACCCAACCGTTCCCCAGAATGTACGATGAGCTCATACGTGACGTCACCATATTGTAATCTTTAGACATTTAGTTAACACCGATGTGTAAACGGTTGAATGCCGTAATAACCGGCACAATTAAAAAAAAAGGTAATTTAAAAAATATAAAAACCTGGCTGCTTAAGAAACGAACTAAAAAGACGTAAACAAGAATAATATCATGCTGTGCAGTCGGAGGATACATATTCGCGAGCTGGCTGATCAAAAACTAATGTATCCCCCGACGGCACAGCATGATTTTCCGACATGTGCCGCTTGGAAGGAGCAGCTGCGCCGTACCCTCATCTCAGGAGTGACTTATTGCTGCCGGCCGTATTCAAGTCGATGGTTGACAGCGAGGAGTCCTGAGACGTGGTGGTATCTTTCATCCAGCTAAATAGGTAGAGTAGAGCGACGGACTTGGGGATGTCCGCCGCAACCCATAATTCAGGATCTGAGGTAGCGGCGTGTAGTGTTCTACGCGCGCCCTTCTTAGACGTCGCGGGGGGAGCGCGTCATCAACTTTTGACTCGTATATTTGTGTGTCTGTATGTGGCATCATGGCTCCCAAACAGAAGAACCGATTTTGATTTAGTTTAAGCTGCGCTAAGTAAATGAAATAAATAGTAAATAACAAAGTGAGTATATTTTTATGAGTATTATAAAAACATTACTACTCATGTTAAACTTTTAGGGCCAATACATATTATTTTATACGTTTTAGAGGTCTTCGTGTACGGAACTCCAGATACATTAACATAAACCCTATTAGTAGGTACGTAAAACACTTAAAACTTGAAAATTGGTCACAGTCAATAATACACTTAGGATCGGCGCTGACTGACGGCACGGCAAAGCGGCGCACATAGGAGTATTACACAAAAAACCAGACAGAATTATTTTATATTTTATTTTACTATTTTATGAAATAAAAGTCAATAATTCATCATAATTGGGTGTTATTCACGAAAATTGTACATAACGGATATGAAAAAAATATGAAAACAAATTTAATGTAACAGAAAAGATAACAGATAGGAATTGTAAGGACTAGTACATAATACGTATAAAAATAAAATTTTGTTTAATTTAATGGGTCTTAACGTCATTCATTTTATTCAGGTGGTTAATAAAAAACTATTATTTTGACCGCCTGCGCGGCACCTCACCCAACAATCGTCAGTCGTCCAAAATCCATCGCGCGGGAAGGTCATCATGTAAATTCAACATTATTAAAAGTGATAGGGAGACATTAATAAAAGTGAAAAACAAAGTGAATGTGAATATTTAGAACAGTTGCTTTTTTAAATTTTTCTTCGTGATTATGCAACTCCTTAAATTTCTGAGAGTTAATTTTATAACACCTTATATATGCAGCTTTACCTTTTCATATCTGTTACGTATCAGAGAAAAGTAACGGAGAAATAACATATATGAACATTTAGCTCGTGTCTAACTTACAAACTACTTTGTAGAATCGTCATTAATTAGTTTTAAAAAATTCCTTCTACCGATTTCACTTCTGCAATCACGATTCTTTTCTCATAATAATATAAAACCTGGAAAGTACTTACCGAATTAAGATAGACCACGAAAACAAATATCACAAATAAATGTCGAATTATAACGTTACGCACAAAATTGATCGCACTGAGTGAAAAAACAAAATGGCCGAATTCACAGTCACGCCATCTGTTTACAGTGTTTGTTGTGTAATGTTGCCAGTAAATAATTTTATTTCTAAGTTGGAAATAATGTTGTAATACTGTAACCGAGATGAAAAACAGAGATGAATAGAATATTGGACTTCCATTTAATTATGTAAATAAAATATATTAAATACTCTTTGTTTTATTTATTATAAAGAATAATCAATTTTAATGGATTAACATACTAAAAAAATACTAATTTTTATACTAACACGATTAGATTTTATTAAATATATTTTTAATGTTACTAAAGTAAAAATGGACATGATGATTTGTTTATGAAATTTCTGTGGACACAATATAAAATTTGAAATATTTTAATATCTTCTACTTTCGATTACTTTACTGAGTATTATAAACTATAGTTCTATACTTTTAGAATTAGAGCGAATAAAATTGAGCTAATATTGAAATGGCAAATAAAAAATAATCGAGCTGGACGCGGAAAGGGAAGCAAATGTACAATTTTCGTGAATAACACCCAATTAGGCATTTATTTCAAAAGAAAAACAATTAAAAAAAAAATTAATTGCGCAAGTCTTTCTTCCGACAACGAAAATTTATATGTGCGGCGGGGCGGCGCGGAAGGCGTAGCAAAAATATTTCATGGTAAATTATTTTCGACCCTATTTCAATAACTTTAGCGCTGTGATTTCTTTATTGCTACACGATAAACCTGCGGCTGTATTAACGCCGAAGAATCAGCCGCCCAGGTGATCCTGGAATGCGAGGCCGTGGCATCTCAACGCGAAGAAATCCTCGGAACAGTGTGGTCGCTCTGTGAAGCTCCCAGGAAGCTTATGTACTTTTGGACGGAACTAGGCTGGCTATGTTAGCCAGTGCCCCCAAGCACAACGAACCAAATGGGATTCTAACTCTCAGTTTCCCTGTTGTTGAAAATTCATTCAACCAATCACAGCAGATAACGCGTGCTTGACAATTTGTCACATTAATTCTGCGATAATTTTGAGCTGGGAAACTGAGAGTAAGTGCGGAAAAGGTAGTCCCTACCACTAACACACGATAAACCTAAATGCCAGTATGATTCGGTATGCGTGTCGTGCCATGCCGTGCCGTCAGTGAGCGTCGGCCCTTACACACCCACTCTTCATGTCTACGGTTGAGACAACATGTTCCAAATAAGTGGAGATACCATGTTTTAGTATTCATTCTCAAGATGGTTGCTCAATAAGTTACTTCCTTTTTTGTAAACTGATTATCTTGTGCAAATATCCTAAGAGACGTTATCTGTGATACTTTTCGTTTTCGTGAGAGAAGGACTGTTTTAGTATTGGGAATAACTGTATTTAATAGCAACTGTATGTAGTCATTTAAAATTCATGTAAAACTTTGGCACATAGGTGGGCTGAATGTCTCAAGGTAACATTACAGGCTGAATGTGATATAATCGATACTAGCATTATCAATGTTTACTAACTTTCTTTAGCACAGTAAAATCATGATGTTCAAGTAGCACTAGCTCTTCATTTATTGTGTCTAAAATCGGATATGTTCATTTATTTATATGTTCTTTATTGTACACCAGAGGAAATATAAGTTTTTAAAGTACCATGGTCACTAACACTAACAACCACCACCATCTAACTGTTTATCCGTGATCATGCTTGCAACAGCACCGAAATATCGGCAACTCGCAACAAACAGTAAACATGGTAAATAGCCCGCTTCTTATATTAATGTTAGCACCAGAGGAAACTTCAAACTAAAATAACTTTAACGCATTTAGCGATCTCTTCCTGGCATCCTGGATGGATACTGATTGCCTGGACATGAAACGGGGTTGTCATTGGTGTAACAAATAACATTACCAATATTGACTTTACAGATATTTTATGTTATTATCTCTTCTAAAAAAAGTTGGTAACCCCACAGTGCCCCACATACATCATAACACATAGGTCCAGGGTACCTTGAGATCTTAAAGCAAGATTCCTTCAGTTGTGCGGAAGGGACAGATGTATACAAGTCATACACATCCGGTGCCTTCCTGTAGTTGAAGGACCTATCCAATGTAATGCTCAGATATTTTGAATGGGGACTGTGGAGGATCAGCACCTCCTGCCACAAGATTTTAAGCGTTCGGCCTGCTTGTATGTTACGAATATGGGAGGCGCACGACTCTGATTCTGAGGGATTAGGTTTGAGAGTGTTTTCATACCGCCCGTTAATTAACAATTATTCTTTGGGATATGTTGGTAAACCCGGTTCTCCTGGCGGATATCATCACTTCTGATTCCAGTATACAAGGAAATTCCGAGCATCGCCCGCTCCTTTTGGGTGACTTTAAACCTTCTGATGAACCTTTTGAAGATTGAGAATTTTTTTAAGACATTGTAGTGTATTCATTTCCACTCGCGATATATTTTTTAACATATTAAATTTGACATAAAATGCTTTTCACCCATTAAAAAAGATAGGTGGAGATCAGAGAGAGAACAGGAGGTGAATAATTTATCAAGTAAGACAGACACTATTGTGTGTCGATTGCATAAATTACATGAGATTGTAACAGGAAAATTCCAAAGGATTTTTTGTTAAATTCCAATAAGTTTTTTTGATGCATCGAAATAATAATATCTAGTCCTGTAGGTCGTTTTTTGGTAACGGCGGCAAGGTATAAATATTGTGCATTCTCTGTTCCAACACACTCATAGTCGGATTGGACGACGCACGATTCAACGCAACGGTACCGAACTCTTTGTCTCACTCTGTTCGTTGCTGTTGTGTCTGAATCGAATTTAACGTATTTCTGTACTATTCTACTAGAGACTGATCAGGCACTGGAGAAGGAACGTTGTTTATAAATTTTATGGTAAATATTTTTATTCAGTTTTTTATACTGTTCGGATTTTGACCAACTTTTTTTAAGAAAATATTTGCTGGCGGCTTATGAACCTAAGAATGTGTATGTAAAGTATTTGTGGGTGGAAATCGTTCGTTCCTACTATCTCCAAGAAGGCAATTGAACACAACCTACCTCGTCTCAACTCCCGGGTCAGCAGAAGACCTGCGGCGTGCATGGCACTTCACAGATAGGCAGTCTAGACGTACTCTGGGTTCAAAGGTCTTGAAGATCGCACACCACACGGTAGTGAGTCCACAAACACTAAAGATGCTAAAACGTTTAGCTTGAGACACGATCACAACAAGAGAGGAAGAAACGTTCATCCAGCTCAGGGCTCTAATTCGTACTGCACGCCTCGGATATATAGAACCGCGACGTAGGTCGAAGGCAAGTTTAGTGATGGTTTACCCTCAATTCGATAATAAGAATCGAACACATATTTTATAATTGTATTATTTTTGTTTTATTTAATTTTTTTATTGAAACTGTTACATGCCAGTAGCATTGATACTTAACGCTTCCGGTATACCCAAATACTTATAGGTTTCGTTTGGAGAGAGGGATCTCAGTTTTATGGAATCTGCGAGTTGAATTCCTATGGATACACAACTCTCCTCACTTTGCATGCATGACCGCACATTTGTCTACTCCAAACTCCATCCTGATGGTGCTACTAAATATTTCGGTTATCTTCAGTTGCTCCATCAGCTGAAGATTGCTGGGAGCAAAGAGCTTCAGATCATCCATGTAAAGGAGGTGAGATATAACCAGACCACCTCTCTTCAACCGATTGCCTGAATCATCTAGCAGCGTGCTTCCAGGATTCAAGGCTAGGCAAAACCAAAGTGGACTCCAACTATCGCCCTGGAATATGCTTCGCTTGATCCTTAAAGGTTTGCAATTCTTTTGGATATTTCAACATCCTGGATAGCGAAGGGCCGTGCTCCATTGCCACATACACGACATCAGGAAGGTGCGTAGAGTTGATCAACTTTATACAATTCTAGCGCCATCATGAGGTATAACTCATCTGATGGTAAGCAATGATGTGGTCCCGCAAGCTCACCCAAAAGTAACCTATTCAGTCTTGACTTATAAATCCCCTAGTTTGTAGCTATCGGAAAACGCAGAATCCGGCAGAGCATTGCACTCCTTAGCTGTACTCATAATGAAAGGTCTACCCGTGTCCCAAGTTTCTTGCAAATATATTCAGCCGTTTATACATGCAAAAGTAAGAAACAAACCAACAAACCCACGTTCGCATTTGTAATAAAAGTTAGAATTTAGGATTTTTATTAAGAAGTTAATTGTATAAAACATGTTTTTCATTAATTGACCTGCTAACATCGGTTCAAACGATCAAGACCATCAAGTGACATTTCGAGTCATTTATATCTACTTTAGCTTTCAAATTGTATCCTTTATCAAGTCAGACGGACACTATTGTGTGTCGATTACATAAATTAATAGCTTAAGATCTGACTGCAGAAATCTGCAGGCATCAGGGTTTTTGAATTAATTTAATTTTCATGAATGATAACTTGATAGCAAAAAAGATTGCTGCGGGGTTGTCTGGCAATATCTTGAAAAGTTTTTGAAGTTAATTCAACGTATTAAGAAAGAAAGTTGTGTAGAAAATAGGAAAAACCGGCCAAGTGCGAGTCGGCCTCGCTCACGAAGGGTTCCGTACTTGGAAAATTGCGGTTTACGATTTATGACGTATTAAAAAAAAACTACTTGCTAGATCTCGTTCATACCAATTTTCGGTGGAAGTTTACATGGTAATGTACATCATATATTTTTTTTGACGTGATAACGTCTTTAAAATGGTTTTAGTCGGGTGACATGTTCAGAAACTTGTGTCACACCAAAACCTCACGAGCGCGATCGCAGGTATAACGAGAGAGAGACGGACCGATCTCCCGTCTCATCTCGAGCGCTGCCAGTCATTCCGTGAAACTTGTCACGCGGAATCCTCACGAGCGGAGGCTGGCATAGCGTTCGAGTGAGTGGACCGATCTTCCGTCTCTCTCACTCTAGCGGCATACAAACGAATGGAGATTTTCTCGTGCGGTTAAGTTTTCGTTGAATGTTTAACAGTGAAACAAAATGTGTTTATCATAACATAGGTTTATATGTAGGTAAGACGTTATCACGTTAACATCTCGATCGTAAACCTACTTTACAAACAACCAATTTTTTTAGTTTTATCATTCTCTTTATTTTAGAAGTTACAGGAGGGGAGGGGGCATTTTACCACTTTGGAAGTGTCTCTCGCGCAAATTATTCAGTTTAGAAAAAATTATATTAGAAACCTCAATATCATTTTTGAAGACCTATCCATAGATACACGTAAGAGTTTGATGAAAAAAAAATTTGAGTTACAGTTCTAAGTATGGGGAACCCTCAAAATTTATTGTTTTTTTTCTATTTTTGTGTGAAAATCTCACAGAATACATTTACTTACCAAGTTTCAACAGCATAGTTCTTATAGTTTCGGAAAAAGTGGCTGTGACATGCGGACGGGTATGTCTGTCCGACAGACAGATAAACATGACGAATCCAAAAGGTAACTCCATGATCTCATCCCACCAGCCCCCTTCTACTATCGGACATCTAGACGCACTGCAAGTTACCATCCTTACCTTGTTGCTATTCCACCAGTCAGTTCGCACCAAGCGCTTCCAAACATCCTTCATAATGCGCACAGCGAATGAATGGAACAAGTAATGAAAGGAAAAGTTAGAGTGAACAGGCATCTTCTGGGTAAGCTCACTCCATCGTCGACTCTGTCTCTGTCATTGACCTAGACTAGAGTCAAGAGCAAACCCATCACAAGAAAGAAAAACAAAAGATTCAACTCCTAATTTGTCCCCTTGTAGGGTACACTATCTACCCACATAGTTTAATTATTTATTCATCACACAAACACGCAACACATTAATTATAGTTCTGAAGGAGAATAAGACGTAAGAGTTTAGAAGTCACAATACAATAATGTTCCCGGCACAATACACACAAACAGATATGAAATAAAGTCAATCTGAACCACAGTACTGAGCAGGAGCGCGATAGCCGTAGCAGGAGTTGAATACCGACTAGCGGTGCGCAACTGCGGGTGGCAGGATATATGGGTAGGCTCGCGGTGCAGTACCGTCGAGCCGTTGGTGGTAACGTTCAACCAAACATCACCCGACATTATATCGTATACGATATACGATACCGTGAATGTCTGTCGACGGTGTGTTACTGTTGTTATAGAAATATATAAATAAATATAACTATATTGTATTTGTGTATCTTGTATGTTTGTGTGTTAAATAAATAATTAAACTACGTGGGTAGATAGTGTACCCTACACCCTTATGGATAGAATTTCTAAATCCTAATAAATACATAAATTCTTTTTATCAACCAAGAGCGTAAATGTTTAAATTTCACGAGTCCAACGTGCAAACTGTAGAAATTACATACAAACTTTCAACCCCCTTTTTACCCCCTTAGGGGTGAATTTCCAAAAACCTATGAATTCATTAACAATTTTTATCAACCATGAGCATTAATCTAAAATGTCATGTGTCCAATTTACAAACTGTAAATAGTACATACAACCTTTCAACCCCCTTTTTCCCCTTAGGTGTGGCATTTCCAAAAATCCTTTCTTAGTGCTCACTTAAGTCACTTGATGAATCTTCTTGCCAAATTTCATGGTTCTAGGCTTAGCGGTTTTGGCTGTGCGTTGATCGATTAGTCAGTCAGTTTCTTCTTATATATACCAGTATATATATAGATAAAACTAATTAAATGATAATATTTAAAAGACCCACTTTGAAAAATACAAATATTAATTTATTTTATAAAAAACGTTGCCCCACACTGGGAATTTCTGGTGAGTTTAAAAAAATCTCACATACACAAACACCAAGAGCCGGCACAACTATATGTAGGTCATACAATACAATACAAATACAAAAATATTTGTTCCGTGCGGGTATCGAAATCGTGACACCCATTGCACTGCCCACCATACACTAAAGTGCAGTAACAGCAAAATCACGATTTCGAGTAAAACGCATTTAAAGTTAAGAATTGATTTTAAAAAATCAACAGAATGTATAAGCAAAAAAATTTGAATGCAGAAAGGTTGTAAAGGCATAGGTTCACACGTTAAAGCAATAAAAAAAAATATATCTTAATAACTGAATTTATTATGGCCATTTATTCTTTTTGGTGCCTATTACTGCATAGCCTTTTTTGTAAAAAATACCATTTTAAACTTAGTAAAATGCAGCAAAAAGCCCTATTACTGCGTTTGGATCAGTTATTTTGTCAAGAAACCCAACTAACATGCAGTAAGGTCAAAAAAATACTGCATTTTAGTTAGTTTTTTAAGAAAAAAGTGTTCAATTTACTAGTGCAGTAAATTGCAGTATAATTAAAATGCAGTATTTAAAACATTAACTGCACTTTAGCTAGGAATAATCATATCTGTGTCATTATGCTATCCAAACTAATCTGCAGTAATGCTGTATTTTACTGCGTGTTAGTCAGTTTATAATGATAAAAGAATGTTAAGTATTCACAACTAAAATGCGACAAGCTTTGATTTTACTGCATTTAAGTTGGGAGTTCGTGACAATAAATTGTATTTTCTTAATTTGCAGTAAAAATAGCTTGTATGGCGGTAAATTTTACTGCGTATTAATTTTTTTTTTAATTTTTTTCCAGAAATATAAAACTATCTAAAGAACTGTAAAATTATATTGCTTACTGCATTTTAGTTATGAAACCTTAAAATTTAATCTGCAGTATAATTTATACTGTATTTTAGTTGGGAAATCACGCCAAATTGTTAATTTTTTTCGTTTGCAGTAAGTGAAAACTGTTAAATAAAAACCATTCTAATAGTCTTAGAAATAAGTAAGTTAATTCAATAGAAAGCTTAAGAAACCCGCTTTCAGAATCACTAATAAAACGAAAAATCACAAAAGGGCTGTTACTGCTCTTTAGTCTCTGGTGGGCAGTGCAGCAGTCAATCGCTCAACCACTGCGCAAATTATATAAATGTCCACTAATACAATCTATATCTTTCTTCAGGATCAGCGGCTTCACGAACTTTCCAAGGCCTCACATCGACTCTTAGGATGAACCCCCAATAACACTTTGAGCGATCAGGTAATCGAACCCGGGACCTTACGCTCAGCAGTCGGAGTTGCTACTGCGAGACCAACGAGGCATTGGTTAAATAAAACTATTGTTTCATTGCTGCTTAGTTTTCGAAGGATTATTACTTAGCTGTGTCAAGAGCGTGTCAGTGCGTAGTATCAAGCAGTTCAAAAATAAGTCTTCGTAAATCAAAGTGCATCACTCTGAGCTGTGCCACTGAGAGTCACCATGGAAGTGCTCAAAAAATGTATTGATGTTTTTTGCATATGTCGTAGGATGATTTGATAATTCGAATCTTCGCGAAAATCCTAGGGGTTTTGCGAAAACGCGGATAATTAGACATAGGCGAAAAATTATCCAAGTACGATTAGTACTTTGGCAACATAGTCGACGGAGCCCCGCTGCGCGGGGCTCCTATTTCCGTCCGCAGGGTCTAAAGTAACCTAACACGAACGAGATGACGGGAGCTGAGTTCGCTCGCTTTGCTCGCTCACTTCAGCTCCCGTCATCTCGTTCGAACCTAACCTGTCCGTGTCGGGGTGCCCTAAGCTTCGCCTATGTCTAATTATCCGCGTTTTCGCAAAACCCCTAGGATTTTCGCGAAGATTCGAAGTATCAAATTACCCTACGACACATATAAGGAGATAGCTTTAAGTTACACCTGTTTTACGGTGGTGACAGCTACGTTAATATACGGAGTGGCATCATGGTGCTTACTGAAAAAGTTTCGCAATTACAGGAACTTCGTGTACCTTATCGTGCTATTGCCACAGATTTTTTTTCTTTTAATTGTAGTATTTATAAAAGAAATTTAATTATCCTTATATTTACAGCATATTTTATACAAGTGAGGAGGTGTGTAGTTTTAAGCCATATGTTTTACGTGGACTTTGCTAAAGTTTTTCAAAGGAAATATTTATTAAGCAGTGTCTTTGGTTGGGGCATACCATTAGTATCAATCTTCAGTGCAGTAGTAATTTTGCCTAAAATTGTTCCTAATAAAGAAAGTAGTTAGTTTTTTCGTTTTTAATGCTTTCATATTGTTACCTTTGATTCTACATCGCTACTTTAATAATTGTTCTGGGTGACTTCTCATTATTGTTATCATTTGCTACCAGTATACTTAAATCCGAAAACACGAGTATTTCTTATACAATCATATCAAAATTAGCAATTGAATTATCGTGGTACGTTCAACCAACATTAATTCCAATTTTTTTCTGTTTATTGAAAAGTAACCGAATTCTATGCTTAGAATTTTATGCAAATATATTAAGAAGACGGTCCACAGCAAGAAAATTGGATCAGGGTATAAATATGCAGGAGGGAGTTATAAAAGAGCCTGCTGGTAGCCAGCCGCAGGTTCTTGTTATACAGGACTACTCCCCCTTCCCCGTAGATGTTTATAAATTATTGGATATTTATTATTCTGCTGTATAAGATATACTCATTACTATGAAATTCCATAAAACTCCGTTCAGTAGTATTTGCATAAAAAAGTAACAACATCCTCATAAACTTTCACATTTATAATATTGGTAGGTTTCTTTAATACATCATAAACATCTTGAGTAATACTCATCACATATACTTGTGATGAATAGTGGTAATGGCTTATCACACGTTTCGGAAAGCGGCAATGAACGTCAGATTCCACGTACGTCATTTTCCAGCTAGGACATTTTCTAACTAGGTCAGATTTTGAATTAGTAGATAATGGTTTGGTTTACTTACTCACATTATATTCATCGCACCACGTCTGCTAGACTTCTTTGGTGGTACGGACTCTATAGTCTAGAAATGATGACACTAAATGAACGTAGTTAAACAAAAAGGATCCAACACACAAAATAACACTTTTGAGATAATGAAAATTGAAGTTTATGTTGTATTTGCTCTTGCATCTGAATTTCGATTTTCTTTCTTACAAATGACACCCGGGACAGGCTCGGACTAATCTCGGTACGTTAAGATATGATCCAAACTCTACAAGCGTTGCTTAAGCTTCCGTGTTTTAATACTTGGATACACGTATGACACAATAGCTTTTCTATTGTTTCGGATATAACGGGCATACGACCGATTATTTTTGAAGGTCAGTCCGTGCGGGGTTTATTATTTAGCCATGAGCTCCTCGCTTGACCCTTTTTATCTTAATAAATGATTAAACTATGTTTTAGAGAGAGTAGAAATCCAACTAAATATTCTATTGTTTTTGCTAAAGTCATTTTTGATTAATATTGTCATATTTACATTTTTGATTTATGATGGTACAGATAAGTTATGGCTTGTTTTAATTTAAGTTTTTAAATAAATAGAATAATCTTAGAAAATTTTATGTAGTAATAAACAGTACGCGCATCAGTCTGTCAGGTTTCACTTAAAAATTGTTACTAACAAAATATATGGAAGTGATTCTGAAATAAAGTTTTATTTAATTAATTTAATTCAAAAAACAATACTCTTCTGATGCCCGCTATTTTAGGTGTTATTTATTGTAATAAATAACACCTAAAACAGCGGGCATCAGAAATTTGTTAGTATAATTTAGGTAGGTGTTTTACCAATTGATATTTTACTGTTTTTATTTTTTCTTCCATTTTCCTTGTTAATTTTAGTTTGTACATAGCTACTAATTTAATGGCACATTGTAATGATGATATTTTATTAAATATAATGGGATTTATTTAATTGTCAGAATATATTGTGTTAAACCATAACAATATTCAATATGAATTACAAAATGCAATTAAAATATTATTGATGTGTCTTATTACTGAACGGATGGATTAATGTCCAAGTTTTGAGATATTTTAAATAAAACCCAACTTTCCGTAAGTAAACGTAATTTTTTTAATGACCTCAAGAAACCAAATTCACGAAAAAATATCGAAAATAGACAATGTAAAAAAAAAGGAAAATATAAAAAAAAAAAAATGGTTGCCTGTAAAGTCGGTTTTACGGGCGAAGATTTTACGTGACAACGTATTTTTCTCGGTAGAATATTTATTGATATGAATATAATTAAATTGTACTGATTTTACGTTCATCCGATCGATTTCCACCAGACCGATCATAGTTGAGTGGGAGAGAGACGCAAGGCATTCGGCGGGCCTCTCTCTCGTTCGGTGACTCATCGTAACGTTACCGAGCGTTACACTTTTTCATAAGTGCCTCCCAGCCACAACCTAATTTAAGACGTTGTCACGTCAAAACGGACAAGTTATCAAAAAGGTGCCAATCGGGCACAAAAAAGGGGAGCACCCTTTTTTACAAGAGAACTATGTTTTTTAATGGCCGCCGCATTGTGCCTGCTGGGGTCCAGACACCAACTACCCGCACAACCCCATCACACCTCAGGTGCAGAGCCGCAATCACGCCGCGTGGCCAGGTCCCCCTCAACAAATCCCCGTCGCCGATGAGGACCGGGTCGCCAACTCTAACGGCGACACCTACTCCCGGTACGCGGTGGATTGCCAATTAGGGGTGGAATTGCTAGACTTCGTTGTAGATTCTAAAGTTGATCATTTACATGGGTGGAAGCAGTTTTTAAAATATAATCAAACCTTCCGTTACAACCTGTATATCTGTTTATTAGTAGGTTAACGCCTATAAATAAATAATTTAATAATAATTTATTAAAGTATGTGCCCGACCACTGGGTCGGGAACTGTCTCGAAAGTGGCAATTTCACGTGGTATTGGCATCGTTCTATCATCACTGACGGGACTATTGTTGCCAATAAGCCTGATATAGTGGTGATAGACCGACTAGAGCGTCGCGCAATGATTGTTGATATAGCGGTCCCCCATAACGAGAACCTCGTGAAGGCTGAGTGAGATAAGAAAGCTAAGTATCTTGATCGGGCTCGCGAGGTTGTCGACACAGCATTAATTGTGCCAATAGCAGTGACAGCCAATGGCATAATAGCCAAGAGCCTTTACGAATATCTGATGAGGCTCTCGTTGGGCAGCTGGATCGAGAGCTTGATCCAGAAAGCGGTACTCCTGGAAAGGGCGCGTACAGTCAGGTTGGTGGTGATGGGCTATATTTTTTTTATAGATTAATACATTATTAAATACATGGAATTTATTCATTCATAGCCTAATACATAATAACATAATTCACAAGAAATCAAATCAATCAACGATTTGGCTAGATTAGTATACGCACAAGCTAGAATATTATGACATCCAAACAAGGACATGTCCTGTATCTCAGTTGTTACCTATTTGAGAGGCGAATTACCTCTAAGACAAACTAGACAAGTGCCTAGGGTATTGTTACGTTGGAACAAAAACATCATTAATTTATTGGTTAAAAAAGTAACTACCAAAAAACTACCGAAACATGCGAGTATCTCGAGTGGATACACGTTTTCAAACACACAAAAGATTAAATATAAAAGTATTAGTATCTACGTCATCCTCCCTACTAATAGAAACATAATGCGAGCATCGGGTAGCAGTCACTTTATTTTATAAGTAAGTTACTCTGTTGATCTAACGTCTAACGGATGACTTACTTGACCTAAGATCCTATGTCCCCTGGCTGGGGCGGAGGGCATTCACAGTAGTCCTCATTCGCGACCGGTCTTGAGCTACATGCTGCACCTCACTCCACGTCATTCCGATGCTCGTCACGAGCACATGCTCGTTCCGAGTGTCTTTGGTGCTGAATTGGTAACCCTTTCGGTGTGGGCACGCCCAGCGCAACTCTTCTTGAACCTAGTCTGTTATTTACTATTCTTCTGTTACTTTGTGATTGTTGCTGTTGAGATGTGTTGTGTTGAATAAATGTTTTCTATTCTATTCTAACACCCAGTTCTGCGCTAGGAATTAAGCAATCCATTGTTCCAGGTGCTGGGCTCCTAGTCCTCCCTCCATCACTCTTGAAACACACTTACAAACATGTTGGCAGCAAGGAGAATGTTGGGCAAATACGGTACCCTCTTGAAGCTAACTATAAGGTTTCAGGCTTCTGATTCTGAGTATGGTATGTACGGTATGTCAAAAATCTATATCCGACATCCGAGTCCAACAGCTTACCGCATCACGGCGGAATCTCGCTAAGTAAAGATTCCATCCACGGACCACCCTCGATAAGAGTTGCTTAAACTTGTAGATTGACCCTTATGGCTGATATTATTTAGCCACTTAATTATACAAATAACAAAAAACCTAACGCTGCTATAATATATATAAAATATATAACGCTGCTATTTTGGAATATCAAAGACATTCCAAGACGAACGTCAGATTTGAACGGAACTAGAACTATTGACATTAGAATTTTAATAAGAAATATACCAAACTAGCTTTCAAAGTTCATTTGTTTTTTTAGAAAAATATGCAAAATGTCAATTGAAGAATTATTGTTGTAGACAAAAATAAAAATGATGAAGGAAAATTTAATAATAATCAGTTGCGACTGGTTTTGGCAATTTAATTAACATTGGTAACATTTTATGTAAAACTAGCTTCTGGCCGCGGCTTCACCCGCGTGAAAAGTGTTTTATTATCACAAGGCTATACTAAATGATGTTACATCCTATTCTTATGTCCTAATCCAAGTTGGGGTCTATCCATATGTAAAATTTCATCCAAATCCGTTCAACGATCATGGCGTGAAGGCGTAATAACATTACTAGCCACAGGCTTAACCCGCGTAAAAGTCGGCAATTATCCCAAGGAAACATATTCTTGAATGATAAATTATCTTAGAATATCCTTATTTATTTATTTATTACGGCACTCCAACGGATTGTTCACAGAACAATGACAAACATAGTAATCTCAATTTTAGTAACTACAGCGAACTTTCCACTTATAGGTGAGCACAGAATAGAATAGAAAAGAATAGAAAAAAATAGAAATATATTTATTCAACAGAGGCATAACACAAATACACACACACACACAGCACTTACATCAATCAGAAAAAATAATAATTCATGGATACAAGTAAAGATTTAGTCAATAATCATTTGACAAGTAATCAATTAATAATAAAAATATACAAAATAAAACACATTATTAATCAATAATAATAATTAATAATCATTATTGTTATTATATTGTTTAATTTACATATTGAAATGTACTATTGAAGAAATGTGAATTTATTGTTTTAAAATTGTTGATGGAATACTGTAATTGTGTTATATTTTTGTGTGTCAATTCAGATACAAATATGTCGCATCATGGCTGGCCGATAGATGCAAACCATCGGGAAGTCAGGATGTATTCCCTTAGGTTAAGACATCGTGTATGGGCAGGTCGGTGGGTACAGTCGCGCAAATTAAATAACATAAATTATTCGATACACTGGGTTTATTTAAATAGTTCACAGTTACAATCTTGCTCACTAATATTACTGATCGATACCGATTCTACAACGTCTAAGCTCTAGGGCGGTCAGTACTCAACCCTTATATTCTGTGTGCCCACCACACAGGTCGTTAGAGGAAGCGCGCCACAGCGTAGTTGTTCTTGATTTGCCGACAGGTGGCGTGCTCGTGATTTGTTTTGACGTCCGTACTATTGACTAAACCCGACACGGCCATCCTGCGATACAGGCGTCCTCGTCTGTTCCTCATTGTCAGGTTTTAACAGTGTATCGAATCATGTGGAAATCCTCAATGGATGTCCTCAGCCATTGGGGAAAGCTGAGGGGTCTGTCAGACTCTTACTGACTAAAACCACATAGTGTTCTCTAGGCCGTAATTCCTATTGAGAGGCGAGCGTGGAACACAGCACGTCGCCTTCTCGGGCTTCTCTCAGGTGACAGACTCCCCAAATCTATCACCCACAGGCATTATCTTCTTGTCCTTGCTCCATGCCATCTCATGTCGTGTTGCGCTACACGTTCTTAGTCCACTCCGTTCTACCAGTCTCCCATCATACAAGGGAAGTTTTCTGAAACACACAAAATCTCCACACAGTATTCGCTCGTCCAATCCTGACTCATACTCTAGGTGAGTGAGGAAACATTTTGCATAGTTACATATCGAAAGGATCACTGGTCTAGGTATTTCTTTACAACAGAAAACCCCTACAGTTACAATCAAGCTGGTCTAAATCGTCACCCACCAATGCAGGTGAGATTCCTGCAGCACCTCGAAAGGATCACTGGTCTAGGTATTTCTTTACAACAGAAAACCCCTACAGTTACAATCAAGCTGGTCTGAATCGTCACCCACTAAAGCAGGTGAGACTCCTACAGCGCAGTTACAGTCAAGCTGGTCTGAATCGTCACCCACTAAAGCAGGTGAGACTCCTACAGCGCAGTTACAGTCAAGCTGGTCTGAATCGTCACCCACTAAAGCAGGTGAGACTCCTACAGCGCAGTTACAGTCAAGCTGGTCTGAATCGTCACCCACTAAAGCAGGTGAGACTCCTACAGCGCAGTTACAGTCAAGCTGGTCTGAATCGTCACCCACTAAAGCAGGAGTGATCTTGACATCCCATTTACAAAAATTATCATCTTCCACAAAAGTAGAAAAGACCACATACTAATTGATCATTCCAAAGATTCTATTATAGCTTCGGAATTATCTACACTTAAGGTGCGAGAGCATATGGAAAATGTTTCCTCCGACTCCGAGGGCGTATTATTAATTACAGGTACAAAAGACATACCAAACTCATCATCTGTCGTCACGGTCCATTCATCATCATCATCACCATCATTTTCGTAAATTTCCAAATAACCTTCTTGCCCTTTAGGTACTTACTTAAATTTTACTACCCTTAAATTTTTATTAGCAATTTTATAAATTCTGTTAATCAAAATTAGAATACCAAAATTATTTAAATTTTCGTAATGAGGGCTTGACGATTCGAACGTCATCAACATTAACATGGTGACCTCACCTCTGGCGTGACTATGTGAGTTTACCTTCTTTCAACGTCATAACTCAAAATGAACCTTCTGCAAGATCTCTAACATAAACATGAACATTCACACCAGACATAGTGTCACACAGACTTACAGGTGCCATACAGGCCTTCAGTTGACACACTGGCTCACAGTTGCCATACAGGTCAACAGCTGCCACACAACGCTCGGCTACTCCTGACCAAAATAGATCATTGGGTTCGTGAAAATAGGGAAATTTTAGAACTCTACTCTTTAACTGAATCATTACCCTGGGCCATGTACCACAAATCGATTCAAACCAACTTTAAAAATTCTGCTGCTGCAAAAACTGTCAAGCTTAAAGAAACCCTAGAGTAAAATCTTCAACGCCACGGCCCTCTAGCCGACCAGCAATTGTATTGCTCTCACAACGGTCTCTAGACCCCGACCTCCACCAGAATCCACTGGTACGGTCAATCATAATACATTCGATAGACTGAATTACTAGACACTTTAAGCTTGCTCATCATCATCACAATTCCTTTAACATCAACATCGACTGGTACATGACCCGTTGGCATCTTCCCTAACCTACCGCGTGCATACTTGTAGGTCCTAAGCGTTCCTATTTAAAGCTTTCATTGTATAACTATCACTGTCCTGTCATAAATAACCTATCGCGGACTTAATAAAGGGCCCATTTAGTTTTCACACTAGAGTTTCCCACACAACACTATTGATTAGAAAAAGATCCGAAGATTAACAACTAAATAAAGTAATTGTAACATTTCCGTTAATCTTTACCATAATTCAAAGGCAATGCATACTCAACGACACCTCTTCTTAGACCCATCGCCACATGTTACTCATGAGGGGCGGTCCAGAATTCGTCGCATGAGTAGACATGTTAATCAGATTAAAATTTGGTTTCACTACCACTGTCATCAACTATGATGTCTAATTCTCAAGGAACTTGGTGATCGAGGATCCTTCCTAAAAGATTCGCACTTTTTACTCAAAGATTTACATACCGACTGCTAACAAAAGGGAAACAACTAACCCTGATAATATTAAGGAGCTTCACGAATTAATTCGGATCAAAATCTTTAAAATTAAATATCAACAGTAACCATTTACTATCGCTCACTACCTCAGTTTTTATGTAAGGAAAACGATCGCGAGATCTACTGCTATCCTAATGTTACTTTGAAAGTAAGCAAGTGAATTCAGATCTGAAGACGGTGGTCGTAAATCGTGACGCAACATAAGATTTGTTCTGAATACACGTAAATGACCAGTACCGTTACTAACTCGATACAATTGCGATGGCCCTACGTCATTACTAACTGGCTTTGTTACTGAAAATCTCCTTCTTATGGGATATCTCATCCTAAAGTTCGTATTGAACCAAATCTTGAAACTATACTGCCAATAGGAAACTCATTATCTAACTACTTGCTTTTTACAAGTGTGTCTTAATTACGTAGTGATAGTGCTAGATATAACCACTACCAATTCAGTGATCAAACATGAACACTTAAAACTCGAAATAGCATCTCTTCAGTAGAGAACTTTCCACCTCACTATCGAAATAACATGGAAGCGACTCACCGAGTATTCCATTTCATACTTGCGCGCTCCCAACCTCAAACTGCTAGTCTGCCGTTCCTCCTAACCTCTAAGATGTTGACAGGTCAGCCTTCGCATACAGCATCTGAACTGCTAGCAGCAGCAGAGGCTCCACTGCGACACAATATGGTATCTGAAACATGAAAAACACTACGAGAGTACTTGTTTACACGGTTATCTTAACCATACACAGCTTTGATGGAAATTAACCGGTGTAGTAACCTAAACCGGCACGGCAAAATGGGTTATTATGAACACTGAATATGAATGCAGAGACCCTGTCCAAAACATGAACCACACATTACAATGTCCCAAGTGCCCAGGTAGGTATTCTAACTTCCAAACAATGATAGTCAGCTAAGGCCAGTCAAGGGCTACCGCCAGTGATAGTAGACTAATAACCCTTCAACAACACCCAACTTGACCATCGATAACTAACATGAAATTATAACCTAACACGGGCCACTCCGACGATCCATTGACCGCCACAAAACCAGAATTTTGAATAATGAACACTCTTGGCCATAGTCAATAACAAAATGAAAACGACTCACCAGATTGGCTTAAAGATCCATGTGTATGGATCTTTTCACACGTCCACACGCTCCTCCTTGACCTGTCCAGCTCCTTGGTTGTTGCTAGCTTCCTTGCTGCTCCGTTCTAGACTGTTTTTTTTTTTTTATTCTAGACTGAGGGTAGTCGCAGAAACGAACCACTACTGTTTTTTTTTTCTCAACTGACACCGATTTTTTTTGCAATAATGTAACCGCCATTTTCACTAGCATTGTTTTTACGTGTGATCTCATTAGCACGACCGAATCCCAATTCTGATGTCGCATCATGGCTGGCCGATAGATGCAAACCATCGGGAAGTCAGGATGTATTCCCTTAGGTTAAGACATCGTGTATGGGCAGGTCGGTGGGTACAGTCGCGCAAATTAAATAACATAAATTATTCGATACACTGGGTTTATTTAAATAGTTCACAGTTACAATCTTGCTCACTAATATTACTGATCGATACCGATTCTACAACGTCTAAGCTCTAGGGCGGTCAGTACTCAACCCTTATATTCTGTGTGCCCACCACACAGGTCGTTAGAGGAAGCGCGCCACAGCGTAGTTGTTCTTGATTTGCCGACAGGTGGCGTGCTCGTGATTTGTTTTGACGTCCGTACTATTGACTAAACCCGACAAATACTTGTTCATGAATAAATGACAAATGACTAATTATTAACAAACATAAATTTTCATAAAAATAAAAAGGACTTATCCAGGATTTGGCCTTTTTATTATAGTTGGGCTCGCACTAGACCACTATGGTCAAGTGCGAGCTCACATGACGGTAAGTGATGATGTGGTCGACAGTGAAACACGCTTGCCTAGAAGTATTCACTCTTGACTTAAAGACACTTAGGTTGTAGCTATCGGAAAACACAGACTCCGGCAGGGAATTCCCCTCCTTAGCTGTATGCATAATGAAAGGTCTACCCGAGTGCCAAGTTTTATGCAATTCCTTTCAGCTGTTCATACGTGGGAGCGTTACAAACAAACCAACAAACTCACATTCGCATTTATAAAAAATATGAAGTTAGGACTTTATTAAGTAGAAAATTATATAAAACATGTTTTACATTAATTGACCTACCCACGTCGGTCAAACGAAGATGATCAAGTAACTTTTGAAGTCGTTTATACCTACGTCAGTTTCCCAACTCTATCCTTTTTTTTTTTCGTTGTTGAAAATCCTCATTGGATGTCCTCCGCCCTGGGGAGGCGGACGGGTCTGTCAGACTCGTACTGACTAAAAACCACCCCGGTGTTCCATCTCACACCTACGCCGGGGGTCGCGGGAACATACGATACTTCCGTAACCCACGACTAGTGCCGGCCTGCTTCTGCGGGACTTGATCTCGGGTTGGGAGGGAGTGAGGTGTTTGACTCCCCTCGCAACGTCTAAGAGGGGCGTGGGCCACCTCGGGTCCAGATGTATGGGGAGCGACGGACGTCGCAGGGTCCGTCGCCCCTGGACCCATTTAGGGGGGGCGGAAGAGGGCGTTGCCCGCCCTCCGCCGTCGCCCGGCGCGTCTGCTGCGGATCGAGTGAGCGGATGAAATCTCCCTCTCCCTCTGCGCAACCTCCTTCTGCGAGACGACTGTTTCGCAGAAGGATACCACCTCGCTGCTGGACGCCACCGGATTTCTCGCTGCCGACCATAGACTCTACTACGGCCGGCTGCGACAGGTCACTGCCCACTTCTTACTTCTATTTTATATCAAGTCATACGGACACTATTGTGTGTGGATTGCATAAATTAATAGCTGTGATCCGATCACAGAAACCTGTAGGCATCAGGGTATTTGATTAAACTTAATTTTCATGCATCATACATGATAGTAGAAAAATTTACTGCAGGGTTGTCTGGAAATATCTAGCCGAAATAACCCTAATTTGCCCCAAATATATTAGATTTTCAACTGAATTTAACGGCATTTGAAAGAAAGCGTTGTAGAAAATGGGAAAGAATATTGTCGCCAGCTCTCCGTTAGCCGCAGCCTGTGGGTTGCGAGCTTACCTGCTAAACCTGGTAACACATGAATGACGACGAACTGAGAGTCAGATGATGTCCCATACTCACCTTCGATACAGGAGAAATTCCTTGAGTAGGGCCAAGTTAAAAAATGATCATAAACAAAAACAAAAAATTGTTCGCAGCGAGATGCGGCTAGGCAACCCTACAGTTAAATCAAGAATAATTCAGAAAATTCAAGATCCATCAAATATTTACCGGCTGATTTTCGCAGTGGGATTTCATACTATAATAACTAAGATAGGTAAGAATTTTTGGTAAACAGGAAAATTCTAAATAGATTTAAACATGTTAAATGAGTCGGGCTAATAATACCCAGTGCTGCAGATTGTTTTTTTGCCAACGGCGGCAGGATATAAATATTGTGCATTCTCCGTTCCGTCACACTCATAGTCGGATTGGACGAAAATTCAACGCGACTGAACTTTCTGTCTTACTGCGTGTTTGTTGCTATTGTGTCTAAATCGAATTTAACGTTTTTCTTTATTATTCTACCGCAGACAGATCAGGCGCAGGAGAAGGAACATTACTATTTTATGGTAAATATTTATATTCAATATTTGTTTCATTATTTTGTACCTTTGTTATTATTTGTTTGACTTATTTATATTTTTATTAAATATTCTGCCTTGATTCGGTGTCATCCAGTCAAATACTACCGACTTCCAAATGTTTTTCGTAGGTACCATTTTTTTGCGTTACGGACACCGACTTCCAAAAATAAAGTTTTTTTCACTTTGTAGTTTTCTTATTTGGAAGTCGGTAGTATTTTTTTTTATTTTTTACTTTTTAGTTGTATCTACCTAATAGGCAAGTTGTTTAATAAGTTACATTTACGCCAGAATAGGTTAGCCGAATATCATTAAACTTGAACATAAAGAGTGAAATGAGAAATCTGCGTACCCCTCAAGAGCGTACTGGCGTGATGTTATGTTATGAAATGGTATAAACAATAAACAGACATGCGATTGCAGCAATCCCGAGAGATTTCCCGTTATTTATTGAAGAGTTCTGTTGTATATCTTCGAAGTTCTTCATCAAATCTTCACCAAATTAAAATGGAACCAATTTCGAAACATACTCTTTCATACAAAAAAAATATTCAAAATCGGTCCACAATTGACGGAGATATCGGTGAACATACATAAAAAAAAAAACATACATGAAGTCGAATATAAAACCTCCTCCTTTTTGGTAAGTCGGTTAAAAACCAGCACTGTGGCACGGTCTTGCACGCGATTCCCAGCGTTATGGCGAGCGATAGCTTTTTTTCCCATTCAAATTTTGGCCACGTGACGGTACCTAACACGTGGCCAAAGTTGTATGGGAGTTTTTTTTTTTTGGGAATTGGCTTCCATGGAGAAAGTTGTTCATAAACATGGGTAGAAGGAGTGGGCTGCTTTTGTAAGACGATTGAAATGCCACGGTGTATACGTCTACTAAGAGCTAATGTATTTTTAGATTCAGTTCGTAAAGTGTTACGATGTAACATCTTAGTCAGGACACTTATAAACATTTTATAGTGCCTTTGGTTTTACAACGGCTTTCTTACAATGCCGTTCTGCTAGTTGTCATAATTGAAGTAAATGAACTCTTTTTCATTCATTGTTCATTCTTTATTTTACACTAATATAAATCAAATGGAATTTTATTCCAGCAAACCTTTAGGTGATAGAGATCATAATAAAAGAGCGCAGTAATCCAGTTTACTTACACTTTTATAGCGAGATAAAATTAATTTAGTATTAATACATAACATAACTGTAATTGTTTTCCCCCTTTCTAGGAATTTCTCCTGTATCGTGAGTGCGTTTACAAACAAATCAACATAAAAAAAAATAACAAAAAACCTGACTGCTTAACCCTTTACAACTCAATAACATATTATTTAATAAAAAGTAGCTGATTTGGTAGCATTTGGAAAATAAAAAAACACGTATTTTTAATTTTCATTTTTTTTTATTAATTACTTCAGAAAATAAAAATAAAGGGAGTGTGCCATTACGGGTACATTGCTGCAATGTGTTCCACTACGAAGTATGGAACGTTTTAAAACAATTGTTTTGTTTGTTGTTGCATAATGCAACTCCACATTTTTCACAAAAAGTCTGTGATTTGCCAGAGCATTTAGGTAGTTTGCAGCGGATACGTTTTTCGACCCATACTGGCCAGTGACCTACTTGATCTTGGCGCACAGCTTCTGGAAGCACGAATTGAGCTGTACCTTTGCGTTTTTTCGCCTGGATGTCTGGTTCAATGCTTCGGCGTTGTACGTGCGCTTTTATCCCCATCTTAAAGAGTACCGTAACAATCACTTCACGAAAATCAGCAGATGGCAGCAGCATTCGTATTCTTGATCTTATAAACCCTTTTGTACAGTAACCAGGCATTGGACATGGCAAGGTCCAGGAAATGGTAAAACATTCGTACCAGCCATCTCTTGCTTCGTAGTTTTATTTTATATCTAACCATTATACTATCAATGAGATCGACACCGCCCATGTGGCGGTTGTATTCTCCTACTACGTTAGGTCTATCAATGGTCACATACCTCTTGTGGTGCTTATCGTATTTAGATACTTGTGACTTGGGTAGTTCACCCACAAAACTGAACGCAAGTGTGACTATTTTATTGTCCTTCCAGGCCACTGTTGATATGTCCGTTCCTTCAACACAAGCAACATACTCAACTGAATAGCCACGTTCTTTTTTGGCGATTTCTTTTTCTGAGGGTAGTTTGCAATCAGGTATTCTGTTGCGTCGAATGGTTCCCAAACTCAATATTCCTTGTTTAGCGAAATATTTTAGTAGTAGCAGGGATGTGAAGTAGTTATCAAAATACAGGCTGTAATTTTGATTTCGTGGTATTTCACGAGCTAGCCTGACGACGACATTTGCTGCAGCACCCAGGTTCGGCTCATTGGACCCAACTACATTTTCAGCTCCGGTTTCTGGCTCAAACTTGTACGCAAACCCGCTCACGCCGCTCAGGACATAGATTTTGTAGCCCCATTTATGGAGTTTCTTAGGATTGTATCTCTTCGGGGCGGATCTTGGCCCCCACAATATGGCGCCCAAAAGCCGCCATTTTTCTATTTTCCAATTTTAATGTAGCCAGTGACACTCGCAGGGTTAAGACGAATCGATTGAGGTAAGAGTCATCAAAATCGGCCAACGCGTTGTGGTGTTCTGCTGTGCAGACACACGTCTTTAGTCTATTTACAGTTTAATAAATACTATACAATCTCACCTTCATATCTTCTGATATTTTATCGACTCATGTCTCATTTTTATAAATTCTTTGTTACTGTTAACACCTGAAAAGCATATTTTTAGTTATCTCTGATTGTTTTAATATTCCATAACTTATTTATATCGCTAATTTGTAAAATCTAAGAATATTTTATACTCTGACATTTTCATGTGATCTGACGTCTGTCTGTATTTTATTTTCTTAAGCCATAGACATAACGTACCATGGACTAGACCTTCCTTAAGCTAGTTGTACATTATAATAAGGGCAGCGTAGACTGCCCCCTCTGTAAACCGTTTTTATTCGTTCTGGTCATATAATTGATATTTTGAATTTAAAATTTAGAAGAAATGACAGAACGAGGAAAAAACGGGCGTCAGCTTTTTTTTTAGAGTCAGATTCGGGCAGGGAACGCCGAAAGTCGGTTGACTACTTGATATTACCAAGTGTATCTTTTTATTCTGAAAAACTCTTAAACTGTAACATATTCAGCTGGTGAATGAGTGTAAAACAATCTTTATATATAATAAATTAATAGCCTGGACATACTTTTACTTATAATTAAATTGATGTGCCAGTCCGGTAAAAAGAACATGAGCTGCATTAGTCATGCCATCAGAGTAGTGCGAGGCAACCGCGTGCCTGCCAGCAGCACGCGCAGGTTCTGAACCCACCTTTTCATCCGCCTGCCTGAGACGCCACAGCCCAGCATCGTCTTACCTTACTGCCAGCCTTCTCATCAATCTATTTACCTGGTAATCCGTCTATTTTGCCTGCTCACCTGCATTCCTCAAGCATTCCATCACTTAGAAGAGTTCCTGTCCGACCTACTGTCTGCCTAGCTGACGACCACCATCTACGACGTGCGAAGCCGCCCCCTTTTTCTTAGATTAATTTATATTCACTCTTATTTTTAACTTTTCTATTAACGTGAGTTACGTTAAGCTCGTCGGAGCTTAACGTTACGTTACAGCGTTTGGTCTCTAGAACGCCACATAGGAACAAACATACATACATACATAGACTGATAAACACATTACCGTCCTTCGGCAGTCGGGTAAAAACACCCAGAGCCGGGACAACTATCTGCAGGAACTTGACCATATGCTCTTAGATCTAGGTTATATTGAGTGTGCTTAAGTGACAGATGTATGAATTGAAAACATCTGTCTCTTTTTCACAGTCGAACCATGATATTTTTGACCTGTCAAGGTACGTGGGCACTTGGGCAGGTCGTACAATACAAAAATATTTGTTCCGTGTGGGAATCGAACCCGCGAAACCCAGCGTAGCAGTCAGTCAGTCAACCACTGTGTGACCACAATAAAAATAATCTTTATCTTTCTTCAGGACCAGCGGCTTCACGAGCTTTCAAGGCACAAGGGCCTCAAATCGGCTCCTAAAGGAAAAACCCAATAACACTTTGACTGACAGGGGCATCGAACTCGTACCTTACGCTCAGCAGTCGCTCTTGCTACCGCGAGACAAACAAAGCAGTTTGTTGGTTTCAAAGCAATTGGTTTTTAATTTGTTTTAGTTAAAAACATTGTTTCATCGGTAGTTTTCGAAGCATTATTATTCAGCTGCGTCAAGGGCGTGTCAGTATCAAGCATTTCACTAATAAGTCCTTGTAAATTATAAGTGATTCAGTCTTAACTATTTCACTAACTTTCACCATGGACGTATTCGATAAAGTACCAGTACTGATTAAAGTATTCAATTATTTCGCCTATATTAAACCAGCTATGTATTACACTTATTTTACGGTGATGACAGCAACGTTTATGTACGGAGTGGCATCATGGTGCACACTCACGAAGTTCCGGAATTATAGGAATTTCGTGTACCTTAACATGCTGTTGCTAAATTTTTTATTAACTATATTACTTATACTTTATCAAATAATTCCAGGTTCTATAATTATCCTTTCACTTCAAGATTATGTTATACAAGTGAGGTGCTACTGGTGTGTTATTTTAACCCATATGTTTTACGTGGATTTTGTTAAAGTTTTCACTGGACATTTCCAAAGGAAATATTTATTAAGCTCTGTTATTGGTTGGGGCGTATCTTTCGTAACAGCCGTAACCTATTACTTTGGCCTTGAAAATGAAGATAATTGCTTCATTCATATTATTTACTTCATGTATATTATTTACTTATTACCTTTGATTCTAAACATGTTCCTGTATGTTATAACAGTATATTTACTATATCGCAGTTGCAACGCGATCATACCTACTGCTACAAACAAACGTCGACGTTTATACATCGCTACTATAATATTTTTTGTAGGTGACGTTTCATTGTTGTTAACTGAAGGCACATTTGTAGGTTTCGAAGCATTTCAAATAGAAAAGAAGAGTATTCTGTATTTACTAACTTTAAAATTAGCATCTGTATTCTCGTTTTTCATACAACCAACAATAATATCAATTGTTTTTTGTTTTTTAAAACGAAACCGAATTCTATGGTTTGAATTTTATGAAAATATAATAAGAAGAAGGTCCACAGCAAGACAAGTGGATCAGGATATAAAAATGCAGAGGAGGGTTGTGAATAATGTGTAGACCATTCATTTGTATTGGGGGTATTTCGAAGGACCGTAGCGGGTGCGGGGAACTAGATTTTTGCGGATTGTAAATAGACAGAATGAGAGTAATTGGAATGTAGAATATGACACACAGTATGAGTTGAGCTAAGGGAAAGGAGTATGGACTTACTTGAGGTGGATGATGATGGTGCACGTTGTTGCGGGCCTGCTGTGCTGATGTTCCTACGTAGGTTGCACTATCACTTTAGTTTATACACATGTGTGCCGGCTACACTAGTAACGTTCAAGCGGTTTGGATAGAAAACTGTGCGGTTAAATGCGGTTTAATATAAAATATTGCGGAGCGGTGTTGCGGTGATTCGAATCTTCAAAGGCGTTTATGGCGAATACTTCTTCGTTGGTTGTTGTAGATGCGCCGCGATTGGGCGCGTGCGGCGAGTCTTCCTTCTCTCTCTTCGGTATGGGAGCGGGATAGGAGGGAAAGGGAAGGATAGCTAACTCATACTGCGATCGAATAAAAACCATGATTTGAATATTAGAAGAGATGCGTTCGGAAATTGAAATTAAAAAATTAAATGTGTTATTCTTTAAACACTTGCGCGAGCAAGGGTTATTCAAGAGCCTGCTGGTAGCCAGCCGCAATTTCGTTATATACAGGACTAGATACAGCCCGCTGCTCCACTTGCGTGGAAATAGGACTTCCCCTTATTAGCAATACCTCCCCTCCTTCTTCTTGTATCTTTATACATTATTGTCTATTTATTATTCTGATGTGTGAGCTATACTCATTACTGTAAAGTTCCATCGAACTGAGTTCAGTAATTTTTGCATGAAAGAGTTTCTTTAACACTTCATTAACACATATATATATTTTTTTCTTTTCCTTTATAATATGATATTCGCACATTTCATCTTTATATACTTGTAATAAATAGTAGTTCTGACTTATCACACGTTTCTGTCTAGGTACGAAAAGCAACGGCTCTTTGTTGTCTCTATTTTCAAACTCTTGCTGCTTCTCCTTTTTTTATATTGTTTTTACAAGTAAGTATGTGTGGGTCAAAGCATGCAACAGATATTTTTTTCTTTCTTACTAATGACAACCGCAAAAATCTCGGTATGTTAAGATACAGACGAATCTCGTCAATTGCTTAACCTTTTGTGTGTTTTTAAGGATCCACGTGAGACACTATCGCTTTTCTATTATTTCGGTAATTACGGGCACACGACCGTGCGGGGTTATTATTTAGCCATTAGCACCTCACTTGACCTTTTTTAACTTAATTAAAATATGTTTCAGAGAGGCTTTTCCTTTTACTAGATTTGTAGGAATGTAATTAAAACATCCAATTAATTATTCTATTGTTTTTGCTAAAGTAATTTTTGATTAATATTGTCATAATTATATTTTCGTCTTATGGTGGTACAAATAAGTTATTGCTTGTTTTTTGTTTAATTATTTTAAGTTGAGTTTTAAATAAGTAGAATAATCTTGAGATTTCATTATGTGAATAATTAACAGGATTCACAAAAAAAAATCTTCTGATGCCCGCCATTTTAGGTTTTATTAATTGTGAGCTTTAAATTTGTTAGTAAAGTTTAGTTAAGAGTTTTATGAATTGTTATATTACAGTGTTTAATATTTTTATTGCATTTGCCATGTATTTTTTTAAGTTACAAATTTGATATTAAATTGTGACGATGTTATTTAATTTAATAGAATGCAATTTATTTAACTGTCAGAATGTATTGGATTAGGTTATTATTGTTAAAAAAGGCATTTACATTTAAGTACTGTGTAGTATGGTGAAGGTACAAATATTATGAATTTCTGATGATTGATGACGCATGAAGTGAAGTGTTTACTAACTTTGTTTGACTATGTATTATTTATTTTAACGTAAACTAATTTTATTATAATCAAACAATTATTATTTTTGTTTACTACGTCTTTGACAGTTTTCAGGACCCTAGAACTTAATTTTTTTGAAGTACTCTAGGAATTGCCTAGAGTGGGGAACTTCAAAAAAATTCCTACTGTATCGTGGGTTTTTCCTTCTGGTATCGCCCATACAAATTGGTAAGCTGACGACCAGGGTTAGCAAGATTTGGATTACTTGTAATTTAGAAATGTAATTTGTAATTGATATTTCAAATACTTGAAACATCTTGAAACTTTTTTTTGTAGTGAGGATTTCAAACAATAATGTCTTTAAAATACATTTGAACATAAAAGAAATTTAGCGATATTATTAATGGGTGGTTCTGCAGAGAATAGCGCTCGATAGCTTTCGTAAGCTAATGGCGACCGCTAAACATATCAGTCTGAAAGTTATTTTCTTTAGCATGTTTTATTCTTTCCTCAACAAGAGGCCGTTTGTCTGATAGTACATTTAAAAATCTAGTGTTTATGAAATTAAGTTCTTCCTTTACTGGTTTATTTATTTATTTATGTACACCCAAAATACTTAAAAGAGAAAATACATATAAAGATAGAAGAGCACAAAGGTGCTGCTTATTTCTAGAGAAATTTCTTCCAGCAGACCTGCGACAGGAGAGTTGGATAAGAAACATAGACGCAGTGTGTAGAAGTAATAGGAAAAGTAATATACCGTAAAACTTAACTAATACAAACATAGTATGTAAAAAAAATATTACAATAAGCGCCAAAAGATTAGACTAAATGATGAAGAATAGGCTGGGCTGAAAATGTCTAATCTATTTATATAACCTAATACCTGGCTGTCATGTCTGATTCTGATCTGATTTGTCATTTGTATTTTAAATGAACATAGTTTAAATACTGTATTTTTATTTTGAAATACACGACTTAAAAACTTTTTGTTTTTCGTATTTTAAATACATGCGAGATAGTATTTTGTAATTTGTATTTTAGTTAAAGCATAGCTTATATTTTGCAGCTCTGCTGACGATAATTTAAAAAAATTATTGTTTAAGTAAATTTCTATAAATAATACGAGTAAATACTTAGTAAGTTAAATTAGTAAGTACTTACACAATAGAAAAGATTCTTTAATATTATAGAGATGAAGAGCTTCCTAAGCGTGTTCCACCTTCTTGATTATTCCTTCATCGCCTGATTTCATAATAGAAGATTGTAAGATAAACTCAGCAGATGCTTGTAAAAAGCATTTCCAGAAAATTTCTATGTTTTGATTGGTATCGGAGTAAACATGAACAAAAAAGTTATGTTGTATGTGAAGCTCTTTAGCTTAATCACATCACACTAATGAAAGGACCATTAGTGTGATGTGAAATTGGCGTTTTGTCGTACTGGTACTTTGATCTCAAATATCGTCCTCTTTGGTTTGGATTTCCAATTTTAAATTTATTCAGCTATTTACTCATGCTTTTATGTATAGAAAACCGTAATTAATTTGTTTTTTCCTCTTTTGGTTTTTTCTTTGCGCCAGTTAGTTTACAAAATGGAAAACTTGAAATATCGCGTTATTTACGAGTACGAGCCACAATTTTGGCCGATTCAGGAGCTGATCTCCTGTCCCTTTAGCGTCATGGAGGCTGGAAGTCCAATGCGGTTGTAGAGGGGTACATAGAGGTTTCCATCGAAAATAAATCTAAAATATGTAAAGGCATAGTAGGAGCCATTACACTGAAAGAGTCTCAGTCAGATCCTTAGACTGGCCATTCTACATCAAAAATGAGCCGTTATGAAACACCTAACCATCGCCCTCTCTCGCCAACATTTACGACAAGGGAATCCGTTGAATTATGACAGATAGTTTACCGAAAAGCAGTATACAAGTCATTAACACCAACATTACAGTACCTAACAAAAAAATTACACTCAACTTAAGTAACGGTAGTAACGTTACTTTAAATTTTTCTTAATTATACCTAAGTATTATTTGTTATAATTTATAGATTATTCTGTAATACTTACCTATCATAATGTAGTAGTTAATACCTAAACTGAAATAAAAGTATCTTGTGATTGTAAATATTTTTTTTGCATTTAGTCATTTCCTCGCTGAGGTGGGATGAAAAGTTACGTGGTTCACTCAAGTGCAAAGATTCGAAGAGCTCTTATAAAGATTCTTTTGATAAAATTGAGCACGCAGTTAAAAAGCAACTTTGCATTCTTGTATAACAAATAACTATTCTTTTCCGAAGTTGGTGTCGAATAACGGAAAGCAATGGGTACAAAAGACACCGACTTCGGAAAAGAAAGTAATTTTTTGCGTTGTAGTGTTTTGTTTTGGAAGTCGGTTTGATTTTTTGTTAAAAAGTTTTTTGTTATCTTTGGCATATTACAAAAAAATATGGGTTATTTACCAAGCTATTTTAAACAGTACAGTGTTATCCAATTGAATACATACATTAGACACGTTGTGCGTTTCATGTAGATCAAAATTTCCCTGTGTAGCATATAATTAAAATTAATATCTTAGGAGTTATCGCAAAATAAAAGCTAACGCCCGCGAAAATAAAATAAAGCGGGCGGGCCTCACACCTACGACGAGATTCTAGGAATAAAAAACGTGGTAGTTATAATACCTATGCACTACTACCCGCGCGAAGCCGGGGCGGATCGCTAGTATATATATATTTTTTTTTATTTCCTGACGGAACAGGCTAAGGTCTGAGACCATGCTGCCTTGTCATCAGTTAGTATTTCTCTTGAATTCTTTAGTATGCATTAGAATGCGGATGTCGCTAGTATATTAATAAGATGGCTGCTAGAGGTGCGCCGATGAGGTGCTTGCCTAGGGCGTTCTCGACTCTGCCTGTTAGCAAAGTATTTTGTTCGTTCCCCTATTATATTTGAACGTGTTTATGCAGGTCTTTGTGGTGACAACCCTACGCCTTTACGGTATCGATGTTGCGAATCAAATGTGCATATTTGTCCCAAAAATACGAATGACCCAAGAACGCGTGGTCGGATACAAGACAGTGCGAATAATGGATGTGGCATTGCAACATACATCTTTTCAATAAACCAAAGAGCCTCATCGTCGTGGTGGCCCAGTGGTTTAAATCTCCACTCTCGTGCTTGAGGTCGTGGATTCAAATATGGTAGAGAACCAATACGACTTTTTCAATTTACATGTAGGTACTTACTAAGTTTATCTTGGACGTCGGTGAAGGAAAACATCATGAGGAAACCTGTACTTGTAGTATTGTTTATTGAAGGTTTTTTTGTACATTTTGCGATAGTGTAATTAAATTCTACATCAAAACTTAGTGTAACTTCTTTTATTTTTATTATTATTTATTTTTTCTCTAATCCTGAAGGGGTTTATTTATTTACATATATATATTATTTAAAAACTAATATTAGAACTAAAATATGAATAAAAATATGTACAATTACGGGGCGTCAAAAATTATAGTTGACTAGCTTCTGCCAGCGGCATCACCCGCGAGAAAGTCGGAAGTTGTCTCACAGAAATCGTACATTTTGCCGGGATAAAAAGTAATATATGTGCTATTCCAGACTATAATCTACCTGTGTGCCAAACTTTCAGATCCGTTCAGCCGTTCTGGTGTGATTGACAACAAACATCCATCCATCAAAATTTTCACGTTTCTAATATCAATACAATATAATAACAACTGTTTATATACAAAAAAAATAACGACATCCAAACAAACACTACAAAGTGAAAAATTACTTAAATTTTGGAAGTCGGTGTTCCTGTTTTTGTTTCTTCGTTACTTGACACCGACTTCCAAATTTTAAGTAATTTTTCACTTTTAGTGATTTTTTTGGAAGTTGGTTGTATTTTTTTGTAAAAAGTTTTTATTTTTCACTTTTTAATTTCTATAGTAAGGGACCTATAATGCACAAAGTTATGCCGAAAAACAAAAAAACTTGAACATAACCGGTGAAATGAAAGTATACCAGGGTGAACTGTACACATCTGTACACATCACATCACACCATCATCATCATCATCACATCATCAGCGTGATTTTATGTTATGAAAATTTTATGTAAAATTTTTATATTTTTTTTTAAATTTTTATGTTAACAATAAACACACGATTGCAGTAATCTCGAAAGTTTTGCCGTTGTTTATTGAAGAGTTCTTTTGTATATCTCCGAACTTCTTCATCAGATCTTCACCAAGTTTAAGTGGGACCACATGAGAAGCACCAACTTCCAAATATTAAAATCAGTTGACCTAGTAAAAAGTTTTGAGGAAAACACATAAAAAAATAGTCGCATTGAGAACCTCCTCCTTTTGAAGTCGGTTAAAAAAAAGATTATCATTTCGGTACCTGTTATGTATGTAATAATTTTGGAATTGTAGAATATTCACTCTATGTGGGCTTCTCTAAACCTGTGTGCCAAATTTCATAAGTGTATGTATGTTTGTATGTTAATTATGTTCGTCCACGCATTTCTCCGAAACTTGTTATTGGATCGTGATTAGTCTTTTTCATTGGATTATGTATCTCTCAACTTAGGTCATAGTACAAGTTTCATTAAAATCGGTTCGGCGGTTTTCAAAATATGGAGCATACACCTGCTCGATATACAGAATGAATGTTTAAATTGAGTTTTTATGAATATTTTATCAATCCTTTAGGTGCCATACTATGTAATTTTCTCAATTTTTGAGATCATCATATCAGCCGAAAGACGTCCACTGCAGGATATAGGCCTCCCCCAAGCGTCACAACTTTGACCGATCCTGTGCGTCCCGCAACCAGCGTATCCCCGCAACCTTTACCAGGTCATCGGTCGACCTGGTGGGAGGCCTTCCAACGCAACATCTTCCGGTTCGCGGTCGCCACTCCAGAACCTTTCTGCCCCATCGGCCATCCGTTCTGCGAGCAATGTGCCCTGCCCACTGCCACTTAAGTTTGGCAATTCTTCGGGCTATGTCGGTATCCCTGGTTCTCTTGCGGATTTCTACATTTCTGATTCGATCACGCAAGGAAACTCCGAGCATAGCCCTCTCCATTTCTCCTCACAATTTTTAGTGATGGTGAACCAAAACTAGTCGGTATCGCAAACGATAAAAACAAGAGATACGAAAGACACCGAATTCCGAAACGAAACTAATTTTGCACTATTTAGTGTTCGGTTATTTTTTTTTGTTGACCGTGTATTATCTAATTACTAGCGGCCCGCCCTGACTTCGTCCAGGTATAATTCTGTAAATTACATCCCTACCCCTACCCTACCCTACCCCTACCCTACCCCTACCTTACCCCTACCCTACCCCTACCCTACCCCTACCCTACCCCTACCCTACCCCTACCCTACCCCTACCCCTACCTAAAGTGATTATTGTAGAGCTTCTCTATAAACAACATTTGACGTTAAATTATTTTCAGGTAACAAAATATACTGATGGTCGGGAGTCCCGACCCGTGATAGAGCAACGTAAAGTTGCCCATGCGTAAAACATTCTTTTCTTAAATCAATTCCTACTAATTTGAATGTTTGGCCCTGGGATTTGTTTATCGTTAGTGCGAAAGAAATTTTGACTGGAAATTGCAGTCTTTTGAAGGGTATAGGCAAATCAGTAGGAATCATGGGTATCCTTGGTATATGAGCTAATTCACCAGCTGCAGGGCCGGTGATAATCTTCGCTACTATTAAATTATCTTTTAGCTCGTTTATAAGAAGTCTCGTGCCATTACACATGTTGGGGGGGCTTAAGTTTCTGAGAAGCATTATCGGCGTGCCAACTTTTAACGACAGTTCATGAGGTGGTAGCCCAGCGGGGTTCAGGGAATTTAAAAATTCCTGAGGGTAGTGCACTGCGTCCTCAATGTTAGTGACGGTGTCTATGGATTTATAGCACTTAAATTCACCCGGTACTTTCTGCATAATTAAATTGTTTATTTCGTTGACTGTTTCATTTCTGGGAGAAACTATTGCTCTACAACACAGCCAACGAAAATCATTTTGATGTAAGTTTTCGATGTCAGGATATATAGCATCTATTAGATTAACTAAATTATGGACTATTTGGCCTAGAGACTCATCCAAAGTAACTGCATAATCGGTGCCCAAATTTAAAGATGGAAAAATTCCTTCTCCAAGTTTCAGCAGCTGTTGTGGAAAATTGCTATGCGTATTTCCATATAGATGAGCTCTCATATTGGTGCGCAAATTCAAATGTTGCACAGATGTCCAAAGTTGAGACGATTTTAAACATGCCTTCATAATATCTGCTCGCGTACCTCTGTTGACGACTGGAAGCGTTTGTCGGAAATCTCCAGCAAATACAAAAGTGATACCACCCATGACATTAGCAGAGCTTCGGAGGTCTTTTAAAGTACGGTCCACGGCCTCCACATGCGCTCTATGACTCATGGTGCATTCATCCCATATTACCAACGACGCGTCTTGCAGTAACTTACCAAGAGGCCCATTTTTCCGAATAGAGCACGTAGACCGTTGATCTAAAGATACGGATAGTGGAAGTTTAAACGTAGAGTGAGCAGTTTTTCCGTCGTTCAAGAGAGTTGCAGCAATTCCTGACGAAGCAACTGCAATCGCTATCTTCCCTGATTGCCGTATCTTAGCAAGTATCAAATTTGCGAGAAAAGTCTTTCCGGTGCCTCCTGGTGCGTCCAAAAAAAATAATCTCCCCATGTTATTGTTCACACTATCCACAATAGTCTCATAAGCATGTCTTTGATCTGGTACTAATTTTGGCACATTGTCATTTACAAACGCTGTTAGATCATTTCTGTTATACTGTTGTACCATTGTGTCAATAGTATTATTCTGGGTACGAACGGGAGGAGGTAATCCAAAATCACTTAAATTTTTGTCGTTTAATTCTAGAAGTTTGTTTTCTATTTCAATCAATCCTTCATTATAAATGACTTCAGTGAAGGGTAAAGTGTTATCCTGATTTTGTTGTCTGATACGATGTCTAATATCTTCACAGAAATGATCTTTGAAATTGTCCCATAACTTCAATGGTTCCGATGGTTGACAAAATAAAAGTATGACTACGAACAACTCCCTTAGTTTTTTTGGACAGTGTGATAACGAAGCTTCGGATAAAGTGTTACCCCAATGGTCATCATTTTCAAGTAAACCTCGATCACGGCAAGCTGCTTGATACGTCTCTTTGACAATACCGTTTACAGTTTTAAGGTATGCAAATGAGGTCGGACCGCGTACGTGGTGTAGTAGAATCCTAAGATAAAAACACTCTGATTGTGATGGATGTATCCCGTAGACTCTACCTAAAGCGGCATCTTTTTTTATCCCCGGATGTCCAACTACATCTTCACCACGCCTCCTTCTAGTGAATTTATTATTTGCCCATGTATAGTATTGCGGGACTTCATGATACAGAAGAGTTTTCGCGAATTCATCTTCATTACAGAGAGCAAAAAATGCCAGTAATGTGGTATTGCGTGGGTTTTGGACAACTTGATGAGCTGTCCCTGGTGTAAAATACACCCTTTGACCGTTCTCTAGATGAACAGCCAAATGCACTACAGTAGGATGCCGGTCGTGAATGGGAAATTCAAGTAAGCGCCAGACAGCTTCAGATGTGCTTATGTACCTGCCATTTAAATAGTTTTCGACCTCATCGTGTGGGTTTCTAAGGCTAAAAGTTGCCTGATCTGAACCTTTATTTATATACTTACATATATATTTAATGGCTTGGACAGAGTGGCAATACTCCACGTTTATATGAGCGTTAAAAGTCTTAGATAGTAGCGGGGAGTATGGAACAATCCACCTATTATCTATCGTCATCATGTTGCCCCTGATTTGTAGCGTAGTGCTCCGACCGCCATTTCCTGTATCGCGCCTACGATAAACTTACCCTAACGAACGATACCCATCCTCTCCGGTCTGGGTATCGTTCATGAAACGGCGAGGGTATTTTTTTGTGCAGGCACCGTTCTTCATGCATGAAGCAGATAAATTATGTTCTCCGCAGGGTCCATGTACCATATTTTTAATAATAATGTCGTGTAGTACCGGATCAATTTCTTGATCGGGTATCTCCGCAACTATGACACTGTCGATCTCATCTGGTTGTATTTTAGTTTCTAGCCAGAACAGCAAATGACAATGAGGTAAACCGCGCTTTTGCCACTCCACACTTGCCATATAATATTTTACTTTACCGAATATCTGTTCTTTGACAAATAATTTGATGAACTTCTTCATCTTTAAATGAAATACACGTGAAATTATGTCATGACGGTCGAAAGACCGTTGTCCTGGTAGCAGCTCCGCCTTAATTTCAGGCCATTCGGGGTTACATGTAAAAGTGACAAATAAGTCAGGTCTACCATAATTTCGGACGTACGTCATCGCGTCCTGCGTTTTCTCGTGCATGAAACGCGGAGAACCCGTAAATGACGATGGCAATATGACATGTTGACCGATATTTGATGGGTTAACATTTGCGTCATGATTTAAGGCATCTCTGAGATGAATGTAATCATCAGCCCTCAGTCTTTGTTGATTCCGAGAAATATAATTTAATCTTTCCGATATCATTTTCGCCATCATGTCAACACAATATTGACTAAATAAGTCTCTGTAATAATGTAACGGATTAAAAGAGTTAGTTCTAAACATTAATCTAAATGCATAAAATTGCATACACGAAACAGTTTTATTACGCGCAGAACCCTGCTGAGGGATAGTCAAATAATAACCGTCTTCTCCTGTCATAAATATTATAGGATACTGTAGTGGATCATAGGACCGATGTAGCTCAGAAACTCTTTTGAGCTGTCCGTCTCTACCGTGTAAGACTATATCCCTGGGACCTTTGTCTTCATCGACCAAGAGAACGGCTACCTCGTTTACAGTAGGAGCATTATATCTGCCTCTGTGTGCTGTCTGTGGAGTGCGATCTGAATGAATAATTAACTTTAAATTATCTGAGGAGTTGAGTTCTAAGTTTTGTTTAAAACTCCGTATATACACATTATGATTATTCAGAGCGGTCTGTAATTCGCGAATTAAATCCATTTTTAAGGTTGGTGCGATGCTTGATCGCAACGATAACTGGTCTGCATCCGAAATAAAATATATTTGCAAGAACTGTGGGTTTTGGCCTGATGGTGGTAAAAGGCTACCAATGAGATGATACACCTGTCCTTCAATTTTAAAAGTGGGCATAAAATTACCTTCCCTGATTTCTTTTGCGCCAAAAGAAGTCATTTGAAAAAGACTATTGTATTTACGTATATTTGTAAAAAAATTACCAGATAATGGATGGTTATTAGTTAAAAGATTTTTTATTGGTTGTGGCGGCTCCTGAAGGTTAGGAAGACAGACTTTACCTGAAGCACAGCACATACCATTAGGTTCGTCCACCCATTTCTTGGCAGAGCAGTTAGAGCAGATCTTATTCATGACTCCAATTTGGACGGACGTTTGTTGTGCATAATCAATCTGCGGATCATATCTGAAAGCCAGTCTGTTGCTGTTAGCTAAAATTTGATTGCGAACTCTATTTGTGGACAACTGCTGTCTGTCTGCTTGAGCTCTAAGTCGCTGCACACGATTGACACTCGACTCTCTTTCGCGCAACTGAGTGGTCCTTATATTTTGTTCATGAAGACGTTGGGAACGCTCCAGCCTCGACTCTTGAGCGCGTAACTCGGAGGTTCTCAGACTTTGTTGTGCAAGGCGTTGCGAACGCTCGACACTTGACTCTCGTTCGCGTAAGTCAGAGGTCCTTACATTTTGTTCATGAAGACGTTGGGAACGCTCCAGCCTTGACTCTCGTGCACGTAACTCAGAGGTTCTCAGATTTTGTTGTGCAAGGCGTTGAGAACGCTCGACACTTGACTCTCGTTCGCGTAAGTCAGAGGTCCTTACATTTTGTTCATGAAGACGTTGGGAACGCTCCAGCCTCGACTCTCGTGCACGTAACTCAGAGGTTCTCAGATTTTGTTGTGCAAGCCGTTGCGAACGTTCGACACTTGACTCTCGTGCGCGTACCTGAGAGTTTCTCTGATTTTGTTCAGCAAGGCGTTGTGAACGTTCAGGTGAACATTTTCCCATACGACGTATTCTTGCTGCCCGTGCTTGAGAACTATGTTTAGAAAGTTGAGACCTGGCTCTCTTAGGCATTTTCAAATGTTTAAGAAAATGTTAATAGTTATTAATATTCTAGCTCTGAAAAAAACTGTTGGTTAGCCCTGAAAAGAACTGTTGATTAGCTCTGAGAAGAACTGTTGTTTAGCTATGAGAAGAACTTTTGCGCAAGTGTAGTTTTAAGAACGAAATCTAAAAAAAATCGCAGGAAAATTATTAGACTTCGCGCACGACCGCTGCGTAGGGAGCCGACCACGCGTCTAAGCCGCGCGGGTACCTTACTCATAGATCTAAACTCCCCTCCCGCACGCGCACCCCCGCCTTGGTGACGCTCACTTCGCAACGGGCCGTGCAGCAGAAATCGTGATATTTTAATTTCGCCATAACTTCGAAACTAAACATCCAATTTTAATCATTCAAAGACCAAATATCATCTACATTAACTGTACTTAATGATGAAATAAATTATTTTGATAAGGATTAATAGAATGAGTAAAATAAATGCGTTTAAAAGTAGTCCAAAAAAATTCAAGATTTTTGATTTAAAAAATGGTTGTTGTGCCTCACTCGACATAGATAGGTATAGTGTGTCGCGGAGTTTTTTGTAGATATTTATAAGATCTACAACTAATTAGAACATTTCATAGTTCTATCTTTTATAGTTTAGGCAGCGTACGCAAAATAAGTAACTTTTCTGGTTGATTTTTTACACCTTGTGTCCGAAAAACCCAAATATATTACGGAACCCTATTTATTTCCAAAATAAAATTTAGTCTATGTTACTCGTGGATAATGTAGCTTTCGAATAGTGAAAGAATTTTTGAAATCGGTCCAGTAGTTTTTGAGCCTATTCATTACAACCAAACAAACAAACAAACAAACCAAAGTTTTCCTCTTTATAATATTATAGTATAGATTGTTAACTCCCACCACCATATAAACGTGTATTCAAGCAAGTAACCATATCATTTATTCAAATAAAATATACCACCTCCACAGAAAAACCTTCATAACTCCTCGAAGTCAGGAGTGGTCTAAGTCGTTAGTTCTTAGAACATGCTCAGGTAGACAGACTTCATACATGCATACACATCCATACACCTAGGGTTTCCAATCGTACTTTAATATAGAATCATACTATATATTAATATTATTTTTTATATATCACTGTTCACCCGACTATACATTATTATTATAAAGGCGAAAGTTTCTGAATGTGTGTGTGTGTTTGTTACTTCTTCCTGCTCAAATAGCAGGAAGTATCTGGATGAAATTTGGAACAGAGATAGATTATATTATAAACTCACTTGGAACACTGGTTCGCGCAAAGGTTTCGCGATTCCGCGCACTAACCGAAGCAATAGGTAACCCGTTCTCTCAACGACGGAGATCACGTCGGGGTCACCATCCTCTGCAATCACATGAGCTACTGGGTCGATTTCCTTCACGCAAAATTGAACTCAAAATCTTACTCCACTCAAGCTGTGCAATGCAACCCGACTTAAGGAAACTGCTCTCCAGAGAAACATTATCGCAGCCGAAATTCTCACTGTGTGTGGCTTTGGTGAAACTGTTTTTATCCTGCGCATACCTCTCATCCACAACCACTTCCTTTTGCAGTTTAAGCACATAGAATTTGCGGTAGGCGCTTACTTCACGATGACCATAAACAAGAGTCAAAGACAGACCCTAAAGCCCGTTGAGGTCGACATAAGGTCTAATTCTTTTTCCCACGGACAGTTGGCCGTGGGAAAAAGATGGGGCTTGCTCGTGGGTTAGTAGTGTCCTAGAGAGAAAAACAATCAACGTTATTCGAGTATATAAAGATTTTTTTTAATGTATCTTACTCTACTATCTAACTTCTTTTTAAAAGTATATTAGTAGGTATTAACGTGCACTCTGAGTTTCCCTGGACCTGTTGCTAACGCCGCGGGATTCAGTGTATTGTCCTGACCAAATAGTCTTAAGGGCTCAGGACTGCACAGGGCCAGCACTGACCCTTTCCTCCCCACAGCAAGGGCAGGTGAGCTGGCGATGTTTTATCCCACCCAAGCCCAAGCCTTCCCAGGTATCGTCTTCCTAATCCTCCCCCAACTGTGACCCCGCAAGCCACATCCTCCGGTGTCGCTGCCTCCAGTCAAACGGGGCTGGCAGTCTCCATGGCGAGTCTGCGCTAGCCTGGCGGGTGCAAAGTCACAAGGGCAAGCGTAAAAAAGAACAAAACAAACCCTTGGCCCCTCCGCAGAACCCGCGGGGCCGAGAGTCCCTGCCGTTCATGGTAAAAAGTTCCTGAACAGAAAGGAGAGAAGGCAGGAACAGAGGAGAGGCAAAGTTGAAGCCCCTCTTAGCTTCTCGAAGAGGAAACAGTCGCGACCTGCGTCTGACACAAGCTGACCAACGGCGGGCTCTCAACGAAACCATGTCGCCTCGTGCAGAGCACAAGGTGCAGTGGCTTGATCGGTCGGGGCGGGTTGATTCGATGAGCGACGCCCGGGCTGCCAGTGCTCACCTGTGCGTCGCGGCAGGGACCGAAAACCTTTATAAATTACGGTACAGGTATCGAGGAATTTTGGTTACCTATACGATTAAGGTAACCGCTATCTGGGTAACCCAAGAAGAAGAAACATGTTACCTTTATTTAAGTTAACGTTTTAATCGGCGTTCGCCGGCGCGAGTGGGTTGTCTTGACTCTTTGACACACACACAGAATCACACCCACCCCTTGACAGCACCTTGCACCCTTTGACAGTTTGACTAATAGGTACCGACGGACGGCACGTATAAGATATAGATAATTTTTATTTCGGTAACCGGTAATAATAAAGGTTGTATTCAATATTTAAAAATTAAGGTAACCTTTTAAAATACCTGTAACTAACCGAAAAATACCGGTATTGGTCGTACCGGTTTCGGTCCCTACGTCGCGGTAACCTGCAAGCGCACGGGTGCTATCACCAAAGAAGTGTCGGACGTGGACTATATGAAGAAGGAGCTTGGTAACGTGATCCATACTAATATTGTGATTTGCTCGCCTAATTTTAGATTAAGTACTAATTTTTCTATATTTAATAAGCGTATTGTAATTTTTAATCATTTGATGTATTTGGATAAGGAACTATGGGAATATGCTTATCTTTTTGATGTCAATTATTGTATGGAATACACATACAAAATGTTCCGAAAACATATTGCAATAGTAAACTATAAAGCAATTGCTATAATATTTAAAAAAAATAATGCAATATATTAAAAATACAGGTTCAGATGCAGAAATAAATGAAGTTACTTGTCTTTTCGCCGTTGTTTTGATGGTGCTACTGTCCATGGATATATTTAATCAATCAGTCAAATATAATATTAAGTTATATAGTGATCAGTCAACCCAAACTAAAAACATTACTAACAAAACGGAGTATGATTTTTTTCGTTTATAATCAAATAAATATCTTACAACAAAATATTAATGAATTAATAGGAAAGTCAGATTTGTTAAACATTGGTATAAATTAACTTTTATGCAGAGGAAAAGCAGTGGATGTTTTGTGCATCACAAAACACAATATGAAAGATGATGTAATCATGCACTTATTTATCTCTGAATATAAACTTGCAACATATTCTTCAAGAAACACCAGGAATGGTGGTACATGTATACATGGGCGCACGGTTGGCGCAGTGGTTGAGCGATTGACTGCTGCGCTGCGTGTCGCGGGTTCGATTCTCGCTCGGAACAAATATTTGTATAACCTACAGATAGTTGTTCCGGCTCTGGGTGTTGTGTATGTGAGTTTATATGTTTGTTAACGCACCCACGATACAGGAAGAAATTCCTAGTGTGGGACAACGTTTTTTTAAAAAAGAAAAGAAAGAAAGAAAAGAAAGATATTAGACAGAGTTACGAGTTCAAGGACATAGACAGTAAAGAATTTAGTATGCCCAGTTTTATAGAGTGTTATGCCATCGAACTGGTAGCTCACAAGCTGATTATAGTTTGCATTTATAGACCTCCAAAATACACGAGAGATACGAGTACTACTTCTATTTTCTTTGAAAAAATTGAGCATTTTTAAATTATCGCGGCAGAAACTTGGGAAAACGGGTTTTGCTTTGCGATGACTTTTAACATCGGTATTCTTCATCAAACAAGAATATCCACTGAATATCAACATCTACTACTAAAGCCTTAAGCCTTGCTTAAAAGAGCCCACACGTGTATCTAGTGGAACCTGTATCGACAACGTTAGGCATAGTTTTAGAGGTGGAGAAGTTTTAGAGTTGGTTCTATCAGACCATACCGCCCAACTTTTTAAATGTCCTGTTAGAAAATCGTGTTTACTCGCGAGCGCTGGTCACTGCTCGCAAAACAGTGATGGAATAATCGTCAGCAAACCGGCATGTCTTAGAACCAAAAATTCGTGACATCCACCAACCCGCACTGAGCCCGCGTGGTGGATTACGGCCATTCCCTCTCACAGGGAAGAGGCCTGTGTCCCAGCAGTGGGAACATTAATAGGCTGATAATGATGATGACACGCGGGTGAAAATGAGGTTATAATTGCTGTCTTGCAAACGTCACTAGGATTTACAGGAATCTGCTGGTAAGCTTTGACGAGATCGATGGTACTATAAAATCGTCGATCCTGTCAAATTCTGAGAAAAATCGCCGATGTGCCTGACTGGATAGCGACTTTTCGCCACGGTGTTACCGTGGCGAAAAGTAACGATATACCTAACTCCACATAGTAACACACTTTGGCCACAAAACTTCACCATTTTATTAAGTTAATAATATCTAAAAACAGGTAAAGTATTTGACTTTTAAATATTAATAGTCTTGTGTGTCTCAAGGGCGTCCAGATATGACGTCACACAGCTAGTCGCGCGCGCTGCTTGGACAGTGGATCCGTTAAATTTAGGAGCTTTGAAATTACTCGTCGAGAATCGAGATTGAGGTCTTGTGATCAGTTGAAAGGTTTAGTATAATAATATATAGTGAGCATATTTTTGTTACTGATCGGCTCGCGCTTGACCACTATCTCGCCTGATAGTTAGAGATGATGTTGTCGAATGTGAAGCACGCTTGCGCTTGCGCTTACTAGAATTAACCTTGAATAATTCACGATTTAAATATCGCTGGTTTTAGGTCGTATGACACACACAAGCTTCTTCTTGAGAGTGTTCCCAAAACGTTTATATTAGAACAGAAGCACTTTCAACTTACTCAATTTTCTAGAAAACTATACGGTTAAAATCAATCAATCAATCAATCGGTTAAATGACACATCCAGGGACAAGAGATCCCCATCCCGCTACCCGCCCCGCATTTCCCTTGTGCGCCAATAGCGAGAGTCGAGCGTCAGAATGACAGCTTCAAATGCACAGATATTTTGAACATGTAGTAGTGGATTGATCATAATTATATTCTCAGAAGATTTTCCTAGAAATAATTTATGATTATTAATGGATGACGAGGCATATCCTACTATCCTACTTCCTACTGGATAGTACTTCCTATCCTACTAATATTATAAATGCGAAAGTTTGTGAGGATGGATGTATGTTTGTTACTCTTTCACGCAAAAACTACTAAACGGATTTGGATGAAACTGCACAGTTATATAGGTTATACATCAGAATAACACATAGGCTACAATTTATAATGATTTTTTTGTAATTTGGTCATAATATAACGATAAATATCAAGTAAGTCGGCAAAAAATCTGCCATCTTCGCGTGCGCTGCCAAAACCGTTGGAGATACACAAATATAATGTACCTTAGGATTGTTTGTCTTAGATAGTTCTAAATAAAAGTCCTTGACAGCATATATCTACCTTTTATGTGGCAGCCACTATGACCAAAAAAATAGAGATTCTTATGAAAATTTCAATAATGTAACCCAAAGTAGGAAAAATGTTGCATATAAAATTAGTTCTTTGGCGTGCGCTGAGAAAACCATTGATGATACATAAAAAATATGTATTACATGATTAGGTAGGGTAGGTAGGATAGGGAAATTAGGGTAGGGTAGGTAGGGTATGGTAGGTAGAGTAGGGTAGGTAGGGTAGGTGGGTTGGGTAGGTAGGTAGGTAGCCAATTGAAGGGAGCGAAGCCCCGGGGGTCAGCTAGTATCTATCTATGCTAGATATTGCGACATTACAACATTAAGCACGATCCATCTGATTCATGTCCGAGTTTTTTGATTGAGCAAAAGAATCTCAATTAAATTTGTTTTATTTTTAATTGTGCGCTGTGGATGTAGCTTACTACTAATTACATGACTTTACTCAAATCCTGCATCGCGCAAGCACAGTTTTTGTCGCGATTTGAACACATATAATAGTCCGACAATAACCGTTGGGCAGTTGCCCGGGCCAGAAAAACACCCGTCTAGTCGGAGAATCCTCCTTTTTCTATTGAGGTTTGTAAGACTTTACACTCTGTTCCGCATACCTCCAAAATAAGCTCGCGTTTTACCACTGTCTCGAAAATGAATAAATGATAGTAAATCTTTGTTATCCATCTAGATATCTACGTTTAGATGTAATAGATTAAATTAACATAATATAGTACTATCTATTGGAATAGAATGGAATATAATGGAATCTTTATTTTGGATCCAAAAATCCATAGAGTGTGTAACATATAAAAACTTATTACTTACTTAGTTTTGGTAACAATCAACCTCTAACTGCTGCACAGTCGGAGAGCCGAAGTTCAGTATAGTTTTCAGGATGCTGTTTCGACTGTTCCTCACTCTCCTCAGTAGCGACGCTGTTGTTTTCGTATAATCGCGTGGAAACCGTTTGCACGGGCTTGCGCAAACATCTCCGACGTGCTACAGTAACGGGACAGTCTCAATAACATCACGCAAGCATTGTTACACTGGACGCGCAGGACTTCCAGCGATCTCTTATTATAATTGATTGCCCGTGTACAGACTATATATGTTACATTTATTTTATTTTTACTACCCGACTGTATTATATTTATTGGGTATTGTGTTTATCAGTCTATGTATGTATGTATGTTTGTTCCTATGTGGCGTTCTAGAGACCAAAAACTTTGGCCGATTTTGATGATTTTACGTCAATCGATTCGTCTTAACCTTCCGAGTGTCACTAAAATTGGCTACATTAATATTGGAAAATAGAATTATGGCGGTTTTTAGGCGCCCAATTTTTTTTCCTGCCAATCCTATCGTGAGGGGTATAAAAATAAAAGGTTTTAAGAGGTGAAAAAATATAATACTTATATTTTTAAGTGTATCAAATTCGAAATAGAAAATATTAACTAAAATTTATAATTGAAAAATCGAAAATCTGACTGCTTCAGAAGCGAACTAAAAAAACGTAAACAAGAAGAAAATCATTCTGTGCAGTCGAAAGATACATCTAGTTTTGGTCAGCCAGCTCGCGCATATGTATTATCCATAGATTTTGCTTTTTATTCATTTCTAGTAGGTGAGGTTTCTCTGGAGCTGTATATACGTATATCATCATCATCACATCATCCGAAAAACGTCCATTGCTGGAAATAGGCCTCCCCCAAGCGTCACCACATTGACCGGTCCCGTGCGTCCCGCATCCAGCGGATCCCCGCAATCTTCAGTACGTATATGTACAGATAAAATAAAATTTTGTCACCAAAGTACTCGGCCCATACAGTATAATATGATGAACCGTCGTCGACATGAAAAGAAAAAAGGATAAAATGTGATCAACGACTTCATCTATTGCACACAACGTCACATACCGTGACGCCTGTTTGCCTCGAAGAGTTGGGCAGAGTTATACTTTAGCACCTATTATTAAACCTGTTTATTTCCTTAACATACATAAAGTTTCTTAACATTAGGTATACAAATTTACATGTATATTTGTTTTGGTTAAGGCCTCTGGTGGGTACAGGCCTCCTTCAACAATTTCCAGGTTTATCTTGTCTTCGGTATCTTTTTCCAGTCTTCTCCAGCATTATTTTTATTTCATCTATCCAAAGTTCTCTAGGGCGTCCTCTGGCTCTCTTGCTTCTTGGGCCTAGCCAATTAGTGACTAGTTCTGTCCACCTTCTATCTGTCAATCCTGCCACGTGACCTGCCCACTTCAACTGCAGTCGTTTCATATGCTGGAGAGCATCTATAACTTTGTTTCTTTTCTTATATTTTCTGACCTTTGCTTATCCTTCAGCCTAATACTCCTTTCCATAGCCCTCTGGGTCTTCTGTATTCTGTCCCTTGCATATTTGTTGTATATCCAAGTTTGTGATCCGTATGACATGCAGGGTAGCAGACACCCATCCATAACTTTTTTTCAGTTTCAAGGGCAGTTTTGATTTCATTATTTCTTTTAAGCTGCAGAACTAACTCAATGTCATGTTTATTCTTCTATCAATTTCATCTTTGTTTCTAGAGTTGCTAAATGAAATGCATTTCCCTAAATATATATAGCTCTCTACATACTCCAACCTCTGCGAATTGTCAGCTACTATAGGCGTTTGTATAACGTTTGTCGTTTCGTCTTTGATGTGTTTAACTATAATCCTATACTGTTGCTTAACTTGCATAGATCCGACACCATCTCTTATAATTGTTTAGCTGATCTTGACCAAAGAACTGTGTTGAACCTATAGTACACCCATAATAATTCAACAGGCTGTAGTTAGTATACTAACACAGCTACTAACAGATACAGGTACAGTTAGTAAGTATATTCTATTCTATTTTATACACCCTTACATATTGGCCGTTTAAATCCCGTGGCGGGTCGATCCAGTGCATGAAACAGTATTGACTTGTACACAACGACTTCCGAAACGAAAGTTATTTCTGCACTTTTTAGTGTTTTACTTTGAAAACCGGTTTATATCTGTTTTTATTTTATTTTATTTTATCTTTGTCAATCGATACTGTTTCATATCCTCCACGAGATTAAAAGAACCAAAATGTAACGGTGTATATCATATGGAATTCCCATAAGTTGGCAAGCCTATTGCTATCAACTGGGCATAAGTCCAAATTTTTGGGCTACTAATGAGAAATTCCAGATGGGAAAACCCAAATAACACTTTTCGCAACTCGGGATTGGAACCAAAGACCTCATACTCAGCAGTAGCACTTGCAACCGTCTAATGCACCTTGTAACCAATCCAATAAATTCCAACAAACAATTAAGCCAAACAGTTAATTTGTTTTATGATTAAACGAACTTACCTGTACGTGAAGTTCTATCATAATTATACTCGCGCCTCATCCTCGACATTAGTAATTTACACATGTAATTATGCTAGTTGTCACCACTCACGCACATAATTGTGAAAAAAAAAAAAAAAAAATTTTTCGTTATGTAAAGCAATTCAATTTGACATATCCACAATACAATTTTTTTTTTATTTCTTCTTGTACTTCGTCCAGTTCCGCTCTCAGGTGATGCCGCCAATTTTTGAGTTTAGAGTAAAAGATCCTGTAGTTCATTGATGTATTTCCGAGACACTATAGATAATTTGGGGTGTGTTCGTACAATCGGTAATAGTTGTTACCTGACCCACCCTAATAACGAACGAATTTGAACCTTCTACCGGTGACATTAAGGGTTATTCAATTTGTATGAGTTTATCAGACTAGCGCTACTCGACGAACGAATACAATAATAATACAAATACGCAAATTTGATCTTCAAAAAGTTTTTAGTTGCTATGCGATTTTGATTTTTATGCTGCAATACTAAAAGTTTATCAGAGTATTGTAATATAATTAGTGTAATTGCTAGCAATTATAAAATAATAACTTATTTTTACTACTATACTCAAGTAAATCTGGTCTCGTGGTTCGCCTATAAGGCTGAGACGAACAAGATGCGGGTTTAAATCCTGCGTCGGGGATTTTATTTTGCTTTCAATTTAGAATTTATTCAATAAGTATTTCTTCCATTATTGTAAAGAACTAGGTATAAACATTCTTCAAATATTAAATTTCTAAATTGGTAATATTTTCATGTAACTTGTAATAAGTGGGTGGTTGAAAGACAAATATGCGTATTTATTATAAAACTGGGATTCAAATGTTACTAAGGTTAATGGTAGGGAAATAAAAATGAACCATGACACTAAAGTTAACGCCGGTCTACATACTAACACGTGACTATGCGCGTACACTTTTTACCTTGAAAATAACGTCATTTTCCATTTTTTTTATTTCTTTTTTATAATTTTATTATTTCGTCTCAATTGCAAAATAGTCTAAGTGTTTGCACCAGGAGAATGTTGTCATCAGAGAGATTGCTAGGAGGCTTAATAATAATATAGCAATAACTGTATTTTTCTAATTTTATACTTCGTTTTTATATTTAGCTGTTCTTTATGAAATATGCAAAGATATTTTTATATACTTAAACTTAAAGTGACGCCTGTTCCATTGCTTTGTTTCTGAGAAATACAGTCAGATTGTTTGATTGGAGCACCATCTCTACCACCGTCCGCAGACAACAATACTTACGTGACAGTGTGTGTGTTAAATATACTGCTGTTACCATTATTTCTTAGGAAGTGTTTCGTACAATGAATAAGCAGGTCCTTTTTACGATCATAGCCATATTAAAAACTAAAAATACATATAGGTATGACAGGCAAAGCAGGTATGACAGTTAATGTGGTGATATTATTGTCATAAAATAGAAACATTACATATTTATAAACATATAACATGTTGATTCACTACATTAAACACTTTGTAAAGCATGTAACAGAAACCTTAGCTACTTTAAAGATAAAAATGGGTTTTGAAGAAACAGTTTTTATGTCGCACAACAACTCCAATAAAAAAATATCCAGCTTATCATAAGTAATTTGTATTCCAACTTCTTGTACATGTTTTATTTAGCTTTAAACATATATGACAAGTAATTATTTTTATAAGTCAAGATTTACTATTTATATTCAACAAAATCGTTATCATAATCATTATTGTTTTTCATTTCTGTTTGTTTTCTTGTTATTTGTATTTGAATAGTTAATTTTTTTTCCAGTTCGATAATCTCGTACGTATCGAATAATACTTATCTACTGCTAATTGCAGAAGGTTCAAAATCGTCTAACTATTAGTGGGTCAACAAACGTCAGGTCGGGTCAGGTACAGCTCTGGGAGTTAGGGATTACTAAATTTCTTCGGAGTTGTCGCTCGTATAATTATGATAGAACTTCACAAACGTATGTAAGTTCGTATAATCATTAATTATACTCGCGCCTCATCCTTGAGATTAGCAATTAATACGTGTAGTCTTTGAGAGTGTTTTTGGCTACATCATCAATTTATAATAGTTAATGTTCATAAATATAAAAAAAAATTAAGTAATATTTATTTTGGTGCAATAAAAAGAATCAACAATTTTGTACTTCTAGGATTAACAATATTATGCGGTTTTTTTGAGTATTTTCTCATAAGGGTAAAATTAATGACAAACAGATTAATATAATGAATTAACTTAGAAATAATTATTCTTATAATAGCTATCACAGTTATCTCTAGAAAAAAAATTATAATCGAACTAAATTAATTATACATGTTGGTTGATTATTGATTCTGCTAAAGCAGTATTATCATCATCAATAATAATAACTCTCTGATAGAATTTTGCAAAACTTGTGGAATTCCTATTCCAGTCTGCCATTTTACAAATAGTATCTGGACTGACGCCTTTGAGTGCGCTTGCAATGATGCTGTATATATCGTGCAGTGTACACTTAACACACTAGTGTCAATCCTACACTCACTGAGCGTTTGCTTTATCCAGGGGCTAACCATTTGCGTTCCTACTAGTATATGAGTTTCCCTAATTCCAACAAATAGATCGTCAGAATTTCTTCATAATGAAGTGCGTTCTATGTAACACAGCATTGTGGTGGCTGGGTATACAGATGTTTTATCAGTAAAAAAGGTTAAATGAACAATAGGTTGTTGAAATCCCAGTCTAGAAGTCTTTATAATATCGGAGATTTTAATTGTGATACGCTGACAAAGATTTTGAACGTTGCTAAATTTTATCTTCGAGAGAGAATAGTTTTATTTTTAAGTAAAACTAAAGTTAATTCCACATTAGGATGCCATGAACTCAATATATCCAATAACACCGATAATATAATACTAGCACACAGATGCCTCATCCCATACAAAGAAACCGTGCAGACATATCTAGCCTTTTTCGTCTGGATTATTTTTTAAGTACAGTCGGTAATAGCTGTTACCTGATCCACTTTGAACCTACTGCAATAAGCAGTAAATAAGTGGTATTCGATAGGCATGAGCTTATAGAACTAGAACGACTTGTTAGACAAATTTGATCTTTAACACGTAATGTTAGGGCAGGTAAGCGTTTGAATACTATTTTGTCACCATGATTGACTTGTTCATTGCAACAACATTTGTTAAGTAGATTTGGTCTAGTGGTTGCATCAGTGAAATCTTTTGGCAATTTAGTAGAGCAAGGTAAAAATGATCGTGCGTAGTCAATGCAATTGTGCGTAGACTGGTTTTAGTTATATTGTCACGGTTCGTTTTTATTTTCCTACCCTTAACCTAAGTAACATTTGAATATCACTTTTATATTCTTTACAATAATGTAAGAAATACTAATTATTGAATAGATTCTAAATTTAAAGCAAAACAATAATATTCTCGACGCAGGATTTGAACTCGCATCTTGTTCGCCTCAGCCTTATACACGAACCACGAGACCTACTTGAATATAATCGTTAAAATAAGCTATTACTAGCAATGACACAAATTATATGTATATATAAATATTGTACAATACTCTGATAAATTTTAAGGAGCCGAATTCACCACTGAAAATAATCGCGATTATTTTAACTTGGTTGAGACGACTGAGAAAGGAAAATTTATAGATTCTTTGTAATAACCATGAAGCTTTAAGTTGAGATATTTATATCTTTCGATTTTTCTTTAGTGTGCAGCCATCCGTATTCGATCGATGGACAAGAAGAAACTAATAAGCCTAATAACTGAGCAAACGTCCTAATATTACAACGCTTTAAGGCGATATATACGCCCCAATGTGAACGCAGTACTGGCCGTGCGACCACTCGATGCCAAAATATCAATATTGAACCTCCTTTTGAACAGTTTTGTTTGCAAAATATTATTTGATTTACATATGCTATCTCAGTTATGAAGAAATTCCAGCCATCAATTTTTCTTTGTAATAATATTTTTAAACATCCAAGTCGCTTTGGAGGAGTATCCAAAAGTTGCGAAAAATAGCGTGTTGCTAATTATTTTTTTTTAAAGCAAAACTTTTTGTTATATGAAAAATCCAAATTTAAAAAATAATGTACATGAAACAATAATAAATATATATCTTTTTCCAACCTTTTAACCTAGCCGTTACTAAGGAGTATGCTTTAGAAAGTTACCGTTTTAACTTTGAAAACATTACAAGATGTTCTTTTATTCGTAATCTTTTTTCTATTGGTATAAATAAACTGAAAGTCGTGTGAATTTATATCATACCTAACAATCTGCATTTGATCGAAGGACAAAGTGCGCTTTTTACATTAATAATGAAACCAATTAAAGTTAACAATCATTTGACCTTAAGTTAATAAGGGATTCCAGACGGGAACGTCCAAATAATAACCAATCGTCTAAATACACAGTGGACAGAAGGTCTACAGAGCGTAATAATTTAGCTATAGGCTTACATATTTTTGTGAACATGCTTGGGGCTGTACTTAAGCCTAGTGGTAAAACTTTACATTCGAATATTTTTTGGCCTATGTCCAGTAGTGACGTCTTTCGGCTGAAATGATGATGTTAATGATGATGATAAATAATTTACCCTCAAAATAGAATCTAAGATATTTTCAAGATTCTTTAGATATTTTAATTAACTTATATGCGTCTTTGCATATTTTATTAATTCGTAGTTTTGCTGCTAGATTCGGCTTTCAATTCTTTTCCTGATTTATTTACAGCCTTTGCTGATTTTAATGTCTCTGCTAAATTTTCACCTAACAGATACTTGTCTATTTTGTTGTTTTTAAGATGTTCCTTCGTGTCATTTTTGTGGGCAAATAACATAAAAGTTCTACAAGTGATCTGCACGTTGTAAATCGCATAAAATCTTATATCCTTTATTTTTTGCAGAACGTCATAGGTTATTGTTTTGGAATTTAATTGGGAATTATTGATATCCAAATAAGCAATTGCACTAGACATTGGTTTTTGTATATTTTTTATATCTTTATCTCGTTTAATTGCGGTATTAGCAATTGCCACCTTAATTTCCAGATTTATTTTAGGGGTCTCCAGTTAATTTTTAGGTAATACATTTTTTTCTTATAATTCTACTTATTCAGACCTTTCGCAATGTGTAGTTAACGATTTGCAACTTCGTTGCGTATTTCAGGCCCTATTTGTCAGTGTTAGTAGGATCATCGCCTAAGATGTCTAGAATTTATGTATTCAGATCAGGAATATTTACACCATGAGCAATAGGCTCTTCGGAGGGTACATCCGTGGAAGTACTAGGACCTGGCTGAGGTTCACAGGTTTTGTTCGAATTCTGAACTAGCGCTGTTTCATTTTCAGGTGGCCATTCTAATAACCAATCATCTGGTCGCAGTGCGGGTGTGTCTGAAATTTATCATAGATATGATAATTCTAGTAACGGTTGGCAGGAGGAGCTGGTTAAAAATGGTTTTCCTTCATAATGCGCACAGCGAATTAATGGAACTCACTACCTGCGTCTGTGTTTCCGAACGCATTTAACCCGAATCTCTTCAAAGTTGGAGTACAGGCTTCTTCTGGGTAAGCTCACTCCATCGTCGACTCTGTCTCTGTCATTGAACTAGACTAGAGTCAAGAGCAAACCCATCAAAAGTAAAAAAAAAAAATTGTGAATGCTGGTAGGGGTTGGGACCCTGATTAAAACACTACCACTATTATCGCAAGGTAATACATATTTTTCGACAAAATAACAAAATTTGTTTCTAAACTCAATAAGATAAAAATTGAAAATGAAACTCCACATGTATAAAAAAACTACACGTGTAAATTACTAATCGCCAAAATGAGGGCCGAGTATAATATTATTTTTCGATTCTATAGTGCTAGTTATGTTACTGTAAAAGCCCGAACTACAATAAAGTCTAGGATTAACCGGTAAAACCTAAGATTTACCAGCTTTTACTGCTAAAGGACTAAAATGATCTATGATAATCACTAATTTTGGGCTTTTACTAGCGGTAAATCTTTGGATTTATGTCAGTAAATTTTTGAACATTTAGAAGAAATGTTCAAAAATTGTCATGTCTATGACACGCTATGATGATACGAAATGGTGAGAACAAATGGACCGATTGATTAGCTTCTTAATCATGCATTAACAGTGAAATACAAACATGATAAATTTTTTGAATGCTTTTAACAGAAAATGATTTAAAATATGTTGTTATTTTTTTAAATCATGTTTTAAAATGACACACATTACAATTATTCAACATTTAAAAGTCTCTGAAAGAAATCCTAATGATCCCGATAAAAGCGATTATAAACTTTGCAAAATTGAGAAAGCCGAATTTAATATTAACTCGAGAAATAACTTTTAACTGACTTAAAAGATATTTTTGGAGTCGTCAACAAAGGACAGTAGTATTAAAAATTGACAATTACACAAAAAAACAAACAAACGGTTTAGAGATAAAAATAAATATTTGTGGTGTTCCTCAGTGAAGCGTATTAGAGCCTCCATTATTTACAATATATATAAATAAATGACCTGCAAGAACTTAAAACATAATTGTACACTCTCTGTCTGCACTCGATTCGATAAATTTGGGTATGCTCTTCAAAATCTGAGACGAATAACCAGTAAGGAAACAGCCCTCAATGCTTGTCATGGCTATGTTGCATCAGTGCTGCGTTACGGCCAAATGTTACGGCGGAAATTCAGTAGACGTGAATAGAGAATTCATTGCACATAAAAAACTGTGTCAGAGCGGTGCATGGAGCAGATTATTTAGAGAATTATAAGCCATTATTTAAAGATTTTTTTTTCACTGACTTGCCTATAAGTATATTTTTGGAATTTGTATGTTTATAAAAATATATTTGCACATGTTCCCATTGTATGAACACATTTGTAAAAGAATGGAAAGCAGAGGCCCAAATAAATTACTTGCACCTAGCCAGAGAGCCTGTAATTGGATAGCAGGAATTCCAATTGCAGGGCAATCAAAATCGTTAACAATGTATAATAAAATATAATTACAAATAATAAAACTCTGCGAAGGGGTAACCCGACGCATCAGAGTGTTGCCCACTAATAAATCCAAAAAAAATATATTTTCCTGGCTTTTAGAGAACTGTTTCTATTCTGTAAATGAATTTTTAAATTATAAATGCGAACGGCAGGCTTGTATGGGAATTTCGTACCGCTATTAATATTTCGTGATTTGGGATATATTTTGTTTTAATTGATAGTTAATATGATAGATAATCCCTTTTTAAATTCTTAGATTTTTAGAACTTGGGACGTAAAAGTTATAACTAGTTTTATTTTTTAAGGTTATGTACTAGTGTGCCAATGAAGATTGTTACATATAGGTAAATGTTTCATATTGTTACATAATGTGTAGAGTAAATGTTCGAAATTGTTTGTTGCTATCTTTATAGTGGTTTTACTTACCATTAAGTAGGTAGATTGAGATGAGTATCGTACCTACTTATGAGATACCTATGTGCAGCAGCGGACTGCAACAGTTTGATAGTGATTATTTTAATTATATTAAATGTTATTTCTAAATAATTAATTATCATTTCAGTATTTGTGTTATTTTACAAAAGGCAACTTATATAACATAACTGTGATTAGTGTACGATTTTATTACGTGTATTTTTTAAAACATTTTTATTGATATTATTACTTAATTCGAAGTTCTAAAATATGAAACTTACATGAAAATAAATGGCTTAGTTGCCTTAACAAGTCGTACAAATTCTATAACCGAACAACAAAAAAAAGTATGGCGTACAAAATCTGCCGTTCACCTTTGACATTACATTTTATCAATACTTTAAGTGTGATTGTATACCCTATTGACTTGTATTGTTTTTTAAGCATTTCACCTTATATAATTGGTAAATTTTGTCAAAGCATTAATAAAATAAAACATAAAATATTTGTCCTTGTAAAACTTGACATTGTATAAAAATAGCATATTTTCATTTCAACTAATTTATAATTGTATTTATGGAGATATATCTTACTAACTACTATAATTAAACTGTTGCGACCAAAAATTTGGCCATTTTGACTTTGTATGTTAATTTTAATATTTCTACACCGGCAACGGTAGTGTATATGAAACTGTTTGATATACTCAGAAATGAATACATTATTATTATTTCGGATTTTTACCAGTATTACTTGGTAAATCTAAGCGTTTATCGTAGTACGGATTTTTAAAGCAACAGATGAAATTCAATATTTTCCAGGAAATCTCATTGCACGTGAAAAAATTCGTTCACATCGTTGACAGTTGGAAAGGTGCCCAGAACGCAGGCAGCATTGCGACGTTGAATAGCAACGCTGATTCTCTGGCCTAAGAAAAACCCAGCCTTCTAGTCACGTTATAAAGTATAAACGTGTACATACAAAGTATCAAACATAGCCTATTACAGAGACAAGCCAAAAAACACCATTTTAACAGTTCACGTTTTCATTACCTTCCCTGTAAAAAATAATTAAAACACAAAAAAACATGCACATCTATGATAAACAAGTTTTAAAATGTTCATCTTCAAAACGTATTCTTCTGTCTTCTTAACATCTTCTGATCCATCGCAGAAACGAAGGGATAAAACGTAACCTCTATCAGGCTATGTCTGAAACATCTCTACGATACAGACAAAGCCAAGGAGAGGCTAGGTCAAAATCCCTGTGATGAGCAGAGGCTGGTCTGAAGAGAGGCCGGTCCGGAGTGAGGCTGGTCCCAAGCAAGCACGGTCCGAAGCAAGCACGATCCGAAGCACGCACGGTCCGAAGCAAGCACGGTCCGAAGCAAGCACGGTCCGAAGTGAGGTCGGTCCGACGCGAAGGTCCGATCACCCATCCATAAGTAACATAATTAAATACAAAAATTAAAGTCGTGATATAACGTTAGTCACGACTTTGATTTAAAAATAAATCGATCAAACGTCTACATTATTTCTCGTAACGCTTCTATACTATATTACTGTTCATTAGATTATATATTTTATAACATAACATATCTTCACGCCTGTAGGTATTCTTCAAAAGGTAAGCCAGAGGTACCTTTAAAATGGGTTCGCAAAAATCCTGTCTTTTCCCGACTCTGGAATCTAATCCAGGACCACAAAACAATGAGGCAGTCAAATAAGAAATAATAATTGAAGACTGTATCTGATTAGATTATATATCTGTGTCTACAACCTGGGGTTCTTAAAGTCAATAGTGAATTGGTTACTTCTAGGGAAGCGTGCTTCACTGTCGACCACATCATCGCGATTGGAAGCCGAACCAACACAGTTGGGAATAGGCGGGCAGATAGATTGACTTGTTAAAAAATACAAAATTCACACGTTTGCCAGACAGGCGCTATATAACTGGCTCTGTGGTTGATGTTTTTTAATCCATAGGTGAATATATTAAATGAAAGACTAGACTAAACTGGATTCCAGAGCAAATCTATATAAAATAAAAATAATAAAAATTTGCTATTTTGTGTTAATTTTTACATGGATGTGACTTTATTTTTCATCTTGACATTCGATTGATATTTTCTTTACAGAAATTCGACACACATTATTGATACAAGACATTTGCTTGATAATCATTGAGGACATTTTTAATATTTGTTTTCAATATTTTACTGTTGACTAAAGTAATTACTGTTTTTAAATTAACAGGCGTACATTCATGGCGGATGATCTAGTATTCAAAGCCAACTTTAATTATTCCCTTTTAGGGCTGTATTTTCAATAGTCTGATAACTTTTAACTGAGGAATAAAAATGGCCGTATGACAACTTTTGTACAGAAAACATGTCAAACTTTAGTCCTCTGTTAAAGTTAACAGACTATTGAAAATCGGCCCTAACTCTTATTTAAATCTGTTTTGTAAACAATATTTTCACTTTTAAAAATTAACAAAAAGTCTGTAGTTCAAAAGATTTCAACGCGCGCTAACCTTTCACTATACATTTTTTAACTATTAACTTGTTAGTTAGTTTATATTTTTTAACTATAAACTTGTTAGTTAGTTTATATTTTTTAACAATTAACTTGTTGTAACTTAGTTTTTGCAATTATTTACTGCTGCTTGTTAATTCATATTTTCACTGGTACTGTAGCGCCAGGCACTTCACTTGGTGAACTGAGATTGGACTCGCGCCACTTTTAAATAGGTATGACAACATCAAGGCACACTCGAGGCAGTCTACTTGAATTAACATAACATAACATTACGCCTTATTCCTCGATGGGCTAGACTGGGGTAAACCCAAAGTACACTCACCCATTTATCACCAATTATGTTTAAACGGGCACGAATCAAAACTCTTGGCTGCTACTGAGAAATTTCAGAAGTAAAAACCCAATAACACTTTGCCTGACACGGGAATCAAACCCAGGACCTCATGCTCAGCAGTAGCGCTTGCGACCACTAGACCAACTTGGTGTTGAATTGAAAGTATAAAATATTAATATTATTATTTTTAAAAGATTTGCCAATTCATGTGGCGATGCTTAGGCATATAACCATTTGTGAGCATGTCTAGGCTGAAATGTTGATAAAGAAGACTTTTCAATTAATTGTGGCGAGATCACAAAGACAAGAAATTCACATAAATTGTTATCCAATGTACTCCGTAGGTAGCCATATTTACATAGTAAGTTTCCTTCATGCCTCGGAAAGCACGTTATGGCGTTAGTCCCGGCCGTCATTTAAAGATCTTTGACAGTCGTTACGGTTAGTCAGAAGTCTGAGATCTGACACCAATCAAGCCAATGGGTATCGTGTTATCCAGTTACTGGGTTGTGGAGGTCAGATTGGCAGTCGCTCTATGTAAAACACTGGTACTCAGCAAAATCCGGTTAGTTTGGAAGTCTACACCAACAAGTTGGGAAAAATGTATCAGGCAGACTAATGTAATCCGTAAGTCACAAATTATTTGCTTTAGGTTGGATATACAGGTTGTAGCGAAAAGGTGTTATCATATTTTAAATGCTTTGTATGGATAACATTTTCATCATTATCAGCCTTTTAATGTTCCCACTGCTGGGACACAGCGGGCTCCTCTCTGTGAGAGGAAATGGTCCGTAATTCACCACGCGGGCCCAGTGCGGGTTGGTGGATGTCACATGTCTTTGAATTTTTAGTTCTAGGATATGCCGGTTTCCTCACGATGTTTTTCTTCACCGTTTTGAGAGCAGTGGTGATGAAATAATTTACACAAAGTAATGCGCCTGCCTAGTTTCGAACCCACGACCTACAAATTGTAAGTCGCGGCCGTTACCACTGGGCCACTACTGCTCTCTACTAAACATTTTTTTCTTGGAATTACCTAAGACAGGAAGTCTTGCGGGTGTGAAACGTGGAAAGGACATCTCGCACCAAATCCAGGTCTTCGTCACATCCTCGGAATTTACTGGCCCGAAATCATCTGTAATGTAGAGCTGTTGGATAGATGCAACGAGACCCCGATCGACCGCCAGATCAAGCGGCGTAAATGGAGTTGGATTGGTCACACGCTCCGGGGGGATTCCAATCACATTCCTAAACAGGCCTTGGATTGGAATCCTTAAGGAAAAATTAAGTGAGTCCCGTGGTGAAGTGAAGTGATGAGAAGCAAAGGAACGAGGAGCGAGATGAAGCGCGAAGCTCAAGACCGGTCTCGATGGAGAACTACTGTGGAAGCCCTCTGCCCCAGTTAGGGGTCATAGGATCTTAAGTCAAGTCAAAGTCCTTAAAGATTGAGACTTGTTCATATACATGGCCGTTAGCCGTTTTTTAAATTATAAGCAAACCTTCCCTTTACATTCTGTATACAATTTTTTATACCAACATACCACGCGGCTGAATCCACGACAAATAAATTACAAAATTAGTACTTGATAAGTATTTAAACACATTTTAGACACACACAACATACAATTGATGAACATACAATTGTACCTATAACAAATAGAATAGTTTCGCTATTTCGACACAAATATGCGACATTTAAAAATGGTTTTTGGAAGCCAAATTCGTTCTCTCAGCAACATAAAACTACATTATATAAAACTAGTTGGCCACCCCGGCTTTGCGTAGGTCATAATAATTTATAGTCTATAACCATCTGGAATAATGTACCTTTCAAATGGTGAAAGATTTTTTTTCAAATAGGTGTAAAGTTCTAGAGATTACACATCGAAACAAACTGACAAAACTATTTTAAGATGCAGATATCCCTCTGTAACTGATATTAAAATAAACTTTGAGTCTAAGCTGCTAAAAAGAAGAAAGAAGAAGAAAGAAAAAGTATTTAATTGTCACAAAAATTGCTAGTTGTATTTAAAAAAATATAAATATACTAGAGCATTTTCTTAACAATTTGATTTCTAAAAATTTTTAATTTATATTTGTATAACATGGTGTAATTCATTTGCAACTTAAGTCTAACTCGGACAAAAAACCACAGTCACATCAAAATCACAAAGCGAATTTTCACCATCTCAAAGACAATTTAATTAACTAGATTTTGATCTACAACTATTTTTCAAAGTGGAAAATCTACTATATTGGTTACCGCGACCCAATAATTTATATTGGCCGATATTCCCATGATTTCTATCTTTTTTTAGTTAAAAACATTACTAATGTTTAATAAACGATAATTTCATAGGAAGTTGATGAAATCTATACTAATACTAATATTCTATATATATATAATAAATATATACTATATACTATCATATTAATATTATAAATGTGAATGTAAATTTGTTTGTTACGCTTTCACGCAAAAACTACTGAACCGATCATCATGAAACTTTGTACATATATTCTTGGAGGTATTAGAAGTAACATATGATACATTTTATAAATATATAAAAAAAAAATGGCTTCACTGCGAGCGAAGCCGCGGGTAAAGCTAGTTTTCTATAAAAAAATTTGTATTTCAAAACTCTTGACTTCTATAGTTTAGCAGAAATTGCAATTTCAAAAGTGTGGCACCTACTTAGTTTTGAAGGTCAGTGTGTGTGGTTGAACGAACTTCCATAGCGTTTTCATTGATGACGATACCTATGCTAACTGGCAGGAAGGTCACCGGAATAATAAAAAGTTGTTTATTCTATCGTGCTGGTACATATGAGAACGATCTGCGAGTTTGAGGTGATGACAACTGCCAATAACCTTGAGGAATGAAAACGCACATTCGCTTAGGCACAATTTACATTTCCATGGAATGAAATGTAAACGAACGAAATTGTGCACATAACTGAAAAGATTTTTGTGCCGGTTTTTGAGTTTATTAAAAACAGTTGTGAGTATTAAGTGCACAAATTAAGTGTGTAAACTCTTAAAACTTCAAATTAAGACTTTTCTATTCAAGATTTAGCTAAAAGGTCTCGTAATGAAGCCAGTGGCATAGCCATAAACATAAAAAAAAAATATGTACTTTTGCAAATTGTGTAACGTACAAACTAAATACGAGCCAAAACAGACGTCGCGCGTCTTTCGCGGAGTTCTCGAGAATTGCCGTAGCAACTAACTCGTACTTAGTTTGTACGTTACACAATTGACATGGAGTTCATCATGCTATGCATTCCACAGCAATGTAAATTAAACCTTAGTTGCTTCACGTCTGCGTGATTCAATATTTTTTAGTTTTTAGTACATCCCTAGTATTCTTTAACTTTAAAATAATTAAAATAGAAAATCTTTTTAAAACAAGCTTAAGTGAGAGAATGAACACGATGCTTCAATTTATTATTTACACGTAGGTATGGGTTTTTCAAACATTATTCTAATGTAGGTACAGAATTTAAACAAACTCAATGGGGAAGGAAAACATCGTGAGGAACCCGTATGATACTTGTAGAATATCAGTTAGCGTATATGTTTCCATGAGGATATCCACAAGAATAATTAAAAGTTAAAATCAAAGGTAACATTAAAAAGATGATGATGACTTCTTCTTCGTGTCAGTACTGTAGACAAGCCCGTGACTTCTTTTGCGTTTTTTAACATAGAACTTTTGGGAATACTTTTATTATGCGTACAGCTAAGGAGTGGCATTCCCCGCCGAGATCTATATTTCCTGATAGCTACGAGTTTACTTATTAGATTATTTCTAAGCAAGCGTGCCTTATCCTCGACCACATCATCGCTTACCATCGAGCACGAGCCTAATAAAAAAAAAGACTATGGCACTTAGCCATAGTTTGCTGACAACGGTGACGGAAAACATCGTGATGAAGCCTAGACTTATAGTGAGTTTATTATAAGATTGTGCTCCATTGGTGTAATAGCTGCAAGGCGTTCCAGTAAGAGGGTAAACTAATAAATAAATTAGTCTTCTATAGATAAAAGAATTCTTGTTTTTTCAATTATTATTGATAGGTTCGCGCTTGACCATTGTCTCACCTGATTTTAAGCGATGACGTGGTCGACGATGAAGACTCTTGTCTAGAAGTAACCTATTCACTCTTGACTGAAAGACCTCTAGGTTTTTGTAATCGGGCCAGCACGTATTTCCAGAGGTATACGTACAAACGAACAATCTAATCTCATTGTTATAAAAATAAGAGTAGTTTAGATGACTAAAAATCTATAATGTAAATGAACCAGACGGGTAGGGAGCGATTGTCAAGATTACGTAGAATCAATAAACTCGACGCTGTTTTTTTTTAAAACTTGGCTGATCCAGGAAGTGATACTGCTAGAATTCTTTATGACATGGCAATACGTCGGTAGTCAAACTTTTGTTAATGTTAAGTTAAGATAAGATATAGATAGAATAAGATTAGGTTATGATGGGGCTGACATGCCTTAAAATGATAAACGTCCCTAAAAAATAAAGATAAAAAAATACTAAAAAGAAAATTTTCAACAATTGAAACAGCATTTCTGGAGTTATAAGCGCATAAACGAACAGACACGGGACTCTCAAGCCAATTCATACGATTCTGACTTTGATCTCGATAGATTTATAATAAAATACATATTTTAGATGGTCAAAAACCAAAAAAGGAATATTAACCTTGAAAACTTAAAAAAAAAACAGTGCTATCTATTACCAGGATCCGGAATTCAGAAACCAGTATAAAATAGTAATAAAACAAAATAATTAAATCAATTCAAGATTCGCTTGTCTCTGATTCTGGTTGATTATCATACATTAATAATAACCATTTTAAGTTGACATTTACTTTAGCCGGTTTTCCCCCCGAGAGGCCCCTGGTCTGTATGGTTGGAGGGGGGCAGAGTGCGTCTAGGAGAACTTGTTAGCTGTGTGATAGCAAGTCTTCAAGGTTTTCTTGTAATTTTCCATGCTAACCACGTTTTTTTGTTCACATTCTAAGTATTAGTCTTGAATAGAAGTTGTCTTGCGTTTCATAGTTTTATCTTTTTTTTTCTGAGAATGTTAGAAGTCAGTAATATAGTATTTAAAAGTTATCTATTGGATTAGTACAATCCGCAAGAGTTAACTTTTGATACTCGAGCGAAATGCGCGCTTCCCACCCGGCCCGACTGCTTTTAAATACATAATAAAAATATTATTAGATTTATTTTATTTAACATCTCCAATACAATCTGATGGTCTGAAACACAGGTTTGAAAGAATCTAAATGGGGCAGGTTCCTACCAAAAACAGAAATTCTTGTTTTTAATCTTGCAGTTGTAATAAAATATTCTAGTTATAGTTTACATAATTATAAGCATTATTTTTACCATTGTTTTAGAAATTATACTACTGCACCTAATGTACATTTTTGTAAACGTTCTTAGTTTGTAATAAATTAATCTTATTCTTAATAAAATTAATCACAAAAACTATTTTTCTGCGGTCAATACCGCGCGCTTGCGTCATCCGAGCGTAGTCTCAAGTTACCTTCTGCGGGTTTGTACCTCTGCATTTCCCTTCGAGGCATACAGACATGATGGATGTCAGGATGTAGCTCATTACCAGCATTTACATGAAGCGACTGTCTGTCTGACCTCCACAACCCGACTATAGTCAGATTCCCTGGTTTCTGACTGCCCGTATTTACTGCCAAAGATTTAAAAATGACAAACGGGACTGGCAGCTTAACGTTCTTTCTGAGGCACGGAGGAATATTGCTATCTAAAGATACCCATCCACAGATCGACTTCGGCACACGATGCTTAACCTTCAAGATCGAACCGTGTAGCTGTGATTATTTAGTCGCGAGCTCCTTTCTTCCTATATTCTAGACATAAGATCGTCATCTGACCTCGCTTGTTGAGGTTGGCGAGCCCCACCCAGAACTAGTCTGGTCTAGAATCTAGAAGTGTTAATTTAATCTGTTCTACAATCTAATATAATATACTATAATCTAAGAACAGACAGACCAGCGACTAGCGTTGCGACTACTGTCATTGAGCATGAGGTCGTGTGTTTGACTCCTGAATCGCGAAAAGTGTTTTTTGGGTTTTAAAGTTTAGCGAGTCTTTGGCGGATGAGAGCTACTCGGAAAAAGCATCCGACCGACACGTTTGCTATGTATAGTACGGTATTTCGTGTTAATTCGATATTTAAAATGTTTAGTGCAGTTTTTTTACAGGTGGCCAGTGTGTTTTGAAAAGATCTTGGAAAAGTGATGAATGATACTTTCGTTCACTTAATCAACGTTGTAAAATGAAGTAAAATATCAACCATCAGGTATTTATTTTTATAGCGAAAAGAACATCGTTCCTCCAAGATGACACACGATAGGTACCCGTCGTATCCATGTAGAATTTCCCAGAAGCAGACCGGAGTCTTTTTGTGCCCGATTGACGGTAACAAACTCGCCCCGTATGACATGGATAGGTTTATTATCTGGTCAAGAGTGGAATAGGCGCGTGGGGATTGGCCCAAGACAAGAGTAGCCTGTGCCGAGCTATGGGCGAAGTCAGACTGCGAGTAATGATGATGAATCCTAAATTGACTCACAGACAACATTGAGCCTAAATCAGTTGATCTCGATACACGAAATTTTGCACAACATAATAAATCTATATTATAATATTATAAAGCTGAAGAGCTTGTTTGTTTGAAAGCGCTAATCTCAGGAACTACTGGTTGGAATTGAAAAATTCTTTTTGTGTTGGATAATCCATTTATCGAGGAAGGTTATAGGCTATATAATATCACGCTTCGACTAATAGGAGCGCAGCATAAATGAAAAATGTTGTAAAAACGGGCAAAATTATTCCTTTTTGAGTGCTTCCGTTGCGTGCGCTGCGTAAACGGTTTAAGTTACGCAACAATCATGTATGTAAGGTTGGTAGGGTAGGGTAGGTAGGGTAGATGGGTAGGTAGGTAGCCAGATGACGGGAGCGAAGCCGCGTGGGACAGCTAGTATGCTTATAAAACGCCGGTGAGTAATAAGGCAGGAAATTCAAAAAACATCCCCAAAAGGGTTTGAATAGGGGGGAACAATTATATCGAAGTTCGTCATTATTATTGATTAGGAATTCAGTAACACGTTGGTAAAACGATTACTGATTATATCAGTAATAATTTTTAGCTAACTACAATGATCCTGATTCCTGAGAAAAAACTTCCGAGCAAAATAAATTTCATTGAAATCTGCTCATCCGTTTGGGAGTAACAATGGCACAGATGAACATATATAATAAGGCAAGTGTTTTTTCGGTAATTAAGCGAGATAAAAAATTACTACTTAATTTACTCACCAATTAAAGAAACAGTCGATAAAGCACAAAATATTCACATCACGATTTGAAAGAAAGAAAAAATGCTAACATTTATTACAAAAATCTCAATAGTAATAGTGTTAAACGCAGATGTGGCTATATTTCAAGTTAACAAAGTTGTAACTACCTACTAAAGGTGTACCTTTGGATACAAGCATGATGTTATGTATGTAAATATCTTGATACCTAAGATTCGGATCCGGATCGTCGGTCTATGACGTCATATGCCACGTAGGAAGATCACTTCAAAGTCACTTTAAGAGTCAGGTCAAATACATTTATACCTTTTTTAGAATGCAAAGGACAAACCGTTCTCCTGACCAAGGATAGCCGTTTGATATTTCGTTTGATTTTCAATCATTCTATACAAATCTATACGTCTTTATCTATACAAATTAGTTTAGTAAATGCCTTAAAAAAGTATAACTATTCTGTATTTTTATATGGCAAGCAAAACCGATGTCGACTATTCTGCCAATGTTGAAAGTTAAATGAAAGAGCAAGTATATTTTAGAGATAGAGATAGATGATCATTTATTTGTCCGAAACATGAGTATGCACACACAAAGCATGCAAGATGTTAATTAAATTGCAGAAAGGATCACAGTCATGTTTTATTAGTAATTTATAAAAAGAAAATAAACTGTAGATTCGAACTAAATCCTTCGATTGAAACAGCGACATTTATGACTTGACGCAGACATTCGAAATCTGAATGGTGACAGAAAATTAAAGATGGACGCCTTGAAATGTCAATGTTGAATTGATTATGAAATTTTATCCGATAAATTAAACATTAAAGATTTCGAAGGTCAACTATCGCCTACATCTAAAAAGTGTAGTGTTGTGTCATCTATGATCTTCTTAGGCCCAGGTATTTTTGGTCCTAGGGTTGAGTTAGCTTAACCAGTGGTTAAAAATGCTAACCGATGATTTACCGAACGATATTTATTCAGTTGTTAGCCTCACAAATGGTCAACTAAGTTGGAGGGTTTGACTTATTTAACCATTTGCAAGACTAAAAATTGAGAAATAAACGCATTTTACCGAAATTTACAACCATTGTAGCGTGTTGATGGCAAACACAGTTTTTAAATGTTTGGCCCGAGATTCAGTAACGGCAACACTAGCAATAATATCTATGTAATTTTGGCACATTTTTGGCGAAAACCTATCTTAATTTTTCTAGATTAAATTGGAACATAACGTTGAGTAAAAAAAGCACAAAAAAATCTTATTGTTTCTGCCTATCGGACCTCCTCAACCACAATGTAGAGGTTCGATTATCTGCCTTCTATCTGCCCATAACGACTGTCAAAATATGTACAAGTAACAGCAGGGACCAACGGCTTCACGTGCTTTCCGAGGTCAAAAAAGTCTCAGTCTGTAGATAATAGATGGTTGCAAAATATTTGACTGCCAGATATGATATGGCCCTCCAACCTGGTGACAACATACTGAAAATATTTGTCGCTGGCAAAGTCGAGGTAAAACGGCTTAGAGGCAGAAGTCCTACACGTTTGTCTGACTAAATTCGATCCTCGTTGAAGATTTAAGCCTCAGAAGCCATGAATGTTGCTGAACGTAGGAGCAAGTGGATAAACATAATGACGGAGAAAGTTTTGAAAACATGATGTGGTCACGACCTTCAATATTGGGGATTCGATGAAAGGAGGAGTGGTTTATACCTATCTATAGTTCTAACCCTTGAGCAAGCGTGGGGATTAATGCTCGAGTCTTCTCTGTTTGAGAAGAGGCCTTTGCCCTACAGTGTCAGAGTTACAGGCTGGTATTATTATTATTAAAGATGTAAGGTCTACATAATTATGAACAAAAAAGAGAAACAGATAAATTTGTACCTTGGGATCTAAGGCTGGTTTTAGAATCACGCTGACCGACGCTGACCGTCAGCACTGACGGTTGTCGCGAACCTCAGCGTGACTCTAAAACCATTCTAAACAACTATACAAGTGACAGTCTATCAACGAAAGCGATATTTAAAACGACTAGACCTAGAGCCTGAACTGTCATTCGATGTCAGCAATGGCGATGATCAAAATACCAAATGTAAGGGATTGATCACGTGTCATTTCGATAGCGGCTAATTCCCTTAAATTTTTAACATTTTCCGAACCGCTATCGCCACGCTGTCTTCGATAGAAAGTCACACTGACCGACGCTGACCCTCGGCGCTGATGGCCTTTTGGCTTTTACCACGTGGTATGAAGTTACAGGCCAGGGATGGTGAATTGATAGCAAAAGTCCAGGGTAGCACGCGACGAAATAATTCGGGCACGCCAACATCATCAATCTTTTTAATGTTCATACTTCTGGGATACATTTCCTCTCTGTGAGAGAGGGAACCTGGGCTATTTGTTAACTCCGACTTAGTAAGATAACCCAGGGCCTTATAATACCAAACACTTAACTCTTTAGTTGCATACACGCGGTTGAATATAATTTATATCGTACACACTTAGCCGCGTTAGCTGCTAACTCGGAGTTAGTAAGATAACCCCGGGTGGCGTTGACGGGACTTAGTCAACATTCTTTGTCGGCATGTTATGACCACATTCGACATTATTTTACAAAAAAATATATATATATGAGCATTAAATATGTGGGTGTACCTAAACTGTGGTATGTGGTAATTAGGAAATAATTGATTTACTATTGTTAAACACCAGGTCTCATTCAGGTTTCATCTCATTCAATTGAGGAGACTGTTATAAGTCTATGTAAGTACCAAGTACCAATTAATTGGCAGTTGGCACTTTATAAACAAAAACAATGCCGCATAAGTTAAAGCTCAACAAAAAAATACTATCTTTGTCCGTCCGTCTAACGTGTTTTTCTGAGAAACCGTTGAACACATAATTTCATCAAAAAGAATAATGATGAAAATAAACTACATTTTGCTACAGGAATACTAATACAGATTGTTACTATCTTACAAAATATGAAATATTTAAATTGCGAATCTGTGTCGCAAAGAAAATGGCGGTAAAGTTTTATCAAGCCGCGGGATAAGCAAAGGTGTTTTAATATAATGCCAATGATGTTTTAAATTCTTGGCGCTGCTGGACATGTACAGCCTACTTTGTGATTTTAATAAGGAGCTTAGGAATCTGACATTTAAAAGAATTTATAGTTTATAAAAGTTGATTGTGAAATCATAATTATTAGATGACGTCATGACTATATATGTTTCAAGGTAGTATAAGTTATTAAAAGTAAAATTAACACATTCCCAAGTTCATAATTATCGTAATAAAACAAATTTAAAAACCTTGTTTCAATATTCAAATGCTTAGAAGACACTTAAAAAAATATCGTACCTACAAAATTATTTAAAAAACAAAAATAAAATAATTCAATTTGGCACAAAAAGAGTCCACGTACAAAAAAATACGAAAACTAAAAAAAATACGAACTCACCGTCAACCGTACATTTCGGGCAAAGCCAACACTAAATAAAAATAAAGTTTATAAAAATAATCCTACAGACCTTTAACACGTCCGTACACATTGGCACACAAACGAAACTGAACGATATCGCTGTGAGAATCGATTACGAATCGACCAAACAGGTTGTAGTTTAATTATGTGGCATTATGATGAGTCTGTTAGGTTAGACTGTTGCCTGCTGGCAGATTTTAAAACGATGTTCGAAAAAAATATGGCGCGGATTCGTAGACAGATTTTTTCTTTTGCAGGAAATATTTTACATGGGTTCTGTAGGTGGTGTAAAATTTAATACGGTAATATCTATCTTTTTGTTCTTTACGCAGATTCATAAAAAAATATTGGGCACGAATTTTTCATTTGTCACGTTAACAAAAAATAAAGACGATACAGTGCGTTGAAATTTCATGTGACGTCACGTTTCAGTATACATTTTACTCAAAAGTGAAGTCACACGCCCCCACGCGCCTACTGAACTTTGATGCGCTTTATCTTTGTCAATTTTTGTTGATTTGAAAGCAAAAGATACGTGTCCAATATTTGTATCTACTAACTAAATAGAATTATTATTATTTTACCCAGGAATCATCACTATTCTCCGCGAAGATGTGATGGACACTGGACAGTGTGTGAATTTGTTGAAAGTCATTGGCGTAGGGACGAGTTAAAAACTAGAAAATCAATCAGTAGGTAGTAATAGAACTTTCAGCCTAGATATAAGAGGAATGAGGAGTCGGAACAGCTATATTGTAGCATTGAGCACCCTTGATCACTTATAGGTTACTTATAGGTTCACTTAAACTAATTAAAAATGGTATTAAATCAAAACCTCGTAAAGATATTGTAGATCTATCAGTTGAACATAGTGTTGAACAGTCTTGGGTTGAGCTGGATAAGCATGTTATAGTGTGCGTTTACAGACCTCAAATTATAAAAACTACACTACATTTGAGGTATAATAAGAGCAGTGGTAACCGAGTGATAACGGCCCCGACTTACGTAGGTCGTGAGTTCGAACCCAGGCAGGCGCTTTACTTTGTGTAAATTATTTCAACACCACTGTTCTTAAAACGGTGAAGGAAAATATCGTGAGGAAATCGGCATATCCTAGAACCAAAAATTTGAAGACGTTTGACATTCACCAACCCGCACTGGACAGCGTGGCGGATTAAGGTTAAGATTATTGCCTGTGTCCCAGCAGTAAGAACATTATAAGGCTAATGATGTGATGATGAGACTCTATATTTGAGTCAATGATGGAAGAAGTTTTGGCAAAACTTGCAACTGGAATTAAACTAGTCATAACCTGTGATGACTTTAATATAAATATTCTAGAAAATAACTCAGACAGCAGTAGATTATTAAATCTCTTCAAATCATTTAATTTGTCACTTGTGTTTATGGAACCAACCCGAAAAACTGTGACTACTGCTACATGTATTGACAATGTTTATTGTTGCTGCGACTACTTAGACAAAGCCATTACAAATTGTTTGCCTACGGATCATAGTGGGCTACCTTTGAGTCCAACATACCAATACAACAAGTGCAGACTCAATCCAGACCAATAACATCCGGTAAATGAAATAATTTTAACAACATCTTAATTAGTAAGTTATGTGATCAAGACCTCACAGTGAATGATGGTAATATTTTGTTTAAATATGTTTTCTCAGTACTTCAACAAGAGTTCAATAATAATTTTAAGAAGAAAACCAAAACTATTTGCCCTATGTTTTTATTCAGCGACTACTGGCCACTGAAGGACTCAGGAAAAGTAGAGAAAGACTTTACGAGTTGAATGGCCACATTAACACTGAAACTTCTAATAAGTTTGTTGCTACTTATTCAAGAATTTTTAGAAATACGTGTAAAGTAACTAAGGCATTACACATTGGCGATGAGGTTAAATTCGCAGAAAATAAAATCAAGACAGTTTGGATAATTATAAACAATGAAACCATGAAACGAACAGTAACAAAAGAAATAATACTGATTACACGCTTGAAACTACGCATGGACTTATTAGAGATAACAAAAAATGTGCTCAAGAGTTTGTAAATTTCTTTACCAGCATCCCAATTAAAACTATTGAAACCTTAAATTCTTCGCCCTCGCTTGCTTCTGGTTTATTAAATGCTAACGTTTTAGCTTGTCCGACTGAAATTAACTTTATACATATAAACCCAATAACACTAATAAAATCTTTAAGCAAATCAAGATCAAACTGACCGAAGATCTACGGGGAATGTCCATCAATGTTTGTACCTTCATTATGTAAGCCACGTTAATTAAAAAGATAAAATTAAAGCCCGGCTTCATACGATGTGCCGTACGCGAAAAACGACTGACTGAGGGATCAGCTACGGCCGTTGCCGCCCGCCATTTCCAAGTTGGCGAAGGGGCAACCGCAGACCAGGGCGGCGTGGCACGGTGCGATGGGACGGCTGGTGAAGCGCTACCGCGAGATGTGGGCCCTTGTATTCAGCATGCGCACCCTGCGCGTACTCCTGGAGCGCGCGCCGCGCGGCCTCAGCGCGCATACCGCCGCGCCGCTGAGGACCTGTCTGCCGCTGTTCATACACCACGTGCCAGACTGGCACATCTTGTTATTAAAACAGTCAAAAGTACACTTGAGAGTATAATTGTTATTTATTTATAGTCTTCAGAGAATTATAACACTGATTCACAAACTGAATTCATTATAATTTTATTAGTAATACGTGGATAAGAATATAATTTATAAAGCCAGGCTAAAATATGGCCTTCAAATTTCGCAACCAAAACTAAACTAAAAACTGACGCCGGCTTTTTCCTCGTCCTGTATCTTCTCTTCTGAATTTCAAATTCAAAATCTCAATTATATGACCAGAACGAATAAAAACGGTTTACAGAGGGGGCAGTCTGCCACTGCCCTTATTTTGAAGATAATCTACAACGAGCTTATAGAATGTCTAGTCCATGGTATGTTATGTCTATGGCTTAGGAAAAATGAATTGGACAGACAGATGTCAATTCAGATGAAAATGTCAGAGTATAAAATATTCTAAGATTTTACAAATTAGCGATAAAAATTAAGTTGTGGATATCAAAATAATCAAAGATAACTAAAATTATGCTTTTCAGGTGCTACGAGTAACAGTATCAAAGAATACATAAAAGTGAGTCACATGAGTTGAAACAATTTCAAAGATAAAAAGGTGTGGTTTATAAAGTATTATAAAATTTAAATCGATTAAAAGATGTGGATCTGTACAGCTCAATACCACAATTATTCAGACTGTAGCACCGTACTTACCTTTAAATTTAATTTGTGTGTAGATCAAGGAGTCTTACCGGATCTAATAAAATATAGTAAGCTTATATACCACTTTTTAAATCCGGGGACAGTAAAGACACAAATAATTATAGACCAGTATCGGTGCTGCTGGTTTTCAGGAAGATATTTAAAAAGATAATGCTAAATCAAATGCTCATTCATTTTTATACGAATAACATCCTACACGATAAACAGTATGGTTTTACCAAAGGTTTGTCTTCGATGCGTGGAAAGAGGCACAAGATGCCGTTGGTGGATTTTGCGGCTGTCGAAAGCGTATGATTGCGTTAATCATGAAACATTACTTTTGAAACTTGAGCATTACGGGCTAGGCCAATCAGCGTTAAGTTTAGTAAAATCCTAATTAAATGATAGACGGCAATTAGTTCAAATAAACGGTGTCAATTCGTCGAGGTTAACCGTGGTGGGAAATGAGGGTACCCCAGGGTTCAATTTTTGGGTCCTTTCTTATCTTAGTCTACATTAACGATTGACCCCATCTATTGAAAAAAAATCTAATCATGGTGTTATTTGCTGATGACACTTCTTTGATTTTTAAGATAAATAGACTAGATAAATAGACGGCTAATATTTTAGTTTTACATGCTAAAAAGACAAACTAAATAAGGCGTAAAATTTGCCTAGCTGAATTTCAAAAGTACTGATTGTGACATTATATTTATTTATTTATTGGCCTATCTACAATTGTTACACTGTTTATTCCAATAATACAAGCAATATGATACAAGCATAGTATACAATATGATGCGATAGACACAGCATGCAAAAACAAAATTATAACATTCATAAAATTACAATAAAAGTGCAGAAATAACACTTACAACAACTAGTGGGTAGTTTTAGAAACACAATAGGTACAAAGACGACAAGAAAAAAAAAAAATGGTAGTTACTTTTGATGGATTTGGATTATTACACAGAGAGAAGCTAGAATTCATCGACAAAACGGTTTTCCTGGGGATCACGCTAAACTTAAGGTTACAATGGGGTCCTCATTTAATATCACTTGCAGGGCGGCTAAGATCGGCATCTCATGCTGTTAGAAAAATTCGTCAGTTTACTGATGTAGATACCGCGAGGCTAGTCTATTTTAGTTACTTTCATAGTATAATGTCTTACGGTATCTTACTATGGGGAAGGGCTGCAGACATTGATTCAAATTTTATTCTGCAAAAACGAGCCATTAGAGCGATATACAATCTTCGCCGGCGCGATTCTCTAAGAGAACTACATCATGACGGTACCTTGCCAATATGTTTATGAAAGCATCATGTACGTTAGAAAGAATTTACATCTTTTTTGTAAAAACGGCGACAGACAAAATTACGTTACTAGAAATAATTAATTGAACCAGGTGTCAGGCTGGCAAAAGTAGCATCATCTTTTTTGCGGTACTGTATAAAATGCTACAGTAAAATACCTGCCCACATTTTAGAACTGAATGAGACGGAATTTAAAACTTGTAAAAATGCTTGGCTCAATGCTGGTCCTGCTCCGCAGCCAGGGTACCAAAACAAGTGATAAGCAGAAAAGTTTTGAAGTATTGTTGGACCTGCTGAAGACTGTAAGAATATATTTGTAATGTATAAGCTCAATTTCTTGTAGTATTATCTGCACAGCACATGTGTGAGTACTATGATCCGGCTGTAAATCTACCATTCACTGTACCTATGTATCGTTCGTTGACTTTTGTGTGCCCTGGCAGTTGAGTGCGTCATGCTCTCTATAATGTCTCTCTGGTGGTGGCACATGTGATGGATCATTAAATTCCCTTCATGATGGTTGAGCTGAGTGGTGCCGATCCATGCGTCATGTTCGTGAACGGGAGCTACCAGTTGGGATTGGTTGTAACTTAGGTGCCTCGGCCTGTTATTGTATTTTTTTATTATTTGTTACTCTAGACACTTTTACGTGCACGTCTTTTTACATCGTTCTCACATAGATGTAATTTTTTCAAAAAGAATGATGTAACCAAAAACTTCTTATTAAAACTGATGGAAAAGTGTGTTCATGGAGTTTCTTGCAAATTCTCCTCCACTAAGACCCTTGCGAATTTGCAACTAGAGTCATCTTATTTTTTTTGTTTGACAATTCAAAGGTATCTCTAAGGTTTATTTGAAATAAACTATTTGAATTTGATTTTGATTTTCTTGTAGCACTCAATAAATGAAACTTAACAAAGATTAAGGTAATATCATCACTTAATAAAGCGCAGTAGTGGCCAAGTGGGGCCAACAGTAACAAACATCCATCCAAACTTTCGTATTTATAATAATTATTAGTAAGATAATTTATATGATTAAGGATTGGGATTAGTCAGTACTCAATCACGTAATTAGTTTGCGTTACGCAATTAGAACGAATGAAAAGCCTATGTGCTTTTCATCCGTATTCAAGACTATAATCTATCTCTGTGTCACATTACATCCAGATGCGTTCAGTCGATCTGGCGTGATTGAGTGACAAACATCCATCCATCCATCCAAACTTTAGCATTTACAATATTACTAGCTTCTGCCAGCGGTTTCGCCCGCGTGAAAAGTGTTTCATCATCCCAAGGGAACATTATACCGGGATGAAAAGCCTATATGCTACTCCAGACCTAACATAACAACATCTATCCATCCGTCCATCCTAACGTTCGCATTTATAATATTATAAGTAAGGATTATGATGCAATGTTCAATATTTCAAAATGACAATCCAACATCTCCGTTCGAAGGTTTTGTCATCCACCTACGGATCGCCAAGCCCCTTCTCTCAAATGTCAAAGTTCAAGGGCAAATGGCCGCAAAATGTCAAACTATTTAATAATATGTGAATAGATATTAGGTGTAGACGCTAAAGTCGGTTTTATATACCTTAGGTTTCGTGCTAATCTGGTTGTCTTTTTATTATTATGTCATTTATTCAGTTTCCATACATATTTGTTATATTTTTAAATATTAGTCCATAAAAATAAAGTATCATAAAAATATAAAAAATAGTAACCCACCGGTATCGGTTACAGGGTTCTTTTCTTTCTTTCTTTATATTTGTTACATTTTTAAATATTAGAATATAAAAAAAAAAATAGTAGCCCACCGGTATCGGGAACAGAGTCCAAGCCAGTCAGGGCTCCTGAGAGAGGAACATCCTAACGATACGCGCCGTGTCTACGAGTACCTCTTTCTGGACAAGCCCTTGATTCAACTGCTCAATGAGAACCTCCTCAGGTATTCGTAGAGGCTCTTGGCTATTATGCCATTGGTCGTCAAGACTATCGGCACAATGACTGCTGTATTCGCATCCCACAAGTCGACAACCTCGGAGCCAGATCAAAATACTTAGTTTTCGTTTCTCTCTCAGCCTTCACGAGGATTTCGTCATGGGGGACCGCTAAATCAACAATCCTTGTGCGACGCTCTAGTTGGTCTATCACTAACATGTCGAGCTTGTTGGCAACAATAGTTCTGTCAGTGATTATATACCGATCCTATTAATACAATATGGCATTGCCATTTTCGAGAACCGATTAAGTTGGTTTTTATCTTCTCTATACAATGCTTTCCTTGGCGGTTTGCCCTATTTTAACATGATTTATTGTTTGACCTTGCTTGTGTATGTGTGTCTGGCAACTAGTAATCGATTTTCAAGAACTTCCTGGCATCTGAAATCTTTCCTCCATCTTGAAACTTGGCGTACTTATGTAACTTTGGTTAAAATAAAATGGCAATATGGATCCTACCATAAGCGTAAGGGACAGATGTATACAAGTCATATTCATTTGTACCTTGCCCATATTGGAAATAACTTTGCTCTAGGAGTTCACGGTATTCATGGCTCCCGGTCTCATGATGGATCCGAGAGGTGACCACCTGAACCAGACGACATAGCACCATCGTGTTTGGGCTCATTGGATTTGTATTGACAACCGATATTACATTTCATAATTTCTAGTCCATTAAAAGCTTGTTTTAAAAAGATGTTTTACTTTTAATTATTCTTATTTATTATTTATTTATTATACGCTTTATTGTACACCATAAAATACATTAATAAAAAGAAACTTAAGTCTAATACACATACAATGGGCGATTCTTGTGGATATCCTCATGGAAACATATAGGCTAACTGATTTTCTACAAGTAACATACACGGTGCCGAGACGTGGACGCTCACACAGGAGGCTGTGTATAGGCTTCGAGTTCCACAGAGAGCCGTGGAGCGTTCCATGCTTGGCATACGGCTAATAGACTGAGTTCCGAACGTTGACATCCGAAGACGTACGAAGGTTTCCGACGTTGGAAAACGAATTTCGGAACTGAAATGGCGTTGGGCAGGACACCTGGCAAAGCTCGGTGATGATAGGTGGAGTAAAGTGGAGACCGAATGGCGTCCAAGGACTAGAAGAAGAAGTATTGGTCGTCCAGCGGCGAGATGGGCAAATGACGTTGTTGCTATTGCGGGTTGAACCTGGATGAGTTTGGCACGGGAACGTGGTGATTGGTACGAGAAGAAAGAGGCCTATACTCAGCAGTGATGATGATGAACATACGGGTTCCTCACGATGTTTTCCTTTTCCGTTGAGTTTGTTTAACTTCTGTCATCATCACTGACTCCCTTTTATTTCATATACCTTCTCAGTCAGCTATCCATCTTTTCTTTCGCCTTTAACTTCTGTATCTATTTTAAAATAATATTTTAAAAACCCATACCCACGTTTAAATAATAAATTGAAGAACTATGTTCTTTCTCTAACTTAGAAATATACATAACTAGCTTTTACCCGCGGCTTCGCGCGCAGTGAAGCCATTTTTTTTTATATATAAAAGGCGTCCTATGTTACTTCGAATACCTCCAAGAATATATGTACAACGTTTCATGATGATCGGTTCAGTAGTTTTTGCGTGAAAGCGTAACAAACAAACTTACATTCACATTTATAATATTATAGTATATATAGTATAGATAAGTATATAACATCATGCGTGTATGCCCCAAAGTGTTCGCCAATTATGTTTAAGTCAAAGAATCTGTGTTGCCCTGCCGGAGTCTGTATTTCCCGATAGCTACAACCTAGGGGTCTTTAAGACAAGATTGCATAGGTTACTTCTAGGCAAGCGTGCTTCACCGTCGACCACATTATCACTTACCATTAGATGAGATAGTTGTCAAACGCGAGCTTATATATAAATAAATAAAATAAAAAGTCAAATGCAATAGGGACGAACCTATTTTTATCAACCGGGCACAAATTCAGACGCCCGGAGTCATTCCAGATATCTTTCTACAATTACTGAGTAATTCTAGAAATCATTTTCATATTGCTGTAGACAAATATACTATTTTAACTGTGGTGTGGATCCAGGTTGATAATATTAACACTGCCCAACCCGGTTGCCGAAACCAGGACTTCATCAAATAAATAATTAAATTTCGCTTAAATTTTTAACTAATCTTACTTCTTACTAAAGTTTGGATGGATGGATGTATGTTTGTTACTCAATAAAACCAGAACGGCTGAACGGATCTGGATGAAATTTGGCACATAGATAGATTATAGTTTGGTATAGCACATAGGCTATTTTCAACCCAGCATAATGTTCCTTGGGATAAGAAAACGCTTTTCAAGCGGACGGAGCCGCTAGCAGAGGCTAGTTTATATATATTTTTTTTTTATTTAAAAAGTCCTTGATATAATTTGATTTTTTTATTAATGTTATTTTACTTATCGATTTTTTTTTCTTTTTAATAAAAATTATCCTTTGTTACTTCTAATACCTCCAAGAATATATGTAGAAAGTTTCATGATGATCGGTTCAGTAGTTTTTGCTTGAAACCGTAACAAACAAACTTACATTCACATTAATAATATTAGTATGAAATATTGGTTTTACTTAAATGTTTTGTGTATTCCGGCCATTTTTTTGTATATTTTTTATAAACATAGTATACGGACTAGAAGAGTGCAATTACACACGCATACCATAGACTATGTTTAAATAACCATAGAGCAAAGCTCTAAGCGCCGGCGCCATTTTTTGTTGCCACCACTTTTTTGTCAGGTCTGGTATGTAACAGGTTAAAATTAGGTACCGGTTGTTGGCTGATGTCATCACTACATTCTTCATGTTATATCCGTCTGGTTTCTAAATGTTACCGTCAATTCTTATATCTGCGATCGTCAGAAATATTAGCCAATTAACTTATTTAAGTAATTATAATATTTATTAGTTTCTGTCCGTGGCTTCGTCCGCGTGAAAAATGTTTTATTTGACTATACCGCGATGAAAATGTTAGACCATAATCTGTTTCTGTGCAAAATTTCATCCACATCCATTCAGCTCTTAAGAAGTGAAAGTGTATCAAAAAAACAAACTAATAACAATTATAATATTTTTAGAATAAATTCTTATTTTTGTCTTTAATTTTTATAAATCTGTTCCTCGAATGATTAACAGATTTTTTATAGCAAAATCTACTGAAAATACAAGTTGGAAAGTTGAACTGATTCAACTTTCTACCTCTTCTTTAATAGGTACCTCATTGCTGAGGATCGTGGTCACTGGACACCACCTTTAAGGTTCCCCTAGTCGACGGCACGAACTATTTTGTGCGCGCGGTTAAAATGCATGCTATCTCATCCGACAACTCGTGCGAAAGAGATAGATGCTGTGATGAGCAGTAAGAAGCTAGTGCGCGTACGAATTAGCACTTTTGCAGATTTTTATTGAAATGGATGATGATTTAGGACGAAAACGAGCGCGCGAAATTTTATAAACAGACCTTCGGGAGTCTAGATGTCCTGCAAAAACGACTAAATGTATATTTTCAAAATAAAATTATTTGCATTGTTGCAACTAATCTATCCCTGCATGGAGGCCGTTTTGCAATTTTCCTTCTTCTTATTGTATTTATTTCCGCCCAAAGATGCGTCAAAATTAGTTTTGAAATATGGAACTTTCGACACCCATAACTTTTTTTTTTACTTTTCTGTTTCCATACAGGGCTAGCTACTATAATGGTGAAACAAATTGTTATCATTTTTTATTTTGAACGTACATCGTCAAACAGTGGAGTAATCGCCAGACTACGATTGTATGGAAGAATTATCGACTAATGTAACCTTAATGTTACAATCTGCCGCCATTGACACCGGTCCAAAGAGCTCAAAGAGAAGTCTTGGCATAAAATTTTAAGGCATAATATCGCTTGGCATAGTATTTTGCATAAGTTTTATTACCATAATTATTAATACTTACTGTCGCATAGCAATACTTTGGCATAATGCAAAGGTTAGCATAACAGTCTTTTGGTCTATTTTTTTGGCATAATTTGGAGTTACATACATTTTTAAGGCATAACATTTTTTGATTTTGAAAAAACAACTAATATATGTGAAGTACTTACATTATTTATTATAATTTGGGAATTACTCTATTGGATTGAGTTAAGGTGCGGTGGGGTTGGCCCCTGGGCCACCCTTGACCCGCGAAAATGATTGGTTTTATATGAGTTATATCGTTAATATCTTATTCTTTATAAAATTATGACTCATTATTATTAAGTCAACAGTATTTATGCCTAATAATATTATGCGTAATGATCATTATGCTGAATTTCACTATGCCAATGTAAATTATGACTACATATTTTATGCTAATCATTATTAGTAAACCCTCAAAGATCCATAATCATCACGTATTTTTTCACTTGATCAGACCATAGGCGACCAGCCTCGTGCTCTCGTTCCTTCGGTGCTGCCAATAATGACCAGAGGCATTAGACAACTGACATTCTATCGACGGTAGCGTCGCGATAGCGGTTGTTCGTAGCTGTACGCATTTGTAAGTTTTTCTATAAAGTTTAGTGCGTATGGTTGAGATGCCCACCATTACCGATGGCGCATCGCCGTACGTCTTGTAGTCCGATGATGGATCGGCCTGGGTAGAATTGATTATGCAATTCCATGGCATACTCCCGAAATGCAACCGATAAAAAACCGACAAGCTGGCAACTCGGCGATGATGTTCAAGGCTCTGGAGCCTTGACTCGACCAGTGTCTTATTGCCGATGAGCCTATTGGCCCGATTTAAAATGTATGGGTATGTCAAACGCTATCGAAATGTCACGTGATCAATCCCTTTCATTTTGACATTTCAACTATCGCCGTCACTGACATCGAATGACGCTGGTGTAAAGTGAGTTCTTCAAAATGTCAAATATCACCGTTTTGTTTCCTTTTAGCGCGAGTTTATTGACTACATTTTAATTGTTGTTAAAATTTTCGAAATACAAGCCGATAAAGATAGTTTTTTTTTTGTTTATGTTTCTGAAAAATGTATTCTCCTTTCTTTAATAATATCTCTTTCAATAATGCAGCATACTCGATATTATATTTAATCGCACTTCTACGACATTAGAAATGATTTTCCGTGGGCGTAAAAACAACTTTTATCAGTTATATTTAAGGACCTTATTCGCCAGTAGCGCCAGCTGGTAGAATCTAGCTAGAGCCTCTTGTCAGCGGTCCACTTTTCACTACATCAATGCAATTCACAGCAAATGCCAAGAAATACGGAAAGGTCGCACAGAGAATTACGAAAGGATTAGAGTCGTCTTCGTCGTCTCAGGGTGACTGTAAGGTCATCAGCCGTCATTTTCCTGGTTTTCTCGTGACTATTATAATTGCTGAGTTGCCATCGATAGAAAAACTAACAAGGTTCGATTTAATTGATGTCTCATTAATTTTTATTATTGTTTGTTTGACATTTTGCAATTAAGTAGGTTTACGTAAAACATAACATCACGCCTATTTTCCCCGAAGGGCTAGATAGAGGAGCCGTGCTAAACCGTCCTGCCGCACTTCGAAGCCTGGCTGAAGAGAGAGGAGCGCATCTCCTACAGGCTCACTCAGATACTAACCGGGCACGGTTGCTTCGGTGAGTACCTGAATAGGATTGGGCGAGAGACAACGGCAAATTGTCACCGTTGCGGAGGCGTCCTTGACTCTGCACAGCACACGCCTGAGGAGTGCCCGGCGTGGGCCTCTAAGCGGCAGGTCTTGGTCGCTAGGATCGGGCGAGACCTGTTTTTGCCAGCAGTGGTGAGGGCCATGCTGGCCGAGACAGAAATTTCGAGAGAAATGCCTCCTTCTGTGAGACCGTGATGGTCCAGAAGATGACTACCGAGTATAATCTTGAGAGCCCCAAGCAATACAAAGGCCATAAAACAGATTAAAAGAGTACAAATAAGCAATTTAAAGCATTATTATATAGTTATTAAGGCTTATGTGACATACATATGCTGAACTGAATGGTTTTTGGGTTATCATTAATCTTTAAGCTTAATATAATAGTTTACGCAATGATCATATAATAGGGGTTATTAAAACACGAGCGTGGGTTTATCACATGAGGCGAAGCCGAGTTTGATAACACGCGAGTGTTTTAATACCTAATTATAAATGCCGTTGCATACACTATTTTATCTTCACTCATACATTTGAAATAAAACAAAAAGTGGAAACGGAAAAAATATGTGGTATGGCGGGCAATATAAATTCTCATCAGCGCGCGCCTCCATAGACATAACACTACTTTTCGACAGTAAATCAAGGAGCCCATAAGCGCCAATAAATTAAAAACTAAAAGTGTGCTATAAAAATTTAAAAGTTATTTTTTAAATTTATATTTGTAACATTACGTTGTGAGTGTAGATAATAGTACATTACGATATTAGTGCGTTATGATGGTTATAACATGCGAGGCGGAATTTCAGCCCGAGCCGACGGCGAGGGCGTAATTGAGCCGAGCATGTTATAACCAATACGCACGTATATCGTACGACGTTTTTTAACACATTTGCGAGGAAACAAAAAAAAAAAAACATTTTATATTTTGTTCATTTCTAATTATTAAAACAGTTAGTGAAATTACAATTATTAAAATGATACGTAGTTGTAGTTGGTTTTTTAATTATGTTTTTATTATTATTATTACTATTCATATTTACGTCACTATTTCTCATTTACGTCAATGACCTCCCACGCGCACTAAAACATGAATGTGTCTTGTTCGCAGATGACACAACTATAATTTTGGACTGTAAAAATATAGATACATTTAAAACGGATATATATAAAACATTAGAAGACGTAATACAATGGTTAGATTTAAATAAATTAAAAATAAATATAGAGAAAACTAAATTCATAAACTTTAAAACCTACAAGAGTAAAAACCTCGATTTAAATATAAGTTATAACAATTCTGTCATTAAGCAAATACACAGTGCAAAATTCTTAGGTATTACTCTCGATACACATCTATCATGGAAAGAACACATTGATAGTTTATGCATGAAAATAAACAGGTTTGTTTTTGCACTGAGAAAGGTAAGAGATGTGACGAGCAGACAAACCTCTATAATGGTGTATCATGCATACATATGCTCTATTATTCGGTATGGCATAGTTGTTTGGGGAAATTCCTGTGATATTGCGAGAGTGTTTATAGCACAGAAAAAATGCATTCGAGCACTATATGGTATGGAGTGGTCAGATTCATGCAAACCAATCTTTAAATCTAAAAATCTACTAACTGTACCCTGCATATACATTTACGAAGTAGCAAAATTTGTTAAATACCATAGTTATCTTTTCACCTTCAACGACAATACATTTAAGCGTAAAACAAACCACCTTCCTCTAAAAATGCCTGTGCCTAAGCTAGAATTGTTTAGAAAAAACTGTTCATATATGGCACCTCTCATATATAATTCTCTGCCCAAAGGAATGACTGACCTGCCGTATGAAAAGTTCTGTAGTGCCTTGCGAAAATGGTTAATTGAAGAGAGCTTCTATAGTCTCAAAGATTTTCTAAATAAAAGCAAATGCCGATTTGGTGCCCACTAAGCTACTGACTCATCCCTATGTTTCTGACTTGGTTTTTCATTCACTCTAAGTCAATTCAATTTATTGTAATTCAAGATTTACCTAGATCTAATACTCGTCTCTGTACTCGTGTCATTGTATATTAAGTATTATTTTGCATGCCCAAATGAGGGTGAAATATGTTATGTGCTACACCTACAAAACTGTAAAATCTTTTGTACCACCATATTTCTGGCAAATAAATGATTTATTATTATTATTTATTATAATGTCATTGTTTTGTGTTAGGGTAAATGTTGGAGACGACGAAACTTCTTGAAAGGCGGCAGAAGAGCATTGTAATTCGTCATTAGTTGTAAATAAAAAAATATCCTCAGTAGAAGTAGAGGGGCGCGGCTCAGGGCAAAACTTCTGCGTTTGTGGCTCCAAGTTTATTGCCTGAGTTATTTTGGCACTTATATTTGCTTTGTTTTGGATGGAATCTTCTACATAAGATTCTGCTACTGCGTTAGAACGCCACCCGCCATGCCGCTTTAAAGTCAATATATCAGCTCCCGAATCAGCAAGTAATGTAGCTGACGTTCTTCTGAAACTGTGCCCTGTATAACAATCAGCGTCCGGCAATCCTAAAAACTTGGCGACTTCCTTTGGCATGGCACCGAATTTATTTATGCCAATAGGTTGCGCAGTACATTTACCTTTTTGGTAATTCTGAAAGAAATGATTATTTTTTGCCTTAGTCGTACGCAGAGCTTCATATTTTTTGACCACGTCATAAAATGGGCCGTTGATAATAAAAGATCGGGGTATTTTGTTTTTAGTGTTTGGGATTTTAATTAAAAGCATTTTGCCTTGAGTTTCAATGTCATTTGTGGTAATATTGTGAAGCTCTTGCCGTCTAAATGCACCATTAATACCAAATATTAACGCAACCTGAAAAGAAATAAAAATGTGTAAGATAAGGTATAGGTACTTAGCTTACAGATGGTCGTTAAAAAATATGTCAAAGAGTATGTACAGTAGGTAGATCAATACATAAAATAAGGAGGCAAACTGACCTTAGTTGCCAGGTACTGGCTATCTGGAGCATCTCTTAGAAACTTTTCGACGTCATTTGATGACAGTACCTGAGATTTTTTCTTTATAAAACCATCAGAGCGTCTCTTTAAAAATGCAATGAGATTTGAATATAAATTAATATCGACACCATTTTTCATCTTGAGGGTACACAACGAGCTAGGCTTATATTTACTAGCTAGTTCATTAAAATACGCCAAAACTACATTTTCGGAAAATGACTTGGCATTTTTCATGTTTTTCCACTTCAAAAAATTTTCATACGTGGTTATGTATCTGTCTTTGGATATTGACGGCAGCAAGCTGTCGCATGCGGTTCGCGCTTCTGTTAGTATATCCGGTGGAGTTGAAGTAATATATGGCTCTTCTTCATTATTGAAAGTTGTCATATTTAAATTTTCACAATACAAGTACAAAGAAAAGAAAATTTGAGAAAAATGGCGCGAGGATTATTTTCTGCCGTAGCTGCGTGAAAATGTTGGCAAAGACGTTAGAGCATGCAGCCAAGTTTTTAAATTACCGAATAAACTGATTTTTTTTATTTTAAATAAACTGAATCTGTGAATGCACACTGTTGCTTTCCCGCCATTTTAACAGCGCGCTAGCGCTGCCTACTGACTGGCGCCGCGCGGCGATTAGTTCGAAATTTGAATAGCAACAGCGCGCGAAATGGCAAATAATACTGTTATGGAATTTGTATGGACTATAACTTAACTATTTGCTTTGGTAACACACGCGTTTTTTATGACCCGCTTTACATATTTAAAACCGGTGGAAATACATCAGCTTTACGAGCAACGGTGTTAAAAAAGTCTTTATAGCACTGATTTCCTTTTTTAACCGACTTTCCAAGAAGAAGAAGGTTCTATGTTCGACTTTAGGTTTGCTTTTCTTTTTTTAAAATTTTTTTTTGTTTATTTTCACCGATTTCTCCGTCAATTGTGGATCGATTTTGAAAATACTTTTTTTGTTTGAAAGAGTATATGATTTTAAGTTGATCCCGTTGTAATTTGATGAAGATCTGATGGAAAATTTCGGAGATATACAATAGAACTCTTCAATAAATAACGGCAAATCTCTCGGGATTGCTGCAATCGCATGTCTGTTTATTGTTTGTACCATTTCATAACATAAAACCACGCCAGTACGCTCTTAAGGGGTACGCAGATGTGTTCTGGTGGTGAAAACCTTGGTACACTCTAGTTCAAAATTCATGATATTCGTGTCATCAATTCTGTCATTATAGGTACCTTACTAAACAACTTGCCTATTAGGTAGGTAAAACTAAAAACTGAAAACTAAAACAAATTTTTTACAAAAAAAAATACTACCGAAATCCAAGGTAAAACCTACCAAAGACACCGACTTACAAAAATAAAGTTATTTTTCACTTTGTAGTTTTTTTTATTTGGAAGTCGGTAGATTTTTTTGTATAAACGTTTTTCAAGCTTAATATTGATCATGACAAAGCTATTAAAGATACGCTATTCAGTTTAAGGCATCCGACATCTCTGAATGCTGCCTAATAGTTGATTTGATAACATTTATCTGTATAACTTTGGTATCAATTTTCATTATGCTGCATGATGCTGAATAACCTACGTTCTGTTCTCTTCACAGTGTATTGCACTTCAATCATAACCAGCACTTATTCAGTAGCTGAATATTTTAAGTTTTATTAGTTTTTTTAAAGCAGAAGGCTTTATAATCGAAATTGAGTAAGCTCTTTCAAGTAACTTAAAGCAATTAGCGCACTATTACCATCATTTACAGCTAATAACGTTAGTAAATATGAATAAGATAACTGAACATTGAAGATTCGTAAGCTGTTATAAATCTACGGTAGTAAATCCGCCGCAAACTAGGTATCCACGGCAAAAATATTGAGAGAAACGTCTCCAATACACATCATGGAAAAACTTGAGTGTGGCAATTCTTCGGGCTATGTTTGGCTTCGGGGTTCTCTTGCGGATGTCTTCATTTCTGATTCGATCACGCAAGAAAATACAGAGAATAGCTCTCTCTATTGCCCTTTGCATGACTTTTAGATATAAACAAATAATTTTATCTCTTTACTTCATTTCTCAAATCGATCGATTCTTCGTCAAAACAATTTATAATATCTGCGCCATACTTACGCCTGATAGTTTTGTAATACCACCAAGTTGCACATTCAAGTGGTGCTATAACTCGTTTTGTAACTCATGTTATTTACCGATACGTTTTTGATAACCCACACGTTTTTGACATTTTTCACCATTATAATTTATTACACGGCTGAGTCGATCGATTTCCAAAATACGAATATTAAAGCTGTTTTGTGAAGAAACTGAGATTTATTAAACTTCAAAATGTCCACTACTAGACAGATAGCCGTCCCTAGAATTGACGACTAGGAAGAAAAATGAGTGGTTTGCCAATTTCTTCATACAAACCTTTCTCGGACTACTACGAATATCACTACATTATTAATTCCCCCGCCGCGTGTGTCTGTCTGTTCGCGATAAATTTCCGGATTAGTCCAGCCATTCTCGAGTTTTACAACACATTTAGTCACGGATTTTTTTTTAGAGATATATAACCTAATAACAATTCCGATTAGGAATCGTAATCATACTTTGTTTTCGGTAGTGCTTACTGAGATTGTTTTGGGGAGTTTTTAAGAGATCTGTTCCACAAAAGGGGAAACAGGGATCCATATAGGCACAAAGTAATTAAGCGACGGCGCGCCGGTATAGGACAGTGAACGAAAATAAATATCTTAACTGACGGACAGTTAAGCGACGGCGCGCCGGTATAGGACAGTGAATGAAAATAAATATCTTAACTGACGGACAGTAAAGCGACGGCGCGCCGGTATAGGACAGTGAACGAAAATAAATATCTTAACTGACGGACAGTAAAGCGACGGCGCGCCGGTATAGGACAGTGAACGAAAATAAATATCTTAACTGACGGACAGTTAAGCGACGGCGCGCCGGTATAGGACAGTGAACGAAAATAAATATCTTAACTGACGGACAGTTAAGCGACGGCGCGCCGGTATAGGACAGTGAACGAAAATAAATATCTTAACTGACGGACAGTTAAGCGACGGCGCGCCGGTATAGGACAGTGAACGAAAATAAATATCTTAACTGACGGACAGTTCGGAAGTCGGTGTTTCTGTTTTCGTTTCTTCGTTTTTTGACACCGACTTCCGAAATTGAAGTTATTTTTTTACTTTGTAGTGTTTTTGTTTGGAAGACGGTTGAATTTTTGTAAAAAAGTTTTTTTCCAAAAAATTATAAATATAAGATATTAATCATCATCTGCCTAGCCTTTTTCCCAATTATTGTTGGGGTCGGCTTCCAGTCTTACCGGATTCAGCTGAGTACTAGTTTTTACATGGAGCGACTGCCTATCTGACCTCCACAACCCAGTAACTGGGTAACACGATACCCCTTGGCAAGACTGGTGTCAGTATATCAGGCTTCTGACTACCCGTAACGACTGTCAAAGATCTTCAAATGACAGCCGGGACCAACGGCTTAACGTGCTTTCCGAGGCACGGAGGAAACTCGGTATGTTGAAATGGTCACCCATCCACGGACCGACCTCGTCAAGCGTTGTTTAACCTTGAAGATCGACCCGTGCGGCTGTTATTATTTAGCCACGAGCTCCAGCTCAGCAGCTTATATAAGATATTAATATAAGCTAGAAATACTAAATAAATACAATTTAATTTATACTATCCTACTTAATCCTACTTAATATTATAAATGCGATAGTTTGTGAGGATGGATGTATTTTTGTTACTCTTTCACGCAAAAACTACTAAACGGATTTGGATGAAACTTCACAGTAATATAGGTTATACATCAGAATAACATATAGGCTACAATTTATAATGATTTTTTGTAATTTGGTCATAATATAACGATAAATATCAAGTAAGTCGGAAAAAAATCTGCCCTCTGAGAGCTATTTTCGCGTGTGCTGCCTAAACCGTTGGAGATACACAAATATAATGTACCGTAGGATTGTTTATCTTAAATAGTTCAAAATTTAAGTCCTTGACAGCATACATCTACCTTTTATGTGGAAGATCATAATAATTTGGGATTCATATAAAAATTGCATGAATATTATATTATAATATTCATTCTTTGGCGTGCGCTGAGAAAACTATTTATGTTACATAAAAATATGTACTATATGATTAGGTAGGGTAGGGTAGGTAGCTTTGGGTAGGTAGGGTAGCGTAGGTAGGATAGGGTTGAGTAGATAGGGAAGGGTAGGTGGGTAGAGTAGGTATGGTAGGTAGGTAGCCAATTGACGGGAGCGAAGCCCCGGGGGTCAGCTAGTATATAATAAATTAAATATTGGAATATGCCTAAACAATAAGTAGAAATAGATAATTGGAAAAGAATAGCGCTGTAGCGATACTGCTGCCAACTTCTGGCGACTGTGTTCGCGAACTTTGACTTTGAAGGTTAGTCGGTTGGTTGCCATCCTGATTTCCTGGAGGAGCGCATTCCACAGAAAAATAGACTGAACGAAGAACGAACGGTGAATGAAGTCAGTGCGGTGAAAAGGATATTAAATATTGTTATTTGAAAGATGTATTGAAAGTGATAATTAGAGGAATTGGGAGAGTCAAGAAATGAGGTAATAACACTAACCTTAACAATTTTCGAAAACTAACGCGAAATATTACTTTAAAACAAACCTGATTGAGAGAACTGGGTATAATCAATAATAATATCCACTGACCACTGTTTTTATCCACATCCTGCTATCCCATATCTCCAAATATAGCAAGTTGCATTTCCAAGTCGATGTTCGCCTTGACCTTTGGACTCCGTGTACCGGGCTACTTCAATTCTTCAATAATAAATACCAGTATAAACACGAAATTTTCTAACTTCCACTGATTATTATTGAATCTTCATTAATATCCGCTCGTTAGGACAATGTTGGGATTTCATATCCAAAATTCGATTCGATTGAAATACAAGGCTTCCGATGATTTAAGAGCTGTATTCAGTGCAAAGAAAAGACGATGAAGAAAAAAAAACAAAGTGCTGCATAAAGTTTGAGGTACTTATAAATAAATTCTTAACCGCTATGCGTTCAGGCAATGAGACGTGGTTTATGCATATTGCTAATTAAATTGAGAAGGCGTTACTGTAAAAACGTTAGTATTATAAAAAATAAGAAAAAGGCAAAATAAAGTGGTTTGTTATTAAGTATTATTGAATATAAAGCAAGCATGCTGAACTAATATTATTTAGGCACGGACGGATACTGCTTGGAGGAATTCTTAGCCGAATTCAAGTCAGTGGCTGGCAGAAATGAATGGAGAAAGAGCGACTTACTCTAATCTTAGGAGAATTTCTCCAAGGGGCCGCATATTATTATAATCGTCGCATTTTTTAATATGAATGAATTCCACAACAGATGTCGTACTTACAAACCACGCATAATTATTGCTTTAATAAAAGCAGATAAAAAACAACCCAATGTATTGTGTTAGGATGTTAATGCACATTTATTTTCTAGTATCGCGATTAAGGACGTACAAACACAAAACGATATACAATGCAGTGAGAAAAGCGTTGACCACAGTGGCGGAGAAACCCATACGATTGACCATACGACCTGTTCGAGGACGATGTTGACGTCAAGTTGAAGGTGCATACTGTGTTCCAGGGCGACCACGCAGGCGGCGGAGACAACAGCCTAGCTGGCGATGAGATGGAGTTAGACTCCCTGTCCAACAGCGAATTCGCGAACGAGGGTATAGTAATATATCGGTCCAGTCTAATTGTCTCTACTAATTCTGTTTATCTTGCAGAGAAACATGTTGAGGTTCCCTCAGAACAACTAGTTCTGGTTTTACCTAAATACCAAAATGATCTGCATGTTAATATGCATAAGAATCCCGTTGATCTCGTATAAAATATTGAAAATAAAATCGAAATCAATTAATCTGACTTATCACAAAATTTTACAAAAGTAATTTTGAAAAGGAAGAAATTGACAACCTTTAAGAAACGTTTTTTAAAGAATAAACCGAAGGAGATCCACACGAAATTTAAAAGAGTCTTTAGTAAGGTTTCTTATTGCACCAAAAGAAATTAAAAAAAGGCGACAGTTTACTTTTGGTTTATTATTACTTGCCCAACTCGACACAATAAAAATCTTCATATAACACATAGGTACATCCTCTAGTCTTCGCTCTCGAAGTCCAACCATCAATCTAATGATATTTCAACTTCCATCTCTTTCTCGCACTCTCATTCCGTCTCTCTCAGCCACGTTGCATTCCCTTTCTCATAGATTTACACTATAAACACGCATCCTACATTCGGCCATCCTGCTCCCATATCTGTCCCCAGATATGCATATTCTTTACACATGCCATTTTTCCAAACCTCATTCACATAGCAGCTATACACCCTCACTGGCATAACTTTCCAAATTAACCATACGTTTAATTAAATAACTTAATACTAAACCCCTTATGCTTTAAACTTTACGTATTCGTGAGGATACTGAGCAGTGCTATTTAATACAGCTAAACAATACACACAAATGAGTACCTTTTAAACAAAAAGTAAAATAAACAACAAACAAACAATACCTTCAATCATCTTTACCTGGCCATTTTTTCATGTTATCAGCTGAACTAGATGTTCTCTTTGGCCCTTCCGTGGTATCATATATTTTCTCAACATTGTATCTGTCATTTCGCTTGACCTTAGTAATCCTATAGGGTCCAAGGAATTTAGGTTTCACTTTTAGACCTGGACCAAACTGAGTTCTCTTGATTGCAACTAAGTCATCTAGCTCATATGACGAACTAGGTTTTCTCTTCTCATTATAAGCCTTTTTATTCTCATCTTGCACTTTTTAATTTTGCTGCTTGGCTTTCAGTCTCACGCTCTCTCTATTTTCATCATAACTGCTGATAACTTCTTGCTGTAATAAGGTTACCGTATCAATGTCCTCTTTACATCTCATTTTTTTTCCAACCAGTAATTAGAATGGAGTGGTGTGTATAGATCTCTGGTACCTACCAGAGATCTGTACACACGATGAATCGTGTCCAAAGAGCCCTTAACAGTACCTACTGTCTAATCTTCACATGCTGGATATCTTCTTCTTTACAATACTCTTCAAATTCCCCACTGGTAAAAGCTGTCTGTTATGATCCTAATAGGGTTACCAAAAACCTGCTGATGAAATCTTAATTTATTCAACACTTCTGCACTTGTTGTGAAATTAGTAGGAAAAAGCCATGTAAACTTAGTAAACGCATCAATCATGATAAGTATGTAGTTATATTGTTTCCTTGTTTCAGAAAATGCTATTATATGATCTAAATGCAAAGTATGCTGGGGTATTCCTTCTTTGTAAGGTTAAACCAAACGTTGATTAATAAAATTCGTTGCAAGATTAATGAAAGGAAGGACAAAATTGCTTGGACAACTATTGCTCAAGAATGCACTGAAAAATATAACGAAACTGAACATAGTGTAGCAGGGTTCTCCCCAAAATATTTATTGGAGTGAAAAAATGTTGACATTCTACCAGATGAACTGAAACAAAATATAACACATAATCATCTAATGCGAGACTGAAAAATTGACTTAGAAAATAGTATAAAATACCACAATTATAATAAACAAAGATTTAATAAAAACAGAAAACATAATGAACTAAAAGTTTGAGATACTGTATAGGTTGAAAACGGAAATCGGTTAAACCGAGAAAAACTAGATGAGTTAAAAATAGGACCTTATCAAATTGTAGACAAAATATCCAATTCAATCTGCAAAGTAAACACGGGTCACAAAAAGTCAGAGTCGAATCTCTTCCATATTACAAAACTTATTCCAGTAGTAGAGTAAAACAGTACAACTTTATAATTTAGAAAGATGGGGGGGGGAGATGTGAACAAAGTGCGTGACACTTCATTCAGTTTGTACATTTGAATTTACCGCGTAATAACTTTGATGTATAATTTATCTGAGAACTTGATTGGTTCTATGCCTCTGTGGAGGAGCGGGCTGTTATATTTAAGAATTGGTACAGCATGATAAATATAGAGATTTTACTAAATGAGAACTATATTAGTGATTAATAAGACTGATGGAACAATAGCTTTAAATGTAAAAGTTATGTATGTTTGTTGTTAGGTATGTTTGTATGTCTTTTCAGGTAAAATTAGTCATTAATTACTGTTAAAGAATGTTTTGTTAAAGTGTTAAAACTAGTTTGTGTAATCAAACAAAATTCCCTCTTTTCAGAGAAACTCAATTTTGGTTATAGTTTTACTGTTCACCATATTATCCAAGGATAATTAAAAATAATCCAATATATATATATAATACTACATATATGTTAAAATGTACCTAAATCGAAAAAAAATATTAATAAAAAGGTATAAATAAAAAAATCAAATCGAAAAGTCAAATAACCCGACTTCTTAAGAAGCGAACTAAAGACGTAAACAAGAAGAAAGTCAGGCTGTGCAGTCACATAAACTTTTCTTAAATATACATAACTACAGAAACTTTTATCTGTTGTCATATTCTGTCACGAGCAGTTTGATGTGAGCCAGTTTCGAATGCAGGTGGTTAAAGCACCGCTTCTCCTGGTTGTAGCTGGTGTCTTTAATAACGCGCGCGTACTGGTCCTCGATGCGCCGTTTTACACTCTTTACTGGCCTAGGATGCGCGCTTCGATACTCAACTTCCAGGCGTTTAAAATGGGCAAACACTTGCCAAAGACGTCTTTGTAGCGACCTGTACTCCGGGTACAACTGTTCGAACTCGTCCTTATACGCCCGGCGGATTTCGTAACTTGTGATAGCCGGATATTGCGTTTGTATCCATGATGATCGTTCAATACTTTCCAGATATTGTAAACTCTCATCAGGGACAGGTCTGGGTCCGAGATCTTTTACAGTGCTGCTGCAATTGAGGGTATAGCCATTGACCTTTTCAACATTGGTCCGCTCGTCTTCGTTATCCTCGGCCTGTCGCTCGCCGGAGGAGGTGGTGGCGTACCCTGAAGTGGGCGGAGAGGGACGGCGGAAGTGCGAGATGCGCCGCTTCTTGTGTGGAGGTTCGTCGTCGTCGGGTAGCAGCGACACGCTGGCGGCCGAGGCGCCCCGGGCCGTTATGAAACTGGATACGTGAGACGACCGTACGGTACGAGTTTTCTAAACGAACTGACGTTCGGACCGAGACTCCCGAGCTCGCGTGCGATCCTGTGACGCGCACTTCGTGTGGGCGCGCACCCACACACTCTGCTCCCTGATTGGTCGGATTATTGCGAACACCATAATTATTATTATTATGAGCCTGTTTTGTCCCAATGCAGGACTAAGGCCTGGGATGCCCTATTTTCGTTTTTCTCTATCTTATGCTGAGATAATAGTCATTTTCGATAACATAAGTTTGTAATGAATCCGTCACAATTGGAATGTTTTCTTCAGTACTTTGTTTTTTTTTTATTTTTTTTAACTGTAAATTCAAATCCGAAAAGCCTTTATTTCTAATGAGGTACATTACAGAACCATTACTTAGTTTTTTATGAATCTATATATTTATATAAAACAACAATGTTTTGTTAGCTAGACCGACTTTCGTAATCTTTCATTTGTTGGATTTATCACCGCCCGGATAGCAGGATAACTGTTGAAACATCGAAAAAATTAACGAAACAATAAAAATCTGAAGAGAATTCGTGTCCCCATACGTTTTGCGAACACAGCGCCATCCCTGACAATAAACAAAACACGGACTAATTGAACACGGCGTTGTATGCTAGTGTTCCGGTAATGCCTGTAGGGGGCGCTGTAGATTTTTCTGAAATCTGCCTGAGGTGGTACAAAATACAACGGGACAGATTTTATTATTTTTATATGTTTTTTACATATCGCATGCAATTATTTCATGTCAACTTATCACAATCACTTAATTAATAATATAAAATTTCGTCTGTGAATCATTAAAATCACCAATCAATTTGGGTTACCTTGCATAATAATATTAAATGTCAATTTGTTCCCCTTTTGGAGAATGGAACTGGTAAAGGTAGGTAGATATCATTAACACAGGTTACTTTGTGACCTTGCTAAGACGCCAGTTGCGATACGCATCTAAATCAACGCGATCAAAAGATACGACCGTTCATAAGTCGGTCGCGCCAGTATCGCGTACCGCTGTAGGTAAGTACATATCTCAGTGGTAAGTAAGTCGGTAGGTAAGTAAATGAGTTCGTTTTTAGACAATTCCATTAAAGAAACGGTATCATAGGCGGCCCTGAAAAGGGCCTTTTTTTATTACCCGACTGCCGAAGCAGGGTAATGTATATATATGTGTGTGTGTATGTATGTATGTTTGTTCCTATGTGGTGATTTTTGAAATATATACCCCTTAAATGTTTAAATGTACCTGAAACGAAAAAAAAAACAAATTAATAAAATGTTATTAATAAAAAGTTAATTCGAAAAATCAAAAAAAAAAACCCGACTGATTAAGAAACGAACTAAAAAGACGTAAACAAGATGAAAGTCATGCTGTGCAGTCACATAAATTTTTCTTAAATATACATAACTACAGAAACTTTTGTCTGTTGTCATATTCTGTCACGCGCAGTTTGATGTGAGCCAGTTTCGAATGCAGGTGGTTAAAGCACCGCTTCTCCTGGTCGTAGCTGGTGTCGTTCATAACGCGCGTGATAGAATCATAAAGGAACTCCATGCAAAAGTATCGATATAATATGTCAAGATAGTCACTGGTTATTTACTATGTATCAGAGTTACTATGTATGTGGTGTATAAGGGAAAGGTTTTATGAATAAAAGCACAGAAAGACAAGACTAGGTATTTATTTCAATTAGGCTTGTCAATTAATTCATACTGAGGCTCAAGAGATTTTACCGCCCGTTCGCTAAACCTAGTTCTCGTGGAGAAGAAGGGCAAGAAACTCCACGGAAGCTGTTCTATAGTATTTATAGATATCTTTTATAATCATATAAATATTGTTTATCACAATAAAGTTATAATATATATAAGTTATATTGTTTATCCAATTCCACCATTACTATTACATGATGAATCTTATAACATTTCACATGACGTATCATATTATGGTCATTAGGAATAAATACCATAATATGAAACGGATAGAGTTTCAACACAATCATTAGCAATAATCAAGTAATAATATGAAGTAACTTACGTGAAGCTTGTGTAGTCCATCTTTCACAAAATATAACAATTCAGGAAAACAATATCACAATATAATCTCTGGTCTATACTGGCTTGTAGTTCACAACCAAGTGTTCAGTCAACATACAAATTACCCACTATTTATAGTAACGAGTCGACTCGTCTCAATATGTCAAATGCTAGAAAATGGTGCGGTATTCCCACCATTTTCCACACTGCTATAAATAATCTCACAATTAGGTCAATAAACAATTCTTAAGTAATGAAACCTTTTTAAAACGTATCAAGTCAATTAAGGAATTTAATATCGCCCATTTAGTCATTCTTAATCAATATTCGAAAGAATATTGATACTAACTGACAGTCTTGTACCAATTGTCTCAAATGACTTATAATACTAAAATAGCAATATAAAATCCAGGATATATCATAATGATCACTACAAATTACTTAATACTTTATAAGAATATCATGACTGTGGCTTTAAGGTAAATTTAGAGTTATTTCCTGTCCACACAACAATATTTACTTAAGTGGGTACTCTAACAATTGTAGGTATTTGACAATACAATAATAATTTAGATAGGCACTTCGACATTTGTCGGTAGATGCTTAATAAATATGACGGTTTGTATTTTGTAAGGAAAGAAAGAGAACGAAAGAAAGTTGTACCAAACCATTGTTCTTAATAAGTGAAAATTAATGATTTAATAACGTCACACGTACTTCATATTCTAACACGGCCAGACTGACCTGTACTTCGCTCTCGAAGTACCCAATTAATTATATTTGTTTTCAAGAAGTCTCTGGCCTTGGCATATTAGTTCTATCATTTGCTGCACATGAATTTCAAACTAATATCAGGGCAGTGACCGACCAGCAATTCATACAATAGCCTCTGGCCTTGACATACCAGTCCTATCACCTGCTGCGAATGAATTTCAGACTGGTATCAGGGCAGTGACCGACCAGCAGTAATGTTAAAACTCCAATCAAACTCAGAGGTCACAGATCGTAGCTTAATCATAAAGATTCAGAGGCTAGTCTGGACTTGTTTTGACTGAATCTTATTTAACCAACTAATTCAAATCAAACTCAGAGGTCACAGATCGTAGCTTAATCATAAAGATTCAGAGGCTAGTCTGGACTTGTTTTGACTGAATTTTTATTTTTTGTTTTGCCAATTGCCTAGACGTGTCAAGTCCCCTCCACCCGCTGCTAGTGGGTTAGACTTGCACCAAGGAAATGACCGACCAGCGGAAACAAAATTTTACTTTTGTTTTCTTTCTCTTTTTTTTCCTTTTTATTTTGGGTTTCACTTTATCTATACAAAAATAAACTATACATCACTATTCTAAATATCATTACACCAACCAAAAATACATCGCTCGGCCAATCTGACTATATCTTTGCAAATTGTACCAAACGTAGATATTTTCTTTTGACTAATAATCAGATCAACAGAGGGTATATATCTAAATCATTATCTGGTCATAAAAAGTACCAACCATTATTTTTGACATTTAGCACCAGAATGTCAAGCTTCATTGTAATGACCGAACTTTTAACGACCCTTTTTCATAATTAAATGTTTATAAAACGAAGCAACCAATTCACATTCAGAAAACAAACAATGCTACTTGACATCGTGGTCACCTTCAGCTGCACCGAGACAGGCCATAAAAATTATTTACCAGATACTTCGACATGTCTACCACATTCACCATCGGTGAGATTTATCAGATACCAATTTAACGATCCATTAAAAAATGGTTGAGCCAAATTAATAGACACGCCAATCGCTTTCACCCACTACCGGTGAGACTTCATGGCGCCAATAAAAAGGCCTAGTAGTGGATATATTATAACTATCATTGTAGCATAAAAATTCCGATTCCATTTACCGAATTGCGGAAAGATTTTTTTTTATTTATTTTTTTTCACATTTCAATAGGTATCCCAGTGGTATCAAAGTCAAAATAAATGGGAAATCAATAATTGAATATTTTTAAAAACTACTATTCTGCCTCAATTAACTAATAACGACTCTTTGAAAATCCCTTTTACCTCTCAAGTACATATGTGGCCATTAACGGTTTTTCTACCAAGTTGGGTACATTTTTGCAAAAATACCCTCCGATAAAAATTTCCATAAAAAAATCTAGACAAGTTTCTGATAAATAAACCGAAAACCTTAGGAATTATCGATTTACGCTGTTTCAATATAATATTATACATAATACTAAAGATATTCAACAGTAAATAAAAACAAAGCCTCTGAAGGCCTTACAACTTTTAGCCGTTTCATGCTGCAGCTGTCCATAGTCAGAATCAGATGTTCTGACCAAAGTTTGCAGATCCATGTCGTACAGCTTCTAGATCCGCAAGATAGGCAGCTCGCAGTGCCATCCGCCAGGGCAGCATCACGAGGACATCGTCTTGGTGCGAGTGGAGTCGGTGACTCGTCGACAAGTTGTTTATGAAAATGACAAAATTACATTCATTAGAAATCTTGTGTAAGCTAGAGCTGAATCCCACTTCTGATGATAGAATCATAAAGGAACTCCATGCAAAAGTATCGATATAATATGTCAAGATAGTCACTGGTTATTTACTATGTATCAGAGTTACTATGTATGTGGTGTATAAGGGAAAGGTTTTATGAATAAAAGCACAGAAAGACAAGACTAGGTATTTATTTCAATTAGGCTTGTCAATTAATTCATACTGAGGCTCAAGAGATTTTACCGCCCGTTCGCTAAACCTAGTTCTCGTGGAGAAGAAGGGCAAGAAACTCCACGGAAGCTGTTCTATAGTATTTATAGATATCTTTTATAATCATATAAATATTGTTTATCACAATAAAGTTATAATATATATAAGTTATATTGTTTATCCAATTCCACCATTACTATTACATGATGAATCTTATAACATTTCACATGACGTATCATATTATGGTCATTAGGAATAAATACCATAATATGAAACGGATAGAGTTTCAACACAATCATTAGCAATAATCAAGTAATAATATGAAGTAACTTACGTGAAGCTTGTGTAGTCCATCTTTCACAAAATATAACAATTCAGGAAAACAATATCACAATATAATCTCTGGTCTATACTGGCTTGTAGTTCACAACCAAGTGTTCAGTCAACATACAAATTACCCACTATTTATAGTAACGAGTCGACTCGTCTCAATATGTCAAATGCTAGAAAATGGTGCGGTATTCCCACCATTTTCCACACTGCTATAAATAATCTCACAATTAGGTCAATAAACAATTCTTAAGTAATGAAACCTTTTTAAAACGTATCAAGTCAATTAAGGAATTTAATATCGCCCATTTAGTCATTCTTAATCAATATTCGAAAGAATATTGATACTAACTGACAGTCTTGTACCAATTGTCTCAAATGACTTATAATACTAAAATAGCAATATAAAATCCAGGATATATCATAATGATCACTACAAATTACTTAATACTTTATAAGAATATCATGACTGTGGCTTTAAGGTAAATTTAGAGTTATTTCCTGTCCACACAACAATATTTACTTAAGTGGGTACTCTAACAATTGTAGGTATTTGACAATACAATAATAATTTAGATAGGCACTTCGACATTTGTCGGTAGATGCTTAATAAATATGACGGTTTGTATTTTGTAAGGAAAGAAAGAGAACGAAAGAAAGTTGTACCAAACCATTGTTCTTAATAAGTGAAAATTAATGATTTAATAACGTCACACGTACTTCATATTCTAACACGCGCGTACTCGTCCTCGATGCGCCGTTTTACACTCTCTACTGACCGAGGATGCGCGCTTCGATACTCAACTTCCAGGCGTGTAAAATGGGCAACCACTTGCCAAAGACGCCTGTGCAGCGACCTGTACTCTGGGTACAACTGTTCGAACTCGTCCTTATACGCCCGGCGGATTTCGTAACTTGTGATAGCCGGATATTGCGTTTGTATCCATGATGATCGTTCAATACTTTCCAGATATTGTAAACTCTCATCAGGGACAGGTCTGGGTCCGAGATCTTTTACAGTGCTGCTGCAATTGAGGGTATAGCCATTGACCTTTTCAACATTGGTCTGCTCGTCTTCGTTATCCTCGGCCTGTCGCTCGCCGGAGGAGGCGGTGGCGTACCCTGAGGTGGGCGGGGAGGGACGGCGGTAGTGCGATATGCGCCGCTTCTTGTGTGGAGGTTCGTCGTCGTCGTCGTCGTCGTCGGGTAGCAGCGACACCCTGGCGGCCGCGGCGGCGCCCCGGGCCGTACTGGGAGCCCCGGCGGGCAGGCTAGCCAGCCCGCCGGCGGAGATTGATCGCTTGCAGGCACTGGGTGACGCGCGCGGTACGAGAGACGTCGCTGAATCGCTGCTCAGCGCTGGCGTTGCGCACGGTACGGGCCGCTGCGCTCGCTCGGGTCTCTCAGGCTTCTCAGACCGCTGGGCCCGTTCAGCCCGCTCAGCTAAATGGACAAAGTCAAAATGAAACCGTGAACACGGATGCGCCGTGCGCACATTGATGGGACGGCGACGTCCGATGACCGTGTTGTGAGGTTCGTCGATCACGCGGGTGTACTTACTCTGGTCCGCGGTGACAGCGCTCGCCATGCGGTCCTCGGTGGCGACGTAAGATTCGTCATTGGCATGAACAAGCATTCTGCGTGGTACCGGCCCGCACGACTCCAACCGTCGAGCGCCGCCGCGCGTTATACACTCGAACGAACCCTGTCCACCCTCCATCTCTGCATTACTATTAATGCTGAATTTAAATGTAGCCTCGCCTGACAGGCCACTGCCACTGTTCGGCGCCGGAATGAAGATTCTCCCTTCATTTCCGGGCAGGAACTGTATTTGAGGTTTTGCCAAACCGTTCCCTTTACTACTAAGAAAGTCTTCGATGGCTTTCAGTGCGGAATCCGTTAATTTCACAAAAACTAGTTCCTTGTTATCTTCATAACAGGAATCCGATGATAAACCATACTGAACACCTGCTGGCAAGGCCGCCATTTCTAATTCACTATTCACAAACAACAACACTTATATTTATAAATATTATATCTGAATATTTGTATTTGTTTATTTTGTTATACAATTCAACATATAATATGTTACGGCACCTAGATAATATTATTTTTTCTATAATCTGCGTATTCGCATTTGGTTGCGGCGCGTGAGCACAACGTGAGACGACCGTACGGTACGAGTGTTCTAAACGAACTGCATTCGGACCGAGACTCCCGAGCTCGCGTGCGATCCTGTGACGCGCACTTCGTGTGGGCGCGCACCCACACACTCTGCTCCCTGATTGGTCGGATTATTGCGAACACCATAATTATTATTATTATGAGCCTGTTTTGTCCCAATGCAGGACTAAGGCCTGGGATGCCCTATTTTCGTTTTTCTCTATCTTATGCTGAAATAATAGTCATTTTCGATAACATAAGTTTGTAATTAATCCGTCACAATTGGAATGTTTTCTTCAGTACTTTGTTTTGTTTTATTTTTTTTTTAACTGTAAATTCAAATCCGAAAAGCCTTTATTTCTAATGAGGTACATTACAGAACCATTACTTAGTTTTTTATGAATCTATATATTTATATAAAACAACAATGTTTTGTTAGCTAGACCGACTTTCGTAATCTTTCATTTGTTGGATTTATCACCGCCCGGATAGCAGGATAACTGTTGAAACATCGAAAAAATTAACGAAACAATAAAAATCTGAAGAGAATTCGTGTCCCCATACGTTTTGCGAACACAGCGCCATCCCTGACAATAAACAAAACACGGACAAATTGAACACGGCGTTGTATGCTAGTGTTCCGGTAATGCCTGTAGGGGGCGCTGTAGATTTTTCTGAAATCTGCCTGAGGTGGTACGAAATACAACGGGACAGATTTTATTATTTTTATATGTTTTTTACATATCGCATGCAATTATTTCATGTCAACTTATCACAATCACTTAATTAATAATTTAAAATTTCGTCTGTGAATCATTAAAATCACCAATCAATTTGGGTTACCTTGCATAATAATATTAAATGTCAATTTGTTCCCCTTTTGGAGAATGGAACTGGTATAGGTAGGTAGATATCATTAACACAGGTTACTTTGTGACCTTGCTAAGACGCCAGTTGCGATACGCATCTAAATCAACGCGATCAAAAGATACGACCGTTCATAAGTCGGTCGCGCCAGTATCGCGTACCGCTGTAGGTAAGTACATATCTCAGTGGTAAGTAAGTCGGTAGGTGTACGGTTAGCAACCGCACATTGTACTTTGGCCTAGTTTGAATACTGCAAAATTTGTTAATTTATAAAATGTAGTATCGGCACTTACGCAAGAACGTCAGTCTTCGGTTTGCATCGAGCTCGCGCAACATTCAACATTTTTATAACATTTTACTATTATTTTATTATTACCTTATTTTAGTGCAATTTAGTATTAAATACCCTTTTTAACATTAACATTTATTTTATTAAACATTCAACATTAAGTGTAAAGGCTCCTGCCCTTACATTTTGGTCCTTCGAGCCGTTAAGAGTAGAAGCAGTGCCGTGGTACGTTTCACTCGCGGGAACATTTGAACATTAAACTTGAACATTAAACAGAACATTTAACAAAACATTAAAAACAGTGTGAACAGTGATATTGAGTGAGAGCAACACAGATCGGGGTGAAGTATAAGCAGCAAGCGTAAGCAGCGAATCCGGTGAGCACGTTCCATATTATTTACTTTTCTGGATTTTTGGATTTATTTGTGAGCGCTAACCACCGTTAGGCAACAATGTCGTCTTACGATGCTTTACTCAACTCGCAATCAACAAATCTTGATGCTATCAAACGAATTAATGAGAACTTTAAGAAAGATAGTTCTACACGTAAAACCACTCTTAAATATCATGATAACAGACTTCAAACGCTGGAGGAGTATTGGAGTGAGTTTAAGAAGAACGACATCCAATTAGCCTTGTTTGAAGGTAAGAAGTCTGGATCTTATTACGAGAATCGCATTTACGAACGTCTGGAACAAATATACGAAGAAACGAAGTGTATTATAATGAAGTCGAAACAAAACTTATTGGCTAAAATCGAAGACGAACAATTTGCTTCGTTTAGTCAGTTACAAAAACAAGAAGAAAGGTCATGTGCCCAAGAGAATGTTCCAGAACAACAGGAGAGCGATGAGAACGAGTTAGTCGTGGACCAACGGACTAAAGATATTATGAATGAGCAGCGGTCAAACATCAAGGCATTTGAGAGAACAGTACGGAACATGGACATTGAACATTTAAAAGAAAAGTGGCAACTAGAAGACAAATTGAGGACAATAACGCAACGTTGGGAAAAAGTAGATAGTACTTATTGGAAACTCGATAACATGTTGGTCAACACGCAAGCATTTGAAAGTGATTACAATAGATTAGAGAGGCTGTATGAATTCAGCAAGGAACAAATAAACAAGAGGATTTGGGATAGCAAACATCAGGAAAAATCCACGCCCAAAATTGAACTTCCGATTTTCAGTGGTAGCTATGCCCAGTGGACAACATTCAAGGACTTATTCGTAGAAATTGTGCATCGTAACACTTTCATCTCAAATGCTCAAAAAATGCAACATCTGAAAGCGAAATTGAAGGGAGAGCCCGAGCGATTAATACAGCATATGAACATCAGTGCTGATAACTACGAAGCTAGTTGGCAGATTCTTCAACAGAGGTATGATAATAAGAGGCTATTATTTACCTACCAGGCAAACATTTTATTAAGTCTACCCAACATACAAACACCAACGGCATCTCTGCTCAAAAGAATGCATGACACGACCATTGAGTGCCTTCAGGCTATTAAGAATCTGCAGTACGACACTTCTAGTTGGGACCCCTTAGTAGTTCACATATTAATACAAAAGCTGGACGCAGACACACGCCAGTCATTCAATGAATCCATGGCAAAACCAAGGGAAATGCCACCATTAAACGAGTTCCTGAAATTCATTGAAACCAAGTTCATGTCAATGGAATCGGGTACAAACCCGAACCGCCCACGAAACCATAACATTCAACAACAGTTAAACATTCAGCCAAAAACAGTTCATAATGCAACATACAGCAAGCCTAAGGTGCAGCAACATACCATTCAAGGGGGAACAAAGAACATGCCGAGAACATTCCATAACAAGCAAACATTTAATAATTCCTTTATAACTTGTCCGAAATGTAATAAGCAACACGGGCTCTATAATTGCAGAGAATTTTTATGTATGTCACCAGAAGAAAGGTTAAAGACCGCTAACAACCTACATGTATGTCTAAATTGCCTATTTAGTCATAACGGCGAAAAATGTACGTCGGAAAAAAAGTGCAAGCACTGCGATGAGCCACATAGCAGCATTTTGCATGAAGCGATTGGTGTTGCGAAATCGAGAACCAGCAGGGCTAATGTAGGTCAACAATTGAACACGCATTTAGCACATCACAACTCAAATGAGGTACTGCTAGCCACGGCCCAGGTCAAAACAATAGCTTATGATGGAACTACGATCATTTTACGCGCATTATTGGACCAGGGCTCTCAGGTTAGCTTAATTACAGAAAATGCTGCACAAAGATTGCAGTTAAAACGGAACAAATTGAGCGCGGTGGTGTCAGGTGTTGGTGCTTCAGCCACCACCAAGTGTAAAGGAGTGCTCCATCTTAAATGCCAAGCGATTTACAATGACTTCAACATTAACATTAATGCACTTATTATGAAGGCAATAACAAACAAACTGCCAAGTAAAACAGTAAATAAAGGTAATTTTGAACATATACAACATTTACAACTCGCTGATCCTGATTTCAACATACCTCAGGATATAGATTTACTTTTAGGAGCCGATGTATATTCCGAAATATTGCTAGAGGGATTAATAAAAACAAACACGTCTTCCATCATAGCACAACAAACACAATTCGGCTGGGTAGTATGTGGTAATTACAAAACATTCACTTGTCATGTAATTGTCAACAACATTCAGGATCTTGCCCAGTTCTGGGAACAGGAGTCCTTGCAAGAAAACATAGAAGATGTGGACCCTGAAAACAAGTGCGAACAGCTGTACAAAGAAACAACAACACGACTTCCTGATGGACGATACCAAGTTCGTCTCCCCCTCAAGGACAATTTTATTGAACACTTAGGAACATCAAAACCACAGGCTATCGCTCAATTTCAACAACTAGAGCGAAAGATGGCAAAAAATCAGGCGTTTGCAAAAGATTATAAAGCTTTTATGGAAGAATATGAAGAAATGGGTCACATGGAGTATGTCGAAAGTAACACTAGGAACAAAAACATTGAATATTTTCTCCGCACCACGGTGTTGTGCGGCCAGGTGCTATCACAACGAAACTTAGAGTTGTGTTCAACGCGTCGGCAAAAACCAGTTCAAAACACAGTCTTAATGACTTAATGGAGGCGGGACCGAATCTACAAAAAGATATCCTTAGCATTTTGTTGAAATGGAGACAATACAAATACGTCTTAACATCGGACATTGAGAAAATGTACCGATTTATAATGGTACATCCAGAACATCAACACTTACAGAAAATAGTGTGGAGGAATTGTCCACGGCAACTGCTAAGAGAATATCAACTGCGTACAGTCACCTATGGTACTAAGGCCGCTCCGTTCTTAGCACTACGAACACTTCAACAGCTAGCGATGGACGAAGGTGACAAGTACCCGGAAGCTAAAAACATCTTACTCAACCAATTTTTTGTAGATGATGCGTTATTTGGAAGGGATACCATGGAAGAGGCCCGAGACACAAGAGACCAACTTATAAAGTTATTGAAAGAAGGAGGCTTCAATCTCAGAAAGTGGTCGAGTAACGAACAGCAACTGCTTGAAGATCTGCCAGAACATATGGTTAGCCCAGTCAGTTTAAGCTTTACAGAGGCATCGGCTTCCAAAGCATTAGGCTTGACATGGGATCCCAAACACGATGAATTTATATTTTCACCCTCATTAAAAAACAAAAACAACATTGGCATTAACAAAAAATCGTCAAAACGACAAATATTAAGCGACATATCAACAATTTTTGATCCTTTGGGGTTGCTATCCCCAATAACAATCAAGGCAAAAATTTTATTCCAACAAATCTGGAAGTACAAAATCGAATGGGATGATACTGTTCCGGATGAAATAGAAAAGGAATGGAGAACACTAAAAACTGAGTTAACAAACATGCAACCTTTCAAAATTAACCGATGGCTAGGATTAGAAGCCAACAAGGATTGGGAATTACACGCATTCTGTGACGCATCGGAAAAAGCGTTCTCGTGCGTAGTGTACAGCAAGGTTACAGAGGGAAAACAGCAACCAATTGCATTGGTTGCGGCAAAAACAAAGGTCGCTCCAATCCAAAAACAACAAACACTTCCCAGACTTGAGCTATGCGGTGCTCAGCTGTTAGCTCAACTGGTCAAGAAAATAAAACATTGCCTCGGTAAACCTAACATTAAAGTAACAGCATGGACGGACTCAATGATCGTGCTTGGCTGGCTGAAGGGCGATGTCTCGCGATGGAAGGCCTATGTCGGACACAGAGTTCAGGAGATAACATCAGTAGTGCCCGCAGGGAGTTGGAAGCACGTAAGATCGGAGCAAAACCCGGCTGACTGCGCGTCACGTGGACTACTACCTTCTCAGTTACACAAGTTTCCTCTGTGGTTTTATGGACCCGAATGGCTAAACAGTGAAGACATCCCTGAAACATATGACACGTTTAAGACACCAGAAATAGAAGTTAAAAGGGTGCATGCAGTTACGTCAAGAACTACTGAAAACATGAACGTTGTAACAGAACTCCTAATCAAGAACAGCTGTATTATGACTATAATACGCATCGTAGCTTGGGTGTCGCGTTTCATAACAAACACGTCACAAAACAATCGTCACAGGGAAGACGCAGCTATGAATCATACAAACATGAATGACCCGCCCGCGTCAAAACAATGTAAGCTAACACTCGCTGATATTCGATGCGCCACTAACATAATTATAAAACATGTACAGAATGAACATTACGGACAAGAAATCCAAGATTTAAAAACAAAAGGAAGGGTAAGCAATAATAGAGGACTTCAGAAACTTTGCCCTTACCTAGATGAAAATAACATTTTACGCGTCGGAGGGAGATTACAGAATTCAAACTTACCTGAAGAAACAAAACACCCTGTTATCATCCCAAAAAACAGCAAGCTGGCACATCTTCTGATTGCCCGTGCGCATGTTATAACACTACACGGTGGAGCGAGACTAACTATGGCTACATTGAGACAAAAATATTGGATAACAGGAGGAAATAACACGGTGAAAAAATGCCTGCAAGACTGTGTAAAATGTTGTCGCTTCAAACCATCGAAGCAATACCAATTAATGGCTGACCTACCCAGTGAGAGGATAACGCAATCACCACCATTCTATCACACAGGGGTCGACTTCACAGGTTTTGTTAGTGTTAAACTAAACAAGGGTCGAGGCGTCAGAACGAGTAAAGGTTATGTCGTTGTATTCGTATGCATGGCAACAAAGGCAGTGCATTTGGAACTTGCATCAGATCTAACGTCACAAACATTTATACTAGCCCTCAACCGCATGATTGGGCGACGAGGCTGTCCGAAACATATTTACTCCGACAACGGAACTAACTTTGTTGGAGCCGAAGGGGAGTTAGCCAAACAACTACACATCTCACAAACATTTAACAACGACATTTTATCGAAAAGGAACACCGAGATGGGGATAGAGTGGCATTTCAACGCCCCAAGCTGGCCTACTGCGGGCGGACTTTGGGAGGCTGCAGTTAAGTCTATGAAATATCACTTAAAGCGTGTCCTAGGAGAGCAAAAGTTGACATACGAAGAGTTTTTAACACTGCTTACTCAAATCGAAGCCTGTATGAACTCTAGACCACTTTGCCCTTTAACGGAGGACGTGGACGATATTGATTATCTTACTCCAGCACATTTTTTAATTGGCCGACCAATAACATTCTTACCTGCGGAAAATTTCGAAAAGCAAAACATCAACATTCGACATAGGTGGCAGTTATTAAACAAAATGAAACAAGGGTTTTGGACCAGGTGGTCGTCAGAATACCTGCAACAACTTCAAGTTCGTAGTAAATGGCTGAACAAAACAAATAATTTATCAATAGGGGATATTGTCTTGATCAAAGAAGACAACCTCCCTCCTGCGAAATGGGCACTTGGGCGAATACAGGAAGTTCACCCGGGAAGAGACAATCTAGTCAGAGTAGTGACAATGAAAACTAAAACAGGGCTGCTAACAAGACCAATAACAAAATTAGTCAAACTCCCAATACCTGAATCGCACATACAAATACCTGACACTACCACCAATGACAAAACCTGCACAGAAAACCAAAAATCTACAAAAAATAACTCCAACAGGAAACAACGATTTAAATCAAGGAATATAAGTTCCAGCCTGCTATGTATACTCGTAACATTACTAACACTATTTAAGCCCACATATCAAAGCAACGACGCCATAAATATCACACCGTTTGAACCAAATAGAGCAGTGTACTTTGACAAAATCGGCAATTTGCAAAGCGTACACGATGACTGGAAGATTGTTACCTACTATAATATGACATCTTACTGGCAAGGCATGGAAAACATACATAGAGTTGTAAAACACCTGGGAGAAAGGTGTGAGCAATTTGCATACCAAACGATGTGCAAAATCATTATGACTGAATTCGATCAGGAACTCAACGAACTAGATCATAACAATTACATGTTGGCAACACATCATGGTCAGACAAAGGGACGCGTTACCCGAGGTCTAGTCAATGGAATAGGCTACCTTGCAAACAGCCTATTCGGCGTGCTAGATGAAAGGTTCGCGATACAATATAAAAAGGACATAGAAACATTACAAAATAACAGAGACCATTTATTGAACCTGATCAAAGGTCAAACATCAATCATTGAGGCACATAATAACATTTTAAAGAGAAATGAAGAGACGATGAACACTCAATTCAATCTCTTAAACCAACATCTTAACGCTACCGAGAACTATTTACAGAAATTGGGTTATGTTGTTGAGCAAGAGGAAGCTTTGAACTACTTCAACACAATGGCTCTGACTAGTTCAACAATTCTGTCTAAACTGCGCCACATCCAACACACGCTTTTAGACACAGCTATTAACATTCACCATGGTCATGTAGATACCAGACTTTTACCGCAGAACCAGCTCTTTCAGGAGCTCAACATTATCTCTGGACAATTGCCACAACAATTATCGTTACCTGTTGACAACATACAAAACCAATTAGCTGACATATACAAACTACTAGAGGTGAAATCCAGACTATTCGATAAATATTTTATCATCGAAATTACATTACCATTAACAGGCGACACACCATTCACAATCTATAAAACAGTTCCTATTCCGATGATAAAAAACAACAAACATTCACTCACAATGAAAACAAATTCAGAATATGTTGCAGTGAATATAAGAAAAGAAACATATATGCAGCTCACAGACAGTGACCTGGAACATTGTATAAAAATTGAACCAAGTACGTATGTATGTTCACTAAACAAACCAACACGTAACATGAGAAATCATCAAATTCCATGCGAAATCGGCGCAATAACAAACATTACATTATCAAAATGTATCTATACATCCGAATCCTGCAACAACAAATGGACACCATTACGAAATCCCAACACCTGGCTCTATGTCTGCTGCACGGATTGCCAACTGCAAATAATCTGTGAAGGTCGTATGACCACCAAGGCAATACATTTAACGGGCATTTTGGAAGCCAAGGAAGGGTGTATAATTAGAAACAACGAAGAAACATATCACACACAAGTTAACTACGCAAACAAAATCTATGTCAACCCGGAAATACCACTAATTGATCTGGAAGACATCAACAATTTAACATCTGTCCAGCCACTTGATTTATCAACTAGACAACAGAACACACAATTTGTAAGAAACGATTATGAAACACTTCATAATTCGTTGAAAGAATTAGAAGATCAAACAAAACAGGCTGAAATGTCGCAACACGATGTGCATCAATACATCGTATCATACTCTACGATGGGACTTCTGATCTTGGCAATAGTCGTCGCGGGAGGAGCCTACGTGTACTGCAAACGCTGCGGCAAGGTCGCCGTCAGCGCCGCCGGCGCGTCCGCCAGATTACCGCCACGGAAGCCACCAAGAGCTGAAGCATCCACTGAAAACATAGAACTTAGCTACGCGAGACCTCATTCTTTTAACATTTAACTTTAATCATTTTTTATTCACATTGTTTTAATTTAATAATTTTTTATTTGCATTAGGAAAATATTCTGTAATAGTTTATCTTAATTATTACCTTTTGCCTTTTGCGTTTGCCCCGCCAAGATGTACGGTTAGCAACCGCACATTGTACTTTGGCCTAGTTTGAATACTGCAAAATTTGTTAATTTATAAAATGTAGTATCGGCACTTACGCAAGAACGTCAGTCTTCGGTTTGCATCGAGCTCGCGCAACATTCAACATTTTTATAACATTTTACTATTATTTTATTATTACCTTATTTTAGTGCAATTTAGTATTAAATACCCTTTTTAACATTAACATTTATTTTATTAAACATTCAACATTAAGTGTAAAGGCTCCTGCCCTTACAGTAGGTAAGTAAATGAGTTCGTTTTTAGACAATTCCATTAAAGAAACGGTATCATAGGCGGCCCTGAAAAGGGCCTTTTTTTATTACCCGACTGCCGAAGCAGGGTAATGTATATATGTGTGTGTGTATGTATGTATGTGTGTATGTATGTATGTTTGTTCCTATGTGGTGATTTTTGAAATATATACCCCTTAAATGTTTAAATGTACCTGAAACGAAAAAAAAAAACAAATTAATAAAATGTTATTAATAAAAAGTTAATTCGAAAAATCAAAAAAAAAAACCCGACTGATTAAGAAACGAACTAAAAAGACGTAAACAAGATGAAAGTCATGCTGTGCAGTCACATAAATTTTTCTTAAATATACATAACTACAGAAACTTTTGTCTGTTGTCATATTCTGTCACGCGCAGTTTGATGTGAGCCAGTTTCGAATGCAGGTGGTTAAAGCACCGCTTCTCCTGGTCGTAGCTGGTGTCGTTCATAACGCGCGCGTACTCGTCCTCGATGCGCCGTTTTACACTCTCTACTGACCGAGGATGCGCGCTTCGATACTCAACTTCCAGGCGTGTAAAATGGGCAACCACTTGCCAAAGACGCCTGTGCAGCGACCTGTACTCTGGGTACAACTGTTCGAACTCGTCCTTATACGCCCGGCGGATTTCGTAACTTGTGATAGCCGGATATTGCGTTTGTATCCATGATGATCGTTCAATACTTTCCAGATATTGTAAACTCTCATCAGGGACAGGTCTGGGTCCGAGATCTTTTACAGTGCTGCTGCAATTGAGGGTATAGCCATTGACCTTTTCAACATTGGTCCGCTCGTCTTCGTTATCCTCGGCCTGTCGCTCGCCGGAGGAGGCGGTGGCGTACCCTGAGGTGGGCGGGGAGGGACGGCGGTAGTGCGATATGCGCCGCTTCTTGTGTGGAGGTTCGTCGTCGTCGTCGTCGTCGTCGTCGTCGGGTAGCAGCGACACCCTGGCGGCCGCGGCGGCGCCCCGGGCCGTACTGGGAGCCCCGGCGGGCAGGCTAGCCAGCCCGCCGGCGGAGATTGATCGCTTGCAGGCACTGGGTGACGCGCGCGGTACGAGAGACGTCGCTGAATCGCTGCTCAGCGCTGGCGTTGCGCACGGTACGGGCCGCTGCGCTCGCTCGGGTCTCTCAGGCTTCTCAGACCGCTGGGCCCGTTCAGCCCGCTCAGCTAAATGGACAAAGTCAAAATGAAACCGTGAACACGGATGCGCCGTGCGCACATTGATGGGACGGCGACGTCCGATGACCGTGTTGTGAGGTTCGTCGATCACGCGGGTGTACTTACTCTGGTCCGCGGTGACAGCGCTCGCCATGCGGTCCTCGGTGGCGACGTAAGATTCGTCATTGGCATGAACACGCATTCTGCGTGGTACCGGCCCGCACGACTCCAACCGTCGAGCGCCGCCGCGCGTTATACACTCGAACGAACCCTGTCCACCCTCCATCTCTGCATTACTATTAATGCTGAATTTAAATGTAGCCTCGCCTGACAGGCCACTGCCACTGTTCGGCGCCGGAATGAAGATTCTCCCTTCATTTCCGGGCAGGAACTGTATTTGAGGTTTTGCCAAACCGTTCCCTTTACTACTAAGAAAGTCTTCGATGGCTTTCAGTGCGGAATCCGTTAATTTCACAAAAACTAGTTCCTTGTTATCTTCATAACAGGAATCCGATGATAAACCATACTGAACACCTGCTGGCAAGGCCGCCATTTCTAATTCACTATTCACAAACAACAACACTTACATATATTTATAAATATTATATCTGAATATTTGTATTTGTTTATTTTGTTATACAATTCAACATATAATATGTTACGGCACCTAGATAATATTATTTTTTCTATAATCTGCGTATTCGCATTTGGTTGCGGCGCGTGAGCACAACGTGAGACGACCGTACGGTACGAGTGTTCTAAACGAACTGACGTTCGGACCGAGACTCCCGAGCTCGCGTGCGATCCTGTGACGCGCACTTCGTGTGGGCGCGCACCCACACACTCTGCTCCCTGATTGGTCGGATTATTGCGAACACCATAATTATTATTATTATGAGCCTGTTTTGTCCCAATGCAGGACTAAGGCCTGGGATGCCCTATTTTCGTTTTTCTCTATCTTATGCTGAGATAATAGTCATTTTCGATAACATAAGTTTGTAATTAATCCGTCACAATTGGAATGTTTTCTCCAGTACTTTGTTTTGTTTTATTTTTTTTTTAACTGTAAATTCAAATCCGAAAAGCCTTTATTTCTAATGAGGTACATTACAGAACCATTACTTAGTTTTTTATGAATCTATATATTTATATAAAACAACAATGTTTTGTTAGCTAGACCGACTTTCGTAATCTTTCATTTGTTGGATTTATCACCGCCCGGATAGCAGGATAACTGTTGAAACATCGAAAAAATTAACGAAACAATAAAAATCTGAAGAGAATTCGTGTCCCCATACGTTTTGCGAACACAGCGCCATCCCTGACAATAAACAAAACACGGACAAATTGAACACGGCGTTGTATGCTAGTGTTCCGGTAATGCCTGTAGGGGGCGCTGTAGATTTTTCTGAAATCTGCCTGAGGTGGTACGAAATACAACGGGACAGATTTTATTATTTTTATATGTTTTTTACATATCGCATGCAATTATTTCATGTCAACTTATCACAATCACTTAATTAATAATTTAAAATTTCGTCTGTGAATCATTAAAATCACCAATCAATTTGGGTTACCTTGCATAATAATATTAAATGTCAATTTGTTCCCCTTTTGGAGAATGGAACTGGTATAGGTAGGTAGATATCATTAACACAGGTTACTTTGTGACCTTGCTAAGACGCCAGTTGCGATACGCATCTAAATCAACGCGATCAAAAGATACGACCGTTCATAAGTCGGTCGCGCCAGTATCGCGTACCGCTGTAGGTAAGTACATATCTCAGTGGTAAGTAAGTCGGTAGGTAAGTAAATGAGTTCGTTTTTAGACAATTCCATTAAAGAAACGGTATCATAGGCGGCCCTGAAAAGGGCCTTTTTTTATTACCCGACTGCCGAAGCAGGGTAATGTATATATGTGTGTGTGTATGTATGTATGTGTGTATGTATGTATGTTTGTTCCTATGTGGTGATTTTTGAAATATATACCCCTTAAATGTTTAAATGTACCTGAAACGAAAAAAAAAAACAAATTAATAAAATGTTATTAATAAAAAGTTAATTCGAAAAATCAAAAAAAAAAACCCGACTGATTAAGAAACGAACTAAAAAGACGTAAACAAGATGAAAGTCATGCTGTGCAGTCACATAAATTTTTCTTAAATATACATAACTACAGAAACTTTTGTCTGTTGTCATATTCTGTCACGCGCAGTTTGATGTGAGCCAGTTTCGAATGCAGGTGGTTAAAGCACCGCTTCTCCTGGTCGTAGCTGGTGTCGTTCATAACGCGCGCGTACTCGTCCTCGATGCGCCGTTTTACACTCTCTACTGACCGAGGATGCGCGCTTCGATACTCAACTTCCAGGCGTGTAAAATGGGCAACCACTTGCCAAAGACGCCTGTGCAGCGACCTGTACTCTGGGTACAACTGTTCGAACTCGTCCTTATACGCCCGGCGGATTTCGTAACTTGTGATAGCCGGATATTGCGTTTGTATCCATGATGATCGTTCAATACTTTCCAGATATTGTAAACTCTCATCAGGGACAGGTCTGGGTCCGAGATCTTTTACAGTGCTGCTGCAATTGAGGGTATAGCCATTGACCTTTTCAACATTGGTCCGCTCGTCTTCGTTATCCTCGGCCTGTCGCTCGCCGGAGGAGGCGGTGGCGTACCCTGAGGTGGGCGGGGAGGGACGGCGGTAGTGCGATATGCGCCGCTTCTTGTGTGGAGGTTCGTCGTCGTCGTCGTCGTCGTCGTCGTCGGGTAGCAGCGACACCCTGGCGGCCGCGGCGGCGCCCCGGGCCGTACTGGGAGCCCCGGCGGGCAGGCTAGCCAGCCCGCCGGCGGAGATTGATCGCTTGCAGGCACTGGGTGACGCGCGCGGTACGAGAGACGTCGCTGAATCGCTGCTCAGCGCTGGCGTTGCGCACGGTACGGGCCGCTGCGCTCGCTCGGGTCTCTCAGGCTTCTCAGACCGCTGGGCCCGTTCAGCCCGCTCAGCTAAATGGACAAAGTCAAAATGAAACCGTGAACACGGATGCGCCGTGCGCACATTGATGGGACGGCGACGTCCGATGACCGTGTTGTGAGGTTCGTCGATCACGCGGGTGTACTTACTCTGGTCCGCGGTGACAGCGCTCGCCATGCGGTCCTCGGTGGCGACGTAAGATTCGTCATTGGCATGAACACGCATTCTGCGTGGTACCGGCCCGCACGACTCCAACCGTCGAGCGCCGCCGCGCGTTATACACTCGAACGAACCCTGTCCACCCTCCATCTCTGCATTACTATTAATGCTGAATTTAAATGTAGCCTCGCCTGACAGGCCACTGCCACTGTTCGGCGCCGGAATGAAGATTCTCCCTTCATTTCCGGGCAGGAACTGTATTTGAGGTTTTGCCAAACCGTTCCCTTTACTACTAAGAAAGTCTTCGATGGCTTTCAGTGCGGAATCCGTTAATTTCACAAAAACTAGTTCCTTGTTATCTTCATAACAGGAATCCGATGATAAACCATACTGAACACCTGCTGGCAAGGCCGCCATTTCTAATTCACTATTCACAAACAACAACACTTACATATATTTATAAATATTATATCTGAATATTTGTATTTGTTTATTTTGTTATACAATTCAACATATAATATGTTACGGCACCTAGATAATATTATTTTTTCTATAATCTGCGTATTCGCATTTGGTTGCGGCGCGTGAGCACAACGTGAGACGACCGTACGGTACGAGTGTTCTAAACGAACTGACGTTCGGACCGAGACTCCCGAGCTCGCGTGCGATCCTGTGACGCGCACTTCGTGTGGGCGCGCACCCACACACTCTGCTCCCTGATTGGTCGGATTATTGCGAACACCATAATTATTATTATTATGAGCCTGTTTTGTCCCAATGCAGGACTAAGGCCTGGGATGCCCTATTTTCGTTTTTCTCTATCTTATGCTGAGATAATAGTCATTTTCGATAACATAAGTTTGTAATTAATCCGTCACAATTGGAATGTTTTCTTCAGTACTTTGTTTTGTTTTTTTTTTTTTTTAACTGTAAATTCAAATCCGAAAAGCCTTTATTTCTAATGAGGTACATTACAGAACCATTACTTAGTTTTTTATGAATCTATATATTTATATAAAACAACAATGTTTTGTTAGCTAGACCGACTTTCGTAATCTTTCATTTGTTGGATTTATCACCGCCCGGATAGCAGGATAACTGTTGAAACATCGAAAAAATTAACGAAACAATAAAAATCTGAAGAGAATTCGTGTCCCCATACGTTTTGCGAACACAGCGCCATCCCTGACAATAAACAAAACACGGACAAATTGAACACGGCGTTGTATGCTAGTGTTCCGGTAATGCCTGTAGGGGGCGCTGTAGATTTTTCTGAAATCTGCCTGAGGTGGTACGAAATACAACGGGGCAGATTTTATTATTTTTATATGTTTTTTACATATCGCATGCAATTATTTCATGTCAACTTATCACAATCACTTAATTAATAATTTAAAATTTCGTCTGTGAATCATTAAAATCACCAATCAATTTGGGTTACCTTGCATAATAATATTAAATGTCAATTTGTTCCCCTTTTGGAGAATGGAACTGGTATAGGTAGGTAGATATCATTAACACAGGTTACTTTGTGACCTTGCTAAGACGCCAGTTGCGATACGCATCTAAATCAACGCGATCAAAAGATACGACCGTTCATAAGTCGGTCGCGCCAGTATCGCGTACCGCTGTAGGTAAGTACATATCTCAGTGGTAAGTAAGTCGGTAGGTAAGTAAATGAGTTCGTTTTTAGACAATTCCATTAAAGAAACGGTATCATAGGCGGCCCTGAAAAGGGCCTTTTTTTATTACCCGACTGCCGAAGCAGGGTAATGTATATATGTGTGTGTGTATGTATGTATGTGTGTATGTATGTATGTTTGTTCCTATGTGGTGATTTTTGAAATATATACCCCTTAAATGTTTAAATGTACCTGAAACGAAAAAAAAAAACAAATTAATAAAATGTTATTAATAAAAAGTTAATTCGAAAAATCAAAAAAAAAAACCCGACTGATTAAGAAACGAACTAAAAAGACGTAAACAAGATGAAAGTCATGCTGTGCAGTCACATAAATTTTTCTTAAATATACATAACTACAGAAACTTTTGTCTGTTGTCATATTCTGTCACGCGCAGTTTGATGTGAGCCAGTTTCGAATGCAGGTGGTTAAAGCACCGCTTCTCCTGGTCGTAGCTGGTGTCGTTCATAACGCGCGCGTACTCGTCCTCGATGCGCCGTTTTACACTCTCTACTGACCGAGGATGCGCGCTTCGATACTCAACTTCCAGGCGTGTAAAATGGGCAACCACTTGCCAAAGACGCCTGTGCAGCGACCTGTACTCTGGGTACAACTGTTCGAACTCGTCCTTATACGCCCGGCGGATTTCGTAACTTGTGATAGCCGGATATTGCGTTTGTATCCATGATGATCGTTCAATACTTTCCAGATATTGTAAACTCTCATCAGGGACAGGTCTGGGTCCGAGATCTTTTACAGTGCTGCTGCAATTGAGGGTATAGCCATTGACCTTTTCAACATTGGTCCGCTCGTCTTCGTTATCCTCGGCCTGTCGCTCGCCGGAGGAGGCGGTGGCGTACCCTGAGGTGGGCGGGGAGGGACGGCGGTAGTGCGATATGCGCCGCTTCTTGTGTGGAGGTTCGTCGTCGTCGTCGTCGTCGTCGTCGGGTAGCAGCGACACCCTGGCGGCCGCGGCGGCGCCCCGGGCCGTACTGGGAGCCCCGGCGGGCAGGCTAGCCAGCCCGCCGGCGGAGATTGATCGCTTGCAGGCACTGGGTGACGCGCGCGGTACGAGAGACGTCGCTGAATCGCTGCTCAGCGCTGGCGTTGCGCACGGTACGGGCCGCTGCGCTCGCTCGGGTCTCTCAGGCTTCTCAGACCGCTGGGCCCGTTCAGCCCGCTCAGCTAAATGGACAAAGTCAAAATGAAACCGTGAACACGGATGCGCCGTGCGCACATTGATGGGACGGCGACGTCCGATGACCGTGTTGTGAGGTTCGTCGATCACGCGGGTGTACTTACTCTGGTCCGCGGTGACAGCGCTCGCCATGCGGTCCTCGGTGGCGACGTAAGATTCGTCATTGGCATGAACACGCATTCTGCGTGGTACCGGCCCGCACGACTCCAACCGTCGAGCGCCGCCGCGCGTTATACACTCGAACGAACCCTGTCCACCCTCCATCTCTGCATTACTATTAATGCTGAATTTAAATGTAGCCTCGCCTGACAGGCCACTGCCACTGTTCGGCGCCGGAATGAAGATTCTCCCTTCATTTCCGGGCAGGAACTGTATTTGAGGTTTTGCCAAACCGTTCCCTTTACTACTAAGAAAGTCTTCGATGGCTTTCAGTGCGGAATCCGTTAATTTCACAAAAACTAGTTCCTTGTTATCTTCATAACAGGAATCCGATGATAAACCATACTGAACACCTGCTGGCAAGGCCGCCATTTCTAATTCACTATTCACAAACAACAACACTTATATTTATAAATATTATATCTGAATATTTGTATTTGTTTATTTTGTTATACAATTCAACATATAATATGTTACGGCACCTAGATAATATTATTTTTTCTATAATCTGCGTATTCGCATTTGGTTGCGGCGCGTGAGCACAACGTGAGACGACCGTACGGTACGAGTGTTCTAAACGAACTGACGTTCGGACCGAGACTCCCGAGCTCGCGTGCGATCCTGTGACGCGCACTTCGTGTGGGCGCGCACCCACACACTCTGCTCCCTGATTGGTCGGATTATTGCGAACACCATAATTATTATTATTATGAGCCTGTTTTGTCCCAATGCAGGACTAAGGCCTGGGATGCCCTATTTTCGTTTTTCTCTATCTTATGCTGAGATAATAGTCATTTTCGATAACATAAGTTTGTAATTAATCCGTCACAATTGGAATGTTTTCTCCAGTACTTTGTTTTGTTTTTTTTTTTTTTTAACTGTAAATTCAAATCCGAAAAGCCTTTATTTCTAATGAGGTACATTACAGAACCATTACTTAGTTTTTTATGAATCTATATATTTATATAAAACAACAATGTTTTGTTAGCTAGACCGACTTTCGTAATCTTTCATTTGTTGGATTTATCACCGCCCGGATAGCAGGATAACTGTTGAAACATCGAAAAAATTAACGAAACAATAAAAATCTGAAGAGAATTCGTGTCCCCATACGTTTTGCGAACACAGCGCCATCCCTGACAATAAACAAAACACGGACAAATTGAACACGGCGTTGTATGCTAGTGTTCCGGTAATGCCTGTAGGGGGCGCTGTAGATTTTTCTGAAATCTGCCTGAGGTGGTACGAAATACAACGGGACAGATTTTATTATTTTTATATGTTTTTTACATATCGCATGCAATTATTTCATGTCAACTTATCACAATCACTTAATTAATAATTTAAAATTTCGTCTGTGAATCATTAAAATCACCAATCAATTTGGGTTACCTTGCATAATAATATTAAATGTCAATTTGTTCCCCTTTTGGAGAATGGAACTGGTATAGGTAGGTAGATATCATTAACACAGGTTACTTTGTGACCTTGCTAAGACGCCAGTTGCGATACGCATCTAAATCAACGCGATCAAAAGATACGACCGTTCATAAGTCGGTCGCGCCAGTATCGCGTACCGCTGTAGGTAAGTACATATCTCAGTGGTAAGTAAGTCGGTAGGTAAGTAAATGAGTTCGTTTTTAGACAATTCCATTAAAGAAACGGTATCATAGGCGGCCCTGAAAAGGGCCTTTTTTTATTACCCGACTGCCGAAGCAGGGTAATGTATATATGTGTGTGTGTATGTATGTATGTGTGTATGTATGTATGTTTGTTCCTATGTGGTGATTTTTGAAATATATACCCCTTAAATGTTTAAATGTACCTGAAACGAAAAAAAAAAACAAATTAATAAAATGTTATTAATAAAAAGTTAATTCGAAAAATCAAAAAAAAAAACCCGACTGATTAAGAAACGAACTAAAAAGACGTAAACAAGATGAAAGTCATGCTGTGCAGTCACATAAATTTTTCTTAAATATACATAACTACAGAAACTTTTGTCTGTTGTCATATTCTGTCACGCGCAGTTTGATGTGAGCCAGTTTCGAATGCAGGTGGTTAAAGCACCGCTTCTCCTGGTCGTAGCTGGTGTCGTTCATAACGCGCGCGTACTCGTCCTCGATGCGCCGTTTTACACTCTCTACTGACCGAGGATGCGCGCTTCGATACTCAACTTCCAGGCGTGTAAAATGGGCAACCACTTGCCAAAGACGCCTGTGCAGCGACCTGTACTCTGGGTACAACTGTTCGAACTCGTCCTTATACGCCCGGCGGATTTCGTAACTTGTGATAGCCGGATATTGCGTTTGTATCCATGATGATCGTTCAATACTTTCCAGATATTGTAAACTCTCATCAGGGACAGGTCTGGGTCCGAGATCTTTTACAGTGCTGCTGCAATTGAGGGTATAGCCATTGACCTTTTCAACATTGGTCCGCTCGTCTTCGTTATCCTCGGCCTGTCGCTCGCCGGAGGAGGCGGTGGCGTACCCTGAGGTGGGCGGGGAGGGACGGCGGTAGTGCGATATGCGCCGCTTCTTGTGTGGAGGTTCGTCGTCGTCGTCGTCGTCGTCGTCGTCGGGTAGCAGCGACACCCTGGCAGCCGCGGCGGCGCCCCGGGCCGTACTGGGAGCCCCGGCGGGCAGGCTAGCCAGCCCGCCGGCGGAGATTGATCGCTTGCAGGCACTGGGTGACGCGCGCGGTACGAGAGACGTCGCTGAATCGCTGCTCAGCGCTGGCGTTGCGCACGGTACGGGCCGCTGCGCTCGCTCGGGTCTCTCAGGCTTCTCAGACCGCTGGGCCCGTTCAGCCCGCTCAGCTAAATGGACAAAGTCAAAATGAAACCGTGAACACGGATGCGCCGTGCGCACATTGATGGGACGGCGACGTCCGATGACCGTGTTGTGAGGTTCGTCGATCACGCGGGTGTACTTACTCTGGTCCGCGGTGACAGCGCTCGCCATGCGGTCCTCGGTGGCGACGTAAGATTCGTCATTGGCATGAACTCGCATTCTGCGTGGTACCGGCCCGCACGACTCCAACCGTCGAGCGCCGCCGCGCGTTATACACTCGAACGAACCCTGTCCACCCTCCATCTCTGCATTACTATTAATGCTGAATTTAAATGTAGCCTCGCCTGACAGGCCACTGCCACTGTTCGGCGCCGGAATGAAGATTCTCCCTTCATTTCCGGGCAGGAACTGTATTTGAGGTTTTGCCAAACCGTTCCCTTTACTACTAAGAAAGTCTTCGATGGCTTTCAGTGCGGAATCCGTTAATTTCACAAAAACTAGTTCCTTGTTATCTTCATAACAGGAATCCGATGATAAACCATACTGAACACCTGCTGGCAAGGCCGCCATTTCTAATTCACTATTCACAAACAACAACACTTACATATATTTATAAATATTATATCTGAATATTTGTATTTGTTTATTTTGTTATACAATTCAACATATAATATGTTACGGCACCTAGATAATATTATTTTTCTATAATCTGCGTATTCGCATTTGGTTGCGGCGCGTGAGCACAACGTGAGACGACCGTACGGTACGAGTGTTCTAAACGAACTGACGTTCGGACCGAGACTCCCGAGCTCGCGTGCGATCCTGTGACGCGCACTTCGTGTGGGCGCGCACCCACACACTCTGCTCCCTGATTGGTCGGATTATTGCGAACACCATAATTATTATTATTATGAGCCTGTTTTGTCCCAATGCAGGACTAAGGCCTGGGATGCCCTATTTTCGTTTTTCTCTATCTTATGCTGAGATAATAGTCATTTTCGATAACATAAGTTTGTAATTAATCCGTCACAATTGGAATGTTTTCTTCAGTACTTTGTTTTGTTTTATTTTTTTTTTAACTGTAAATTCAAATCCGAAAAGCCTTTATTTCTAATGAGGTACATTACAGAACCATTACTTAGTTTTTTATGAATCTATATATTTATATAAAACAACAATGTTTTGTTAGCTAGACCGACTTTCGTAATCTTTCATTTGTTGGATTTATCACCGCCCGGATAGCAGGATAACTGTTGAAACATCGAAAAAATTAACGAAACAATAAAAATCTGAAGAGAATTCGTGTCCCCATACGTTTTGCGAACACAGCGCCATCCCTGACAATAAACAAAACACGGACAAATTGAACACGGCGTTGTATGCTAGTGTTCCGGTAATGCCTGTAGGGGGCGCTGTAGATTTTTCTGAAATCTGCCTGAGGTGGTACGAAATACAACGGGACAGATTTTATTATTTTTATATGTTTTTTACATATCGCATGCAATTATTTCATGTCAACTTATCACAATCACTTAATTAATAATTTAAAATTTCGTCTGTGAATCATTAAAATCACCAATCAATTTGGGTTACCTTGCATAATAATATTAAATGTCAATTTGTTCCCCTTTTGGAGAATGGAACTGGTATAGGTAGGTAGATATCATTAACACAGGTTACTTTGTGACCTTGCTAAGACGCCAGTTGCGATACGCATCTAAATCAACGCGATCAAAAGATACGACCGTTCATAAGTCGGTCGCGCCAGTATCGCGTACCGCTGTAGGTAAGTACATATCTCAGTGGTAAGTAAGTCGGTAGGTAAGTAAATGAGTTCGTTTTTAGACAATTCCATTAAAGAAACGGTATCATAGGCGGCCCTGAAAAGGGCCTTTTTTTATTACCCGACTGCCGAAGCAGGGTAATGTATATATGTGTGTGTGTATGTATGTATGTGTGTATGTATGTATGTTTGTTCCTATGTGGTGATTTTTGAAATATATACCCCTTAAATGTTTAAATGTACCTGAAACGAAAAAAAAAAACAAATTAATAAAATGTTATTAATAAAAAGTTAATTCGAAAAATCAAAAAAAAAAACCCGACTGATTAAGAAACGAACTAAAAAGACGTAAACAAGATGAAAGTCATGCTGTGCAGTCACATAAATTTTTCTTAAATATACATAACTACAGAAACTTTTGTCTGTTGTCATATTCTGTCACGCGCAGTTTGATGTGAGCCAGTTTCGAATGCAGGTGGTTAAAGCACCGCTTCTCCTGGTCGTAGCTGGTGTCGTTCATAACGCGCGCGTACTCGTCCTCGATGCGCCGTTTTACACTCTCTACTGACCGAGGATGCGCGCTTCGATACTCAACTTCCAGGCGTGTAAAATGGGCAACCACTTGCCAAAGACGCCTGTGCAGCGACCTGTACTCTGGGTACAACTGTTCGAACTCGTCCTTATACGCCCGGCGGATTTCGTAACTTGTGATAGCCGGATATTGCGTTTGTATCCATGATGATCGTTCAATACTTTCCAGATATTGTAAACTCTCATCAGGGACAGGTCTGGGTCCGAGATCTTTTACAGTGCTGCTGCAATTGAGGGTATAGCCATTGACCTTTTCAACATTGGTCCGCTCGTCTTCGTTATCCTCGGCCTGTCGCTCGCCGGAGGAGGCGGTGGCGTACCCTGAGGTGGGCGGGGAGGGACGGCGGTAGTGCGATATGCGCCGCTTCTTGTGTGGAGGTTCGTCGTCGTCGTCGTCGTCGTCGGGTAGCAGCGAAACCCTGGCGGCCGCGGCGGCGCCCCGGGCCGTACTGGGAGCCCCGGCGGGCAGGCTAGCCAGCCCGCCGGCGGAGATTGATCGCTTGCAGGCACTGGGTGACGCGCGCGGTACGAGAGACGTCGCTGAATCGCTGCTCAGCGCTGGCGTTGCGCACGGTACGGGCCGCTGCGCTCGCTCGGGTCTCTCAGGCTTCTCAGACCGCTGGGCCCGTTCAGCCCGCTCAGCTAAATGGACAAAGTCAAAATGAAACCGTGAACACGGATGCGCCGTGCGCACATTGATGGGACGGCGACGTCCGATGACCGTGTTGTGAGGTTCGTCGATCACGCGGGTGTACTTACTCTGGTCCGCGGTGACAGCGCTCGCCATGCGGTCCTCGGTGGCGACGTAAGATTCGTCATTGGCATGAACACGCATTCTGCGTGGTACCGGCCCGCACGACTCCAACCGTCGAGCGCCGCCGCGCGTTATACACTCGAACGAACCCTGTCCACCCTCCATCTCTGCATTACTATTAATGCTGAATTTAAATGTAGCCTCGCCTGACAGGCCACTGCCACTGTTCGGCGCCGGAATGAAGATTCTCCCTTCATTTCCGGGAAGGAACTGTATTTGAGGTTTTGCCAAACCGTTCCCTTTACTACTAAGAAAGTCTTCGATGGCTTTCAGTGCGGAATCCGTTAATTTCACAAAAACTAGTTCCTTGTTATCTTCATAACAGGAATCCGATGATAAACCATACTGAACACCTGCTGGCAAGGCCGCCATTTCTAATTCACTATTCACAAACAACAACACTTATATTTATAAATATTATATCTGAATATTTGTATTTGTTTATTTTGTTATACAATTCAACATATAATATGTTACGGCACCTAGATAATATTATTTTTTCTATAATCTGCGTATTCGCATTTGGTTGCGGCGCGTGAGCACAACGTGAGACGACCGTACGGTACGAGTGTTCTAAACGAACTGACGTTCGGACCGAGACTCCCGAGCTCGCGTGCGATCCTGTGACGCGCACTTCGTGTGGGCGCGCACCCACACACTCTGCTCCCTGATTGGTCGGATTATTGCGAACACCATAATTATTATTATTATGAGCCTGTTTTGTCCCAATGCAGGACTAAGGCCTGGGATGCCCTATTTTCGTTTTTCTCTATCTTATGCTGAGATAATAGTCATTTTCGATAACATAAGTTTGTAATTAATCCGTCACAATTGGAATGTTTTCTTCAGTACTTTGTTTTGTTTTTTTTTTTTTTTAACTGTAAATTCAAATCCGAAAAGCCTTTATTTCTAATGAGGTACATTACAGAACCATTACTTAGTTTTTTATGAATCTATATATTTATATAAAACAACAATGTTTTGTTAGCTAGACCGACTTTCGTAATCTTTCATTTGTTGGATTTATCACCGCCCGGATAGCAGGATAACTGTTGAAACATCGAAAAAATTAACGAAACAATAAAAATCTGAAGAGAATTCGTGTCCCCATACGTTTTGCGAACACAGCGCCATCCCTGACAATAAACAAAACACGGACAAATTGAACACGGCGTTGTATGCTAGTGTTCCGGTAATGCCTGTAGGGGGCGCTGTAGATTTTTCTGAAATCTGCCTGAGGTGGTACGAAATACAACGGGACAGATTTTATTATTTTTATATGTTTTTTACATATCGCATGCAATTATTTCATGTCAACTTATCACAATCACTTAATTAATAATTTAAAATTTCGTCTGTGAATCATTAAAATCACCAATCAATTTGGGTTACCTTGCATAATAATATTAAATGTCAATTTGTTCCCCTTTTGGAGAATGGAACTGGTATAGGTAGGTAGATATCATTAACACAGGTTACTTTGTGACCTTGCTAAGACGCCAGTTGCGATACGCATCTAAATCAACGCGATCAAAAGATACGACCGTTCATAAGTCGGTCGCGCCAGTATCGCGTACCGCTGTAGGTAAGTACATATCTCAGTGGTAAGTAAGTCGGTAGGTAAGTAAATGAGTTCGTTTTTAGACAATTCCATTAAAGAAACGGTATCATAGGCGGCCCTGAAAAAGGCCTTTTTTTATTACCCGACTGCCGAAGCAGGGTAATGTATATATGTGTGTGTGTATGTATGTATGTGTGTATGTATGTATGTTTGTTCCTATGTGGTGATTTTTGAAATATATACCCCTTAAATGTTTAAATGTACCTGAAACGAAAAAAAAAAACAAATTAATAAAATGTTATTAATAAAAAGTTAATTCGAAAAATCAAAAAAAAAAACCCGACTGATTAAGAAACGAACTAAAAAGACGTAAACAAGATGAAAGTCATGCTGTGCAGTCACATAAATTTTTCTTAAATATACATAACTACAGAAACTTTTGTCTGTTGTCATATTCTGTCACGCGCAGTTTGATGTGAGCCAGTTTCGAATGCAGGTGGTTAAAGCACCGCTTCTCCTGGTCGTAGCTGGTGTCGTTCATAACGCGCGCGTACTCGTCCTCGATGCGCCGTTTTACACTCTCTACTGACCGAGGATGCGCGCTTCGATACTCAACTTCCAGGCGTGTAAAATGGGCAACCACTTGCCAAAGACGCCTGTGCAGCGACCTGTACTCTGGGTACAACTGTTCGAACTCGTCCTTATACGCCCGGCGGATTTCGTAACTTGTGATAGCCGGATATTGCGTTTGTATCCATGATGATCGTTCAATACTTTCCAGATATTGTAAACTCTCATCAGGGACAGGTCTGGGTCCGAGATCTTTTACAGTGCTGCTGCAATTGAGGGTATAGCCATTGACCTTTTCAACATTGGTCCGCTCGTCTTCGTTATCCTCGGCCTGTCGCTCGCCGGAGGAGGCGGTGGCGTACCCTGAGGTGGGCGGGGAGGGACGGCGGTAGTGCGATATGCGCCGCTTCTTGTGTGGAGGTTCGTCGTCGTCGTCGTCGTCGTCGGGTAGCAGCGACACCCTGGCGGCCGCGGCGGCGCCCCGGGCCGTACTGGGAGCCCCGGCGGGCAGGCTAGCCAGCCCGCCGGCGGAGATTGATCGCTTGCAGGCACTGGGTGACGCGCGCGGTACGAGAGACGTCGCTGAATCGCTGCTCAGCGCTGGCGTTGCGCACGGTACGGGCCGCTGCGCTCGCTCGGGTCTCTCAGGCTTCTCAGACCGCTGGGCCCGTTCAGCCCGCTCAGCTAAATGGACAAAGTCAAAATGAAACCGTGAACACGGATGCGCCGTGCGCACATTGATGGGACGGCGACGTCCGATGACCGTGTTGTGAGGTTCGTCGATCACGCGGGTGTACTTACTCTGGTCCGCGGTGACAGCGCTCGCCATGCGGTCCTCGGTGGCGACGTAAGATTCGTCATTGGCATGAACACGCATTCTGCGTGGTACCGGCCCGCACGACTCCAACCGTCGAGCGCCGCCGCGCGTTATACACTCGAACGAACCCTGTCCACCCTCCATCTCTGCATTACTATTAATGCTGAATTTAAATGTAGCCTCGCCTGACAGGCCACTGCCACTGTTCGGCGCCGGAATGAAGATTCTCCCTTCATTTCCGGGCAGGAACTGTATTTGAGGTTTTGCCAAACCGTTCCCTTTACTACTAAGAAAGTCTTCGATGGCTTTCAGTGCGGAATCCGTTAATTTCACAAAAACTAGTTCCTTGTTATCTTCATAACAGGAATCCGATGATAAACCATACTGAACACCTGCTGGCAAGGCCGCCATTTCTAATTCACTATTCACAAACAACAACACTTACATATATTTATAAATATTATATCTGAATATTTGTATTTGTTTATTTTGTTATACAATTCAACATATAATATGTTACGGCACCTAGATAATATTATTTTTTCTATAATCTGCGTATTCGCATTTGGTTGCGGCGCGTGAGCACAACGTGAGACGACCGTACGGTACGAGTGTTCTAAACGAACTGACGTTCGGACCGAGACTCCCGAGCTCGCGTGCGATCCTGTGACGCGCACTTCGTGTGGGCGCGCACCCACACACTCTGCTCCCTGATTGGTCGGATTATTGCGAACACCATAATTATTATTATTATGAGCCTGTTTTGTCCCAATGCAGGACTAAGGCCTGGGATGCCCTATTTTCGTTTTTCTCTATCTTATGCTGAGATAATAGTCATTTTCGATAACATAAGTTTGTAATTAATCCGTCACAATTGGAATGTTTTCTTCAGTACTTTGTTTTGTTTTATATTAGTTGGTCAAAAAACAGGATTAATTGGTAAGTAAATCTATTTTTCCGAAAAAAAAGTAGTTTATTGGCTACAGTGTAAAATATTCTTGAGATCACAAATCCAGAAACCTCATATTCGGTTAGCTCGCATCAAGCCGCCCACCCACCCTTTTTTCGTCTGCTAGTGTATAGGGAAAACCATAGGAATTTTGCAAATAATTTTATTTTTCGTTTTCTATACCCTTGCACTCCTATAACTGCAAACAGTCCAAATTATTGCATTTTATATATATAAAACTCCTTTTTTCTCACTTGGACGGTAAATAAAATGGGTGAAAATGACTACAGCTCGTACTCCTTCGCGTTCATTAGTTCCACCTCCCCAGCAGGAGTCCCGTCACAACCGATGGACTTCCCCAAGGCGATCAGCATGCAATCATGTATTAATGAAACAAAGGCTTTCTGAATGCATCAAAACTACGGTCAACGATAACAAGAGCGTCAGATAAATCCACGTAGAGAAATCAAATCCCAGCAATCATCTTTTCCCCCTAAAAGATGATTTCTGGGATAAAACTATCCAATGTCCTTTCCAGGATCTTAAACTATATCCATATCGGTCTCCTTTTATCTTGGCATCCTACTGGGCTCAAATAGTTTGATCAAATGTACAATCGAAACGAAATAGAAGAAGACCGAATTTCATCTAAATCGGTTTAACTAACCTGTTCTTTTATGATGACTAGATAAATGTGGTTATGAATGAAGCACAACATGATTTTGACATCTTACACACTTGGTTTCAGTCAAATTTGTTCTCTCATCTGGATTACCTAATTGAAGTATTGGGCTCAGCAGCTAAAAGCAACATAACTAAACTAAAGAGATCACAAAATAAACTAATTAAAACGTTATTTTAATATGACTACCTAACCTTAAAAAAATATTAGGAAACTGGACTAATTAATTTATCGCAAAACTATAAATACAACACTTGCATCCTCATTAGAAAAATTATAACAACGGTTAATCACTCACAAATAACATTTACCAAAAATATAGCCCACAACAAACTTAATACTAGACAGGCAAATAATATCCGTTTGAAACCACCTAGAACTAATTACGGAAAAAAGCATTCCGTACGAAGGAGCCCAGAATTATAATAAATTACCTAGGGACACCAAAGAGGCTAAAAGCTTCATCAACCTTTAAGAAACTATTGAAACACCACATTTTGAAGGATCTTTAGAAGGAATAGAACAATAAGGATAAATTTGTAATTTTACTAGCACGAAAACTTACCTTAAACTAAATAACCATTTTATTTTTTACCAAAAGCACCATTTTATTTGTTAAATCCTAACACAATGTATAAAACTGATAAATTCTCGATTACTTAAACGCATTGTGCAAAAGACTGGATGTCACAGCACACTTGGAGCCTGACCGAATACAGAAAAAACCTTCATCTGATCTGCTTGTGACCCGTGATGACGCCATGCGAGCCGACCTTAACATGCAATACCGTCAGAAACGTAGAGAAAGCTATCGCAGCACTCGCAAAAATAGAAGGCAGTGGGCTGATGATATTGCTGATCGTTCTCAACAAGCTGCAAACACCGATAACCTGAAGGAATTGTACAAAGCTACCAAATCCTTGGCAGGTAACAGTAAGTATAAGAAGAAGCCACTCAAGTCCTCTCGCAGGTATGCTGGAAGAGATTTCTTTGAAATAAGCGTACCTTTGTACCTATTTTATGTTCCTTCTTCTTGTCTCTTTATTATGTGTGTGCACATTAATGGTTAAATAAATAAATAAGTCTATAGACGGTCAGCTCATAGTGACGTCGGAAGGGCAGCTCTTACGCTGGCGTAATCACTTTGAGGAGGTCTTCAGTTTGTCAGCAACAACTACACCTGACGCGCTGCCAGTCAGTTCTACACCACAGGGCCTCTCAACATCGACGCGGAACCACCGTCAGCTTCGGAAGTTGCAAGAGCAGTCCTCTCTTTGAAGACAGGCAAACCACCATGACTCGACCTGATAACTGCGGAAATGCTACAAGCTGACGTATCCTCCGCCGTTAACGTTCTGACGCCTCTCATTGAGAGGATATGGGCCACCGAAACGCTTCCGGATAAATGGAACTAGGTTCTTTTGATAACTGTACCCTTCTTGGAAGGGAGATCTTAGTCAATGCGATAGCTGGAGAGGTATTGCTCTCAATTCCCTTGAAGGTTTTCTGCAAGATTATCCTGTATGGGTTATCGAAATCGATGGATCCTCTCGTACGCAAAGAGCAGGCTGGTTTCCGCACGAACCGCTCGTGCACGGATCAGATCAACACTCTCCGTATCATTTTAAAACAGGCATCAGAATGGCAGAGGGAGGTCTATCTCACCTTTGTCGATTTCTAAAAAGCATTTGATACGCTGAATTGGTCCAGCATCTGGTCCCGCCTACTGGACATGGGAGTGCCACCGAAAATTGTCCATCTGTTGGAGAGTATATACAAGAATTATTTCTGTAAAGTAACTCACGACGGCCTCATCTCGGATGATATAGCAGTACACGCAGTCCGCCAAGGCTGTCTCCTTTCACCGTTCCTCTTTTTAGTCGTTCTTGACCGGATTTTGCTTCGCATTTTCGACAACAAGAGACGTTGGATAATCCCCATAGAGTGGGAATTATCCAACGTCTTGGAGGACTTAGATTACGCCGATGCCTGCTGAGTCATACCCACGCTTACATGCAAGCTTAATTGAAAGATTTAAGTCAGGAAGCGGCAGAAACGGGACTTCAAATAAATACCCGGAAGACCGAAGAGATGAGATCTGGTGTAAAGAATACTTTACCGTTGCTGATTGGCACAGAGGCAGTGGAACGTGTCCACAAGTTCACTTACCTCGGGAGCGTCGTGTCAGAAACTGGAGGTAGTGAAGAGGACATCGTTACAAGGATCGCCTATGCAAGAGCTACCTTCGCACAGCTGAGACCTGTTTGGCAATCGCAGCAACTCACCAGAAGGATTAAACTCAAAATCTTTGGGTTAAATGTCAAATCTGTGATGCTTTACGGGTGCGAAACGTGGAAGGTCACAAAAGACATCTTACGCCAGATCCAAGTCGTCGTCAACCGCTGTCTTCGTCGTATACTCAGCATTTATTGGCCCGAAACCATCACCAACGTAAAGCTGTTCGAGCAATGCCACGAGAGCCCGATCGACCGCCAGATCAAGCGTCGCAAATGGAGTTGGATTGGCCACACGCTGCGAAGGGATTCTAATCATTTATTTATTTGTTTACTTATTTACGAGTATGTACACACATAACACTTAAAAGAGAAAAGAAGGAATACAGATAAAAGAGCACAAAGGTACTGCTTATTTCAATAGAAATTTCTAATCAGAATCATATACCGAAGCAAGCGCTGGATTGGAATCCTCAAGGCAAAAGAAAACGTGGCCGTCCCCGTCAAACCTGGCGTCGCACAGTGTTGGTGGAAGCATCGGTATGACGTGGAGGGAGGTGAAGCTTGAAGCTCAAGAACGATTGCGATGGAGGACTACTGTGGATGCCCTATGCCCCATCCAGGGAACGTAGGACATTAAGTAAGCAAGTAAAAGTATTAATTAATAGTTTTTTCAAAATAATTATTGTTTATCATTTAATCGGACTCGAAATAAGAGCTTTAGTCAAATTAGCGTCGTTAAGCAATGACTACTTAGTAAAACTATTAAGAGTAAACAAAAGCAAACAAACCGACTCATAATACTAGTTCCCTTAGAATGAAAATTATATTATACCTTATCACAATTTTACTAGAATCCAAAATCTTATTTGGCGTAACAGACAATGGAAGTTTAAGACCCTTTCAAAAATACTCCTAAGAAAATTTCAGTTATGATCCAATCTATAGTTTCATACAATGAATGGTATCAGGTGCCTGCCCAGGGACTTGATTTAGCCGCACCAGATAAAAACCTCATTGAAGTATTGCTGCCTCTCGTTAAACAATGGCCCTTTTTGTTTCCCTTTCCACCTGGTATCCTCGATAGGCTCGAGAACATGGCACATGGTGGAATTCAGTGTGTTGGTGGCTGCAAAGTAGTGAACACGTTTTGAAACTACCACACGTTCCGTTTGTATGTCTGTATTGCACGAAAAGTGTGAGAATAATGTGGTTCTAATAATTTAAATTTAATGAAACGGTTTTTTTAATGAGCAATGACCGATAGCCGACTAGCCAATGAATCTATGTGTTCTATGTGAATAGTATTTTAAAAGTCATTCGCGGTGTTTCGAATTTGGTAACTGGGTTTTTCTGAAGTGTAAAGTTGTTATTGTTGAATTAATTATGGAATCAGTAATTGTTGTAGCCATGGCAGATACAACCACTACAATTGACAACAATCATTTAGACGTTACTAACGAATACCTAAGCTGTTGGCGGTAAACTGCCACACTTGGCAGCCATCAGGGCAACAAGCAGGTCTAGAGTTCGAGAAAGAGAAGAGGTTGAAAAACTGTACAAGATGCACGATGAAGCCTTCCAGCGAATGGGTATGGGTCCGTTAAACACGTCGATCAAGGAAATGATCGAGGCAGACAACAGATCAGTATAGGTCGGAAAAGTGGACGACGACGGTGCCACCAAAGAGGAACTGAAACATCACTACCACGGATACATAAAAAGAGTGTATACATAAAAAGAGTAAAAACTACTATGCAATACATTCGGCCAAACAAAGGGATTTGCCTCCATAGAGTTTGGTAATAAACACAGTGTGCAAACCGTTGTAGCAATGGACGATTCATTGTTTAAGGGACTTCAAATTAAGGCGATGCCCAAGCGCATCAATAAGCCGGGGCTGGCAACGACGACCCAGCCGCCACGCGCCATGCTGGGCTCGTTCCACGGTGTTTTCTCCGGCTACAGGCCAGTGCGCAGCATCAGAAGCTACAACCGTGATTAATCGTATTTTGTCCGATGTCAATTAGATATCGACTAACCAATTTAAAAAAGTGAAATTCGGGATCCCTTCTTTTCGCATAATGTTCTTTAGCCTAATATACTTCGGCATAACGATTTTGGCACAATTTGTTTTGGCATAATAATACTTTGGCATAATTTTTTTAGGCATACGTTTTATGTTGGCATAATCATCTTAAAGACTAATTTGTTTTGGCATAAATTTGATTCGCATAACGTTAGTAGGCCTAATGACTATTAGCATAACGTCAATAGGCCTAATGACTATTAGCATAATAATATTTAGGCATACAATTAATATAAATAACAAAAACAATTTTCATGCAAATGATTTATTATACATAACATTATGTAACTTAAACAATTTTTCAATCGCAAGATAACTTTTATCTGAAGAATATATTAGATGTTTTGACAGTTTTTGTATAAAAAAATATGTCAATCAGATAACTTCTATTATGAGAAATAAATATGGAGGTTATTCCTCAGATAGAAGTTAACTGATTGAAACAGTGGTCCTTAATTATGTATAATTATTTATTTTAGGTGTATATTTTTAGCAATTGCTTGTAAATATGCTAGTTTAGAAGTATACTCATCTTTTTTACTAATAATTTTTCAATTCTTTTGGTTTTGTCCGTGTATTCCTTTTTTTTTTGGTATAAGTGATGTTCCGACATCCAGTTTATCTATTTCAATGGTTTAATGTTTTATTTCTTGAACGATCTTTTTTGCCAAAAAATAAAATCCAGGATGGTGTTTTTCCACAAAATGTGCAAATCTATTGTGCCATGCCTCTGCATGATTTTGTGTCCTTGGTCTATTTTCCTTTTCTAGTAGATACGTACTCTAGACTTTGGGTGGAAATGGTGGTGGTGAACTTGTAGTGCCCCATACATAATTCTGATCAAACCAATTTGCTATAGTTTCTGTAACAATTAAATAATATTGTTGGTTAAAAATTTAATATGATGTGCAACAAAAGTTAGTGACAGAACCGAATTGCTGCAAAATCGACTCTACGTAGTCTTGTTTGTCCTACCCCTAGAGTGTAATTTAAAATCGCGTAGGCGCGTAGGGTCGAGGCGGCCCACGGGCTGAGGAGCAGGCGGCTGCGAGCGAGGCGCCGCGGCTGAGGCTGGCCGGCGAAGCCGGCCAACAAGCCGAAGCTGCGGTGGTGAGCGAAAGCCGTCTGCGACGATTAGCACGCGTGGAGCCGCCGGAAGCTCGCAGCGCCGGAGCCGAGACAGAAACCCTGCCTGCTGCATGTTGCCTGCTCGCTTGAATGCTGCATGCTTGCTTGCATGCTTGCTTGCATGCTGCATGCTTGTTTGCTGCATGCTTGCTTGCATGCTTGCTTGCATGCTGTATGCTTGCTTGCATGCTGTATGTGTAAATAAATTTATGCTTTAGGATATTATGCTTAAAAAAGTTATGCTTTAGAACTTTATGCTTAATAAATTTATGCTTTAGAATATTCTGCTTAATCATTATTATGGTTAGAGAAATTATGCTTAAAAAGATTATGCGTAAGCTGTTATGCGTAATTATATTATGCGTAAATATAATTATGCCAAACAAAATTATGCTAAGATATATTAGGTCTTAAAATTTTATGCAAATGGATAGGGAACCGTGAAATTCGTCTGATCCACATACACTAAATATTGGAGTCATTAACTAACGAGTTTTATTAAATTGTTATCAAAAATGTGTAAATTATGCGCTTTAAGTACTTTGTGTAAATTATTTCATCACCTCTGCTCTCAAAACGGTATAGGAAAACGTCGTGAGGAAACCGGCATGTCCTAGAACCAAAAATTCTAAGACATGTGACATCCACCAATCCGCACAGGGCCCGCATGGTTGATAGTTGATAGTCTTGTATCTCAACAGTGGACAAATTTAAAGGCTACTGATGATGTTGTCAAAAACTTATTGTAACAACCTCTTAAAACCCTTCAGTTTCATACCCCGCTCGATGGGTTTAGAAGAAAAAACACATTGACACTCCTTCAATATGGCGCCGTTTTTTACGTCACTTATCTAAGAACACTGTGCGTTCGATGGTGCCTGACGGGAAGCGAAAAAAGGTGCACTACCTGACCGAGAGAACCTTTAAGGTTGGGTCGCGGTGGTTAAGACAAGTCACCTGCGTTGAACGTTGGCGCTATCTAGGAGTGGACTTCAAGGCGTCTGGATGTGTGACGTTAGAGCACAGCATTAAAGAGGCCTTAGCTAATATAACTAAGGCACCCCTTAAGCCGCAGCAGCGGGTCGAGATGGTAAGGGTTCACCTGATCCCCAGATTCCTGCACGGTTTAGTGCTGGGAATAATCACGGAGGACAGGCTGCGTATGCTCGACGTCCAAATCCGGAGGGCAGTAAGGACCTGGCTGAGGCTTCCTAAGGATGTGCCTGTCGGGTACTTCCACGCAGCAACCGGGGACGGCGGCTTGGTGATCCCATCGTTGAGGACTTGTGTGCCGGATCTCATTCATAAGAGGTTCGGCCGCTTGAACTTGTCGCGATGGTCAGTGGCTAAAGCCGCCGCCAGATCTGAGAGGATTCGAAGGAAGCTGCAGTGGGCCGACAGGTTACTCCGAAAATTCACGCGTGAGAACCCCAAGACTGGAGAGCGAATGACAGCTCTGTATTGGCGTGAAGCCCTGCATGCTACCGTGGATGGACACGAGTTGCGTGAATGTCCACGGGTTCCTGCGTCCACGAAGTGGATGCGGGTGCGCAGCATGCAGTATACTGGCCGAGACTTCGTGCAGTTCGTGCACACTCATATAAACGCGCTCCCGTCGCGAGTACGCAATACACGGGGGCGCAGGACTGGTGTGGAGTCTGAGTTGAACTGCCGTGCAGGTTGCATGGTTAGGGAGACGACGGCACACACCATCCAACAGTGTCACAGAACACACGGCGGCCGTATTGAACGCCACAACTGCATTGCGGATGTCATTTGCTCCGAAATGTCCGAGAAGGGGTGGAAGACCGTGAAGGAGCCAAAAGTCAGGACCGCGTTGGGCCTCAGAAAGCCTGACATCATCGCCTCCAGGAATGGTGTGGGGGTAATTGTGGACGCGCAGGTGGTCTCGGGTCAGCGATCACTCGATGAGCTCCATCGTGAGAAACGTAATAAATACGGGAATCACGAGGAGCTTGTCGAGAAAGTCGCGGACATACTAGGACTACCTTGTAAGCAGAGCGTCCACTCGACCTCCTGCACCATCTCCTGGAGGGGCGTATGGAGCCTAGCCTCTTATAGAGAGCTAAAGAGGTTCGTCGGGCTCGATGAGGGTGTGCTGGCCGGCGTCCCGTCGTTGGCTCTGAGAGGATCCCATATGAACTGGACGAGATTCAATCGCATGACAACGCGAATTGACTGAGTTGGGGAGCGAGTGGTCGGGCTCCTATGGTTGCGGGCCGCCGCCGGGCCCAGGGGTCGAAGCTCCCACCAATGGCTACACTTATTATGTTTATGTATCATATTTCGACCTCGCCAGAGATCTCACCGGCGCAATATCGCAAAAAGATGGTGGCAGTAGGGGACGTGGGAGTCCTGTCACAACAATCCATAATGATTACCGTAGTTTTTCACTGGATTGGACGATGGCATCTTGTCGAGCTAGATTAACAAAAACCTTCAGACTTCTGCGATGCTTTTTCAATGAGATATCGGCGATAACGTGTTTTCACCGTTTTAATGGCGCGGCCATGGGGTTTTAGTCTTACAGGTCCAGAAATATAAACCTAGGATTTTTTTCTATATTTTACAAATTCAATCTCTTATTTATCTGCATTTCAGGTTTCTGCAACGCTTAGTTTTAAAGATTTCCGTGACCGCAATAAGAGGAGAAAAAATTTACAGGACTGCGGTGACCCCCAACTCATCTCACCACAAATTGTGGAACTATAGAGTTCCCATACTGAAAACCATAAAATTTATTAACGCCAATAACCAAGGAGTAGTGCCTTCGTTGTCAAGCTGAATCAAAACCATAGAAGGTTTTAAATTAATTGTAAAATATTTAAAATCTAAAGGGATTTACTCTTTACTGCGCAATTTCAATCAAGATGCATTAGAAAACTTTTTTAGGGCTATTAGAGCTCATGGTTATAGCAACATTATGCCCACGCCATCTGCATTTGAAGGAGCCTTCAAAACTTTACGTATTAATAATATTTCATCTTCACATTCAGTTGGATCAAACTGTGAAAAGGATGACGGTGTTTGTCTCCAATCATTAAAATATTTTTTACAAAATCCAGTAGACATACACACACCTGAATGTGAAATGAAATTGACAGTGTTCATTTAAATATGGGTATTCTAAATATTTTTATTTTTTTTTATTTGTTATAGGCTCGCGCTTGACCACTATCTCACCTGATGGTAAGCGATGATGTGGTCGATGGTGGAACACGCTTGCCTAGAAGTAACCTATTCACTCTTGACTTAAAGACCCCTAGATTGTAGCTATCGGGAAACACAGACGCTGGCAGGGAATTCCACTCCTTAGCTGTACGTATAATAAAAGTATTCTCAAAACGTTTAGTGCGTATGGGTGGGATGTCCACCATGTATCGATGGCGCATCGCCGTACGTCTGGTAGTTCGATGATGAAACGGGCTGGGCGGAATTAGATCATGCAATTCCATCGCACACTCCCCAAAATGTAACCGATAAAAAACCGACAAGCTGGCAACTCGGCGACGGTGATCAAGGCTCTGGAGCTTTGACTTAACCAGTGCCTCATCGCCGATGAGACTCTTGGCCCGCTTTTAGATCGACTCTAGTGCATCAAGCTGGTATTTGGCAGATCCGTCCCAGAGATGAGAACAGTACTCCATGCATGATCGAACTTGCGCTTGATACAAGCTGAGCAGCTGTTCTGGCGTGAAGTAACTTCTCACCTTTGCAAGGATTCCCAGCTTTTTGGCAGCCAGCTGAGCCTTTGCCTCAATGTATGGGCCAAAATTGAGAGTCGATGTCAACGTAACGCCAAGAAGCTCAAGATGGTCAGTTATTGGCACGGTCACATCTCGGAAAGTTGGAGCCGGGTGAAATTGGCTCTTTTTAGCGGAAAAAAGACACGCCTGGGTTTTAGCAGCATTAAACCTGACCAGATTGGCATCGCCCCATTCGGAGACTGCCTGCAAGGACAGGTTCAAGCGCTCCACCATGGCCTCCCGGAGAGACTGAATCTGAGGCCCGGTAGCATGAGCGTTGGACAAGTATCTCTCAGCAACAGTGATGTCGTCAGCATACCCAAAGGTACCGGGTTTTAGCAGATCGTTAATGTGCAGCAAGAATAAAATTGCTGAGAGAACCGAACCCTGAGGGACCCCGGCACTGATATCCAATTGGTCCGACGAGCAGCCATCGATAACCACTCGAATGGACCGATCTCTCAGGAAGTCTGCAATCCAATCACACAGACCACCGGGCAAACCGAATGAAGGAAGCTTACCAATAAGGCTTTCATGCCAGACCCTATCAAAAGCCTTCGAGATGTCGAGGGAGACGGCAAGCGCCTCCCCGTGCCTCTCGATGGCCTCACTCCAGATGTGAATGGCATACGCTAGAAGATCCCCAGTAGACCGATTTCGGCGGAAGCCGTACTGGCGGTTACTAAGGATATCGTTTGCTTCTAGGTATGCCAGGAGCTTAATATTGAGTACACGTTCCATACTCTTACAGAGTATGGAGGTTACAGATATGGGTCTGTAGTTGGCCGGGTCAGCTCGACTGCCCTTCTTGGGCACGGGCTGTACATTAGCTTGCTTCCAAGCATTCGGCACTTTTCCAGCCTCATACGAAAGGCGGAATAGGCGTGTCAAGATCGGAGACAGTTCAGGCGCACAGGTTCTTAGAACTATAGCTGGTATTCCGTCAGGGCCGCTAGCCTTGTTCACGTTGAGGTTGCGCAGCACCCTACGGACGTCCTTTTGATGGATGCGAATGTCCGACATACTCGTCTCGCATCCATCAGGAGAAGGAAGGGGCCGCGCGTCACCAGGATTCAGACGTGAAGATTCCACAAAAAGAGAGGCAAATAAATTTGCCTTCTCCTCAGCGAAGTGAGCCAGCGACCCGTCGGGTTTCAGCAGTGGTGGTAGTGAGGGGCGGCAGAAGTTCGACTCGACCGACTTAGCCAGGGACCAAAACGCTTTACTACCTGCTGGGTAAGAGGCAAGTTTGGTCCCTATTCGGCTGATATGGTCGAACCGAGCTCTTCGCAACACCATCTTGCAGGACTTGGCAGCCCTGTTGAAGGCCTTCTTCTTCTGACCCACGTCACTTGCCTTGCGCGATCGAGCGTCGACCCAAGCCAGGTACGCCCCATATTTAATAGCGTCGGCGCGCTTACATTCGGCGCCAAACCATGGCCGGTCTTCGCTAGACATTGATACGTCAGAGAACGGAATGTAATACTCCATTCCCCGACGCAACACATCCGTCACGTCATAGACTGCAATGCTTATTGAAAGAACCGCAGCAATAGGGTATTGCAGTGGGTGGATAGCACAACTTGCCAAAAAGCATATTTATAAAAACGTGTGTCCTGTAGAAACTATATGGAAGCAGAAGAGCTACAAAGTTTCCATGAATACATAAAAAGAAAGAATTTGGCAACAAAAAGTGGTTGTGCTATCCTACAAGAGCATTGTTTGATTTCTTTGGCCAAGTGGAACATGTTTGTATTGAGATTTTAAAAGAGCACAGCAATAAAAAAAATATATCAGTGTATATTAAATTAATTATAAATATAAGTGGATCATTTATTAGCTGTCCAGATCACAAAGATAATTTATGTAATTATTTAATAAATAAAAGTAAAATGTTTTTTATACACAATTGGTGCAAATATGTCAATAATGTTCTTACTGGCAAAATAACCTTTTGGGATGTTAATGATCCAATGAAAGAAAAGGCTAACCGACACTGCCTAAATCATAAAGGGCGAAAAAGGAGAACACAAAATTATGTGTTAAATTTGTAATTTTTTCATAATAAATATACCGATGGACAATAAATATTTTATGATTTACTCATTAATTACGGGCTGTTTAGACCTTAATTAATGAATAGTCGGGATAAATCAGAAGTGGCTTAATTTTAGTGTCCACCAGTTTATACAATTAGTAACTCTATTAGCCTAAGATCCGAAAGCAAAAATCTGCAGAAATCAGGGTTTTTGACAAAATGTTATAATGTTTAATTGATAATAATGTAATACATTGCTGCCGGGTTGCTATTCGAGCCGCTAGTACCTTTTTTACAAAATTTTGCATTTTTGCAAAACATTATGTTAATATGGTATTTATTATTTTCATTGTAATTTAATAAAACATAATACATTTTATTATAGCAAACATTAACTTCATCTGAAAACCACAGGGTAACAGAAAAATAACAGTTGCTAGGCAACAAATAAAGTAAAAACTATGTTATTCCTAGAACATAGTGTATTTGTATTGTATACGGTGTGTTGTACCTTCTTGGTACTACACCGTAATTCTAAGAGATAGCTCGCACTAGCAGTTTTTGTCTCCGCAACTAATTTGTCTCTCATCAAGTCTAGCGACTTCCAATGGAGAAAAAGGTGTGTGGACCTAAATGTAAGCAATTTTAATTTCTGTGAGGAATAGTGTAAATGGCGGAGTTTTCATCAGAGTCCAATTATGACAGCAACAAAGAACTAGTGTTTGTGACTTTAACGGATTCTTTGCTGAAAGCTATTGAGGAGTTCCTTAAAGAACAAAAAAGGGACGGATCGGCAAAACCTAAAATACAGTTCCTACCCGAAAATGAAGGGAAAATCTCCATTCCGGCAATAGCCTAAGGCAATGAACATGGCCTATCACATTTAAATTCAGCATTAATAGTAATGCAGAAATGGAGGGTGCACGGGGTTCTTTCGCGTGCGTTTCTAGTGGCGGTGCTCAACGGTTGGAGTTATGCGGGCCGCTACCTCGCATAATGTGTGTCCATGCTAATGACGACTCATACGCGGCCAAAAGGGACCCCATGGCGAGCACTATCGCCGTGGAGCAGAGAAAACGCATCCAAGTCAACAAACCTAATCAGACAGACATCGAACATCGCATCAATGTGCGCACAACGCATCCATACTCAGTTGCTGAAGCTACCCAGTTAGCCAGGCGGTCTGAGAAACCAGACTGACCCGAACCGTGTAAAGGCGAAGTGGCCTGAGAGACCCGAGTGGCAAGGTAGGCCGGATAGGGTGCAAAAACCCAAGCGAACGGAGTGGCCCGTACCGCCAGAGGCGCGCTCGCAACCCCCGCCTGCCGCCCCGTGGCATAAACAATACGCCCAGCATAAACAAGCGACCGCTTTACCCGCACCAGCCGCAGCGGCTATCCACTAAATCGCGTCTTACTAGACGGACCCTCAAAAAAGACTAATGCAATTATTAGCATTGAAAGCGTTCAAGAAGCTCGAAATACACTCAAAGCTTTCTAGTCTGGGTATTAAATATATTATAAAGAGCGTAGTTTGGTGGAACATATTTTACCGGTTATCAGTAAGTTCAGTGACAACTGTTACCACTTAAACAGAAATATTTGGAACGACGTCCGTGAGGACTGGCCTTTTTATAGTGAGGAGGATGAACGAACAGTCGGAAACGTCTTATCCTATCCCCACCGCTAAGCAGCGTGTCGGAAAAGTCTCTCCCACAACGCGCGTTGCCCAATGCCAGCAAGTGACCAAGCTCCGCAGCCGGGCTATTTAGCCCGCCTGGAGGAGCTCCCAGCAAGTGCAACGAAATACTCGGCCGCCAGCGTGTCGGTGCTGCCTTACGAGCCCCCGCACAAGAAGCGGCGCATCTGGCACTACCACTCCTCTAGCGAGCGTCACGCCGAGGATCAACGACCCAGTCTTGTCAATCTAAAGACAGTAGAAATAGACAACATCAAAAAAATCGCGTTAGAAAAAGTGAAAGTGAGTTTGAGGTATTATTACTGCCGAAAAAAGGCCCTTTTCAGGGTCACATATTTTCATATTATTATTTCTTTAATGGATTTTTCTAAAAACGACCTTAGTTATCTATCGACCTACTTACCACTGAGATGTGTACCTACCTAAAAGAGTATTGGGCGTATGTGTGAATGCGTTCTGATTGGACCAATCAGAACACACTTCCACACCCCTTTGACGTCTTCCTCATTCCTTAGCTAGTTGACAGAAGAGGGGGTTGGGGGTTAGTTAAACTCACCATTAGCCGTCAATACTCTGGGGCGTTCGGTTGTTGGGACTACAATAAAGTATTCGTCGTGAGGTGTTAAAAAAATTCTTTTAATCTTGTTTATAACAAGAAAAAATTTCTTAAGTATAAAAATAGAAACGTGTGGCGATTGAAACTCGCTGGGCCGACCATTAATTACCTAAAGAAAATCATAGAATTGTAAAAGTTATGAGATATGAAGGCAATAACTTACATCAGCTAAGAATATCTAATTATTTTAACACTGGAGCAATATGTACTTAATGCCAAGCAACTAGTCGGCCGCCAGGCCATCCAATAATTGAGGATGGTATCAGTCCATTGAGGATGTTTTTATTTTATCAAAAGAACCCAGGTTTTTAATAATTAGATCATTACTTTCTCGCCTAGAAGACGAATATGCATTTTAGATATTATTTATTATTTACGTGAAATTTTTATTTGAGAATAGATTTTTATTTGCATATTGCTGTCCTACTTTCTTAGCGTCTAGTAGGATAATGAAAACACTTAATTTATGAGTTCGAAATGCAAAAGAAATCTGTATATTTCTTGTTTCAGGTTATAAAATGAAATGACTCAATTTAATGTTATGACTCCAACAGGTGAAAAATACTTGGTGTCTATGCCAACAAAATTCATAAAATGTAAATGGGTGAAAAGAGGCATATATGTGCTAGTAGAAGCAATACCAGAAGGAGTGAAGGTGAGAAGTGAAGTTGTGAAAATCATTGACGAATACTCTATAAAATTTTATAAGGATAATAATGTGTGGCCCAATTAAACTGTAATATCTAATAATTTACTTCTCCTCCTTCGTGCTGTTGACACGAAGAAAAAGTTATTTTGGAACTAATACTAGAAGGACTTAAAGTAATACATTATATATGGATTAGACCTACTGGGGATGCCAAAATTAAAAAAAACACACCGATTAATCTATCTCATGGTGGTGTGGAAATGAGTATTATTTCGTTTCCGTACGCAATGTACGCGCTTGTTTTAACCTAACCTATTATTTCGTTTAGATTACAGAATTTCGTTTGCCCAGCATAATTATGTAGGTAGGGCAACATAAGTAGATAAAACAAAAAATAATGTAATTTTCTTTGGTTAAAAAAAGATGGCGCTGCCGTCACGATTATATATCGCTCCGTATTTTTATTGCCTAATATTCCAAAAGCTGTATTATCACGATAAATTAAAACTCAAGTGACGTGAATATACGAGATACATCAGTGATATTGTTATCTAGCACCAAGAAAGGACACAACAAATAAACAATGTAATAAGTCTAGAACCGTGGAAGTGACAGTGATTTCATATTAAAATATTAAAAAAAAACTGTTTATAAATGGTGTAGTACCCAGTCATGTCAGTGAAGAAGTGAGAAAATACCATTTCAAATGAAAATATAAGCAAAGTTTCTAAAAACGACCTTAGTTATCTATCGACCTACTTACCACTGAGATGTGTACCTACCTAAAAGAGTATTGGGCGTATGTGTGAATGCGTTCTGATTGGACCAATCAGAACACACTTCCACACCCCTTTGACGTCTTCCTCATTCCTTAGCTAGTTGACAGAAGAGGGGGTTGGGGGTTAGTTAAACTCACCATTAGCCGTCAATACTCTGGGGCGTTCGGTTGTTGGGACTACAATAAAGTATTCGTCGTGAGGTGTTAAAAAAATTCTTTTAATCTTGTTTATAACAAGAAAAAATTTCTTAAGTATAAAAATAGAAACGTGTGGCGATTGAAACTCGCTGGGCCGACCATTAATTACCTAAAGAAAATCATAGAATTGTAAAAGTTATGAGATATGAAGGCAATAACTTACATCAGCTAAGAATATCTAATTATTTTAACACTGGAGCAATATGTACTTAATGCCAAGCAACTAGTCGGCCGCCAGGCCATCCAATAATTGAGGATGGTATCAGTCCATTGAGGATGTTTTTATTTTATCAAAAGAACCCAGGTTTTTAATAATTAGATCATTACTTTCTCGCCTAGAAGACGAATATGCATTTTAGATATTATTTATTATTTACGTGAAATTTTTATTTTAGAATAGATTTTTATTTGCATATTGCTGTCCTACTTTCTTAGCGTCTAGTAGGATAATGAAAACACTTAATTTATGAGTTCGAAATGCAAAAGAAATCTGTATATTTCTTGTTTCAGGTTATAAAATGAAATGACTCAATTTAATGTTATGACTCCAACAGGTGAAAAATACTTGGTGTCTATGCCAACAAAATTCATAAAATGTAAATGGGTGAAAAGAGGCATATATGTGCTAGTAGAAGCAATACCAGAAGGAGTGAAGGTGAGAAGTGAAGTTGTGAAAATCATTGACGAATACTCTATAAAATTTTATAAGGATAATAATGTGTGGCCCAATTAAACTGTAATATCTAATAATTTACTTCTCCTCCTTCGTGCTGTTGACACGAAGAAAAAGTTATTTTGGAACTAATACTAGAAGGACTTAAAGTAATACATTATATATGGATTAGACCTACTGGGGATACCAAAATTAAAAAAAACACACCGATTAATCTATCTCATGGTGGTGTGGAAATGAGTATTATTTCGTTTCCGTACGCAATGTACGCGCTTGTTTTAACCTAACCTATTATTTCGTTTAGATTACAGAATTTCGTTTGCCCAGCATAATTATGTAGGTAGGGCAACATAAGTAGGTAAAACAAAAAATAATGTAATTTTCTTTGGTTAAAAAAAGATGGCGCTGCCGTCACGATTATATATCGCTCCGTATTTTTATTGCCTAATATTCCAAAAGCTGTATTATCACGATAAATTAAAACTCAAGTGACGTGAATATACGAGATACATCAGTGATATTGTTATCTAGCACCAAGAAAGGACACAACAAATAAACAATGTAATAAGTCTAGAACCGTGGAAGTGACAGTGATTTCATATTAAAATATTAAAAAAAAAACTGTTTATAAATGGTGTAGTACCCAGTCATGTCAGTGAAGAAGTGAGAAAATACCATTTCAAATTAAAATATAAGCAGTGAAAGTGATAAGACATATAACAATTTAAACTTCGCATCACGAACGAATCGTTAAGAAAAATATTTTGAATAATGTTAAATACTTGGGACAACGCCATCTACATCGTAACGATCATATTAACTTAGACTTAAAGCATCATCGATAAAACAGAACACTCTTACGTAATTACTGGAGGGACAAAGCAATTAACGTATTTGGCTTATCTAAGTAAGCACTCGATAGCCGAGAAGCGAAACTATTTCGAGCCACAGTCAAACAGTTTATATGAATTTTGATACTAGAAATAATATAAAGATGCGTCATAGAAACAAAAAAAACATCTATATCATTTGAACGAATATGTTTAACTACCCCATCGTCGTCTGAGAAATCAATAGTAGACAGTCTACCCGAAAAAATCACAAATTATGACGATGACCACACCAAAAGTTTAAAAGAACAAATAAAATCACTGACTGACCAACTTAATAGCGCACACGAACAAATTGACGAACTGTTACTTGAGAATGGCTCACTTACCAAAGTAACACAGGAACAATAAAAACAAATTGCGTATTTAAAAATGGGTATAATTTAGACGGTCATCAAAAATATTTTTAAGACTCTAAGCTTAGGCACCAAATAAAATAAACAACTCCAAAAAAAGTCAATTGACTTTATTAAAAGGGCCCTAAAGTATATAATATTATGATCCAAAATAAATAAAATAAAATCAGAAAAATCGCAAACCTCGCACAAATATTATTTTTGGTTCCTAAAATGGATCAACGGTCACCAAATTCTTATACCGGGTGTATTCGTGTTTTTAACGAATTAGTCCAAGAGCGAGCGAAGCGAGCTCAGGAGCTTAGGGCACCCCGACACGGACAGGTTAGGTTCGAACGAGATGACGGGAGCTGAAGTGAGCGAGCAAAGCGAGCGAACTCGGCTCCCGTCATCTCGTTCGTGTTAGGTTACTTTAGACCCTGCGGACGGAAATAGGAGCCCCGCGCAGCGGGGCTCCGTCGACTTTAAAGGCGTCCATATATTTTTTTGGCAGTCAATAATACGAAAAAATGGATTTATTTCATAATATTTTAGGAAACGTTATTTGGTGACCATTTATCCATTTTGGTAACCGTTTAGAATTTTTTTGGTAGTAAAATAGGTACTTTTTTGGGCGGTGTTTAAACACAAGCCTTTAAAAATGATATGTTCAAGCACTCCCCAGAGTACTAACTAGGCTTGTAAGAGAAGAAACAAAAAGCAGTGTAGGAAAACACTTGATTTCGAGAGAGAAGGTAGTGATACTGCACTCAGGGACTATGAAACAAGTGAAATAATTAGATTAAAAACATCACAATAATAAAATCAAGAACTTTTACAGAATCGGACAAATAGTCAGACATTTGATAAACCTAGATTAATAATTCTGGGCGATAAACAAGTTCGAGGTCTCTCACAAGTATTAATAAACAGAAGGACGGCTAAATGTAACGATGGTTACACGGTCTCGGCCATTGTCAAACCAGGTGCAACATGCTCCGAAATTCTGTGTAATATCTCAGAATTATATAACTCGCTATCCGAGCAAGATATTGTTATACTGTCTGAAGGAACAAATGATAATAATCCATGTCATATCCAGAAATAATTATGTATAGCAAAATAACGTAAAAACGTGTCAACAAATTTTCTTACTAGGTGTAATAATTATTTAAATAACAATATGTTAAACCAAAATTTACAACTTTTAACACAAAATTTCGCAAACTGTAAATTTGTTAATCTAAATGAATTCTCATATTATAAACGATACTTTTATATAAAGCAAAATAATCGCACTTATCTGAGTGAACTTGGCTCTAAATTAAATTTTGAAATTGACTATCTTAAATACACAAAAGAATTTCTCATGAAAAAGCCTTTGTTGTGCACTGCACGTAATCTGGAAAAACGTAGTGAATTAACTAAGATATCATGCTCCAGCCAGAAGACAATTATGGATTATTTTAAACCAATGGTATGTGTCAGCAAGGTAATAAATAATACCAAAGCAAAATTTTAATCTAGTCAGGTTTCTGATTATCTTTTTCGTGTATGAACACATTTTTATATTGCATCAAAATATTAATGGACTTTTAAATAAATCGGACTTACTAGGTGTGCACCTTAATATTTTTAAAAATGAGGATAAATCAGTGGACATAATATGCATAACAGAAACTAATATGAAAAAGGTTGATCATATTCAGCTCCTCGTACCTAACTATACACTCCACACTTATTATTCAAGAGAAAATAGGAACGGGTGCTCGTGTATACTGATGCGTAATACCTTGATGGGACAAAAACTAGATGTAGGAAAATGGTGTAAGCCAAACCTTATTGAAGTTTGCGCGGTTGAATTGCAGAATCACCCAATAGTAGTTGTGTGTGTTTGCAGTCCTCCTAATTTGGATAAGGCCTCAGTGAATACTTTCCTCTTTGGTTTTGATATGATTCTCAATGATACCTGTTTTAAACGTAAGAAAAAGATAATTTTATGTGGTGATTTTAACATAGATATTTTGATGGGGGATGGAGTTGCTTGCGTCCGTAGGATTTACCACCTTCTCCTAGGCCCAACCTACACGTATCCCCCGGGTGGTGCAAAACGAGCAACAACGCCGAGCCACGGGCGGCGGTTAAATAACCCGTTAATTCACCAATTAACGGGTTTAAGGAATTTTGTTCTTCATGGCCAGTGGACACCTCCACTGGCCATGACTAACTAAATTCCTTCAAAAAGAGTGGCCATAGTGCCTTGGGAAAGTGCTATGTGATCATATCCCAACCCCCCTTTTTAATGGAAATGTCGAATAATGAGAGCGAGTATTTGTCATGCGATCCGGCTAACACCCGGCGCCCTCCGGTATCCGGGCCGGTGGGTGAGAAATTGGTTACCGAAGACTCTATGGAAGTAGGCGACCAGGCTAGTCCACCCTATGTCTGTTCTTATCTCGACCTAGATGCAACTCCCTTGGTAACACATCAAGTAAGGAAACACAAAACAGCTTGAGGTCAATAACGCAGTTTCGTCACCACAACAAACAAAACCACTAGTACATCTCGACCACCTGAATGGCAAAGAGTTCCTTCTAACAGAAGCAACAAGCACAAGAAACTCTCACAATCACCCTCAACAGAGGCGATCAAAACTTCTAATAAATATAGTGGCCTTCAAAAGGATCTCACCGAAGATGGCAGTGTACCAAAACAAAAACGCCCTAATAAACCTCCATCAATTATTTTGTACGACGTTGAAGATGTCAACAAATTTACAGAGCTCCTACATACTGTTGCAAGTAATGGAGAGTTCTTATTCACAATCGTCAACAGAAATCATTTGAGAATAAACAAACAAAAGTAGCTTGGATATTGAGGCGTACAAGAAAATTATGACCCTAGTCCGTGAAAAGGGCCTCATTGGACACACATTCAACAGGAAGGATCAACGATGCTACCGATTTGTAATCAGGAATCTGCACCACTCAACCCCACACAGTGCCATACTAGAGGAAATTAAAAAAACTGAAAATAAAGTCCTTGGAGATATCATAAATGTAAAATTTGGGCCTGAAAAGAAGCCAATCTCTACATTTTTTTGTAAATCTAGTCTCTAACTCAAATAATAGTGACAACAGTTCGAACCATAAAATCTATTTACCATCAAACAGTCGCAATAGAAGAGCTTAAAAGAAAAACCTCTATTCCACAGTGCCAACGATTTCAACAATATGGGCACTCGAAAAACTACTAGCCAAGCCCACAAAACATCTGAGTGCCCAAAAAAAGATAGGAACACACCGACAAAGTGCGTTTTATGTGAAGACTCACATCCTGCCAACTACAAAGGATGCACTGTGTACAGGGGAGATTCTAAATAGAAGAACAGGACATAAACCTACAGCCAAAGCCCTTGCAGAAGCTAAAATTTTACCCGAAATCGGAAGACGAACCACAAGTCGAAGATAAACAGCCAAAATATTATATTTATAACAGAAATGGACTAACATATGCAGAGGTCACTAAAAAGGAAACCAAACTGGAAACACTGCTCACACAACATGCCGAAATGCTGGACAGTCTATTAGATCAGATGTCGACTATGATGACTCACAACAATCATCAGTAAACTTGTCCGATAATTGGCTACACTCAGAGTTGGGACCTGGAACATAAATGGATTGGTCAAACACAAACAAGAAGTAGAGATACTCCTTGCACTACACGACATTGATGTACTTCTAGTTTCTGAAGCACACCTGACATCCAATCATTTATGCACCTTCAAAAAGTACAGTACATACTCCACATTTCATCCCGATGGAACTGCACAAGCAGTCATAAAAAAAAAAAACATCAAACATGAAGTTTTAGAGGAGTATAAAATTGACCAAATACAGGCTACTACGGTAATGGTTCAGGATAAGCAAAGCTCACTAACGCTATCCGCTGTATATTGTCCCCCTAAGCACATCCTAAAGGAAGATAGATTCACAGATTTCTTCAGCACTCTTGGCCAGAGATTCATTTGTGGCAGAGATAGGAATGCCAAAAATGTCTACTGGGGTTCTCGACTGACATTACCCAGAGGAAGGGAACTGAAAAAAAGCGTTGATAAAAATAAATTACATGTCCTGAGTACGGGTGAACCCTCATACTGGCCAACAGACTCCAATAAACTCCCTGATCTATTGGACTTCTTTGTGTATAAGGGACTTTCTAACATATACCTCAGTGCTGAAAGTTGCCTGGATAGCAGTTCAGATCACACCCCTCTGATAACCACTATAAGCACAACAATAATAGAAAGAGAGTTCAAAGAAAAACTCTACAACAAGAAGACTTTATTAACTTTATTAAAACAAACAATTTCATTTTCATTCTTCTAGGTACTAAGATTATACATTTTTTATAATAAATTTTGTATCAAATACGCTATCTGCCACTTATTATCGAGTGCGATTTAAACTGTTGTAGCGTTGTGAGGGTCTCAACTGAAAATAGTCTATTGATGCTAAAATGTCACTATTAGTAAGTACCTAGCGACATCACTAAAAACGCGGTACAACACTGATCATATAGGTTCACGACAAGAAAATTTGGCTAGGGTCAACGACTTATTAAAGTCTAATATCAAAACGGTTGAAGAACTATGCACAGGCGCCGCATATTGTCAACTCATGGTAAAGTTATACCCAAACAGTGTGCCCATGAAAAGAATTATGTTCAAAACCCAAAGGGAAAACGATTTCATTGAGAACTATAAACTATTCATCAATATTTCAAAAAAAAGGAATAAAAAAGACAATACCAATAGAAAAACTTGTCAGGGGAAGATTTAATTTCGAATTTTTAAAATGGTTCAAAACCTTTTTCGAAGGAGAGTATGAAGACACAGTGGCGCACAGTGCAGCCCTAGCCCTTACAGTGGTACCCTTACCCTACCCTACCCAACTTACCCTGACCTACCCGAGCAACCAAAGGTGTAACTGGCTGGCTTCTGAACTAGATAGAGGAGAGAATAGCAGGAAAGTATAGTTAGTTCTAGCGGATTTTATACACACAGGTAAAATCCTCTCTCTGTAGCGTTGTGAGGGTCTCAACTAAAAATAATCTAGTGATTCTAAAATGTCACTATTAGTAAGCACCTAGTGACATCACTAAAAACGCGGTACAACACTAAAGGTTCACGACAAGAAATTTTGGCATGGGTCAACGACTTATTAAAGTCAAACTTCAAAAGCGTTGAAGAGCTATGCACAGGCGCCGCGTATTGTCAACTCATGAAAAAGTTATACCCAAACAGTGTGCCCATGAAAAGAATTATGTTCAAAACCCAAAGGGAAAACGATTTCATTGAGAACTATAAACTATTCATCAATATTTCAAAAAAAAGGAATAAAAAAGACAATACCAATAGAAAAACTTGTCAGGGGAAGATTTAATTTCGAATTTTTAAAATGGTTCAAAACCTTTTTCGAAGGAGAGTATGAAGACACAGTGGCGCACAGTGCAGCCCTAGCCCTTACAGTGGTACCCTTACCCTACCTTACCCAACTTACCCTGACCTACCCGAGCAACCAAAGGTGTAACTGGCTGGCTTCTGAACTAGATAGAGGAGAGAATAGCAGGAAAGTATAGTTAGTTCTAGCGGATTTTATACACACAGGTAAAATCCTCTCTCTGTAGCGTTGTGAGGGTCTCAACTAAAAATAGTCTAGTGATTCTAAAATGTCACTATTAGTAAGCACCTAGTGACATCACTAAAAACGCGGTACAACACTAAAGGTTCACGACAAGAAATTTTGGCATGGGTCAACGACTTATTAAAGTCAAACTTCAAAAGCGTTGAAGAGCTATGCACAGGCGCCGCGTATTGTCAACTCATGAAAAAGTTATACCCAAACAGTGTGCCCATGAAAAGAGTTAAGTTCAAAACCCAAAGAGAAAACGATGTCATTGAGAACTATAAACAGCAGGCCCTTCAAGCGAGACGATGAGACGCGAGACAACGCGAGAACCGAACTCGAACGTCAATAAATGCCCGCCAGCCCGCGAAACTGAGCATTAGTTAAAATTATTAGATATAAAAGGAGTTTCTTGTCCGATCTTCTCCGCGTAGGTAGTTTCCGAACGGATGGTAAAATCACTTATCCAGATCCAGCAATAGTTGTCTCTCCATCGACGTCCTGAGCCAAGGTTCGACCCCACCTGGGGTAGCCCTCAGCGAATTCACTTTGGTTTAGAAATTTGTGCCTGGCTGGAGGCTACTAGCTTAATCTTCACAGTATCGCCAGGTTTGCATTAGACGATCACTTTGGTTGAATAGCGAGACGCCACGCAGAAAAAAAAAGTGATGTTGAAATCAGTCTGTGTCCGTGCGCGCACCATAGTAGAGCTACTTTCGTAGGTTCAATTTTTTTTTTGTTATTTCCATATCGAACATTGTTATTTCCAACATATCGGATGACTTCTCAAAATTGGACACGTTCCGGATCCACCTCGGGCGTGGTCTACTCCGAGATCGCTTGGAGTATCTGCTGGCTGAAGGTGGAACGCTCGATGAAAGAGTTTCGGAGGAGATCGTCGATTGTTTGCGTATATTATTGAAACAGTACAATAATCATGTAACGCAATATTCACGGCCACGGGCACTACATCCGGTGACTTGGAACCTGCAGCCGCAACCGAACCAGATACCGCACCCGAAACCGAACCCGCACCGAACGAAAAATGATGTGCCCATCCAAAAAAGGCCCTTTTCAGGGCCGCAAATGATTCGATATGTTTCTATAATGGAGTATTGTTTAAAAACCAACTTACTTACCCTCTGAATAAATACTGTTATCTAACCCACCTAAATGAACCTAATGAAAATGCATTTATTTGAAGTTTCATGTGCGTTATACACGCGTATGAGGTGTCGTTCGACGAGCCTCGGTGCGAGGTCATGGAATATGGTTTTTCTGGATTTTAGACCGGAACAAAATTTTACATTGTGGCCAAAAAGCTCAATTTTTAAAGGAAGAATAATAATTCTAACCAGTTAACCCTGATTTTGCTACACTTATTGCACTACAAAATCAAGGTTAGGTAAACAAATTTATACCAAGATTTTTTACGGGCACGAAAATGCACCTGCGGTGTAAAAAGCAAAGTTTAAAACCCGCCCGCCGCGCCACCTAGAGGGGGGGCGCAGCGAAAGCTCGTCTGTGTGACGGCAGCGCGCGTCGCGCCTCCGCGCTCTCTATAAAAAGGCAATATTTCTGGATGTTGAAATTAGTCCGTGGATTCGCTACTAGTAAGCTCCCAAGTGCGCACATACGTTCACACGTCAAATCGCACCAAGCTCTGCACGGATCGCCACTCGTCTACCCTATTTGTCGCCGATAGTGTAGGTTTTTGCAAACTTATACTGTCGGAGGCAACTTGGGCGGACATCGGTGCTGCCCACCGCCTTTTGCTCCACTAGTTTTCATGACATCCAGCGAAGAAAAAAGAAGAAAACATGTCACCACCTGGTGCCCACGGCCCTCCAGGTCGCGGCGCAAACAGCTCCCAGGACTATCGCCCGACTATGGACCGGACGTCTTCACTCCCCAACCTGGGGACTGTGACGGCTGGAACCCGACCAGCGGGTGAGCAGCAGCGCAGCCAACAGGGCAACACTCCGAGGAGACAAGGTAGGCGGATTGCCACCGATTCACCAACTTCACATATATCATCAACCAACAAGTACTGTGCCTCCTCAAAGTTCCGCCCTATTCCTGTAAAAACACCGGTACCCGCCGACCGAAAATCGACCGCGCGTACCATCCAATTTTTCCGTGTTATCTCCGGCTACCCACATAGGCCTCGTCATCGGAGACACGTACCACCACCAACCTAAATTTATCTCGGTCTACAACCCAGCAACCGCGCCCTACACACTCCAGTGTCGCGCCTAACTAATGCATCCACCCGCGCGTACAAATACAAACGCGCCCCCGCAACCCCGCGCTCTATGACGACGCGCGCACCTCAAGGAAGAATACCTGCATCGGTTCCACCTACAGCTGGGGCCAGGACGTCAGCACCACGTACCGTACCACCTGTGCCCAGAACCATAACGTCTAGCGCAGGAAAAACGGACGTACGCGCCGCTACCCGCGATGCTCGTACAAATCGGGACCGGGAACTAAAACTACAGATGGCGCCACTAGTAGGTTCATCAGCCAATCACGGCTCACCTGCACCCCCACGCACTTCCGCATATGATTCCCCCGCGTTGCGGTCAGGCCAATCAAGCCTAAGTGGGTCAAGCACCTCGCTCGCGTCATATGAGCGCAGGGCAGCGACAGAGGACCTAACAGTAGACATGAATACTCCTACGTCGCCTAACCCGTACATGGATGTCGACCTAGACTTTCATGTGGGTGGAAGGGCCCTTAGACGACACAGGAGCCCAGAACGTTTTACTTGTTAAAGCTAAAAGGTGAACATTGAAAGACGTGAGGGTAGCAAGCAGGTAGTAATCACTCAAGTAAAAATAATAACACGAATTTTAATATTCTACACAAACGGAGAAATGACCAGCTATCCTGATGTCAGAACGGCTGGTCATTTCATTTTGAAGGCTCTTGATTTTGTTTCAAGGTTATGTATCAATTAATTGACTATAGGTTGTAATAAAAAAAACCTTTTTACAAAAAAAATACTACCGACTTCAGACTAAAAAACAACAAAAAAAAAAAACAAAGTGAAGAATAACAAAAAACCCGACTGCTTGGAATGCGAACTAAAAAGACGTAAACAATTAGAAAATCATGCTGTGCAGTCGGAGGATACATCTGGTTTTGGCCAGCCAGCGTGCAGTCGGAAGATACCTACATATGCTGTAGGTATCTTCCGACTGCACAGCATGATGACACACATAAAACTTGGACATAACCGGTGAAATGCCCAAATTGAACCGTACACATCTGCGTACCCCTTAAGAGCGTACTGGCGTGACGTTACTTATGTCATGAAATGGTATAAACAATTAAGAAACATACGATTGCAATAATCCCGAGAGATTTGCCGTTATTTATTGAAGAGTTCTGTTATATATCTCCGGAGTTCTTTATCAGATCTTCACCAAATTAGAATGAGACTAATTTCGGAACACACTATCAAACAAAAAAAAAGAATTTTCAAAATCGGTCCACATTTGACGGAGATATCGGTGAAAATATACAAAAAAAAACAAAAAAACATGAAGCCGAACATAGAACCTCCTCCTTTTTGGAAAGTCGGTTAAAAAGTAGCAAATAGGTAGAAATTTTTGGTCACCAGTTTGACGCGATCCGTTACAGACAACCAGCCATTCAGACGCACACCTCCTTTTTGAAGGTGACATTGAGACGTGAAAAAGACTTTCTACAATCATACCCGACCCGCAAACTATGGCTTAACAAATTACCAAGACACAAATCAATGACCACTTTTAAAAACTACTCAAACAGTTCATATTAAAAACGCTTGTCCATATTCTAACGGTAACTTGTTTACTTCGATATTTGAAGGTATCGAACTAAAATATCGTCAAAATTTCTGATATATCCTCAAAATTAAATTACATTGCCCCATTTCTGTAATACGCCCAACAATAACTAATCTATTTATATTTTCATTTAAGTAAATTATTGTATTCTTACGGACGTAATTGTTGAGCTTTGAGAAACCTTTATGGTTGTTCAAAGCTCAACAATTACGTCCGTTATCAGTAGATCTGTGCGATGGTAGGCACAGTTTCTTCAGGATGTTTGTGCTATTAACGATATTATCCTTCACCAAGAAACTTGAGGCACTAGACAAGTAAAATTCTATCAACGAAAGCGTCGCCAGTGCGATTGAAAAATAGTCAAAAATGTTTGGGCATGTCACGTGATCAATTCCTTACATTTTGGCGTTTCAAACATGGCGATGGTAGCTGGCTGATAGAACAACACATTGTCTAGATCCTCTGGTACTACTGATCGACACTTTCTTAACACCTTCCATAACAGAGATTTGAAATTACTGGAACATCAGCTGTTGATATCACAAATGTATTATTAGTGGGTAGACCAGACGGCGCCGTCGCAATATCATACAAATACAACTTAAAATGAAAAGAAACATAAATAAGCCATAAATAGACATGAATGATGTGAACAGTATTTCAATTATAGTGTACATATCTACAGCCAGAACAGACTTCCAACATTCCGGAATATTGTCAGATTTTTAGCGAAATACATTCGACGAGATTGCCGACGAGTGTTTGGTAAACGGCGACTTTAACGCAGACACCAAAAATAATTTCCGCACAGAATTCGAACAATTTTGCACAAATAAATGGACAAACTGAGATTTCAGAACTTAATATACACATACGTCAGAGACGTACATAACACAACAAGCTAGCTCGATCACTGACTGCCCACTGAGAACGCGTACAGCGCGGTAAAGGACGTTGTCATAGACGTAAAAATAGATTAGACAGATCACAAACCGCTGACGGTTAAAGCTAACTGAAGACTTGACGATCTACACTTAATAACATTACCAGCAAGACTACTTTGGAAAGCACTCTAGTGGAGTGACTCTAGTCTAATATAGAGGACTATACTTTGTTAATGACTGACGAAATTAATCATCTGACAGTTTACTTAAATTTATATTCAATTTTTTCATACATGCAAGTACTTAGTAAACTTATATTTTTTCTTAATAATTTGCAAAAATGACAATAAATTATTGTAGAAAAAGTTAAGGATTTAATCGGTTCGTTAATAAATGAACGAACCGGTTACATCTTAAACTTCATTGGTTATAAAACTTTGAAAGGCGATTTTGTAGCCTCATTAAGTCTTCTCTGTTCAATTTTTTTAATGTGTCTTATGTTAAGTGCGTTTTGTTAAATTTGTTATGATAAATAGAAATCTATGAAAATGAATCATCTGATATCTGGCAGCATTGAGATTATCGACACCATATATTGAAAATTTGTACAACTCGTTAGTCAAGCAATTGCTTCTACTCATTTACATTACCGACGAGCAAAACTAAAATGAAGGAAGAATAATAAAGTACCAAGATGGAACGATTGCGTTGCGAATAATTATGCCGCTTCGCGACGATTACTAGCTCTGTGGCACCTAAAGGGTTGCCCCACCAGCGGGCCTATAAGCAAGGAACGAATACAGTGTCGTATTGAGTTTAAAGAACGCGCTCTTAATAATTCCTGGTTAAAAAAAACCGTCAGATATTCAAAAAAATATTGAGCACGTACTTTTTCTCTGAATTGGCTGCAAGATGCAATATTTAAAGTGAAGATAGCATTGTATAACTGTCTCTTTCACTCGCTTACGTTTGTCGCATAATCCTATCTCGTTTATTCTATGCAGTTAAACTGTTTCTTGCGCAATAGTTGACAGAGCTCACTTCAGAGACACAAAGATCCGCTGTGAATATTATAACTATGTAAATCTGTCTACTGGTTTGGATGATATGTGTTAATAAAGAATATAACATTCATACAAGATACGCGCGAAAAACATAACCCTTTGCTTGCAGCCGGGTAATAAATAATAATTTTAAATAGTAAAAACGAAAACAAAATAGAAGCAAAGTTATATAAACTACCTACATTTGATGTATAAAATAGAAAAAAAAAGGTAAAACAGAAGAAAAACCAAACGGTTTTAATAATATATTCTGCCAACCTGCGCCCGAAAAGCAAACATGTTGATTGTTCTGTTAAAACGTTTTTTATTTATCTCTTTTTAGTTTTGGTACCTTCCAATTACCTTGAAAATTTTTAGCCAGAGTACCTACTTAACATGATGATTCGGATATGCCCAAACACGACTAGGATACATTGTTTTATTCCGGAGTTCCAGTGCCTACCTTCCGGCTTCATCATCAGCTCGATGGTACCATTTTCATCAGTACCATTTATTCATAAGTATTTGCTTCATCATAGTCGGTCAACTATTCGATATATCTTATACCCGTGACAAACTTAGCATTAAGGAGTTCCAGTAACCAGCTGTGGTCTTCTTCATCAGTTCGTTTATGAGAATAATTTGAAATCACAATGCTTTGTGATATATATATATTAATATATTGTCACAAAAAATTGGGTTAACTTGACATTGTAATTATTACTTGAGACATATTATATCAGATTAATTTGGAATTATATTTTTTTGTGACGTATATTGTATCTGACATTTTATTTGTTACTTTTGACATGTATTGGAGTATTTTTTTTTATCTTATTGAATTAACTTGATAATATACCAACTTATGTCTCATGGCATATGATTGGACGCATTTGAATTTTTTTTTTCTCAAAATCGGTGAAGGAAAAGATAGAACCAAAAATTCAAAGACACGTGTCATCCACCAACCCGCACTGGACCCGCGTGGTGGATTACGGCCCATCCCCGCTCACAGAGATAGTACTGATGAAAAGGGTACCATCAAACTGATCTGATGATGAAGCTGGAAGATAGACACTGGAACTCCGTTATAAAACAATTTACCCTAGTTGTGTTTGGGCTTATTGGAAGCGTCATGAGATGTACTCTGGCTATACTTGTTTTTTTTTATTGTTTATTAAATATGTAACATGACAAAATATAAACAGAAACATCATAAAAACCGCAAAAGGTTTGTCCGGATATTGAAACAATCTTAATACTAACAAGATATCAATGATTCATCATCATCAATTTCATCATTCATCGCTTACCATCAGGTGAGATAGTGGTCAAGCGCGAGCCTATTTACAATAAAAAAAAAATGATTATAGTTTTGAAAACATAGTTTATAAAAATACCTACAAAAAAAAATTTGTGAGGTAGTTAGTAAATAATACCTAAGATACTAACAAAAAACTTGCCGGCGCGAGTCAAGCAGCCCGTCAACACAAAGATTGAATGAAATTTAAACAGAATGATGCATTTTTAAAGAGAATCAAAGAATTTCTTACATTTATTTATATAATTATTATTTGTTATTTCTGATTGATTTTTTGTGGGAACATCATTAATTAGAGTAGGTATTAAATAAGCGCATGTTCGTTTACCGTAATAATTTTTGTATCTCGGTATTACCAGTTTTGATTGAGCTGCCATTATTGTTGCTTTGCTATGATTGATTTAAGCTTGCAGTACTTTGTTGGTGAACTGTTCTATAAATAACCACTTTCGTATTTGAATGTGTAATATACAATATTTAAAGAAACCTGTTACGTCATCACAATCATAGTTTTTTTTTTAATTTTATTAGGTATTATTATTTTTAATAACCAAGTTGTAGGTTATATATTTTGTCTAGGTAGATTTTAAATGTTCTGCCATAGCTTCATCCCACATGAAATAATTGACTCTGCAAGTGCATTATAAAGGTTAAGTATTATTATGAAAGGGACTTTGTATTTAATTATTGCAAATTTGGCTAGCATTGCACGGAGTTTATCGCCTAAGGAGTCAATGTACAATGTACTACCCCAGTTAAATCTGTCATCAACGACTAAACCGAGATATTTGTAGTTGGTAACCTGCTCCAATGGTTCACATTTGCAACGAAGCTTAGATAGTTGTACTTCATGCAAACATTGGTGTGTGTGCGCAATTATTTTAACTGGCTTGTCTGAGTTGAGTAAGTGATTGGAACAAACAGTCTTAGTTTTACCAGCAATAAGCACCAGTCCAATATCATGAGACCACTTACACAAATTATCCAAATAATTTTGTATCAATTATTCAGCCTTGGATAAGTCTTTATCAGCTGCTAACAGACAGGTATCGTCCACATATTGATAGACTGAGCAATTGTTTATAACATTCTCCATGTCATTGAGTTAGGCCAAATAATGCAAGGGTTCCATAACCGAGCCTTGTGCTGTTCCCGTAGCTACTAAAATTTCGTGACTAACTTCATTGCTGATTTTTACACGGCATGTTCTGTTTTTTAAATAATCTTTGCAACAGTATTGGGCCTGTAATTGGCCTTTAGCCGTGTTATGTTAAAGTAAATACATAAATAATTCTTTTACTTTTGAAACATCCTGTACAGCACTTTTAGCTCAGCCGCCAATACAAGACATCATGATCATGCGATGGTCTGCCATAAACGTACCGAGCGCCGCTTAAAAAAGGTCTAAATACTCGTAACGATCGCGATTTTACAAAAATATGATCAATACAACTTCGTGTGATAATATTATTTAGTTTTTCGATTCTAGTGTAATCTGAGATCGCGCTTGTCAGGCCACACCCAGCCAAACAACTTATATAGTAATCTCGTATGTTGACATTCAATTTCAGATCAATGTTGATATTATCCCCTATTAAGTATAAATCTGAACATTTAAAGGTGTCCTTACACAATAGCTCTTTCAATTCTTTTATAAACAAGTACTTACTATCTTTAGGATGTCTATACACTGTGCAGATTGATGTCCTGTGACGCAGTGTTTCAGTGATAAATTATTTATGATTTGAAAATGGTTGGTACGTCTAATTTACATAACAATGCCACCACCCTTACGTCGCTCCCGCAGCGTACGATTCATTTCATAGCCGTTTATATTAAAGAATTGAAGAACTAAAGAAAAAAAAATAATAATCGAGCGTATATTAACATGGACAGTATTTAGTATTTGTTTACTACTTGGAAGATGATTAATGAACTCGTTGATGGTTGAACACTCAAAAAATTCGGATATTTCTGGTGAAGAAGCTGACGTGATTACTGAGTCTAACTATTATCGACAGTTATTTCCTTGAACCGCCATTTTATCTATATCGCTAATGATCCTAACGACGACGATCGGTTTGTCGTTTTCGATTTTACGGATCAGTATTCTGCCATTCTGGAACCATATGTATTTGTACGTTTCCTTCAATTTAGCTTGCCATAGTAGGGATGCCCTTACGTACGTAATGCCCTTACGTACGTAATGCCCTTACGTACGTAATGCCCTTACGTACTTTCTGTTACAGGGATCTCACGACAACTATGATCCGAGTGGGGACGGGAACAGAGAAAAGGAGAATTATCCTTGCCTCGGCCAATCTCCCATAGAATAAAAGGGACCAGTAACACCACTAATCAGAAGACTGGTTGACTACGGCAACCAAGAAAATCTCGACCAGATACTTGGCTGCGATGCGAATGCACACCACGTCGTTTGGGGCAGTTCAAACACAAACGAGGGGAGGATTTGTTGGACTTTGTGGTAAGCTCTTCTTTACAAATCCTTAATACAGGCAATAAACCTACTTTCAGGACCTCGGCGAGAACTGAAGTTATTGACCTGACCCTGGCTTCAAACAGAGCCAGCACTCATATTGAATATTGGCGGATGAAATATCTCTGTCTGACCACAATTATATATGCTTTAGGCTTAGGATGGCAGGAAAAGCCGAAACTAGACGAAGGAGAAACCCAAGGCATACCACCTTGGAGTCGTACAGGAGGGACCTCAAAGTAAACCTAGGTAGGCCTAAAGTTAAGCTTAATTCCATACTGGATATAGAATTGGAAGCGGACAGAATCAAAGCGGGCACCATCGGTGCCTGGGAAGATAAATGCCCAGAGAAAAAGGCCTTTTGCTAAAAGATACCATCCTGAACTAGCTAAAATACGTCAGGAAACACGACAGGCCTGTAATGATGCAAAAGCCAGGCAATATTTTTCTGGCTATTCTAGCATGCTGACGAGATATAACACGGCGGTACGTAAGGCCAAAAGAACTAATTGGCGGCAACATTGCACCTACATCGAAGCTCTGCCAAATGGAATGAGGTTGTGCAAAGCAATGCCCATGACCAAGACAAACCCACTATTATCTGTAAAGGATGAGAATGGGTATCTCACGGAAACTGGACAGGACACTCTGGGCGTCATTTTTAGGACTCACTTCCCAGAATGTAGACTGCGAGACAGCGATGAAGAGGAACCAGTCACACGGGACGAGCTCACAAGGCACACGTCCAAAAATAACTAGACTGGATGGCAAATGACCAAGACAAACCCACTATTATCTGTAAAGGATGAGAATAGGTATCTCACGGAAACTGGACAGGACACTCTGGGCGTCATGTTTAGGACTCACTTCCCAGAATGTAGACTGCGAGACAGCGATGAAGAGGAACCAGTCACACGGGACGAGCTCACAAGGCACACGTCCAAAAATAACTAGACTGGATGGCATCTACCCAATACTATTGCAAGAAGGGGCATCTGTTTTGATACCCCATTTGAGTAAGCTCTACAGAGCCTGCATAGCATTTGGGTACGTACCCAAGGCATGGAGGGAGGTCAAAGTCACCTTTATACGAAGCTAAAGCTTACAGGCCCATCAGTATATCATCCTTTCTCTTAAAAGCTCGGAAGAAACTGGTAGACAGGTACCTAAGAGCACCATCAGACCTAACCAGGGTGGTATCTCTCTTAGGTACCTCTCTTAGGTGATTTTGATCTCCCTCCATGCCTTGGGCAATGAAGGCTATGCAGGCTCTGTAGATTTGAGTCCATACGCATTGCTGCAAAAGAACATGGCATACTTAACAAACTCAATACCGGACCATTCTACACAGTAGACTATGCAGATGACATAGCTATAATGGTTAATGGTAAATTCCCGAACATAGTCTCTGGATTATTAAAACAGCATTGAGGATGACAGAGAAATGGTGTATTAAGAACCACATCTCTATCAACCCAAGCAAAGCAGTCATTAATCCATTCACGAGGAAAAGACAACTAGGACACCTAGGAGAGCCCTCCTTCAATGGAATAAAGCCGCCCTGGTCCACCAAAGTTAAATATCTGGGTGTAACGCTTGATAAAGAACTCAGGTGGAAAACTCATGTGGAAAATATTAGGACAAAGGTCCCACGAGTATTTGGCTTGTGTCGTACCACCTACGGTAAAACTTGGGGGCTAAAGCCCTAAGTGATACGATGGCTGTACCGGACAATGATAAATAATACCTATTATCACATACGGCGCCACGCGCCACTCACCAGATTACAAAGAACAGTGTGTCTCGGAATCACGGGTGCTTTCAGGACAACACCTACGGTAGCGATTGAGAGATACCTCAATATCCCTCTTCTGCATATGATGGATGAATTCGAGGCAAGGAAGATATTACATCGTCATTCTGTTGCTGAACTATGGGATGCCTCTAAGCCAAAAACTAACCATACAAAGTTCGATGGAAATGAAGGCCTGGATCAGATTACAAGCATGATATCCGATAAAATGCAAACTATTTTTGTGTTAGAAGGGTCTTTCAAGGTCCAAATCCCTACAATAGAGGATTAGACGAAGGGACTCGATCCACCAGAACAAGATAGTCTGGTGTGGTACACTGATGGATTCAAAATGGAATCAGGTACAGGAGCGGGAATATACGCAAAAGGTTACAAATGTAGCAAAAGCTTAGGGAAGATGGCAACTGTATTCCAAGCAGAAACATATGCCATAGTAATCTGGGCTCAAGAGAAAGTAGATAGAGGAACCAGAGGTAAATCCATATACAGGGTTACAGGAAAAGTCGACCTAGATCCGTTAAGGGCGTGTAGTACACATCATTTCTGAATGATTTCACTATGGAACCCCTCATCCTAAACTTAACCGTTTTCGAGATTTTCGAGTTTTAATTTTTTTTATGAAAATGCCCAATTTTTCGGCTATTGAATTGAATATTTTTAGTGGTTTTTGCCCACACCACAGATTATACAAATGTTTCGTTCAGAAACGTTAAGGGCAAATACTTACGTAAGTATACAGCCATGACGGAGTTGAAAAAAAAAAAATAACTTCGACGTTTTGATACAAAAATCTTGAAAAAGGTTGCAAAAACGGGAAAAAATATTCCTTTTTGAGAGATTCCGTTGCGTGCGCAGCGTAAGCGGTTAAAATTACGCAACATTCATGTATGTAGGGTAGGTAGGTAGCCAGTTGACGGGAGCGAAGACGCGTGGGACCTTCAGGAAACAAGGATAAGAATAACGCACTAGCTGCGTTATATTTATCCTTGTTTCCTGAAGGTTTAGCTCAGAGTAAAGTAATTATAATAAGAGTAGTTAGAATAATGATCTTTATTGTCAGCAACATAAGGTGCGTACAAAGGTTGGCATAATTTTACCCTAGATCGAAAAACCTAGATGCCAAAGAGCTTTGTAAGTCTTTGCCTTGTGGAGTAACCACGCCTGCCATCCAGAATCAGGCAATGATGTAAGGGCAAGATCCAAGTGCCTATATTTACTGAGTTGTGGAGATCAGATAGGATGTCGCTCCATGTAAAGCACTGGTACTCAGCTGAATCCGGTAAGACTGGAGGCCGAATGGAAATGGCTAGGCAGATTGGTCCGTAGCAATCATCAGCATCATTTTAGATTTTGCGAAGCATTTGGATAGATCTGCCCATCTATTGTATCTTCTTATTTAATGATTCTTGGCTCTTGTATGGTGTGAGTTTGCATAGCACAAAATAAAAAACATAAAATACTGACAATACTTTTTATTTGGTAAGTTTTATTTCTTGGTACTTATTTGGTACTTAATTTGGTTTTCGAATTAAGAATTTGAAGTTGAGAACTTGTCGACGTTTACATAAGTAGCAATTTTGGAATTAAAGAGCTACACTGCAATTAGATCTACAAGGTTAGACAGAAGTGGCAATTTTATTAGTTCACTATACTTCATAAAAGTTAGCTTGATCTATGCGACATATGTCAAACTGACGTATAAGTTATTGTTAGCCTGTCATGCGCTATTGTTACTGTATTGATACTGACAGCTGTCGCAGAGATCAAGCGATCTTTTATGAAGTATAGTTTGTAAGTAGAGTAAACACTGGCTATTAGCTCTCGAGGGGACTAAGCCCTTAGACAAGTTAAAAGTTCTTTACTTCAAATTATCCACCGACAGGCTGAAACAGCATTCAGCAATAATTGTGCAGAACTTGCGCAATCATCGCGCGATCAATCTCTTTATGTCATTAGATCGGCAAGCTTATTTTTGCGAAATAATAATTACTATTAAATCGCGAATCCGCATTATCTATGAGGGATAGCCACACACTATAACAATTTTGACGACAGCGCTGCTAACAATAAAAATCTGTTAACTATAATATGCGTGTATCGCAAGGCGATCGCGATAATTTCGTGTTACATAACTTTTTATTTTTAGACGTATTTATAAAAAAATCTAACCGTATGATTAGTTTAAACACTAATTAGCAGATTCTAAATTCAAATTATGCATTGGCAAGAATTACACGTAACATCACTCCTGTATTCCCCGAAGGGTAAGGCAGAGGTACACCTATCCATACTAATATTATAAATTCGAAAGTTACTCTTTCACGCCTAAACCACTGAACGGAATTCAATGAAATTTGGCAAGGAGATTGATGGCATCCTGAGGAAGGACATAGGCTACTTAATGTAACAAAAAAAAACTGAACATAGGGTAGGGTAGGTAGGGTAGGGTAGGTAGGGGTTGGGTAGGGTAGGGTAAGGTAGGGTAGGGTAGGGTAGGGTAGGTAGGGTAGGGTAGGTAGGTAGGGCCGAGAGGTAGGTAGGTAGGGAGGGTAGGGCAGGGTAGAGTAGGTAGGTTGCCAGTTGACGGGAGTGAAACCGCGGGGGACAGCTATTTATATATATAGTACACCCACATTTAGCGTCTTATATTTTAACTAGTAATCTGTTAATCAGAGCTCACTCTACGTATATGGTTTATTTTTTTATCAATAAAACCTTTTTACATTATCTCTATCTTTTTTAGCTCAACCATTATATTCCACATTTCATAAGTAACATACATTTACAATACATGCATATCACAGTCATTATTCAGAGTAACTTAACTTTAATTCATTTGTAGAACGTCCATTCTCTTGTGCCACAGGATTCTTAACATTTACTTCATACTCTTTGCATTTCTTACATAATGTTAGTAATTACAATGACTAAGAAATTTCTTAAAATCAAGAATCAATCAATATACATATTATATCACCGGATTACTGCGGACACAATAAGTTTGTAATTTTTTTTTACCAGATTATAAATTCGCGATATATTGTGAACAAATAATCCATACTACGAAAGTAACTCTGTCTGTTACCTTTTCACGCTTAGACTGCTGAACCGATTTAGATGAAATTTGGTACGTAGATAGTTTAAGACCCCAAAAAGGACATAGAATAGTTCAATTCGTTGGTTCGGCTGTAAAAGCCGGTTGTTGTTAGTTAGGTTTTGCTCATTAATCTCTCAAGTATTACTCGTATTGCACTTTATAAAAAATAGGCTATTCGAAGTACTAATGCTACACAGACGCAGTAGCGGGCAAAAGCTTCACACCACATCATCAGCCTATTAATGTTCCCACTGCTGGGACACAGGCCTCCTCTCTGTGAAAGGGAATGGGCCGTAGTCCACCACGCGGGCCCAGTGCGGGTTGGTGGATGTCACATGTCTTCGAATTTTTGGTTCTAGGACATGTCGGTTTCCTCACGATGTTTTCCTTCACCGTTTTGAGAGCAGTCGTGATGAAATAATTTACACAAAGTAAAGCGCTTGCCTGGGCTCAAACCCACGACCTACAACTTGTAAGTCGCGGCCGATACCACTGGGCCACCACTGCTCTAGGGCAAAAGCTTGTTTCAAATAAAATAAATCCCATCTGAATAATTTTTTTTAAAACGAAGAAAGAGAACGGATGAAACAGAGAAAGTAGAAAGAGGTTACAATAATAATATATCATGCGCTTAATTATAATTTTACAACGTTTGCAATAATGCGGTGACACATATTAACAAATTATTTCTTTGATAAATAATGATTAGTCTAGAACCTACTAATTATGGAAACATTTCGTCACAATACCTAATAATATTGACACTGGACACTATTTAGCATATTCTCTTACGATTCCCTTTGTATCGTCAGTTTGCAGAAAATTCTAAGGCTGCGTTACCACCTGCAAGGAACTCGCATGCAAGTTTAATTATATTGCAGGGCATGATCGAGCCATTGACCACATTATACCTGGGTAGCCCGCAGTTTAATGCAAAAGTCATGTGAGCTGGTTGCAGGTGGAATCGTGGCCTAAAACATACAAACAAAACACTATTCAGTCAATATTTGTTCAAAATATGATACATATTATATCTATACATATAAATAAAATTGGAGTGTCTGTTTGTAATATTGAAATAACCGTTTTTTACTACATGTATATGAATATATACATACACCAAAATAACATTTTTTTGAATTTGTGTCTGTCTGTCTGTTTATCTGTTTGTCCCGGCTAATCTCTGAAATGGCTGGACCGATTTTGACGGCACTTTAATTGGCAGGTAGCTGATGTAATAAGAAGTAACTTAGGCTACGTTTATTTTAGAAAAAATCTTTTATTTCAGAAATTTGTTAGGCGGAACGAAGTTCGCCGAGTCAGCTAGTAATATATAAAACTACTTTTATCACCTAAATGTCAACCATGTCTATTTATACTAGTTATTTTTTCTTATTTATGTATATACGTTTTACTCTCATAAGAGATTCAAGTAACTTACATTACTGTGGTTTTCTATAATAATACTTCTGAAATTGTTTCTTCTTTTGTGCACTATTACAACTACTTTTCTATTGTCCTCACTTATTTATACTATTTACTCACGACTACTGTCCTCACTTATTAATACTATTTTAAAAACGTCTGTAATTCGTTAATATTCATTATTTAGGCTTCCGTCTAATGAAAGTTTTAACACTATTTTCGTCACTGATTCTTCACAATCAACTTAGACTATAACTTCCACCATCTTCATAGCTCTAAAACCCTATCTCCAGGGTTTACTGCTCGCCAAAGTCATCATACATCTGGTAAACCAGATCGGCTATCTGTCATTCGTCCGTCAGATCTGGTGCGAAAGGAGGCAGGGAGACTTCCATCTCCTGTACTTGTACTTCTTGTGCCTCCAAGCGGTCGTCGTTGGAAGCTTCAGCGAGGTCTCCCAAGTCTGCTGGTTCTTCGGTTTGTGATTCGTCGGAGGACGATGGTGGCTCTGATTCACTGTCGGAGCCGTCTTTCTGTAAAGGGAAAATGTACGTGTAATGTTAATGTATGTGTAATGTATTTTAAAATGCTTTACAACGTAGTATGACGTCTGTATTCCCCGTAGGGATAGGCAGAGGCACATCTTATTTTCCATGTAAAAGGTGGCGAGCCTATTGCCATCAACGGGGCACAAGACAATAGATCCCAATGGGTCGAAGTGTCGGAATTATTTCTCGGCCCCTCCACAAGATAAGATAAGATAACGGGGCACAAGTCCAGACTCCACTCCAAATAACAAAACCCAACAACAGTTTGCCTGACCCAGATATCGAACCCAGGACCCAGGACCTAAATCTGCACAGCAGTAGCGCTTGCGTCCACTAAACCAACCAGGCAGTCGAGAAATATTTTATAATTACCATTATTATTAATTAATAATTAATTTTTAATTTTTCCTATCATCGATTATGGTGAAGTCTGCTACTACGACCTGAATGCAGATCTTCTCAACAAACTTGATCGTCTTTTAAATTACTGCATTCGATTTGTTTTTAATTTGCGTAAATATGATCATGTCTCTGCGCATCGATCACTTCTAAAGTGGTTGCCCATACGCCAGCGCAGAGAGCAAAGTGCATTAACTACCTTGTTCTCATTTCTCGTCTCTTCCAATTTCCCTAGTTACCTGGCCCCTTACTTTCAATACATTTGCGCCAACCACAGTAAAAATCTACGGTCATCACATAACCGCCTTCTTCAATGTCCCACTCACCGCACTGACTTCATTCACCGTTCTTTCTTCGTTCAGTCTATTTCTCTATGGAATGCACTCCCCCAGGAAATCAGGATGGCAACCAACCGGTTAACCTTCAAAGTTAAAGTTCGCGAACATATTCGTAAGAAGTTGGCAGTAGTATCGTAACAGCGCTAATGTTTTTCAATTATTTATCTATTACTACTAATGTTTAAGTATATTTATGTATTTAGTTTATTATTTTGAATATATTTATGGTATGAATATATTGTATTTATAGTTTATGATATGTATATTTAAATAATCCACATAACTTTCATTATTGCACCTACCACTGTTTATCTCTCCATCACCCAAAGGTCGACTGGTAGAAAATGCCTAAGGCATTAAGTCCGCCTCTGTACTTGTGTGCATGAAGTATTAAATAAATAAATAAATAAATTATAGCAAGGGCCTTACCAATTTACAAAAAAGGTTGCAAACTATATCCCAATAATTACAGATCAATTTCTTTGTAACCCATCATCTCAATATTTTTTGAGAAAGTACTTAAAATTAAGACCTCTAAAACATTAGAATCGAAAAAAATTCTTAACCATAGATAATTCAGTTATCAGAAGAATATGGTGACAAATGACGCAATTAATATATTAATGGAGGAAGTATTTAACAGAATTAACAATAAATTAAAAGTCGCAGGGCTATTCCCTGACCTTAGTTCCGCTTTTGACACTGTAAATCACAAGCTACTATTAGCAAAAATGGAGCATTTTGGAGTGCGAGGACGACTTTTATTTTATTTAAATCTTACCTAGAAAATCGGAAGCAATATGAAGAAATTAAAGTGAAAGAAGGATATTGTGGGACTATATTTTTAGCTAATAAAACAATGAGTTCCACAAGGTTCAATATTAGGGCCACTCTTTCTCGTTTTAATTGACCAGTTCCTGAAACAGTGATTTTAAACTTCTTATTCTTGCTGACGATAGGTATGCTAATAATGAAGCATCGGGTTAGTATCGCTCTATGGGGATGTATTTGCGCGTACAATATGTATGCTGCCTTTGTCATTCAAAAAAGGGCCATAAGAACCATAGTCACTCAGAGACAAGAGATTCACAGTGGGTTTCGTGTAAGGAGTATTTTAAAGAACGTCAGATACTTGTGGTCCCTTGCTTGTATATTTTAATACTACTCACTGTTGTAATGAAACAACTACATAATTTAGAAACTCTAGCGGTGAAAATAAGCGGGAAGATACAAGGCGTAGGGACTTTCAATATTAACCGTAGACAGTTTTTTACTTAACTCTAATCCCCGCCAACATAATTGGCGCCTTATGTGCTCAAACTCAGTCGTTCCGGTCAATCTTTCATGCCTCTCGTACATTCATTCTTCATACTAAATCTTTCTTTTATTCATCATCTTTCATTCTGTGGGTAAGAGTCCCACTTATTCTAGTCTACGGGCATGGTTTATTACTTATAAAAATACAAGTGTAAATACAATGATAAGATGTGCTGTAAAAAGTGCTATCTACACAGAGCGGAATGCTGGTTATCACAGTATACAAAAGGCGATTTATCACAGCTATAAAACATATTATTAGGGATTAAACCCACAAGCATAGTTGTTAAAAGTATCACAGTAATCTTACACAGGCTAAAAACTTAGGTACTAACATGAAATACTGTCGGCTACACGTGTCTGTGCTGCATTCCGTGCTTACATTTAAATATTATACAAAATACTAATGAAGCACGGTGCGCTTCAGGTTTTGTTTCGACGTATAACCGCAATGGCTACTCTAAGACAGTATTCCAAAAACTTTTCCCTGGTCTTTTTGTCCATGAGCCCATGCAGGCTCACCCTCGTTATTTTCCTGTCCAGCTCACATTCAATTCGGTAGCGTTCCCTGATAAATAACGGGCACTCTACAAGTATGTGCTGGACAGTCTCTGCCACGCCTGGATCGCAGACGCACGATGGGCTCTCCTTACACTTGAAGCGATTCAAGTATTCAGAGAACCCACCGTGCCCCGTCAAAACTTGCGTGAGGACGCCTTCGGGCCGCACCTGTTGTACGATACGGAAGGCAGCTATTGCATCCGGAAAGAACATTTTCGTCACGGAAGCGGTCTCGCCCGACACATATCTTCGATTCCATTCATCAAGCGATTCCAAACGGATCTGTCGCTTGATAAATGAAACCGGACACAGGTCGTAGTCCGGCTTCCTCCGCAACGACAATGCTGCCACCTTTGCCAACTCGTCCGCTCGCTCTTTCCCCGGCAGGCCCGCGTGGGCCTTGATCCAGAACAAAGTCACAGCTTTGTTCTGGCCCAGGGCGTGAACCAGGTTGGCGCGCGCGCGAACTGCCAGGGGATGGAGAGAGCCATGGTTTGCAAGCGTCTGCAATGCGGACATTGAGTCGCTGTACAAGCCATAGCTCGCCTCTTGCCGCTTGAGGATCACTTCAGTGGCCTTGCAAATGACCAGGAGTTCCGCCTGGTAGAATGTGCAGTACGCGGCAAGGCTAAGCTTGAGGTTCCGGACTTCGCCTACATTATCCCAAATGGACAATGCGGCTCCTACCTTCCCCTCAACCTTGCTGCCGTCGGTGAATATTCGCACCGTCTGCACATTGTTACTGTCTAGTAACTCTTGGTCTGCCAGGCATATGAAGTCCAGGGGCATTTGCATAGCCGGATGAGGAGCTTCCGTATGAGGAGCCGGATGAGGAGCTTAGTAGTCGTGTTACTCATTACCCTTTCAACCTTAACGACAAATACAATGATTACAATCGCTTTACAACATGATTTATCGATTTGCTTCGCGATAAAGTTCAAATTAGCTATTACTCTATTAGCTATTTCTCTATTAAGTGGTTTCGACAAAGTTGGCCACAGACTGTACATGTAATAAATATTTTATTGTATTTCATACATATTCATTGTGGTGTTCAGAGCATAACCGTGGTCGTATGCTACTTTGAATCAGAATCAGAATCAGAATTATTTATTTGTAAAACATAGGTGAAGAACAATATATACATTAATCATACATGTCAAGGTCTTAAATAGATAAGTGTTGCACTATGCTTTGTCATTGTTGACATACAAATATTAAAGTCAGGTTCATCAAAGTTAACAAAATTTTCTATCAATTTTATACAAATACATTAAAATAATCAATTTAATAATGTCCACTACAAGAAAGAAAAACAAAAAAACACACACAAGAAGATCATAACAAAAGAACATGCGAGAAATTATTCGTCCGTTACATTAATAAAATGAATTAATAAAATTACAGAATTTAATCAAATAGTCATCCAAACTTAAAATAGTCATCCAAGTCAACATTAATAATATAGATTTATAAAATTACATAATCTCACAATTCATCATATCATAATTTAATCAAATAGTATTATCATTAAAATAGTCATCCAAGGTATAATGACATTTCTCAACTAATAACTTGTGAAGACACTTTTTGAATTTCTTTAATGGCATACATTTTATAGCATCAGGTATTTTATTAAAAATCTTTGGTGCAACACCAAAGAAGCTCTTTTTCATTAACGCAGTATTACATTTCAACGTACATAGTTGATTTTCATATTGACTCCGAATGGGGGTCTTCTTAACTGTTGAAAATTTTGTAAATAAATGTGGATTTGATTTTATAAATAATGCAGTTTCTAATATGTATATAGCTGGTAACGTTAATATTTTTAATTTCTTGAAGTAGGGAACGCAACTATCTGTTGACTTTAAATTACACATGGATCTTACACACCTTCTTTGCATCCTAAATACCAGTTCCCTATTTGTTGAATGCCCCCAGAAAACAACACCATAACGGAGAATAGAGACTACAAGTCCATGGTAGGCTGTTAACAGTGTCTCAGAATTAACTCTCTTAGATAATTGAAATAATAGATACGCAGATTTACTCAGTCGTTTACAAACCACTTCTAGGTGAGGTTTCCAAGTCAACTTATGGTCTACAGTTATGCCCAAGAATTTTGCACTCGTAACTTCTTCTATTTTACACTCAACGTAGGTAATGTTAAGGGGTGGATTCTCACGTCGTTGATGGAACTGTATAATTTTAGTTTTATTCAAATTGATCACAAGATTATTATTATTTAGCCAATTAATAATGTTATTTAGCGAGTTATTAATCTCATTTCGATATTCGTTTGGATCAGTGCATTCTATGATAGCCGTACTGTCATCTGCAAAAAGTACCATTTTGTTTCTCAAATTTCTTGGGAGATCATTGATATATATTAAGAAAAGTGGGGGCCCGAGTACAGTGCCTTGAGGCACACCATACTTCACGGATCTCGCTTCAGAGACATATGTAGTTTCTAATTTGCTTATAGGACAAATTCTGGAAATCTCAGTACATTGTGTCCTATCACTTAGGTATGATTCTAGGAGTTTATGAATGTTTCCTCGAATGCCGTAGCCGTGTAACTTTTGCAGCAAGATCTGATGATCTACGAAGTCAAAAGCTTTTGACATATCCGTGAAGATGGAGCACACAGGACTTTTTTATCCACAGAAGTCATTATACTTGATAGCAGGTCAAATAGTGCCATATTAATATTAGTATTTTTCCTAAATCCTTTTTGTTCATTGCAAAATAACTGAAACTTCTCGAAATACGTGTAAATGGAATTATATATTATTTTTTCAATAACTTTTGCAAAAACTGGTATTTTTGCAATAGGCCTGTAATTTTTAACATCAGTCTTGTCATTATTTTTGTAAATGGGTTTAATAACTACCTTCTTAAGACTAGTAGGGAATATACCATTGGAAATGCAAAGATTAATTATGTGCGATAACGGTGTCGCTATGACCTCCTTAACATCTTTTATTACTCTAGTTGAAATACCGTCGTATCCCACTGTACTAGTATTTTTTAAGCTACTTATCACTTTTATAATGTCAGTATCTGAAACAGGTAGCATAAATAGAGACTGCGAAGTTGAGTTTTCAATAACATTTCTACACGAATTTGTTAATGGGGTATTATTAACGTTTGTTTTTGAATTATTTTCTATAATCTCTATAAAATATTTATTGAATTCATTCGCAATGTCAAGGGGATGTGTAAGAGTTGATTTATCATTTTGTATGGTCAATATTGGTTCTTGCGGCAGACATACTTTGGATTTGTTAATAACTTGCCAAGCAGCTTTTGATTTATTTTGAGACATCTTTATGAAGTGGTTGTTTTGGGCCTTCTGGGTTAGATTTACTATTCTTCTATAAAGCTTGGAATACTTTTTAAAAGCAAGTCTATTTTTTGTGTTCGGATTATGCCTATATGTCCAAAGAATGTATTGTTAAACTGTTTGGAGAATGTATTGTTAAACTTTCGGGTAAAATATTGTTATCCCAATTATTATTCTATTCAAGACATTGATTATGATATTTGCAATACAAAAAATGTACCGTGTTGTTTTGTTTGTTGTTTTGTATTGTTATAGGATAAATAGCTCCAGACATCATTATCTGTTACAAACAATGAAATTCTTACAATATTAGCTAAAGAGGTTTTGACTCGTTTATAACCATTTTACCTTTTCTAAGTACTTTAGGAACAATAACAATAGGTACAATAGAGGACTTATTAGCGCTACCTGCTTAATTATAATTTGAAAAAAAAAGTTAATAAACCCGACTGCAAAGATGTAAACAAGAAGAAAATCATGCTGTGCAGTCGAAGGATACGTATTCGCGAGCTGGCTGACCAAATTTATAAATATCCTCCGACTTTGCAGTTGGGTTTTTTGATTTTGTATTTTTTTTTATTTACAACTTTTTAGTTATATAACTTTTTTCTTCGAATGACTTTTAAACATAGAAGTGGTATATATTTTTGTAATCACCTCTAAAAACACTTCATTTTGATGCCCCACTCGATGGGCTTCGAAGAAAAAAAAATTGCAACCCCTTCAATATGGCGCCCAAAATTCGCCATGTTACTTTTTTTTAACGACACTTATCTAAGAGCACTTGGGCGGCCAAGACCTATCTAACGATGTTAATTATAAATATCTATCAAGTGGTTTGAAAGATACAAGGTAATAAAAAGTATTACATACATACACACAAGATACGCGCGAAAAACATAACCCTTTTTTTGCAGCCGGGTAAAAAGGCGGTTGACCGCGGTAGGTAGACACATGCTACTACTTTCGTATTATGTCTCTTATTCAATTCATTTTCGTATTAACTAAATTTTGAAATAAATTTATTTAAAAAAATATATTTAAAAAAATATATTTAAAAAAGAAGCCCACCGGTACCAAGAACAGGGTTCAAGCTACGAGGCCTAATTAGGGCTCCGAGAGAGGAATCTCCTAACTATACGAGCCGTGTTCAGAAGTACTGCTTTCAGAATCAAGACCTTGACCCAGCCGCCTGAAGAGAGTCTCCTAAGGTCGAGGCTCATTGGCTGACACGACTATCGGTACAATGATCGCTGAATCCATCGTATTATTATTATTATGTTTTTAAAAGAAAGCAGAATAAATTCAGCAGGTTAGGCCTGCTAAGACTGGATGGCTTCTTTAGAGACCTTCCCCACTCATCGCCTTAGATATCCCCATCTAAGGCGATGTCTGGGGAAGGTCTCTATGTCCAGCTGTGAACGTCTTGCGGTGGAATGATTATGTATATGATTTGATGAATGATGAAATTTGGCGCAGAGATAGATTATAGTCTGGAATAGCTCATGGGCCACTTTTCATCCAGTTGAATGGTTCCCTTGGGATAAAAAAACACTTTTCAAGCGGGCGAAGCCGCTGGCAGAAACTAGTTGGCTATAATTTATAAAGATATGACGATCTAAATAAAGAAAGACAATAGGATGATCTTATGACACATACCTTCAGCGTAAACACTGTATACACAGGCGGGTCGGTGTGGTAGCGGCAGGCTGACGATGGAAGAGGCAGCTTAGGAATTGGCTCCTTGCATGAAGCCACGCCGCGAATGTCACCGCATGCGGCGAACAGGACCTGGAAACAAAACCATATAAATGACCATGTAGATAGGCCAATAGATAAATAAGTGTCCTTGTTCTGCAGTTGGAGAGTAGCAGGTTGGTATTATTATTATTAGCATGGATGTATTAATGGACCCGCATGCCCCGTTTATGTGCCGCCGGCTGTTTGAGTTGCCGTCGACGACGGTGGTAAAAATAATCCTTTCGTCATTGTTTAATCACAAAAATAAAGAATATAATTTTGGCACATATAACAAAAGGTCATTATGGGCTGTAATTTTTCAGTCCTATTACTGTGTGTCATTTGTATTCGCCCACTGTTTCTCTGTCACTTAGTATTTTGATATGCGTATAAAAATAAATACTTCAAACAAATGTTATTTCGGCTAAGTGTACTTTCGGTAAAAGTTTTCGACCAAACGAAACGTCTGAGTAACGAAATAAATCGAATTGATAATAGGTCAACTGAGACAGTGGCAGATGTGATTTCGATGAAGTAAAAAAAAAAACGAAACAATAATAGCTAAAGCTTTAGGTTAAATGAAATTCGGTCAAATATTTTTCGAACTTATGATAGGTAACCCACACACACACACACGCACACACATACATACATAAATGGGATCAATAAAACCAATTCAAGGTTAACCTGTCCTTTGTAAGCTGTCCTATTGTATTTGTATCTGTTTAAAAATACTATAACATTTGCAAATGTACCTGCATAAAACAATCTTATCTAGGGCACTGGGCCATAACAAGAACAATAAGAATGCCACCAGGAAGGTTTCAAAGCGTCGTAGAATCCCTAACATATGGTTATTTGGCATAAAAATTATATACAAAATAAATGACCATTCCTTGAAAACACCACGTGCATCAATCCATTATAATCCATACTTCCGTACCAATATTACAAATGCGAAAGTAACTCTGTTACCTTTTACGCCTAAACAGCTGAACCGATTTAGATGAAATTTGGTATGGAGATAGTTGGAAACGCTGGGTAGGACATAGGATAGTTTTTATCCCGGAAATCATACTAAACGGCTGACACATTGGACACGGGGTGAAAAGGGGCATGGAATTTTGTATGGTGAAAGCACGGAGTTATAAAATAGGTTGTCCAAGTACAAATTGCACGCAGACGAAATCGCGGGTAAAAGCTAGTACTCGTACCTATTAAAGATGCGAAAGTAAACAAAGAACTGTGTATTTTGAAAATATTTAGGGTTGATTTCACCAATGATACTAATCGCGATTAGTTCAAACTAAACTCAGTTTATACATTTAATCGAGATTAGAGCTTCATTTTGCGTTTCACCATTACAAATTTAACTATACTCCATTTGCGATAACATTAGACGTTTAAATTAACCCATTTTAGTTCCATCATCCCGCCCGTTCCATCATCGGACAACCAGACGCACGGCGATGCGTCACCGGTACATGGTGGACATCCCACCCATACGCACAAAACGTTTTGGGGACACTTTTATTATGCGTACAGCTAAGGAGTGGAATTCCCTGCCGGAGTCTGTGTTTCCCGATAGCTACAATCTAGAGGTCTTTAAGTCAAGAGTGAATAGGTTACTTCTAGGCAAGCGTGCTTCACCGTCGACCACATCATCGCTTACCATCAGGTGAGATAGTGGTCAAGCGCGAGCCTAAATACAATAAAAAAAAAAAACAAATGGAGTTTAGTTTAAGCTAAAAGCTTTATCGCTTTATCTTGTTTAGCCGCTGTCACTTGCAGTGCCATGTCACAATATAACCAACATTGTTTTGTTTTATTGTTTTTTTTTTTTATAGATAGGCTCGCGCTTGACAACTATCTCACCAGATGGTAATCGATGATGTGGTCGACGGTGTAGCACACATACCTAGAAGTAACCTATTCACTCTTGACTTAAAGATCCCGAGGTTGTAGCTATCTGGCAACACAGACTCTGGCAGGGAATTCCACTTCTTAGCTTAACGCATAATGAAAGTATTTCGAAAACGTTTAGTGAGTATGGGTGGGATCTCCACCATTAACCGAAGGCGCATCGCCGTACGTCTTCTAGTCCGATGATGAAATGGCTTAGGTGGAATTCATGCAATTCCATCGCACACTCCCCGAAATACAACCGATAAAAACCGACAAGCTGGCAACTCAGCGACGATGTTCAAGGCTCTGGAGCTTTGACTCGACCTGTGCCTCATTGCCGATGAACCTTCTGGCCCGTTTTTCGATCGACTCTAGTGCATCAAGCTGTTATTTGGCAGATCCGTCCTACAGCTAAAAACAGTATTCCATGCAAGATTAAACTTGCGCTTGATATAACTTAAGCAGATGCTCTAGCGTGAAATCTTCTCACTTTCGCAAGGATCCCCAAATTTTTGGTAGCCAGTTGAGCCTTTGCCTGAATATATGACCCAAAATTGGTATTTAGTATCTCGAATTAATAGGGAACTAAAACAAAAAAAAGGCAACTTTTTTTGTCTGGATGCAACAATTTGTCGTTGTTTTACACGATACGACTACTACTTATCTAATCTACACAACCCTGTTATTGGGTAACACGATATCCCTTGGCAAGACTGGTGTCAGATCTCTACCCGTAACGACTGCCAAAGATCTACAAATGGCAGCCAGAACCAACGTCGTCTTCTGCTTTCCGAGGCACGGAGGAGTCTCGGTTTGTCAAAAAATGGTCACAGATCGACGTCGGCAAACGTTTTTCGTACAGCTAGTACCATACAGCCTCGAGCTAAATATTTTAAATAGCATAATAATTGTTATTTTTTATTTTGTACTCCTACCACTGTTGTGTCCTTTTTAACCCAAAGGTTGACTGGTAGAGAATGCCTTGCTGTATTAAGTCCGCCTATGTATCACCATTGTACATGAAGTTTAAATAAATAAATAAATATAGTTCTAACCTGATGTCTATCATGCAGTATATGCTTGAGGCAGTGTTTAGCAGCTGGCAGCACGTGAGTGGGACATCGCACTCCGCCCTCCGTGAATGTGCAGCGGCCTTGAGACGGTATCGGCCGGTTTGGACAGGGGTCGTTTAGCTGTAAACATACCACATAATGTTAGTTATATGTTTAGAAAAGTATTGATATTAATGAAAATAGAGGAAAATCAACGGTTAAAGAAGAAGAATTTGCTTCAAGGACTTTTAAAGAATTCATTGGCAGAAAACTTATTTTTTATTTAATAGAATAATATTGTTCAAAATGGTCTAGGTCAGTGTTTCTTAACCTATTTCAGTCCACGGTTCCCTGAATAAAAAAAAACACATTACGGAGTTTTTAAAATTACGTTTCAAAGCTAAATTACAGGATATTTATATTAATTGGATATTTCGTCGACAAGCTAGTGATATCAGTAACATCTGTGTCAAAAGACATATAGATGCGGACCCCCATACATATCATATTTGTGGACCCCAGGGTTCCGCGAACCACAGATAAAGAAAAACTGGTCTAGATAATCAATTAATCAGACAAATAAGACACATTTTAAAAGAAATTGTCATATAAAAATTTACACATTTCTTAAAGTAATTGTTTCTTGTATCTTTGGCCGCGTTCACACTAAACTTGTCAGGTCGACCACTGACTTTGAGCAGTCTTGTTCTAAATGTGTCAGCTGTTTTTTCATACGATCTAAGTCGAGAGTCGCCAGCCAACTATACTTTTGGTGTAAACGCGGACTAGCGATCAATCAAATTAACCTGAAACTACCAGTAATAGGTATGTTTCCTAGGTAGAAAAATGATACTTCTATTTAATCCGTCAGTGAGATTATCAAATAATATTGGACACGTATTCATATCAAATAAATAAAAATTTACAAAGATGTAGCACATCAAAGTTCAAGAAGCTTGTGACGTCACTTTTGAATAATAAAAACGTTATACCAAAAAAAAACGATTTCCAACTAAAAACACTAAAAAGTGAAAAATAACTTCAATTTTGGAAGTCGGTGTTCTTGTTTTTGTTTCTTAGTTTATGGACATCGACTTTCAAAATTGAAGTTATTTTTCACATTGTAAGTAGTGTTTTTATTTGGAAGTCGGTTATGTTGTTTTGTAAAAATGTATTTACTTTTCCGTTTTTTTGTTGTACATTTTTATAATACCTAGTTATGCCCAAATAGGTACCAGGGTGATCAGTACAAATCTGCGTATCCATTTAGAGCGTACCGGCGTGATGATATATTATGAAAAGGTGTAAACAATGAACATACATGCTATTGCAGTAATCCCAAAAAAATGCAGTCATTTATTGAAGAGTTCTGTTGTATATCTCCAAAATTAGTCATCAAATCTTGACGAAATTGGACTAAATGGGATCACATAAAAAAGCTTTCAAATAAAAAAGAATCATCAAAATCGGTTCACCAGTTATAATATAAATATATCAGTTAATCATTTATTAACACACACACACACATCACTCATCCACCCCTCCACACATACACACACACTAACACTACACATACTTGAACATGCTACAATAACAATAATTTTGAAATCATCCTAGAACCCAAACGTTTTTCTTATACTTTTTTTTTTAATTATGTCTCAACATAAGCAACCCACGGGAAGTTGCGAGGTAATCCCATTACAAGTATCTTTATAACTTACCGGGGCTGCCTCAATTTTGTACTGTAGAACAATTGTGTAAGAAACAATAAAAACTTTTTATTAAACATTTTTTTATTTGCCTACTAAAAAGTTCTGAGGTGAAACACATTAAAAAAATACCGTCAAATTGAGAACCGTGTCCTTTTTGAAATCGGTTAAAAAGTGTAGGTACTATAACGTGACGCACACAAAATTCAACGCATTCGCATCGTTTTTTTTTGTTTATATGACAAAAGAAAAAATACGTGTCTAATATTTATTATTAAACTTATTGATGAAAAATATAAATTTTGGTCATCAACCCTATTGTTCAAATGATATTCATGACTTGGTGTGCCGATTTTGTCTCAATTAAAAGAGTAGTTGTTTTTTAAAAAACGTTGCCCCACACTAGGAATTTCTTCCTGTATCGTGGGAGCGTTTACAAACATATAAACTCATATACACAATACCCAGAGCCGGAACAACTATCTGTAGGTCATACAATATTTGTTCCATGCGGGAATCGAACCCGCGAAACGCAGCGCAGCAGTCAATCGCTCAACCACTGCGCCAACCGTGCGCCCATATGTTAGTAGTACATAGTTATTACAAAACGCATACCTTAGCTCTCTTATGGTGCCTCTTGCGAGCCAACACAGCATCATGGCCATGCTTCCTGTGATAGCTAGCAAAAGCCTTCAGCTTGCGGAGTTGTCGACGCTCGCGAACTGTTTGCGGCCCACTGCGAGATTGTGCGTTTATACTGCCTGAGGATAGAAGAGATGTTTGAGTAAGGTTGCCCTAGTCGATCATTCTTTCATACAAACGTAATCTGACTATTACTCCTCTGTTTGCCGATGTACGTTCAAAATAAAAAATGGTATCAATTTGTCTCAACATTATCTAGTCCTGTATGGAAAAAAAAAGTAAAAAACAACAATATATTTGAAAGTTATGAGCGTCGAAAGTTCCATATTTCATCACTAACTTCAACGCATCTTTGGGCGCAAATAAATAGCATAAGAAGAAAGAACATTGGAAAATGGTCACCATACAGGGATAGATTAGTAGTTCAACAATGCAAATAATTTTATTTTGAACAGATACATTTAAAGTACACACACACATATCAGGGCCGTGCCCGGGACGTGGACGGATCGTGCCCCGTTAGGGGCTCTAAAAATATCGATGTGTACAGATACCGGCACGGTTCTTGAGCGCTCGGCGGAAGAGTGGGGATCGCTTTGCGCATCGTACACTTATGACAAATAAAACGCACACCCGTTTATTATTTATTTTTTCTAAGTTACGGTCTACGTAATTTCTTACTTATAAGATTAAATAATGATTTATTAAATTGAGAAATGGAAATTGAGATCAAAAAAAAGGTAACTAACAAAAGTATTTCTAATTTAAAATTATAACTTAGTTCTTATAGTTTGTCAAAAATTACTAAAAAATCTACAACGTACCTACATATTTTTTTTTGTTAACATTTTTGACCTCTAATTTCATTTGTTCATTAATGAAATGAAAAACAATAAAGTTTGTAAGTATAGTAGTATAGTTAGTAATGAAAAATAATAGTTTTGCTATAATTACAAACCGACATTAATTTTTTTCCTGCTATATTTTCGATAAATATCACCTTTTATTATTATAACAAAGGTCTAATTAATAAAAAAATTACATAACATATTTGAGTTCTAACTTACCAGATAATTTAAAATGATGCAGTTTAAAAATTTGTAGCAATTAAATTGGCCGGAATTGTACTCGTCGTCGTGAGGTTCGTGCAACAAGAGTAAAGAACGAATCACGACTGACGGCTATGACGCGATACGCTACGGGCCAATCACTGCACTTTCCCCGCCCCCGCGCCACACTTCATACCACCAGAGGGACCCAATAATTCACTTTTGCGCACGTGAAGCTCAGCGCTCAAGAACCGTGCCGATGATTGTACATTTTATTTGAACTTGTTCACACACGGCCGTCGTGCACGGGCCAGTGACGGATCTTCAATGCTTGGGCCCGGCCCTGTCACGTCCCGGGCACGGCCCTGATATTTGTGGATAAACCTTTAGTCGTTTTTTCAAGATATCCATATTCCCAAAGGTCTGTTTGCAAAATTTCGGGTGCTCGTTTTCGTCCTAAATCATCATCCATTTCGCTACAAATTCGCAAAAATGTGTATACGTACGCGAACCAGCTTCTTACTGCTCATCACAGGATCTATCTCTTTTGCACGTGTTGTCGGATGAGATAGTATGCAGTTTAACCCCGCGCACAAATTAGTTCATGCCGTCGACAAGTGCAACCTTATGTATCTTTTAACATAACATCACCATTATTTTACCAGTCAAACGCGCAGCCGGTCCATCTGTTTGATGGACGCTGCTTGTAGGTAGTTCAGCGCAGACTAGGCGAGGCTCAGTGCTTCCTGGGCTGTACGCGCCAGCTCTCCTGTGAATATAATATTGCACTCACAGTAGAGCTCTCTCTCCGCCTTCAGGTCCCTGAGGTACTGCAGCCTGGCAGAGTGTAGCAGCACGCGCAGCCGGCCCATCTGTTTGGTGTACGCTGCTTGTAGGTACTGCAGCGCGGACTCGGCGACGCTCACTGCTTCTTCGGCTGTGTACACGCCTGCTGTCCTGTAATTATACATACATACATAAACTCACGTCTTCTCCCATGAGGGTAGACAGAAATTACAGAACTCCTTAATCTTCTTGGCGGCTCTGAACATAGGCTTTCTGATACGCGAGTGCGAATTTTAGTACTGCGTAGCCATTACAACCAGCTTCAGGGCGCCCAAGTGGAGAATACTGTACATAAACTCGCGTCTGTTCCCATAAGTAAGCAAAAACTATAGAACGCCACCAACGAACGAACGTCACTGCTACGATTCTCACATACTCCGATAGCTTCATTTACGTTCATACAACAATCAGAGCATCACCAATAAAATTGATCCGTGTATGTCCTCCTAGTCCCTTCTCTCCCGGCGTTTCCACTGACGTCTGCTTTATAAATACCTTTTTAACCGACGAAAAAGAATAGGAGAAGGTGCTCAATTCTACATGTTTAAGTATTTTATTTTTTATGTATATACCACGCATAAGTTTTTACAGAGTGGTCTGATTACAAAAAATATTTTTTATTCGAAAGAGTAAACTCAAAGTTCCATTTAAATTTGAAAAATAAAATTACTCCTAAAGTTTAAAAGAAAAATTCTATTTTGATAATTACCCCACTGAATTTTCAATTGTGGACCGATTCTGTTGAAATAAAGTACAATAAAAAGCGAAAAATCCTTTTTATCTACACTCACAACGTAATGTTCCGAATATGAATTCAAAAAATATTGTATAAACACGTACTTTATATTCGTGGATAGAAAAAAATAAAAACCATTACAGTTCAACATTTTCCTTCAATTTTCAAACAACTGCATCATAAAATAACTTTTTAATTTTTATAGCACACATTTACTTCTTTATTTTTTTGGCGCTTATAGCCTCATTTACTTGTGTCATAGTCTATGGAGGCGCGCGCTGCGCAGTCATGCGCAATGAGAATCTAAATTGCCCGCCGTAACACATATTTTTTCCGTTTTGTTTTATTTCAAATGTATGAGTGAAGTTAAAATAGTGTATGCAACGGCATATTATTAGATATTAAAACACTCGCGTGTTATTATTATCACATTCGGCTTCGCCTCATGTGATAAACCCACGCTCGTGTTTTAATAAACCCTACTATATGACCATTGCATAAACTACTAATAACAAAAAAAATACCAACGAAATAATGAACTTTAAGCATAGCATTTTGAGGCGGCGCCAAACAAACAATTAAAGAAGATCAAGCTAGCTACAATCATTCTACGCTACGATTATTATAATTCTACGCTCTCACAGAGTGGAGGTCTGTGTATCAGCAGTGGGAACATTAAAAGACAGATGATAATAATGAGTCACCATAACGGTATATTCTCCTCGCACGGAGCGTCTTCAGTATCAGACAGGTCCTCATCATCACCAGCCCGGCAGTCTCCGTCAGGCCCCAGGGTCACAGACTCACCATCAGAGTCACTGCAGCTGGCATACTCCATGAGAGAAGTGGTGTAAGCGTTGTTTATTGAGGTGGCGTCGATTTGTTCTGGAATTAATAGTATTCGAAAATGTTATATTTTATTAAGTTGCCTCAAAAATTAAAATGTAATTTGACAAGAAGATTATAATAAAATGGGAAGAGACTTTTGTCAAACAGGACCGCCTAGTTCGAGAGTCAGAGGCTTAAAAATGATCCCAGTAAAGATTTCTGTATTATTAATTTTTTATTTGTATCTATACGAATATTATAAAGAGGAAAGATTTTTTTGTTTGTGTTTTTGTTTGTTTGTACCAAATAAGCTACGTAACTACTGAACCGATTTCAAACATTCTTTCACCTTTGGGAAGCTACATTATTCCCGAGTAACATAGGCTATAAATTATTTTCAAAAACGTTAGAGATCCTTATGAAAATTGCTATACTGTAACCCAAATTAGCAAAATTTTGTAATTAGCAAAGTTTAGGCGTAGGACCCATTTTATCCATTTAAATCATGTAATTCGGTTCAGGCGTTTATGAGATATTAACTCATTACTGAATGCCAAGTGAAAGGGTCAAGGACGCCCCTTAAGGCGATTCGTTTGTTTTGATCGTGTTAGCGACACTGCCTTTACATTTTTTTTGTTGTATTGTTTTGTAATATTGGAATACATTGGTAGTCAGGTGATAACGACTTTTATTTTTTTGGTATCTGGCGGTGATTTTAGTTACATTTTTTTTGTAATTTCAATTTCTGAGTCAAGATTCTTTGGCAGCAAACTTTTTGAACTGAGAGATATTAATTGCCGGACACATATACGAACAAGGTTAAAGCTTGTAAAAATGGCACAATCAGACATAAAGGTTCGCCATCCCCGGTTAGACAAGAGGCAAAATTACTCTTGTTTAACCCGGAGATGGCGAACCTTTATGTCTGACCTTAATTATAGGTAGTATAATAAACCCAAATTTCGACAGAGATAAAAGAAAAAACCGGCCAAGTGCGTGTCGGACTTCGCATATTTAGGATTCCAAAGAAAAACATCAGATTTTTCAATATATTGGTATTAAAACTAAATCTGTACAGCACTCAGTCATGAAAATGTAACAAGCAAATTTACTTTCGCATTTATAATATAACTAACTTCTGCCAGCGGCTTCGCCCACGTGAATGTCGAAAATTATCCCGAGGGAACATATTCCAACGAAATATTGTTGTCTCTTTTATCAAATACGATTACTACATTGGAAAGAATGAAACAACACGATGTTTCACATACTGTATCGTATTTCACTCATATTTGTTCTGTATCGTAGTTCACTCTAATATATGTATATAACATCGTGGATTAAGTATGGATATTCTCTTTTTCTTTCGTACAAGTGGTCTGAAACTTATGTCCGGCTGTGTAAGTAAAAGGAAGGTGTCCGATGACCTGGTGAAGGTTTCGTTCATCCGGGACCTGTCAATGTGGCGACGGTTAGGGTAGGTCTATGTTCAGCAGTGGACGTCTTTCGGCTGAAATGATGATAAAGGTACTCACTAAACGGATCGACAGCTTGAGGATCGACTGGCTCCTGTTCTGCCGGGTCGCTGACAACCGACACTGAAGACGCACATGATGTGGTGCGGGGACGTTCTGGTCTGAAACACGGCAGTTATTTTATACTTATTAAACTATTATATTTAGACGTCTTGTCATTTTTAAATAGGGATGATGGACTATTTAGTCAGTCAGTTAGATTACCTGAAAATATTGGATACGTATTTTTTCACTTAAACAAAAAATCGTCGTGTGACGTCACGCCATGCTACTGACAAAGTGACGTCACAAGCCCCCACTCCCGAACGATCCCGAACGATGATGCGCTTTATCTTTTGTCAATATTTATTTATTTGATAAAGCAAAAAATACGTGTCCAATATCATTTGATAAGATCACTGGCGGACTTAATAGAATTATGATTTTTCTACCAGGAAACATCCCCATTATAAAATAAATATCATGGAAAAGCGATCTTGTTGGTTTTGAACCGTATTGCTTAATGGTTAAGTATTATTTTAGAATATACATATTATTGTACATATTGGAAAATGGCTTTATTTTTAGCGATTTGACATCCGATGACAGGTTTGAAATACAAATATTTTGTAATCGAAAGTAAACTTTATGTTCGAGCGTTAAGGTTAATAATAAAGTGAAGTTCTTGATATTTATTACCTGTTTTCTACATTTCATATTGACAAAATATAAATGAGTGAATGAAAATGTGTCCACTTTCGCAAAGTATTAGTAATATTAGTATTCCTGACCCTTAATCTAATGTATTTTTGAGCAAAGCTCATGCCCTTCCAATGTGAACACAAAAATCGTGCGCCCGACCACTATCTCACCTGACGGTAAGCGATGACGTCGACGTTGAGGCACGCTTGCCTAGACGTAACCTATTCACTCTTTACTTGATTTCTCCTCTTTAGAGCATCATGTGGCCAATCGATTTCCATTTTAGTTGGTAAATCCTATGCAAAACTCGGTTACTTTGGCCGTTGGCGAGTTCTCTTATCACTGCTATTTTATCAGAAATCGTTACCTAATTATGCCATGAATGTAAGTAAGTGCCTACACAGAATTGATGAGTTTTGTTTCGTCAAAAGAATTCAATTAAATATGAGTATAAACATTACATTAAGTAACGATAAATAACAACTATTTAGTAGTTATTTATCCATACTAATATTATAAAACCGAAGAGTTTGTTTGTTTGAACGCGCTAATCTCAGGAACAACTGGTTGGAATTTAAAAATTCTTTTTGTGTTGGATAGTCCATTTATCGAGGAAGGTTAAGGCTATTATATAACATCACGCTATAGCGAATAGGAGCGGAGCAGAAATGAAAAGTGTTGCAAAAAAATATTCCTTTTTGAGAGCTTCAGTTGCGTGCGCTGCGTAAGCGATTAAAGTTACGCAACAATCATGTATGTAGTGTATGTAGGTAGGGTAGGGTAGGTAGGGTAAATTGGTAGATAGGTAGCCAGTTGACGGGAGCGAAGCCGCGTGGGACAGCTAGTTTATAGATAACATTCAAAATATTCCACTGCTCTCAAAAACGGTGAAGGAAAACATCGTGAGACCGGCATGTCCTAGAACCAAAAATTCGAAGACATGTGGCATTGACCAACACGCACTGGGCCCGCGTGGTGGATTACGGCCAATTCCCTCTCACAGAGAGGAGGCCGCTGTGTCCCAGCAGTGGGCACATTAAAAGGTTGATGATGATGATCCAAAATATTCCTTGATTGGAATCTTTATAATATTCTTTTTCTTGTAGAGTCGATATTGATTTTAACCTTGGAAAGTTCGAGCCCAATTTTTTTTTATATGTGGCTTTTCGCCGGTCAATCCAATTGATTGGCTACTGCTTAACGGGGTCGATCTTGTGAAGACTGAACTATAGCCTCCAGCGTTCGGGCCCAGTAGATGGCCACGTTAATACTGGAACCATGGCGTTCATCAAGTCCTCCAAAGTGCAGCTCGAAGGGCACTTGGAGTACTCTAACAAATGGGTTATGCTCTGAAAGTACTCTACTTTCTATCTACAAGGTAATTATAAAAAAAAACAAAGTCGAAAACAGAACCTCCTTTTTGGAAAGTCGACTAAAATGACAGCAGTACTGGCTGGTTTTTCCATGAATTACATTACTTATATACTGAGATCCCATTGCAAAATCTGCAGGTATTTTGTTTTTGATGAAACTTGATGTTTATGAATGATTAGCTTCTGCCAGCGGCCTCGCCCATGTGAATGTTGAAAATTATCGCAAGGGTACATATTCCCGGTATAAAAAGTGTATCCTATGTGCTATTCCAGACTATCTATCTCTGTGCCAAATTTCATCTAGATACGTCCAGCCGTTTTTGAGCGTGGAGAAGTAACAACCATACAAACACACACACACAAACTTTCGCCTCTATAAAATTAGTGAGGCAGTAGAAAAAACTGCAGGGCTACATGACAACCTTACGTTTTCCTATTTTCTACATCAGTTTCTTTCAAATGACACTGGATTCACTTGAAAATCTTTTACATCTGGGATTCGTTATCAAACAAATATCATTTTTATAAATTGCGGCTAGATATTTCCAGGCAACCCTGCGCAATCTATTCCACTATCAAGTATAATTCATGAAAATTAAGTTTAATGAAAAACCCAGATTCTTGCAGATTTCTGCAGTCGGATTTACACTCAGATTCGCACGCGCGTTATCTGCTGTGATTGGCTGTTGAAAATTCATTCAACCAATCACAGCAGATAACGCGTGTTTGACAATTTGTCACATTAATTCTCCGATAATTTAGAGCTGGGAAACTGAGGGTTAGGCTATTATAACTCACTTGACATAATGCTGCAGCTGGTTGAGTAGTGTTTCCGTTGTGGTTACAGGCGGAGGGGCGGCAGCACTTCGCTGGCGAGAATACAGGGCTGCTCGTGCGTGCTCGAAGCATAACCTGGAATCAAAGGAAATTACGTCATGCCATTTACTGATACATGAACTTTGATCATGAGTAAACTAGATTTCCGATTAGCACAATGAAAACTTCCCGAAAAATAAGATTTAACAACATTTATGTTTTGAACGTTATAACATATCAGATAAGAACTATTTTAGAATAACCATATTTTGTACTGGAGAATGACTTCATCTTTTTTTGTAATTTTATATCCGAAGATAGAAGTTTTGAAAGGTTTGAAATACAATACAAAATAATAATAATAAATAAAATCATTTATTTGTACCAAAAATTTAAAGATTAAAATTTTTATGGTCTATAATTAATAATAATAATTAGATTTATAATCTAAATAACCAAAAATAAAAAAAGATACAACTGGTTGGTAGAAGAGACTTAGACAGGCGCTGGATGAACAAGATCTGGCCAAGTGCGAGTCGGACTCGCGCACTGAGGGTTCCGTACAAATAGCTACATACAAAAAATAATATTATTACTGAAATTCATAAACTACGAGGCACCGAGCACCGAACATTGCTCGAACGATATAAAGGATTGAGGCAAAAAAATAACTTAGCCGTTGGAAAACTGTAGTGTCGTGGTCAGTTCACCAACTGCAAATAAGTTCTAATCTTTATTATTGATGTTGGTACAAATTTATGATTTTCGGATTTTTTCCTTTACTTACTTATTTTTATTTTCATTTTATTTAATTAATCTTAGGAAACTGACAGCTTATACAAAAATTAGTAGGCTGTGGTTTGATACCGAACAAGAACGTTTAATGATTATTAACTAGCTTTTGCCTGTGACTTCGTCTGCGTAGTATTAGTAGGTACTTCGAATAGCCTTTTTTATATCGCGCAATAATACTCCCAGGGTACTCCCCAGAGGAGGGTTCGATATTATATTATCTGTGGTTCGGTGATGGACAGCCGCGGCGGGTTTGCGGTGAGTGCTAACGCGTGCCCGTGTTCCCACCATAAGCGGCGTAGGAGGATTCCGTGGGGTTTTAGTGGGTTAGAGTCCCACATAGCTGCACTGGTAGTGCAGTATGCATGAGCATTACTCAACGCAAAAAAAACTATCTTCAAACCAAATTTCATCTAAATAGGTTCAGCGGTTTAAGCGTGAAAACTACATACAGACAGTTGCTTTCGCATTTATAATATAGAATGGATGGATAGTATGGAAGACTCAGTAACAAAACGCTCTATTCGCAAAACGACATATGAGCAGATCACACACGATCTAACCAAGATTTTGTCTGGACTTTAAAAGAGACTGAGTGTGTTTCGGCCTTTCTTCTCAGAGTAGTCAGATAGGAAACGCCGACCTCGTCTAGTTTTAAAAAATATGATCGACATGTAAAATTGTTTGTACAAACCAACTTACAGAAATAAAATCAATTATCATCGTTCTTTTCTCAAAATGACCTATTAGCGAAATGTCCTATTAGCAGAATGCCCTACTGTCAAAGTACAGTCATGCTACAAAAATACTATTGATTTTTTGTCGTGGCTCATTGTACAATTTATTTTAAAAGTAAAATTGAAACAAAAGAAGAATTAATGCAATATGATACGGACTCATATGGACGAGTATATCGCGACATAATTTAACTGCAGCATTCTTCATAGGTAGGATGTTTTGCCACTTCATTAATAGATAAATAATAAACCATAGTTACCATATTCTCCATTTGACTAATTACCTACTTAAATGATAATTTAGGGCTATTAATATTAGCTAAATAGTAGAAAGTGTTACTTTGTTTCCATTGTACGTTTTGTTTTCCTGTATATTGACAAAGATTCAATTAATAATTACTAAGTGTAATCTAAGTATAGTCTAATTATCTGTATATATTTGTCCACCATAAAACCTATTATGTACAGGTCTAATATTTGTATGTCATTTTTATAAATAACACAATGTACCTTAAGTGTCACAAAAATATTGAATTTGAATAAACTTATTTATAAACCAATTAGGTGTTTACCCGCGATTACGGCCTTTGTGCTATCCCAGACTACTTTTATAATCTATCTCTGTGCAAAATTTCATCCAGATCCATCCAGCCGTTTGAGCGTGAAGATGTAACAAACATACATACAGACACACACACACACAAACTTTCGCCTTTATAATATAATTTGATTAACTCATTACTGTATGCAAAGTGAAAGGGTCAAGAACGCCCCTTACCGCGATAAGTTTGTTTGATCGTGTTAGCGACACTGCCTTTACATTTTTTCATATCGCTTTGGAATATTGGATTACATTGGTAGACAGGTGTTAATGACTTTTATTTTCTTGAATTGAATTAGGCAGTGGTAGTTAAGTCTTTAGTCTTGGATGAACAGTCGCTATCTACCGATCGGTTGCCCCTTCCAAACTTTATTTGTACTGCTCTAACATGAACAAAGTGTAAACAAAAGACAAGGATGAATACGGCACTTGCCGACATGTACCAGTGTTGCCAACTTACCAAACACAAATTCGAAAATAAAATTGCTACTATTTAGCTATTTTACAAAAAAAGTATCAGAAATTTGAAATGTACATGTCATGTTTAAATTTTACTATTATATAAGCGAAAGTTTGTCTGGATGGATGGATGTTTGTTAGCCTTTCACATAAAAAACTATTGACCGGATTTAGATGTAACTTTGTAATAATATTGCTTATACATCAGAATAACACATAGGCTATCTAAGCGAATACTTCAAATGCAAATATGAGTTGGTTTGTTACGATTTCACGCCCGATCATCATGAAATCTCGCATACACTGTGTCAGGGGTACAGGAAAGGACATAACGACGGATTCTACGTATAGGAACCGTCGATAGCATACTTTTTTTTCCAAAAAACTACTATTTCGCGAGAAAACATTAGCGCAAACGAAGCCGCGGGCAATAGCAAGAAATTCATAAAGATATGGGGAAAGCGCTATTCCTCACGAGCGGCAGCTTACTAGCAACAGATGTACCAAATGAGTCTAATTACTCTAAATTATATTAAACCAACCTTTATTTTTTAATTCAGCAAAATAGAATAATACCTGGCTATTCAGCAACTTTTTGCCAAAACTTCTAACTACAAAGTTAATGGTACAATAGGCAACACTGTCTTACACTCACCAACGTAAGGGTTCTGTGGAGGGGGTACGTTACGGTCGAACTGTTGTGATCGTGACCGATACCACGTGCCATTCGTGGGTAACGCGTCTTAATTGACGTTGCTCTTGCGTTAGCGTTGCGTTTGTTTTGAATAATTGCCGAGTCTGAGTACGCGTGTTAGTAATACGTTGATCTTGTACTTCGCGATTCTTTCTTTCTGAGTCGTTAGTATAAATTAGATCCTCGAAAAGTGCAGTGTATGGACACTTGAGGATAACGTGGCCATTGAGCCCACGGATTCGCTTTTGTATTTCGTGTTTGTTTCTTGAAATTGTCGTGTCGTTGGCATATTAAGTCGTCTTAAGTGCAGTGCATGGACACTTACAATAACTTTTGTGAAATTGTGTTTGTGTTAGTTTTGGATCTTTAATTGGTAAGTAATTATATTTATTAATGTATTGTGTTTGTCTAATGAAATTCGCTTTTAACTCAGAAATTGTGCATAGCAATGTGGTTTTTTGCAAAGACGCCTTCCCGAATGAGTCGGTGCGTTTTCGTTTTTGTACCAAATCTGTACTGATGTGCTGTACTTGGAGGCACTCGATAAAGTATACGGTACAGAAACGAAAACACACCAACTCGGTCTGGAAGGCGGGCGCCTACTTTAATATATTTTCTTTAATTTTGGACATAAAATACTCTGTCAGCCATTTCGTTTACTATTCCCGAATATTTTCACGTGTTGATTTTATAACTCGCTAAAATAAAATAAAACCGGTAGGAAGTAAATTATATACTATTACTTAACTTCATGCATATTAAAAATTTCATTTACAAAATAATATTTTACAGCTACAGTAGACTAATTAATGGCTACATGACCGGGTCAGTGCGTTTTTATTTCTGTACCGAATCTCTATAGATGTACATAAACGAAAACGCACCTATCCAGTCAGGCAGGCGTCTTAGTTCCATTTCTGTAAATATAATAAATTGAAAACTAAACTAAAAAACATACACGAAATCAACAGACTAATGGTTTCCTGACCGGGTTGGTGCGTTTTCTATGTGCGGTGGAACGTGGTATTTTTGCTTGTCCCTTGTATTTTGCATTGTTATCTACAAACAGTTCACCAGTAATTCGCCAATATTGGCATATTCCACATGCCACAATAATCTTTCTAAAGAATCAGATATCGTGAAAAACAAAAACTACTAAATTAATTTTAAATATCAACAACATATATTCAAAATATGTTTAAAATTATTTCGAATACATTTCCGACTGTAGAATGTCATTATTCCAAGCCTAGTTTAATTTTTTCTCGGAAATGAACAATAAACTTACCCTTTTTTTTTGTCCGGCCGGGTTCTGTATGCCAAAATGAGGTATGCTATTGTTTGTTACTTTTAAGAGGCTTATTACATTTCGTTCAACCATGATTTTTGCATTGAGCCAACTTTAGCGTTCTTATTCAGAGATAATAAAAGACTTCGACTATTGAATGGCGGAGTATCCATACTAATATTATAAATGCGAAAGTAACTCTGTATGTCTGCCTTTTACCATTTCACGCTTAAGCCGCTGAAACGATTTAGATGAAATTTGGTATAGGAATAGTTTGAAGCCCTGGGAAGGATAGCTGTTATCCTGTAAATCATACTTAAGGAGGTGGAAGCTTCTTGATGGTGAACCAAATTACTCAAGTAAGGCGAGCCACATACCTACAATATTATTTCGCGATATAAAAAATAGGCTATTCGAAGTGCTAATGCTACGAAAAGTCGGGGACTAAAGCTAGTAGTCAATATGAGTTTAGTCTTAAGGCCGTACCATGACCAAAAATTTTTTTGTAAAGACTACATATAGTTTAAAAAAGTTATGAAAATAAAATATGTTTAAATGTCCGGATTGTAAGCTCCAAAAGCCGGGATTTTCACGTTCCTTGTCCTGGTCGGCAGATTTTAGGGATGGCAACCCTATATATAAAGCACCAATACAGAACTACAGATATTTATAGTCATTCGCGGACGTAGCTTCACACTTAGTCTTCTTTTCGTTTCTGCGGTACATTTAATCAAACTGTCTGGGCACAATAGATGGCCACATTTATTGCATCATCAGAGGCATTGTACAGGTGCCGGTGAATGGACAGTTGGGACACGCTAGTAAGTAGGACATAGTATGCACAGGAGCACCACACAAGCACTGGGTTTTTATTAGATCAATAATCCGCCATCAAGCCAAATTACACTTGCAGTAGGCTACTTGGATATACAATCCATTCAATGCCTTCCATACAGGCCACTGCAATTCAAGCTATCAGACTTGCCATAATTAGACCATCAAGATGTTCTGTCGGTTAAACGCTCATAAACATCTTTTACAACTCACCCTGGATCCCTATGGTCCCTGGTCTCACTTGGAGCAGGCAAAGTGCAGCGTTCTCCATTACCATAAGTATGCGCGCACTGGCGATACGGTGCAGTAGGGTCGCGGATTATGTGCCTGTAGCAGTGTATGCGACCTGAGATGACGGGGAGAGGGCACTCATAGCTCTTGTAAGCGCATGTTCGGGACCGGGAGACTATTTCTTTCTGGAGCTGGAATGGGAGAAATTTATGTTATTTAGGAATGCTGAGGAACAATATTATTTCTTTAATTTCCAGCCTAATTTATGTCCTTCTGCTGGGCACCTTTGACATTTCAAACCCTTTTGTCTTGCGAGATCTCTGGGAAAGTTTGTGCAGCAAATGTGATTGACAGGAATAATATTGTATGGTACAATACTAACTAGCTATATTGTTCCAATGCAGGGCAAAAGCCTCTCTCTCACTTTTCACCACTGTTTTCTACTAATCCTGGGCCTGTCCTTTCGTTTCGGTAGTAGTTGAGGTTGCTCTGCCATCTTCGCCGAATGGATTGCCATGATGTCTTCTGTCATTTAATGGGAACCATTCAGTAGTTTCTCATCTGACCTACTCTAGATATGACCGGCTCAATCCACTTAAGCTTACCTGCTGTCAACCGTATTTCTCAAAAAGATAGCAAATAATGGCTCAAATAAAAAATAAGGGTTCCACTTTTGCCATTTGGCTTTGAAACCCTAAAACCATTGCTTGCATATAATGCTTTCGCCTATTTTTTTTATCTTTAAGGGTCTTTATAAACACCAAATTACTATTTGAAAAAAGGCTGAAGATGCTGGCAACACTTTACAATTAAAGTTGGCAACCCCAAATACCACACACAAGAAATAAATCAAAATACCTCAGCTCTAAGCTTATCCTCCTCCTGCTTCCTCACAGTCTCAGGGTCAGGTGGTTTGATAGACTTAACATTAGTGATGCGAAGACCTGAAGACATTCGACCTCCGCGGCTCAGCATTCTAACTTTAGGTAGATGGATCACATTCCGAGGAGGCTGCGACATTATTGACGTTGACGGATTAACTGAAACAATAATACGCTGAATCAATTTTTGACTCTTGCCCGCATTAAGATTTTGGCGCGCAAAAATAAAAAATACATGTAAAAAAAATGCAAAACAAACAGTGAAACCGCAAGGCGTTAATTAAGAATTTAAAACCGGCAAATTACAATGTTCAGAAAATAAAACATCGAATAGCCTTGAAAAATAAATGTTTTTAGAAAAGTTTGCACGGTGATAACAGCTGGGTCGTACTATCGTAGTACGTCGTAAAATACTTTTTGCACATGTTTTTATTTTTCACACAGTCTTGGTCTTTGCAGAAGTTATAATTGTTCGTATTTTCATTATTTTGTTGAACTTACGTTCGGTAATCCTAATATTATGAGCATTGAGCTTTTTACAATTTTCACTTCTAAACGAAAACATATTTGTTGTTGAAGGAAGAGTATTTTGCGATAATACCCAAATTAAATAATTGCACACAACACAAAAATATGTTTATAATAAATAAAAAACAATTCACTGCACTATTACATAATAATTAGGGCAGCCTAAGAATATTTTTCGCGTTTTCGTCGCAATCGCTCAAATTCCACGTAGCCGCGCAAAATTTCACTTCATCGACTCGTTAGTACATTGTCAATACTCATTCTCATTAATTAATTACCAATATTTCAAGAATCCTAGTCATACGACATTGTCTGAAAAATAAATTAACTAATTATGGCATCACTGGCGGTTACTTATGTTATAAATTTATGTTTTTTCACCAAAGAAATAGTAAAGTGTATTGTAAACAGTGGTGGGTCGGCCATTTGCACGGTGTGACAGAGTATTTAGGTCCGTAATTTTAAAGTTGTCTAATATCGTTCAAAAGTTAATGAATCTCATCAAAAATATGCCCAAAAGAAAGAGAAATGCCTATACTACAAAATAGAACATAGTGATAAAGTGAAACATACCTGTGTTTGTTGCAGATCCACATTCTGTCACCGGAGACCTCACTGCGTTAACCACCAAGTTTTACAATGGCGTCCGTTTGAGAATACCTATCAAGAATTTATGTTGAGACGATTTTTTTTCAATCGTATATCATTGATTTGTTTTTTTCAAAAATCGTATTTAATTTTTAGTTCTTAATTGGTGACTAATATCAGTGTTGTACATTCAAAATGTTAAATCATTCGTTTTAAATCTCTCAAATGTTAACGTGGTCTACGTCCGGTCACCGCTGTCATAGCGCTATCCCTTTTCCACTCAAGCACGTAGACGGAGCTCTGCTCTCCGTCGTGCTTTCTCGCGCGCAGTCGGAACATCCGCTCAATGGCTGGAGGGCAAGAAAAATGGTATTTTTCAAAAGAACAATTAGTGACTTCTCCAAGCAGAAAATGCGGTCTAGATGCAGATAAAGAATTAGCATATCGGCAGCAGGCCGCAAACCTCATCCAGGATATGGGACAACGACTACAAGTGTATCCTTTTCATAATGTGGTGTTTTCAGCTCAATGTTTTTGTCGAGTCATGTGGTAAAAGTGCGTAAAACACGCTAACGAAATGTGTTTTTATTTGTGTAATTATCGCTAGCGTGCGTTTAAATGCATAAAGAAGTGTACAAAGTGTGTTGTGATGGTGAAATATAGTGAAAAGATGACGAAACTTCGACTGTGGCTCGCAGCGTCATTGCAGCCACTTTCGCTCGGTAGTGTGGGATTTCCCGCCTGACAGTGAGTAACGGCCCGTTTTCTACAGGTATGACCGTTATAATATGTATGAAAAGACCTAAAATGTATGAAATGTTTTTATTTAGGTTAGGGTCACGCATGATAGCGTGGTTTTTCTCGAGGTCACTGATCCTACAGCTGTGAGGCGACGGGACGCTTGCGCGGGTGACGTAGGGCTTGTGTGAGTGATCGACCTGCATGCCCGAGCTAAATTTACTCGATACAAACGATTTTTACATCGAACACGCGCGGGGCGCGCATTTCTACGTAGTTTGGTCGTGATCTTCACCTTATCATGTTTTCCTGGTACATACAAGCTATAAACATAGATAACGTGCGTAATTTCTTTCACTTTAGTTCGAAAATCCACGAATTTACGTTTATCTTTAATCAAAATACTCTCATAAACGCATAATAACTCATGTTGAAGCTCTATTCTGTCATAAATCATCCATTGAGGAAAATCAAGAATAAAATACAAGTCTTTATATATATAGTTATTATTTATTATAGACAAAGATGCAGCCAGAACTACAATTTAATGTTAGTTTTTTCCTGTTACACTTGAACTCAATTATCATACAAATTATTCACTGTGGAAAACACAGCATTCATGAGATAAAAACACGAACAGGATTTTATATAAAAACCAAACAAAAGAGGGAGCAGATTTTTTATACCCTTGTATAGAAAAACTGCCCCCTCTTTTGTACAACTTGTTTATAACACTACTGTTATAATAAGTTCTTGAGCACAAACACAATTATAAAACAGCACTTTAGGCTGGCCCACTTTCTCTTCAGTTTCAATCCAAAATGTATGATGTAACATTTGTAAGGATTACTTTTCAACATTGTTGAACTTTCAACCTTGTTATAGTGAACTCCATTAGGGCTGGTTCTTTAGTTACATCAAGTTAGACTAAAAACTGACTCTACATTTGTAAAAAAATGCACTGCGTGAAGCCAAAAAGGTTCATTCAAATGATACTGATGAATGTTCACTTTTGGAAGCCAAATCTTGAAAAGACTGCTCTCATCAGCCCTTCTGGCCCCCAGTTTTTAACACTAAAAAGAAGCTTTATCATTAGACCCTATAATACATTGGTACTTATAAGTCCCCAAAATTGCTGATAATGCTAGTTTTGATACTTCAAACAATATAAGTAACATAACATTGTATGATCATTCTATAATATGGCAACTCCTAGGACACTGGCTTTCCTTCCCCACTTTGATAGGGTATGGGTATATAGTCAACCATGAATGCACAGTACACACACACGTCAAAGGTCCCAGTAAATCCATACAGGTGACAAAGAAAAGTAAAAACAGCTCTTTTCAACAAAATTATTCTTATTGTATAGTAAGACCTTGCATTGTGAATGCCAAGGTGAAATCCCTGACCCTCATTGATTAAATAAATGACCTTGCCGACTGCTTTACATTGAAACTTTAGTTTTTCATGGTAATTTGCTGTAAAGATGTGTAGATTACACCTTCAAGATCGTTTACTGTTATAATTATGTGACCTTTGCTCAATAGAAGTAAAGACAATTAAAAAAGATGCAGGTACTTGTAAAAATAGCAGATATCTGTACTTTACACACAACACTAAAGTCACGTGTATCACAAAATATTTAATTGTAATTTTAGACCCAAGTATTATCCCAATACTATTATAAGCATGAAAGTTTGTGAGGATGGATGTTTGTTAATCTTTCATGCAAAAACTATTGAAGGAAAGGATTTTGAAGAAACTTAACACAAATATAGCTTATACATCAGAATAACACATAGACTATCATACTAATATTATAAATCTGAATGTAAGTTTGTTACTGTTTCATGCAAAAACTACTGAACCGATCATCATGAAACTTTGTACATATATTCTTGGAGGTATTAGAAGTAACATAGGATACTTTTTTATAAAAAAAAATAATCTTTTAATGGCTTCACTGCAAGTGAAGCCACGGGTAAAATCTAGTAATTTATAAAGATGAGAAGTACCTACAAATAACATGCGGACTGAACCGCGTCTGTTATAGGTATATATATTTTTTTGTTTTGTCTTATTTTATCTTTACTTTATTTAGTTTAGATTTAATACTGTAACAATGCAATAGGTGAAGACACTGGTCCCTATGATACCGTTAACACTAGTTTAAGGACCATATTTTATGCAAAACATTACTTTTGTGATTTCTGTAAAATCTAAATAAAAAGGAGATAAAAGTTTGCAAGTGTACCCAAAATCAATGAAACAATCTCTGGCTTGTTAGTCTGATACAATATCAGGAGATGATCCAATTTGATAAAAACCTCTATATCTTGAGCAATCTTGAAACTCAACATAAAGGTGCAGCCAAAATGCGTGTTATTATTTGTTTTATCAGTATTTTCTTCAATAGATTACAATAATTTATGTTATATTTAGGTATCTACCTACTTTGTCAATCAATTATTTGTATGCCTCTTAATATTCTTGTGTATTGCCTCAAATTATTTGAAAATACCTTACATACCTATAATGGTTTCAACTGCTGTGACACATGCCGCTTCTCTGTGAGACGAAGTGGGCTGTAAGTATCATTCAGACCAAGTACTGGTTGATAGATGTCACAGCTATCCAAGTACCATTTGTAAGTTAGGAATGAATTTGCTTTGTAAAAAGTCTCGCTATCTCTCTTTGAGCCAGCCTGACAAGGATATGTTCTCATTCTTTTAATACATAATGTTGTGCAATAAGTAACATCAAAATAAAAGTAGTGTAGGTAAACATGTTTTTGTTTTCTATAAATCTATACTAATATTATAGTATATATAATAAGCTGAAGAGTTTGTTTGTTTGTTTGAATGCGCTCATCTCAGGAACTGCTGTTTGGAATTGAAAAATTCTTTCTGTGTTGGATAGTCCATTTATTGAGGAAGGTGATAGGCTATATAACTACGCTACGACCAATAGGAATGGAGCACAAATGAAAAATGTTTAAAAAATGGGCAAAATTATTACTTTTTGAGAGCTTCCATTGCGTGAGCTGCGTAAGCGGTTAGTTTCGAAAAAATCATGTATGTAGTGTAGGTAGGGTAGGCTAGGTAGGGTAAATGGGTAGGTAGGTAGCCAGTTGACGGGAGCGAAGCCCCGTGGGACAGCTAGTTTCTTGATAAAAAGAGGTTAGCAGCTAGTTTCTTTATTATTGTTTTGGGTGACTTATGGATTTGCCAAAAGTAGTCAAGGAAACAAAAGAAAAGATGGATGGACTGTGAGGAGTGATATGGAAGTAAAGGAAGTCAGTAATAGCGTTACGGTTGACAGGACAGTATAGGAGAAAGAAACGTGTTGCGCCAACTCAAAGTAGATGAAGATGATGAATCAAAAAAACTAATAATCGTTTTGGTATTAGTAGAATTCTCCTATGTGCTTCGGGAAGCACGTTAAGTCGTTTTGTCGGGATTTGGACACTATTTGAAGAAACTCTCTCTAGAAAGTAGCTAATTGATTTTACGATGCCCAGGAAATTTCAGGGTCGCATTGTTAATATTGTTTTACTGCAGATAGTCGCCGAGTGCCGTAGTTAAGATACATTGTTTTATGCAGGTAATTTTGTATTCACAAACAGATACAATACAAAGGAGGTACAAATACAATAGGATAGCATATACAAAGGCAAGCTTAACCTAGATTTTGGTTTTATGTTTGCGCCCATTGATAGAAATGTGTATTTGTTTAGAATATTTTACAGCCGGTCATAAGCGTTTGTTATCCGCGCCAAGTGTATTTTCTTTTAATTTACTGTTACCACTGTCGACGGCAACTCCAATGGCTTCGAGACAAATGTTCCATTCAATCGGTCTCGTTTAGATTTGCGACAAGTCAATATGTTTAGTTAGAGACAGTTCTCTCATCTTCGATAGTAGAAAATAGTACCTAGGTAAAGGCATGCACAGAGGGGGTTCCAGAGTGGTATTTTAAGAGATAACGGGGATCCTTCCAAGTGCTGATGGTGATCAACGTGGTGGTTTTAAAGAGGTAAAGAGCCTACACTCTCTAGTATTTTTTTTCCAAAAGTCCAGGCGCTTTTGAACGTGTCCCACAGCAAAAAAAAGGTATTGCTTATTTAAAATCTTTGGAAAAAGTGTTGGTAGATGATTATTGATGACTTTCAGGGATTTGTTTATCGCTGAGCATCTTGATGTAAATAACAACCATCTCACGAAAGCGAAAAAATCGTAACAAAATGACTCTTATTTCGACGTCATAAAATTCACGTAACCCGCCTTCGTGAGATAAAACAACTATACTTACCAGACTATAAGTTTTGACGAATTTCTATTGATGAGGAACCTTATATTATTACTAGCTGTCCCACGCGGCTTCGCTCCCGTCAACTGGCTACCTATCTAACCTACCCTACATACATGAATGTTGCGTAACTTTAACCGCTTACCCAGCAGTGCTGGATAAGCGGTTAAAGTTACGTACCTTTTTGAGAGCTTCCGCTGCGTGTGCTGGGCCAGCACACGCAGCGGAAGCTCTCAAAAAGGAACATATTTTCCCGTTTTTGCAACATTTTTCATTTACGCTCCGCTCCTATTGGTCGTAGCGTGATGGTATATAGCCTATAACCTTCCTCGATAAATGGACTATTCAACACAAAAATATTTTTCAATTCCACCAGTAGTTCCTGAGATTAGCGCGTTCAAAAAAACAAACAAACTCTTCAGCTTTATAATATTAGTATAGATGTATTTGAAAACATCTCGCATGACTTCATACGTAAGTAAGTACGTAAATCAGCTGAGAAGTTTACAATAATGATGATAGCATGAAAAAGATCAGTGACCTGTGACAATTCTAGACCGTTAACATAATGTCAGAGTCAATGACGCATTTAACATGCAATCACGTTATTTTGTTTATTTATATCTTTGCAAGACAACTTACATAAGTTCATGTAAAAGGAAGTTTTTGTATAGCATTATAAACTCGGATGATTGTCTTTCAGATTGTTTCTAAGCAGAAGCAGCTTGTTATGTATTCAGTACATACATTACATGTTTGAAGTCCTCGTTTTGAGTTCACGTGTTATGGGCCATTCTAGACCGTTCGCACGTTAGTCGTGTAAAACCAGTATAAGCTGACCTCCCATTCTGTTGGAATTTCGTACTAGGCTAGTCCAACTAGTGTGGTCGAATGTACAGCGTATTGTACATTGACAAGATAGAGGAAAATACTCTTTTTTTTTTAGCTGAAAGGGAGGATTGTATCAATTATTTTAATTCTAAAAGTCAACACTTAAATTCATATCTAATTTTTTGCATCAAATTCATCATCTTCCTGCCCTTGTCCCATATTATTTGGGTTCGGCGCGACGCAACACATGTTCTTTTTCTATTCTCCCCTGTCAACCATTCGCTTCCTTGTCTATTAATAGTAGTCCAATTTCTCTTTAGCCTTACTTCCCAACCAAAAAATAATTTGTTTTAAATCTTTTCCGAGACACTTGTTATCATTGTTGACGCATTAGTCACGTGTATACTTCGGGATGTCTGATTATTTTGGCCTCCCCCGATCGGCGCGACCCTCCTATCACAAGTCATAGATACGCAGGACACGTGTCCACGCCACAAGTTGAGACGACTTCAATAATATGGGGGAAGCTATTGTATTTGATGCGTGTTTTCTCTATAGATCTCAAAGTATGGATTGTGTAAAAAAATATCGGCCTTATTTTATAAAATGCTAAGGTGTTTAGGAAGCAACTATTAGAAACTTAACCTATTCTAAATTCAAATCCGATTCTAAAGGACCGATTTAAAAAAATATTTTTTGTTTGAAAGAATATGTTCCCAAATTACCTATTCCCATTTTAATTTGGTGAATATCTGATGATGAACTTCGGAGATATATCTCCGAAGTTCTTCAGAGATTTAATCTCTCGGAATCGCTGCAATCGCATGTTTATTTTTTTACCATTTCATAACATAACATCACGCCAGTACGCTCTAAAGGGGTACGCAGAGGTGTACAGTTCACCTTGGTACACTCTCATTTCACCGGTTATGATATTCGGGTAAACAACTAAAAAGTGAAAAATACAAACACTCTTTTACAAAAAATACTACCGACTTCAAAATAAAAGCACTACAAACTGAAAAATAATTGTATCCATGCCGAAAAAATTTGGTACATACCAAAGACACAGACTTCCGTATTTTTTTGTAATAAAGGTTCTTTTATAAATAAGGATGAAAAGAATGTGACTATTGAAATACTAGTGAACAGAGATGTATGGAAGGAGAAAACATACCGCGGCGACCCCAAATTAATTGGATTAAGAGCAGAAAATGGGATCTAGACGACAATAGATTGATGTTGTGTCTTTGTAATATTGTTGATCAGACAAAACATAGCTTCCGTTGTGTTACTCAACTTTAAATAATTATGCTTCAATTATTTAGTCTTGATTGTTGAACTCATTAATTTAATGTTAATGTCAATAATTACTAAGACTTGTACACTCACTCACTATCTATTCTCAGTATAATCGAATCAGTATGCTAGTATAACAATTTGAAATTATTAGTTTATTTTACTGCGTGCCCAGGGTACGCTAGACAAACACTTCTGTAGTACCACCACTTCAGGCGTTTCTATGGTTGTCGTTTTCCAAATCATAATGTTACTTTGTAAGCCTAAATTCTGTCGTATTGCTTGACAAAAGTATCCCTTTTCTCCTTCTATACCTCTTGGTCTTGTACAAACTCTGGACATGGTTAAAAGTAATAATAATAACCGTCACAAAACCAAAGAAAAACAAAATCCTTATCACAAATATTTTCAAATCAAAATAATATGCTTGACGTAAACAACATTAATGTACCTAACAGAAAGATATGAAAGTACTCGAAAACAAAAATATTATAATATTCTTTCATTATGATTCAACTGTGCATACAAGGTATGATTCATCATACTTATAAATTCGTTATAGGTATTTCGCTTTTATGTTTTGCGCGACAAACGGTTACGGGAAAAATGTATGAGTCATTCTATGAAATAGTGCAGTAGTACATGGCTACAACGCGGATTTCCTTGTTGCAATTATTATTATCTTAGGATTTGTTCACTGTTGCTTAGGGCCTTATACTCTATTTGAAATAACATTAGAAATTTTTACAACTCTTTTTACAATCCGTTCATCGGATTTTGAGTTCTATCCCGTAAGTATAAGGATGACATAAAAAGCATAAACCTGTTACCGAAACCAACAGGTTACTACAGCTACCATTTGTCGTATCACCAACGCAATAGAAGTCAAATCGCTTGAACGGGCTGTCAAATGAGCTTATTTAAATGTCTAATGGTATCGCAACTGGAATATAGCAGACTTGTAACCATCAATCATTTAGTCACTATGATTAATAAACTCTTTTACATTACTGGATTGTGGAGGTCAGATAAGCAGTCCCTTCCTGGTAATAAAAATGAAACAGTAATAATGTCGAACATAGAACCTCCTCCTTTTTGGAAAGTCAGCTAAATACAGGTATTCAGCTGCATCCGTTTAGACTGAAAGCTGCCGCAACTTAGTTGGGAATCTGCTACCCTTTTTTTTTCCGGTAATTTTGTCTGTCCCATCCTAATCGAAGTTAGATCCTTTTTTGTCTCTCGGTTCTTCCCAGTGATGCCAGATTAAGATTTTGCATTCTCCCCAAATCTTACTTAGTTAATGGTATGAGATGATCGGGTTCAGTTAATATATTTTTAATCGTCACGGCTTTTCTCAGATCACAGGTTTGGTAATAAAATCCCCGGATTTCCCCAAAGCCAGTTTTCCTCCAAAAATATTATCCCTCAATTATCCCCCCCATAACTATAAAATAACCCCTACATAAATTTGGGGAGATTCTCCCCAATCTGACATCACTGGTTCTTCCCGAGACCAAAAGCAATTTCCGGGACATTCCCGCATATTCCCGTACAATTCTTCTTCTTCGTTTCGACGAATTCTTGTTCTTAATTTAAACGTTCTTCGGCCAGTACTCAGCCACGTTGATAGCACTAGCGCCGGCCTCGCAAAGGTATCTCGCTTGGTGCATTCGTTTTGGCATAAGGATCAGTACAGGAGATGGGGCATCATCTGTGGAGTACAAATTGTACTCCATAGATCACCCCATAACATAGTAGCTGAACTGTACCTCAATTTAGAAAGTCCAGTTACATGGTTTTGTCTAACTTTCACTAGTGAAAGTTATCTCCCATCAGGCAGTACTTACAATAGTCCATTTTAATGTTCCTTAGACACAGTTTTGAGGCCTAGAAAAAATGCGAGCGAGTATGATTGACGTAAGCTCTTCAGAGGTAGCTAAATACAGGTTGCCATGTACTTTGCTTCTCTAACGGTTTTGTACACGTCATCTACCCACTTGATACAAAACTTTAATTCATTCATTCATTCTTCTTAGCGTGTTTATGGCAAATACATTTAAATATTGTGTTTGGCCCTGTATTTAGTTACCGCAAGATGATTCACTGTCGTAGACGTATGGTCCTCATATGTACAAATTATATTCATTCACCAACATACAATGCACAGCTTAAACAAACGTGTCTTGAGCGTAGAAATTTGTACAAAAAGTTCCTTATTTAACGAAGATTAGCACTAATAGAGGTTTAAGATCATTCCCTAAAAGGTTGCAATGCACCTCGGCCTATCACTTCCAAAGGGAGTAATTCATGACAGCCGATGGCTGTTTATTTCCAAATAAAATTGTTATCGTCTGCTAGGATTGTTTCGCAACTTAATGACTCCAACTGTGGTCAGCTTCTAGTCAAACCGGATGCGGATTGTCTATTAAGCTAAATGTATTTATAATCACTTGGTTGACGCACAAACACGCCAGCAACGTGTTTTCGATTTACCGCGATTTTTTTTCCTTTTTTCTTCTTAAATATGGAAATAAGGTCATTGTCTTTTTAGCTCAGAGAGATTCTCTTTGCTTTGACATTCAGACTGTCGTGTCTACTTTTGATAAAAAAAAGAAAAATAGTCTCTTATGCGATTTTTCAGACATAATAACATTGATACCCAAGTTACGATATTTAAAAAAAACGAAAACATGTTTTGTAACGAACGAAATAATATACTGTATACTTCTATTCTTTGTAAGTACCTAAAGAAAATTTGTAGCAGGTACTGTACCTGTAAGTTGCACTTGCATTTCGCCAATTGTTATTTTAAATACCATGCAAAAAGGGCCTACGCTTATTGTCATATATTGCCATAAGTCCGCTGGTGTGCTTTTGTTACTTTCTAAATAAAAAGTAGGGTTCTGCTGCAAGGGTCGTTGCAGGTACCTGTCTTACCCAGGATAACACGCTTAGCCATTCAATATTGTAAACACAAAATCGGTGAGGTCAAACTCGAAATGCATGAAAGAGCTAGGTCGATTTGAATGTTTCTTCCGCAAAAAAACTAAGTAAGTATTACTTACTATATATAATATATTGTACGTACTTAATATATATAATTCTGAAACTTCTCTGCAACTACAATGTTATCACTTATCAATGAAGTAAGAATTATTCGAGAATTTATTGCCAATCAGTGACCTTGAATTTCATGCTAAATAACAAACATTTCATACACAAGAATTTTATAATCATACGATATTATACTGTCTCAATCACTGCACGCGCATACTAGCGACATCTATCAGAAAACAATAGAACGTTAATGTCATTTGTATGAACTGACGCGCGTTTATTGGCTGATTCATATTTCGAAGGCGCATGAGTTGAAATGAGGTCAATGAGAGCGCGAAATTCGTGTCTCGAATGTGCTCCCGCTTGTTGTACCGGTTTTTCCCCGAAACTAAATTGCGAGCGATAAACCGTTCTGCGAAATCTTCCATTAATATGGTGGCAGTTTCGTGTTGATTTTTCCTGTGTGCCCAAAATGCAAATTATGCAATTGGTTGTTTGAAAGGGCCGTCTGGGGTCAGTCTTAAGATGCTACCGATTTGTGTCGCGAAGCGGCATTGCGGGGTTCCGGTTTGAAAGGTGTTGGTGAAATTATGGTCACATGCTTCGATGAAGAATTTCACATGAGATGATGAGAAATCAACTTTGTTGCTATAGTAACTCATCTGTAAACGCTTTGTCAATATTCGCATTATCGTTGACTTTCAGTCCACAGCTGGATATATAAGCCTCCCGACTACACGCCATTTTGCGAAGATTGTCGCTCCACCTAGGCTACCGTCATCTCAACTTATGCGGCTTCGAGATATGAATCAGCAAATAACGTTCTCACTGCTGGGCCACAAGCTTCCTCTCTGTTGTGAGGGAATCTGCCGTAATGCCACCACGCAGGTCTAGTGCAGGCTAGTGGATTTGGGTAGACGTTTAATCTTATCGCTTTCCGGTTCGCAATCAACAACACACTTCAATGCACATCGGTTCTATGACAAAATATGGCCGGTCTATTGCCACTCTAGATTAATTTATATTCTTTTTTCATGACTTTACTGGTTTTCTTTTTGTATACATTAATGTTCGCAACTTTCAATAATGTCGTAACGCAACCAAACCTTTGGTAGCTGTTAACTAAACTTTTTTTTTTTTCAGTGAAAACTCTTTATTGCCAGTCTATTGCCACTATAGTTTGATTTAAATGGTTTTTTTTTATTTAATTGAACCACATGACTCGACTTTTTATTTATGTATTTTTAATGTTTTGTGTATATTTTCCAACATCTCTTCGACAAATATTTCCTTAACCAGACCTCCATACAGTTCTCAACTATGTATCAACACGGCGATAGTGTACATGCATCGGTTCTACGCCTTCCATTCCTTCACGCACTTCCATCGAAATGCTATCGCTGCTGCAGCGCTGTTCCTCGCCGCGAAGGTATGTAGACTTGTTATATTTTTTTAATGTCCTCTTCTAAGCTTGCAGGCCCAATACGAGCGCGAAGGGGTGGAAACAATCTTTTACCGACGTCATTACCTCGATTTCATCGCTTCTCTTCGCTCGTTCTGTTCCTGCAAGTTAGCCTGGGATTACTTATACGATAAATCGCTAGATGAATTTGACGTAAACCATTGAGTTTCTCATCTTCGTACAATTGACAGGAGACGAATGCTCTTTTGGCCTATACTGTATGTATTGATTTATCGTGCAAGTTGGCCTTAGTTAATTTGTCTGTTCATAACTCGAATCAACTAAAATCCTCTTTGCTATACTTCGGTGAAATTCTATATATATTTCACTAATGACCACCCAACCTAGCTTTTTTTGCGTACAAAAGATTGATTAGGGACTTTTTGAAGCCAACTCAACTCTTTTGTTTATTACTTACCAAAGGCAGGGATTTCATTTCGGTATAATTCCAGCTCTTTTAACAAACACAGGTAACGACTTTCCGAGTCATTTACATAAAGAAGTTATCGTGCCAAAATTTACCAGACCGAACAAAAAAATGTTCCTCACGTAAGCAAACTATTTGGGAAACTGGAGTTACAAAAACAGTGCACCTAAATCTGGGCCCCTTTTCCTGCGAGTTCGAATGATCTCAAGAGGAGTATTAGTAAACATCAAAACTGCAATGCAATTCGTCTGTCGAGATAGTAATTTCAGCCTTATTTCATTACGGCTAAGCCTTGTTTTCGTTTGTCTGTTCTGTCCTACTCTTGGGCAAGGCCTCTCTCTATTCCTATAACCTTTGGCCAAAACTGTCTTAATTTCATCCTGCCATCTTCTTCGTGGCCTACCGCGACCCAGTCTCACTGAGTCAGGATTTGATCACGTGACATTCCCATAATTTTTCCAATCGCTTTCGTTGATAGAATTTCTACTTGTCTAGATCCTCAGCTCACTGTGCTACTTTAGGCAAGTTTGTTTCAGCATCTCTTCTTCAATCTATCTCTCATTACTGCGGATCGTGGTCACTGAAGCCCTATTAGCGGACAATCTGCTTCATCGATTCGGGTCCAAAGTTGCCATCACCACCTGCTGGCGTTCCCAAGCAAATTTCAGCCCGTGGTAGCTTCTTTAACTTGGTCAGAACATCGTGTGTCCCATACGCCAGACATTTTACGTTGCTGCGCAACTTTGCCCCAGTTTTTCAGACACGCGGAAGACATGTCATGCGCAGTCCTATTTGCAATAATATCAAGGTCGATAAAGAAATATAAATTAAGGCTTTTAAATAAATAACTACACTCTGCTTTGTTTAGTAAATTCTTCTTTAACTTAACCATCGTGTGTTCCATACGGCAGAAATTTTACGTGCCTGCACTACTTTGCCCCGCGGAAGACATGTCATGCGCAGTCCTATTTGCAGTAATGATCAAGGTCGATAAAGAAAATTACAAAAGAATTTTGGCGTCTAAATAAATACCTATACTCTACATTGTTTAGTAAATTAATCAATGTCACAGTCGACCTTGATTCGGCAGACGTCGTCTACTGTAACGACCTTTTCTATAATCTAAAGTTTATCAGTTGACACAAATAGTTTGAAACTAGACGTGTTTGTCAAATTAATAACGTTGAGGAAATGATATTTTCTTGTTTTGTACTGTTGATAAAATACTTAAATGTGCAAGCAACTACAACTTTACCATAATTCAGTCCCACTCATGTCACTGTACCTAAATGGTGTTGTATGTAGCTAAAGTTAAGCCAAAAGAAATGCTAAAATCTTATCGCAGGCACAAACAATCGAACTAAACATCTGCGAAATCACTCGGCTGTTGAGTTTAGCCCTAAATCGAAGCTCTGATAAGACTGACCTTGCAAACAGATACTAAACTATATCTTGCCACTGTAGTCTGGTTCAGTATATTAGGTCTTTTTGGTTACCAAGCGGGACGCGGGAAACGTTTAGCACCGTTCCGAACGCGCCAGTGGTTGGTCAGTTGACACAAGAATCGACTGACCAATCGCATCACATCCACGTTCCGTTCGCTCTATATGGTGGTTTGAACTTACCCCCACTACGCCAAAACCCTTCCAAGATACATATATTCTTGTTCTTTAATCGGTCCCTCTTTACTGAGGATCGTGATCACTGGAGCCCTTTAAGCGGACAATCTGCCTCCATCGATTCCGGTCCAAAGTTGCCATCACCACCTGCTGAAATTTGCTTGAGGACGTAGCTTCTTTCACTTGGTCAGACTATCATGTTGGCGACCGGCCTCGTGCTCTTTTCCCTTCGGTATTGCTAACAATGACCAGTTTTTCTAGACTTCTATCTCCCCTTAGCATTAAGTGATCGAAATAGGTCAAAATACGCTGTAGGCATACTGTAGACAATCTGGTCTTGATATCCAGTTGGGAAAGGATAGACACATTTGTTCGTTTGGCTGACCATGGTATTCGGAGCATCCACCTCTAGAATTTTAGCACATTTCGAATGCGTCTACCCTCTGTCTTTCCCTTGCTCGGATTGTCCACGTCTCAGCTCCATAGAGGAAAATGGGGAAAATGACTGCTCTGACTAAACGGGCTTTGGTTTCATAACTTATGCCACGATTTTTCCAGATGTAAGATACATATAATATATGCTGGGGACTATATTTATTTAGGATCTCCGTAACGTTATAGTATCTGTTTTTTTTTATTGTAGGCACCCATTTGACCATTATCTCTCCTGATGGTAAGCGATGATGTGGTCGACGGTGAAGCACGCTTGTCTAGAAGTAATCTTTTCACTCTTGAATTGAAAGTCCCCCAACTATCGGGAAACAGAAACGGGCAGGGAATTCCACTCCTTAGTTGTAACGTAAGCGATGACGTAGTCGAAGGTGAAGCACGCTTGTCTAGGAGTAACCTTTTCAAGGCCATCAGGAAACACAGACTCGGGCAAGAAATTCGATTCCTTAGCTGTACACACAATGAAAGTATTCCCAAAACGTTTAGTGTGCATGGGTGGGATATCCACCAGATCTTTTCAATAATTCTCGTACGTTCTTACTCAATTTCCCTTTAATTATTATGTAAAAATATAACATTTCATTCTAATTAATTTGCGTATTTTGTTCTTAGGTGGAAGAGCAGCCCCGGAAATTAGAATATGTGATAAAAGTGGCACACGTGTGCCTCCACAGAGGTGAAAGTCTCGTCGCCCTGACGCCTGAACAATATCAAGAACAGGTAACTATTGTATTGATTAAATCCTTATTACTGCCTCGCTGGTCTAGAGATCGCAAGCGTTACTACTGAAAAAAACTTAATTCAAATAATCATAAATAAAATCATAAATATCAAATAACCCGACTGCTAAAGAAGCGAACTAAAAAGACATACAAAATCATGCTGTGAAGTCGGAAGATACATCTGGTTTTGGTCAGCCAGCTCGCGAATATGTATCCTCCGACTGTGCAGCATGATTTTTGTCTTGTTTACGTCTTTTTAGTTCGCTTCTTTAGCAGTCGGGTTTTTTTGTTTTTTTTTTACCTGCATACATAACCTCACGCCTAATCAGAATCTATAAAACGCCACCTGCCACGATCCTTACATACTTACTCCTTTTGCTTCATATACTTTCATAGGTACTAAAGCAGCCTTATTCCGTAATGAATTCAGCAAGTTAACGAGTATGAAAAATCAATCAAGCACATAGACGGAAATCCACATCGCGTCTTTCATCTCGCATGTGATTGATCGTTTTTTAATACTCTCTGCCTTGCGGAATTTTTTACGCAATAAGGCTGCTGGCCATTCAAATTCAGATTCTTTATTTGTAAACATAGGTTACAGATACACAGGTGTGTGAGATGTTACAATTTTGTAAGTTCTCTATGCTTTGCCATTAGGCGTACAAATGTTTCATCATTAAGTTCACAATATTATATCAAAATTATAGAAAGACTTAGTGTTGAATAAATCAATATAGTTATTATTCTCCTGACAATTAATTAATTTTCAGTAAAAACTACGATGACAAAAAACAAAATAGTAAAACATCACAGAAATGTCAAAAAATAAAAATAGGCTAATGTCAGTTAATCAAATTAATACAAGAATGTCAAAATAAATCAATTAAATATTTTTAGATTGTCCACAATTAAATCCAAGAAATACAAAAAAAAATGTCAAAAAAATATTTTTATGGAAAACATTCAGACATGTACACACACGCTGGTTAGGATTACTTATCCATGTCATTATGTGCAGTCTGAGTTATCCAATACTCGGTGCGTGTCACATAGTACTTAGTTCTAATCACTCGTGTTCGGTGTAATTTTGCGTGCGTTTTATTGTGTGCTGGCACTCAATGATTGTGACGTCATTTAATCCTATTATAGTAGAGCAGTGTAAGGGGGGATGTGAGTCCGCGGGGCGTGTGGATAGTACTCCGTCGCACGCGCAATCTTGATATTACTAAAGGATCTACGATGTGCGCTTTCTTCTATACAACCAAGAACTGGGAATCTTACACCAAAACAACCTCTAGCTATCTTACTGCCGCACTCAGAGATGGTTAACGGTTACTTAAGGCGCTGCTTAGTCCTTTTTTTTTTCCTTAAAAATGTTTACAATTAATCTTTTTTCTCCTCTTAATTAACCGAAAAAAGAGTTCAGTAGTTTAAATGTTGGGTGGCAAAATCTTTTATTTCTAATTTTAAGGTTCAGGATAAAGAATTCCATTTTTCCATAAGATCACGTATGTATTCCTCATAGGGCCAGGCGAGTCTCGCTTTAAGCCAGTTTTTAAGTTCAGTGCGTGCCACGAAAGATTGACCGCGCCTCCCGCGCTCTGTTCGCCGCCCCGATGACGCCCGTTCCCTTCCCGCACTCAGACCTCATACCGCTAAAGAGACCTATAAATCGTCTACTGCTCATGTCAAACCACCTGGTGTGTCAAGTCTCATCTTTCGTGACACGCACTGTTCTAAGGAATGTGGTTATTTCTATTAACCAGCCGAAAATCCAAATTACGTGACGGGTAATCTACAATCAGTAGTTCCACGTTATTGTAACAACAGTACTGATAACATTACATTGATAACAAGCTTATCTCAGCACAAATAATGGTGGTTTTTATCTAGTAATTTGTGTGTTCGCAGTACAATAAATAATGAGCCATATTGCATTGTTTTTGTGCCACTATCTCTTCCCAGCTTAAATACTTTAGGTCCTTAGGAAGTTGTGGCTAGTTTTGGGGAATGTAATTTTTCTTTGTATTCATATATGAATCTGTACTAATATTGTAAAGCTGAAAAGTTTATTTGTTTGTTTGAACGCGCTAATCTCAGGAACTACTGGTTGGAATTGGAAAATTATGTTTGTGTTGGATAGTTCATTTATCGAGGAAGGTTATAGGCTATACAACATCACGCTACAAACAATAGGAGCGGAGCATAAATGAAATATGTTGCAAAAGCGGGCAAAAATATTCCTTTTTGAGAGCTTTCGTTGCCTGCGCTGCGTAAGCGGTTAAAGTTACGCAACAATCGTGTAGGTAGGGTAGGGTACGTATGGTAAATGGTTAGGGTAGGTAGCCAGTTGACGTTAGCGAAGCCGCGTGGGACAGCTTGTACAATATATAGTGCTCATTCACACGCAACGCTTGCTTCTGTGAAAGGGAGTGGACTGTGTCCCCACGAGGGCCCAATACGAGTGGAATAAAACGTCGCCTAAGGTTTTAATACCTTATTTTATCATTTTCTAATACACATTTTCTCTATTTTTACAGGCGCAGGACCTTGTTTTCAACGAGAATGTACTTCTACAGACCTTAGGGTTCGATGTTGCCATCGATCACCCTCACACGCACGTCGTACGAACGTGTCACCTTGTCAAAGGTGAGACAAGCGTTCTATTGTCCGATGACGTCATGCAACATATGCGGGCGACGCGTTCCGTGCGGGTGACGAGCCCGTTGGTCGGTAACGGGCCGGTATTGCGTTCCTTTTTCAAATTATGGCGCGAGTTTGTTGTATGTATTCTGTTATGCCAGTGTAATTTTGAATTTGGAAGCGTATTGACAGCAAAGAGTTTGATTTGCAGGCAGGCATGCGTATTTTAGCCTTTTAGGAGATGGCCTGTATGTCTTATTCTTTTGCCGTCTGAATGGCTCAGCTGCAGCCGGTTAGACTGCAAGCCGGCCCCATTTTAATTGGGAAAAGGCAAGGCAGATTGAGTGATTTGGGCTGTTTCATTATTACATGTGGTATAACTTATTATTTTGACTAAATGCAACGTTTGACTTCCATTCTTTGAATTATTAAAAGTATTTTTTTTTAAATATTAACAACTTAAAAGAACTATTGTAAAATAAAAAAGAAATAAAATAATTTTTCTGTAAAATTTTTAATTAATTATATTACATTTCAATGACTTCCATTCTTTGATTTTTTGAATTGTAATTATTTAAAATATTGAAAACATAGCAAACATTGTAAAATGCATAAAAGATTAAAATAAAAGTATATTTCTAAAAAAATATTAACTTAATTTTATTACATTTCAAATTCCCCTTCTATAGATTTTAAAAACTTTTTTAACACAACGTTACAAGTTGCGTTAGAAAAGTTTCCACAGAAAAAAAGACACAAAATCTATAAATTGGTCGCACTCAGTATTTATTTATGAATAAATTAATAAATTCTTAAATCATATAGTACATTTCTCCAAAATTAATCTCCAAAACGAATTTATATTATATAATAAAATAACAAAATTTTTTAAATTCGCAAATTCTTTCAAAAAATCAAATTTACTAAGTATGGAAGCCACACATTGTAGAAAAATTGAGACGAAACCGCTACCGTACCGTTAGCCGTACCTTGACCGACCTTGACTTGACCGTCGGCAAAAAAATATGGCCGTGTATCATCAGGCAATGTATACCTTCTAAGAAAATTGGCGACAGGTATGTGGATAAACAATGGAATTATTGTTGTTGAGTGTCACCCCTAATCATCTGTCCATAAAATTGCTGCTATTTGGTCACACTATTTCATGTTACGGCACTTTCATGTATTCTGCCGCTTAAACAATAATGCCCACCCTTTTTGTCCGGTATAAAAATAGGCTTTAAGATTCGCATATCATGGCACGCTACTATTTTAGTATGAGAATTGCCCAGCCATTTGTAGCCAACTTCAGACTGGCCAAAAAGATTGGGGAATACTGTACCTTGGTTTTGAAGAATTTATGCTCATTTTCACTAACACAAAATGAAGGAATGCCTAAGTAAAAACACGTTGTTGGAATTTCAACGATCGGTTTAGAGCCGAGAGTCGAAAATCAAACACTGCAGATCTTTAGAAATACTTTCAATTTTCATTTAAATGTTGGACACTATATTTCATGTTAAAGTAAATGCTCTGATTTTTTATTTCGTAGACTAAACTGAAATTTGGTGGGTTGTCACTTTATCGTTATATAAAAATAGCGTCGTATCCTGACAATCTTGAGTGATCGAAAGTTGATCGAAGATCGAAAATGGAACTATTTCATGTCAAAAAAAATACATTTATTAAAAAACTAGCGGCCCTTATTTAGTTTCTACTCATTTATCACAAACATGTCAAACTTCATAATATCGATCGCATTTATTTTATTGTTGATTTCATAATTAACACACTAAAAGTTTATGTACTATGTGTATGTATACTATTTTATTTAAATTCATAACGTTTATATTAGGGGCGCAGTGGTTGAGCGATTGACTGCTGCGCTGCGTGTCGCGGGTTCGATACCCGCACGGAACAAATATTTGTATGGCCTACAGATAGTTGTTCCGGCTCTGGGTGTTGTGTATGTGAGTTTATATGTTTGTAAACGCACCCACGGTACAGGAAGAAATCAAATAAAAAAAAAAGAAAAGAAAATCATATCACCAATTAGTAACATTAAATTTAGGATTCATGTCACATCCATTCTATAAATCACTTATGATTGAGCCTTACCCACATCACTATGCTTACGCTTGTACATTAAAAAAAAATAAAGTCTTTGGCGGTCATCAGTTTAGTCTACGAAATTAAAAAATCACAGTATAAGTATGTGCTAAACAAATTTAATTTCCTTTCTTTATTTAAACTGGCAAAAATAGCTTTGTGTGTGATAAAAAAAGCTTAGAGAATAAACGATAGTCACTCATTTATTACTTAACCAGTTGAAAATAAATAAATAATTTATTTTTAACATTCGAATTAACAATTAATCTAAGTTGAACAATGAAATGAATATCTAATACTGATCATGCTTATGAGATCGTTGCCGACAGTACTAGTATAAACTATACAAATAACGAGGTTCCGATTTACTCGTGTATGTAAAAAAAAGAAATCTATTTTTGGATTTGAAAAATATATGAACTTAGTTTTGCGGCCAAGGCCACTTATAAATTGAAAGAAATCAATCTAAGAAAGAACTTCTCGCACAGAGAAGGCTTGGTCATTGAAATAATTTAATCATTTTTCAATCTAAATAGGAAAAATAATGTTCTGTGCATTTCTTTTGAAAGCTTCAATGTTTTGAAACAAAGCTGACCTTGAAAGCCAGACAATGCCAGAATAAATCAGCGCATTCACTTCGTGAAGGCAAATTCTAAGAAGTGTAGACACTTGAAAATTTGCCAATTATTCCAAAGTGTTAATGATACGGCGCTTGCGCCGACAAAAGTGATAAATGGGTGACGATTCTTAGTATACCTACTGTGAGAATAAAATGAGAATTGGTGGAATTACGAGAATCGTGAAAAATTTAGATTTTTTATTATCTTAACAGTCGTTTGATGAAGGAAAAAACAATTGGGCAAAGAGACATCGGCTACTTCCTATATTAATCAAATTATTTTATTAAATTATTATTATTTAATAATAATAAATTATCATTATTTTGGGGACAAAAACAATAACGTGCTGCAATAAATACAAGAAATCTTCGAAACTTAAATCATTGAAAATAATTGTACTCAACAACCGATTTCTCTTTACCTTTATGTTGATCTTTAGTAAAAATTGTATCACATATTAACGAGTAAATTCACCCTCTGAAAGACTCCCAAATTATTAAGTAATCTTGAATAATGAACATTGAGAATCTTTTAAAATGTATCCAATCCTATTCTTATTTGTTCAATTGAATTGAATAAACATACAATTCCTTCAGTAAAACTCGTCATAGGATGTCATGCATTTTTTAGACATTATTAGAACTATTAACATTTTATAGTACATCTTAAACCTGCTTACTCCTTTGATTCCATTAGCTTTTGTTGTACCCTTTGCACTAGTAATCTTTAAACTTATGTTCTTGGGTCTTATTGTGGCAATATAACATGATAATACTTCTCTTAAGGCTGATTATTCAAACTTTATCTAAGCAATAAATATTATGATGGTTTGAAAGGTTTTGTATATAAAATGTAACTGTAGCATCCACAACCACATATTAACTAAATCACAAAATCTTGCATTACACCACAAGCAGAGTTTTCATCGCGATTTTAACATAATATACAACAGTCGCATAACTACCCTCGGGTAGTTGCTCTGACCAGACAACATCCTTATGGTTGGAAGATCCTCCCTTTTCAATGGTCCCATGTACCTCCATATAACCAAAATCAATAAACGCTATATTTGTTCTTTAGATAAATGTTATCTGATGAAGTGATGATTGAAAAGTCGGCCCGTACCTCTATATTCTAAGTCAATTCCTCCATTCGACTCAATAAAAATGAGGTTTAGAACTTGCGTTTTCTTGACATTAATAGAGCAACTGAGTTGATTGTATTGGAGTCAGCTGGTTGATTCTGTAAAATTACTCATCGTGAAAACTTAGGTGAGGTTAGCTGTCACTAGACTCCATTTGACATGTTTCCAAATCTTTTTGCAGTCCGTTCAACCGATTTTGAATTCTATCCCGTAAACATAAGGATGACATAAAAAGCATAAATCTGTTACCAAAACCAACTACAGCTACCATTTGTCGTATTACCAACGCAATAGAAGTCAAAATCGGTTGAACGGGCTGTAAAATGGGCTAATTTAAACGTCTAATGTTATCGCAAATGGAGTATAATTGATGCTAGGAATTGACAGCTTAGCTCACTTCACCTTGTATAATCCCCGGCAAGTAAGTTGGCAAGAGTGGTTAGATGCGCAGAAGTAGTTTTTTAGGTCTCTTTGGTAGTGAAGCGGGACGCGGGGAACGTTTAGGACCATTCCGAGCGCGCGTTTGGTTGGTCAGTTGACACAAGGATCGACTGACTAATCGTGTCGCGTCCACGTTCCGTTCGCTCTATATGGTGGTTGGACAGTACGCGTAATATGCGCGAACTTACCCCCACTACGCCAAAACCTTGTCAACTTACGTGCCTGGCACTATATCACAGTGAGACTGTTACAGAATAGCAATGCTGATTCCTTCATAAGGACTTTGAAATCTAATATTGTTTAGGTTCTGAAAGCGTATTCTATTTCTGCTATATTATCTATATTAGATTTCTTTTTATATCTATCAACCACACCTATTAGAGATTTACCAAGGCTTTCAGAAACATCAAACGCTTTAGTGCCCTAAGACCCAAGAACTAAAGTTCAAAATCACACGAATCCTTTAACCTAATCCATCTTTATTATCATTAGCAATGTCTTCCTCAGCGCCGAAAGACCTCGCGCAGACTTCATACTTTATGGCATCGAACAGCCTGCATCTGACGACCATGTGTCTCCAATACAGACCTACGGTCGTCGCCTGCTTCTGTATACATTTGGCGAGCAAATGGAGTAATTGGGCGGTGAGTTATTCTACTGTTCACATATATAAACTCAGAACGCAGAGAAACTATAGAAAGCCGCCTGTTACGATCCTTACATACAAGGAGTATGTAAGGATCATTTGCATCAATTACGCCGGTTATGTGTATTTTATTTTCATACATATTTTCTTAGTTTTTGACCTCGTTGTTCTAACGGTTACAAGTGCTACTGCTTACCACGAGGTGCTGGGTTCGATTCCCGGAGCCGGCAAGGTGTTATTGGATTTTGTCTTTCTGGCAATTATCACTACTATAGCTTGACATTTTAAACGTAACGGTGAATTGTGTGTGTACTATTGGTTGGTCTCTGGTTAACCCTTCGGGAAATGCCTGCGTGATGTTTCGTTATGTGTACTTGCTTAGTATCTCTGGGTTGCTGTCTTTTGGAAGGCGTATGAGAGGCCAAAGCCTGCTGGGAGTTCAGAAGTCCCTTAGACAGATTCAAATGAGAGATCATAATAATAGAGAATAGCATGTTTTTTTTGTTTTGTTATTTGATCAGTAAAAACAGAATCAAAATTAATCGAAAAACGAAAGAAATATATGTCCCTCTTTACGAAAACGCTGTTTTCTATGGCAGCCGTATTGGCGTCGCCGTCGTGCAATCTGACGTCATGTGGCACGTCGGACTTCTCTTTGTAATTCTCAACTTTAATGCTTTATAACTTCGTCTCTGATCGAGATATTTAAAGTAATCTTTCATATTCGATTACTACTAATAAGTATTTAATTTTGCAAATAAAAAAGATAAATGTATATTCCCTAATAACTGAGTCTTGCATTCTGGATCTGTACCCAGAAGATGTCATTAAACTAGCCACTTGATGTTTTAACAAGTCTCTCCCTCCTTTTAATGAAAAGGATGGCTCAAAGAACTGATTAATGGTTTATGAACATTTCGAAGTCGAAAACATGTTTTGAAGACAAAGACAAATCTAACTTACAATGATTTGGTTTATTTACCGGTTTTCGATTTTGCACTTAAGCACTCACATTAATTTGCTTGTCACGACCACAGACATAGATCTAACTAGATAACGCAAGTCCCTCCATCTTTATCAAAACCAAGCTCGACACTTTTCACAAACAATTTAAAATCAAATTTACTTAAATGAAAGAAAACATTTCCAATGCCTCGGCCTACTTCTATACATTCTTTATAGCTCAATATGGCATAAAAGGCATTTTTCTAGATTTCCGGTGAAGATAATGCTAAGTAAAAAACTCCGAAAAAATTACGATCATTGATCGTAACTTTACTCCGCTTTTCTGCACGCGAAGTACATACAATTGCGTTATCTAGTTAGATTTATGTCTGTGTTTCAATTAGACAATTCCAAGTTAATACCAAACATTTTCGAAAGTTTTTAAAAATGTCTTACAAATAAAAAAAGTACAAAATGTATATGTATGTGTGGTTATGACAATGCAATTTTTTAAATAAAACCTTGTTTTTTTTTATTTTAAATATTTAAAAAATATATAAATGCTTGTTTCTAACATTCCTTTTTTTCTCTAGTGTGTTAAGTAGGTTATCTAAAAGTGTTTCTCCCGGTCTAAACCCAACCCGGTTTGAACACAGATACCACAATCCAACGAGGGCCGCCACTGGTTCTCTTACGTGGACCGCTCCGTCACGACTGATCTTCTGGAGAAGTTGACGGCGGAGTTCCTTCTGATCTTCGAGAAGTGCCCCTCCAGGTTGAAGAGGAAGATGATGAATGTTAAAGCTGGTGAGTTTTCTTATTTATATTATTTCAAGGACGAATAAAGTTCTATTTTTGAACGTTGAAAAAATTTGGTTGAGTAGACCAACAGATGAATCAATTGAAAGACTAAATAATGTTACGGTGAGTATAGACTGGAGCATCTATTGTAACAGAACATGGAGTATTCGCCGTTAATCTGGTATTCATGTTCAAAGTGAGATTAAAAACGGTGAATGCTCGATGTTCAGTTACAAGTAAATGCTCTAGTCTATACTCACCTTTAAGTGATATTATCGATTTTAATGTTGTCTTGTGTTTTAGAAACTTGGTACCTAATACTCCCGAACACGCAAATTCTTAAAAATATGTTGCTATGGAACATCTTAATAAGTATCTATGTCTTACAATTTTCTCTCTACTAAAGTTGAAATAGTAGTTTGGTGTAACCAAACATATTTTATTAATTTTTTGGCCGCAATGTATAGTCAACAAAATTAAAACATAAATTACGATGGTATAAAGTTCTCAATCATATATTAATCAGACTTTTCTTGCCTCCACGAAGCCAAAAAGTTTATAATAACTTACATTCAAATATTTATTCACAGCAGACGGCAGTTCACCTCACTCGTTGCCCAATGCGTCCGGCTCGGGTATGGCTAACTCACCGTTTGACAAGAAGCATGGCGCCGACGAGATTGACAAGTCATTCGACAAAGGTACGTTAATTTTAGTCAGTTTGAGGGTATTTCGACAGCTGAATTATTTTAAAACTACCTACAATTAGGAGTGATTAATCTGAATAGACGAATCTGAATGGTTTGACCAGATGCCATAGACAAGTGACATTCTGTCAATGAAAGCGTCGCGACAGCGATTGAAAAATGACAAAAGAATGCCAGGAAATGGCGCGTGCTCAATCCGTTACATTTTCGCCTTTCGATCATCGCCATCGCCGATGGTGACATTTTGTCTAGGGTCTCAGATGTGAGTTTTATGCATGAAAGAAACTGAATTTTCTTCCAATAGTTATGTTTTATAGACTTGAGACATTAATATCAAATTTTTCCTTCATTTTAATTTGAATCTTAATTACTATAAACCATCATATTTGATATACTTTACATTTGTATTGTTGTCATGCAGACCTATTTTTAACTGTACTTATTAAAAAAGGAAGAGGTATTGCCAATAGTGGAAGTGATCGTCATGAATAACTTACACAAGTTGGCTACAAATGGTTAATTAAGTTTTCAAGTTTACCACCCTTATTTTTTTCATCTAGGCGTTCCAATGGCAAATATTATGTTTGATCCAGAATTCGGTATGTAAAGCAAAAATTAACACATGCCGATTCCAAAACCATTTCGAGATTTTTGTTTTGTAAGACTTATTTTTCTATTGTTAGGTCTTAAAATTTTAAGATCGTTTATTTTCACAAAAATACTTAAAATCACTAGGCTTTTACTTGATCTCTAAATGACGTCATGAAGTATCCTGTAAAGGAAAATTTCAGTGCCTCTTGTAATGAAATAATTAAGGCCCACTTGCACGAAAAACCCCACCCAGAGCTAGTAGCCAACACGAGGTTTTGACAATTCGTCATACAATATTGTCAATTTAACCTCGCGCTAGCAACCAACTCCGTGTTAAGTCTTTCGTACAAGTAGGGCGTGGTTTTGTACATGTCAAGCGTCAATATCAACGTAAAGTTCTATGCCAGTCAGACTATGACGTGAGTACCAAAAAAACTACAAATTGGCATATTGAAATTAGTTGTTTAAAATAACTAAATATATAAATTAAAAATATTAATGCCGTAAAATACTTTATATACCGAATTCTGCTACCTTTAATTCACCCTTATGTATAAAAATCTCGACTGTCTATCTCGATCGATCTTTCTGAATACAAATAACAAAAAACTGGCACTTTAAAAAACAAACGTTCTCAAGGATTATAGCAATATCTCATGCAGCTAAATAAACAGTTCCTAAACTCCTTCGAGACTTTTATAAATAAGACCCAACATGTACTATATCTCAAGTCCATAAAATTAGACAGAAAAAGAAAGGGAAAAGAGATTACTGTATAACTATGTACTGTATCTCCAATCCCTTAAATTTAAACATCTTCCCACAGAGTACGAAAGGGAAAGAAGACGTGTAATCCCGACGGGTCCCGGTGGTTACATACCAGCAACCGCTCCACCGCCACAGCCGCCACCACAGAAAATTGACTATAGCCTATACAGGGAGAAGAGGGATAGGGAGGAAAGGGAGCGAAGGGAGGAGAGGGAAAGACGTCAACAACAGGCCTTGCAACAGCAACAACAGGCTAGACCACAGCCGGGCGTGCCCCAACCGAGGCCTAGCAGCGCTCAAGCGCCCCCGCCCCACCATCAAAGACCCAGCCGGCCCGACGGCCAGCATCACCACAAACCCCACCATCCCTGGCCCCCACATAAAGCTCACCATCAAAAGCCTCCACACGACCACAGACACCACCGTCCTCCCATTCCTGGGCCTTCAACGGCAGCGGCAACGGCTACTTCCGCCACGGTCACACAAGCGCCTGCTCATCTACCTCCTTCCGCTCAACCCGAAGTGGTTCCTCAAAGAACGAGACCCCCGTCCTTGTTCTCTCCTGAGAATGCGACTACGCCGACTGCGGCAGCCGCGCAGGCCCCTCGTAGGCCTCCCCAACCGACACAACATCGTCCCAAGCCTGAAGTCAGGCCTACCCCGCCCCCCGCACCGTTAATACCTCAATTACCTGTACAAACTCAGGAGCAAAGGCTGCCGAGTCCGCATAAAAAACGGCCGGATCCTTCAATGGCTATCAGAGATATCAGAGAGAAGATACCACCTACAATTGTTTCCCCATTCTCCTCTCCTCCTTCCAGGGAAGTTCAGAGGCCTAGGCAAAGACAACAGTCTAGTAGTTCAGAACCAGAGCTAGTACCCGTCGTAAAGAAAATTGACGAAACGCCCGGCTATGAAAATGTTATACGTGATTCTCAAAGGGGTACCGCAATTAGGACCAGAGGACCGGAAAGAAAGCCTGAAGCGCCTGCTAGACCGGTCAATGGCATAGAAACCGATCCTACCTTAGTATCTAACCTACTAAAAGAGAGTTTAGCCAAACCGGCCCCTATCACGGTGGCAACAGAGCGCAAATCGCCAATCGAAGTGAAACGCGAACCACCCGTAGAACCGCCTCCCGCGCCCGTTATACCTCCCCCACCAGTCGTAGAACCCCCTCCAACCGCAGAAGATGTACCTGAACACAGACATAAGAAAGAGAAGAAGAAGAAGGACAAACATAAACACAAAGACCGCGACAAGTCTAAGGAAGAGCGCAAGAAACATAAAAAAGACAAAGACAAACGGAAAGAAAGTCCTCCGCCTCCACCAGTTGTTGAACAACCGCCACAGCAACAAGACGGGGCTTTGAGGATAACTATTCCGAAAGAGAAGTTGTCTACAAGTCCTGGTTTAAAGATCAAGATTCCTAAGGAGAGGCTCGCGGCGCCGCCACCACCTCCACAGACATCGAGTTTGAAGATCAAGATTTCTCGTGACGTGCTTGATTCTACCCGCAAGCGTGCACCGCCGCCCGACCACGGGCCGCCACCAAAGGTTGCGCGACACCACAACGGAACTCCACATCACCCTAAGGTAGGCCACTGGAATGTACCTCCCCCTAATAGACATCCCTTACCTTACTATATGGTGCAGCCTCCCCCGCCTCTGTACTACGGTGCTTACCCAAGTATGGACGGGTATTACTACGGTATGGAGGGGTTTATGTACCCGCCGCGGCAGTGTGTAGCACCCAGACCCCCGCTACCTAGGGCCCACCAGCCTCCGTTACCTAGGGCCCAACAGCCCCCGTTACCAGCGATGCCGCCGCCACCCGTTCCACCGCCACCACCGGAATAGTGTCACAAATGTTTTAGTTAAGTAGTGATTAACGCTAGATGCAATTTGTTGATTGTTAACTGTGGCAGGTAATTTGTCGTCAGATATTTAGCAATTTCGGGAGAAGTACGCTTTTAGTCAAGACAAGGGTTATAGCATTTTAAGCTTGGCAAGAATCTGGCAAATAGGATGAACAAAACGACCAATAGGATTGTTATTTTGAATATCAAGCAATTCTATTGGAGATTTTTTTACTCAATACTCATCTTTTAACATAGTCTTGCAATGCATAATATATTTGTTTAAGTATTGTCCGTGACTTGGCCCTAAAATCAGGTGCCATCCAGTTGGCACTGGCTATCGCTGAAAACCGCGAGTAGTATTGCCGCGTGTGGCATTATGCTGAGTGATGGCCGTTTTGCGCGACTGTGACGCATATTTTCCCTATTTGATTTTTTTTAGTTTTTTCGTTTGATTTTTTTTTTTTCTTTTTATGGTATGGGTCATACCTGGCGCTAAAAACCTTTTTCTTTCCTTTACTTTATTCAAAGTATCTGACGATAGATTTTCAGTCAAAACCGAGCTTTTGAAGTGTTTGTCATGTTATCTTTGCAATTTGTATGTGCAATTTTAACTAAGGGGATTGGTAGTTTTAAGATGTTTGTCAGATCAACAAGAGACTTTTTTTACTTATAAGTTGACTTAAGTTTGAATAGATGTTAAAATAAGAACTGAATATATTTTGTTGAATTATTTTTATATTCAACTTGTGCTAGTTAAAAGACTAAAGCAGAAACAGTCTCTGTGGTCATTACTGGCCTTTTTATGTGGTACTTAAATAACAAAAAACATAAGACGCTGTCCTCATATAAATTGGAAGATGGTCACGAGGATGATCCTTACAAGAAACTCGAAATTCTAATTTATTCAATAGCCGCGTACTGACTGAGCGAGCAGCCTCGCGAGGCAGCCTCGGACGTTTGCCGCGCAACGTTTGCCGCGCGGGGTGCCTCAGTCTATAATTTTTTTGCATGAGGCTGCTGCCCGAGGCACGGTGAGGCTGAGCCCGCATCGAGCGTTCAATTTAACGAGAAGTCGAACAGAGACTGCGCGTGCCTAACGCGACTTATAGCTAGTTTTTTTCCCTCCTGTAAGATCGTAGCAAAGAATCCATAATTTTTTTAAGCCCGCTTTTGGAATGTTTATTTCCCGGTTTATGTTTCTCCACGCATGTTCTCTTAGCCCTCTGTTAGTATAATCAGAACATTGTGCGTCCCAAAGTAGTCTACATTCGCCATATAATTGTATTAATTTAAGGCACTATTCATTATCCATGACGCTCACGATTCCGTCGTTCGTCGAACAAGCGAGGCAAAACACAACCGTCTTGAGTGCGCGCGGCAAACTTCCTAAGGCGCTTTTGAGCATCGATAAAAACCGACAACGTTCGGCTCGGGCCGCGGCATGCTCGGGCGAGGCAGCGCCTGCGTTTGCCTCGGCCGAGGCACGTCCTGACCGACCGAGGATTTGTCTCGCGCGGCTGCCTCGCGAGGCTGCTTGCTCAGTCAGTACGCGGCTAATGCAGAGTTTTTGGCCGTTTGCATATCACATCTCTGCCTAGCACTTCAAGTTAAATAGGCGTGATGTTATATAATATTTTTATAAACCTTTATGACAGCTCTGACTACAGAAAACTGTCTACCCTGCCAAGAAACAGAGTTGCCAAAATAGATAAGCTGTTTTTTTATTAGGCAACTATTTACACTGCAATATCACAATTCGCAATCACATATGTATTAATTAACTATTTGACACTATGTATACAATGTTGAGCTATGTATCTAACTTATGTACAAATTATATAGGACTACAACACATTTACAGGGGTAAAATACATATAGTCTATAATTTATTTACACTCCCAAATTGTTTAGGGGAAAAAAATATTTTTTACAAGATACTGTTTTTGATATATTTAAAATTATTTTTTATTATCAACGAAAAAAGGGTTAAAAGTTTGTAAAAATGCCTATCTTTCACATTCCTATTTCCCCTGAATAATTCTGGCAAAATATATTTATACATGTACAATGTAAATAAATATTTACTGTAGTTAAAACATAGCTTTTTTGCTATTCTTTGTCGCTTGACAGCTACTATATTTCGTAGATATATACCAATATACTATTATTATATACGATTTAAGAAAAATATTTACATTTTTGACATTATTGTAGTTAAACATCACATTGAGTGAAATTTTATTAAATTATAAGCCCGTTAAATATAAAAGTTATAAAACTATATAATTATCGTGATCACTATTATAGCATTCCATTGATTTCTAAATAACTTTTTTTTTTAACATTTCTAAAATGTTTATAATTATGTTTTTCTCAAAGTATAGTTTAAAATAAATTTTATTTAAAAAAAAATGGTTGCTAATAAAACAAATAATGTTATGCAACTATCTGAACATATTACCAATTCAGCTTTAATTACATTTTAATGAAAATAATTGCTTGATGAATAACAATATTTTCCTCTAGTTTAAAGTTGACTTGTTAATAAAATAATATTCTTTTGTTAAGTTGTAAAAATATGTAAATAACGTAATGCTTGCTCAAAAATGATCAAAAAGTAAAAAAAAAATATATATACAGGGTTTATAGTTAATGTTCCTTAAAAGTTAAGCATCAAGCTAAATTTTTACCGACCGTTCGAATTAACTATGCACCTCACTGGAATGCTACCACTCCCTCGCTTCCCCGCGCGGCACCCCGGGTTCTCCTCGTAAAGTACTCCCCAATCTTTTTGGCCGGGCTGAAGGCTTTCCGATGCGCAAGGCATGGTGGCGGCGCGGTGTTGTTTTTGTATGAGATATACTACTGCGCAGCCATTGTAGCCAACTTCAGGGCGGCCATGAAGATTGGTAAGTAGTGTACAGTTAAGGTTCAAATGTGCAGTCACACTTTTTTTTTTAGGCAGAAGAATTTCAACTTTTCACGGTTAGTAGGCATAATCTATACTTTAATTTCTATACAAAATATTAAATCACTTGTGGGTAATTTAACTTCTACAAAAACTAGCCATTTGTGTTTTGGGGAGTAAAACTGCACTTTTGTCCCTTCATTGTACCTTCAGTAGCGACAGCATTTCGGTCAGAGTGACGTCAAAGCGCCTAATGTCGGACGGCTTGTACACCCAAGTATTAATTGTTGTGTTTTTATACAAATGTTTTCATAGGTTTTATTAAAAAAAAAAAACTAAAATGTCAATTAGTTCAAATGAAGCTCTCATGGCAGTTTTTATTACACATAGTTACATTAATTTTGTGTAAAAAAAAAAACTTTATAAGTCTATGAAAACAAGTGTATATTTTTTTTGTTGTAAATTTTGTAAATAAAACCAATATTCTGAATATGGTGCCATTGCTGTTACCATTATACTGTAGTAGAAGTAATTTAAAAAGACTTTTATTTTTGATATACCTATTTTCCCAAACAAAAGTACTTAAATCTTGTTCATTATTAATAAATGACAAGAAATAATTTTAGTTTTTATATGTTCATAGTTTAATATAGTATCCAACTTACAAAAGATAAGTTTGATTTTTGAAAAATAATGTTATGATTATTCAGAATTTTATTTCTTTTTTATAAAAGTTAACATTAAAAACACCTTATACTGTATCATTATTTTTTAAGTTATTTGAGGCTAATTCAGTAGTAGCATTTTTGATTATTTCCTTTTCTAAAGAAATCGATTTTATTCTTGAATAATCATTTCATAATAGGAGGGGTAACTTTGTCAATGAATGTTGTCAATGTTATTAGTAGAAACCGGATTATATGCAACCAAAAATATCTAGCTCTGGTTTTAGTTTAAATATGCAAGAATCGATCAAAAGCAGCTAAATATGCAAATGCATATGCATCATACAAATGCATGCAACTATATGCAAATGCATACAATCCGGTCTCCAGTTGTAAGTAAGGATACAGACAGTAGTTAAAGATAGTGTGACGCGGTATTAAGTATAAGGAATTGTTAATTTAAAACTACGATTAGGCATAACTCGACACTACTGTTTTTTTTTATATATATATATTTTGAGCCTGTTGTACTCCACTGCAGTCACTGCAGTACAAAGGCCGCCCGGAATCCGGTCTTTCCATTTTTCCTCTCTTGCCTGATCTGGCCAATCCTTTAGACAGGAGTCTTAGGAGTTTTTTATTTCTTAAATGTACAACAATAAATAATTATTAATTGCATATAAAAATATGTCCTCAGAAACAGCTTTTTTTAAGTACAATACTAAAACGCCTTTCGTTTATGAATACATCGCACGCTTTTTTATTTACAAAAAAACAATACTGTTTCAAAACTTATGTAGAGTCGAATTATGCCTAAATGTAAAGAAAAACTGAGATTACCAATTGTAACGAATTTCATAATTATTTTTGTAACTTAGCATAGAACTGTTTGCATAAGTTGAATCTATCGAATTTATTATTCAATTTATTATCAATAGTAATTGTTTTGAAAACGATTTTATTTAATTAAAAAGTTTGATTTCGTAATATGACGAGTTTTGCATTTTATTTGAATTTCTAAATTACCAGGACACATACAAATTATTTTAAAACAAACATAATATTATTAAATGGCTATTTATAGTCAGCCTGGCTTATCCTTCGGGATCACAGGCGTGATGTTATGTTGTTAAGAGTGAAAGACTTTCGTAAACCTCCTTTTTTCGTCACAAAATGGGTATTTTGCATGGCATTTCAAATCCTCAAAAGATGATTGGGTGTCAAAATATTGTAACCTACTTATAAAAACCAATATTTTCGACATAATACACTTGTCTTATTATCCTGCAAAACACCCGTTTAATTACAGTATAATTTTAATTCAAGTATTAAAAAATACAAAGAAATATTCGTAGTTTACGAAAATCTTACGAATGTCTTAAAATTAATTGAGGGATAGAACAATAGTTTAATTTTATACCACTTACTAATGGACACTAGAGCTACGTCATCTATTTCGTATTTTTTTTTATTATTGTTAGGCTCGCTATTGACCTTCATCTCACCTGATGGTAAGCGATGATGTGGTCGACGGTGAAGTATGCTTGCCTAGAAGTAACTCTTTGACTTAAAGACTCCAAAAAGGAGGTTTTGTGTTAATGTTTCTCCGAACGAATAGTACATTTTGACAACCGTGAATTGACGTATACTTGTGTTTATTAGTAAGGTTTTATCTATAAATAACAATATTGATATAATACTCTTATACTATTGCATGATGATGTTGCTTGAGATATTTTCATTACACTGGTCTGTCAAATAGCACCCTTTTCTCTATTATTTAGCTGTTATGTTTATATTTTTATTTTTGTAATAAAAAAGATTATTTCATGTTTTTTTTTTGCTTTTTTTAGTAGTCTCTGATTTCTGTTAAATAAGATTTTTTTGTGATGTGTCATCATTTTGTCGAATTATTTTTTGTACTTGTTTTTTTTTACGAAAGAAGATATGTGGTAATTTTTTATTATCATGTTTAAGAAATGTCTTCAGTAATTTTTGTGTAATTTTTTATAGCTGGCAACGTTTTTATGTGGTTGCTGCCTTTTTTCAGCCGAAAGACGAACAATACTTGACAATGTCTGACGGCAAAGTTTTTTACGGTTTTGGGCTATTTATATTTTTATTATTGTGGAATAAGTAGCATATTTAAGAAGAATAACTTATTGTCATTAATATTTGAAGAACAAGTTGAGATACAACCTGTATCGCAACTATTGCACAGCAGTGGCTAAACAATCGTGCAACTGTTGCGCAACATAAAATGTTATATTTAAAATTTTATTGTTTTACTAAAAAAAACTTATTTCATTATAGTAAAAAAACTTAGTCCCAAAACTGATCAATGTGTAAATGTAACAGCTAAATAATAGCTTGCGCGCAGCTGTGTATATCGTGACCTCCTGGGGCTCAAGGCTTTTTCAAACAAAACGTCTTTGAAAAAGTCCCATTTTGGGTTGCAAACGCACATTATTCGCTGGGTACCCTCGCTTTTTAAAACCGTGGTGGCGGGAGGCACATCGCACTTCGGATTTGTATTAAGAACAGCACCATAACTTCGAAACACACTCGAAATGTCTATTCCTGTCATTTTGACAGTTAAAATTAGTTTTATTATGCCATAACTACACCCCGTATTTTGCACTAAAGAATGTCATTACGCATGCAATTGTGCCATAACAATTTTACTCCATAAATATAGAAATTACATACATTCAAGCTGTAGTTGCAAACTTTTGACCAAATTACAGGCATTACAGGATCTGTTCTTATCAATAAGCAATGGCACCGTCAAAATACAAGGGAATGTCATTTCTGTTGTGTTACGTTATTAGGGTGCTTGTTTCTGTGACAATCCGAGCTGTAAATGTGTATATAAAAAAAGCACACAGCGGTGGGATATTTCTTTGTTTTTTCTTAGTGTCTGAGATTCCGCTTTAGTTGGAATTTAGTTTATTTTAGACGTTTTTCTTTTATTTTTCTTATTTACTGAATTCCGACAAGCTCAATATAATCAGACAGACACCCGGTATCAGAAAGTTTTAAAAAAACTGATAATTAATTTAATGATAAATCTCACTGTTGACAGCAATAATATATATCAGTTTCTGAAAAGAAAAAAAAAATACCAACCGCAACTGTTCCTTTGAGTTGTGATTTGATTGGTTGTTTTGCCAATTCAATCAGCCAATCACATCAGTTACACAAATACAGTCAGAAAAATATATGGTAATCAATACTTTCAGAAACTATATGTGAATCTGTTGTCATTCACAAAAGAAGCTTACTTGAGATTTACCATTAGATCAATTAATCAAAGATTTGATCAGCCATTCTGAAACTGGGAAGAAATGAAATTTTTAAGCCATTTAATTTCCTTATTTCTTCTCGTCCCATTGCTGTGCGTGACCCTTGCAGCCTCATTAGGAACGACGACACACGGCTGTGCGCTCAATTGGTCGAACGTTTGCAGGTCGTCGAGCAGGCGATGGGCAACGGTCACGTGGCCAAGTGACATCAGCCCCGTCCGCGGTAGCGCTGCGTGTGTCGACGTTCCTCAAGCAACAACTATCGGACCTCAATAGTGTAGTGTACCTACGGTTAAAACCTTTTTTTTTTTAATCAATAATCATCTGTTTTTCTCTTCTTTTCTTTTTTTTAAAGGCGCACGGTTTTGGTTCTGTTTTGAAATTCGAACGTCTGAAACAGCTGTGATCGAAATTTAAAAAACACTGAAATGTTAATTATTATTTTGAACAGCACTGTAAATAAATGCGCGCTGTTATGGCGGTGTTTTCCAATGGATTGATTTATTTAGAGCCAAAATAGTGTGTCTTAATTCAATATGGCGGGATCTAGGTGCGGGGATGCTAGCTGTACTAATAAAACGGCCATTGACGCCGTCACCCACCCTGGGGATGAATGGGCTTGGAATTTTATGTATATCAGTGTCAGAAAAATCAGTTCCTGGTATTAAACTACAAAGACATGTAACAAACTTAGTATGGAAGGGACCGTTAATGTTCTCGTCTACACACATGTATTTTTTGTAATTGTTTTTAGTAAATGTACCCACACCTTGAATAAATTCTGCTTCAATCTGACACTGATGTACAATTTTTTTGATAAAATCAACAGCCAGCCAGAAGTTAAACAAAAAAAAATTAAAAAGAAAATGACAAAAAATAACTTTCTGATTGGTTGGGGATCGTGACTGTTGTTTGTAATATGGTGAGATTTTTTTTTAAATAATTTTAATGTAAGTGTATAATATGTTGTAGGTATTAGGGCCTGTCTAGATTCTTATAGTATTTTTTCCTATTTCTGGCTGGCCCAAGACTTATCGTACAATGCGGATGCAGTAACATCGGCAAGCTTCGTAATGCACGATCATTTCCGAACACAACAAATAACGTCATCAACGTCACCGATTCTTGCCAATGTCACTACTACCCGCATTGCTGAAGTATCGATAAATTATTATTCTAGTGATATCGATACTCTACGGTAATAAAAAGCTTACTTTATGTATATGACGATTCTTATGAATAATTCTGATTAGGTGTTAAAAATAAATTAAAAAAACACAATACAAAAATATTATGACGTAGCGTTGAGTGATTGGACGAATGAATTGCTAAAATAAAAACATTAAATTAAAAAGGATATAGGTATCGAAAGTTAGCTTTTAAGATGTCGTTAGTTAGACAATTGTGAACTTTATAATAGTATAATTTTAGGGTTGTTGCACACCAGCGATTATCCGCTGCGACTTTTTCGTGCGACTTTTATTTAGGTTACTTTGAATTTAAAGGAAATACTGTGAATTCATCGAATAGTTTTTAAGTTTATGTTGTCTCGCATTTACTGTGAAATATATTTTGTACAAGAAATATGCAAATGCGTATAATATTATGGGTTCCCCTTTTCTTCTAATATGACCGCCGTCTATGTTCAAAGACTTAATACTTAGTACTTATAGGAAACAAATTTGTATAATTTTCAATGGTTTTTAAGGAAGCTATGGTCGTCATAGGATAATATGTTAGCTTGGCAATTGCGACTAATCGAAGCTGCAATCTAAAACTTAGGCGACCTGTAGGGTAATATGAAATAAGGGACTAAATATTTATAGAGAAAGTTGCTACAAAAATAGCCATTTCAAAACCTTTTTCTACAATAACCAGACATTTATTTACTACTATTATTTATAACAAAAAAAAAAAACATCTTAAGCCTAAAGTCAGGGTGTACATCGAGAGAGAATCGCGCGAAAAAGTCGCGCACTATGTGAACAGCCCGACTTTTTTTATTTAGTTAGACGTTAGCAATTTGTTAAAAATAAAGAAAACTTGTTGATTTCTTTCTTAAGGCTAGGTAACGTTAAGTGTACATATTTTTTGTGTAATTTCAATGTAGTTGGAATTCTAGCCTTTGCACCTACATATTCCATTTTGAAACTGAACGATAAGCCGCAACTACTCATGCTTAAAAACTTGCACCAGAGACTGCAAGTAGCTTGTAGGCCATTGTGACATTTTTTGACGTGATAACTTCTTTTTACACGGCGTATAGTGGTATGGTAAGCTACATATTTCAGACCGAGCAAATATAAGACCAATCGCTAATAGCCTTGAGACTTTTATTTTATATTGTGCCCACTTTTGACTACTGTTACGCCCGATGGAAAGCGGCGACTAGACGGGATATCCAAGTAAGATGGTACCCTGCAGTACGTCTAGTAGTGATGGGGATATCAGGGGCCGTACTATAACGTATTATAGCCATCAATATTCCAATGTGAGACGGCTACGGAGCTTACACTTCAAATCATGTTGGTATTGACGCGTTTCAGTCTTAGGTCGTAAAGCTCCTGCGCAAAATCTCAGGTTGGTAAATGTCATAATGCCTTGCAAGCTTGCGTACAGTGCAGGTTAAAGGCTTGTGTATAGTGCTTTTATTTCAAAATGTACCGCCCGTGAACAAAGAGTGTGTTCAGATTAGTAAGCTTGTGATTTCTGGGCTCTGATTGGCTAACGCTTTTTATAATCTTATGAGTGGTGTAAAAATAAAGGATAGTAATTATGAGTTTTAACGAGAGATTTTAATTTTGTTTGTTCAGAAATAACGTTAGAATCGTAATTTTTATTTACGGGTTTTTTTTACAAAGTGTGTAGTTTTGTTTCAATAAAGAGTTTTTCAATATATATTCGCAAATGTTCCTTCCATTTTTTTCTTAAATATAGTAACTTAAAAGAAAACTCAATAAAGGGCCACAGTTGCCCAACAATCGCCTAACAGTTGCGCTACAGTCGTCCCACTATCTGGACACACTCCAAATTAGTCAATGTATTTATGAAATAATAATAAAAAGAAAGTAATTTTGTATAAAGAAAAACATATTAGCAAAGAATCGGCCAGGTTTCTTAATATGTTACAAATGTGATATAATAAATGTTTTGATTCAGGTAAATAATGGTTGTAAACTTATATATATTGTTGTATTGTCTTTACGTAAGTTGGTTTTATAACGACATACATAGTTTTTAGTCCAGTTCTTTTTTCATCATCAGCTTTGCAAGCAGTCCACTGGCTACTGTCCTTTCTATTTGTCAGAACCATACCTATAAAGGTCATCCGTTTTGTTAATTCCTTCTTAAGAATAGGGGTCACCAAATACTCTCATTTGGGGTCCACTTTTTTAATAATATCATCATTAAAGCCCCCTCCCTCCCCTCCCCACGGCCGTTACATCATTATGAGTATTTTATTTGGTAAAGTTGAAATAATCAATGTTATAAATTTTAACTTTTTACCCATTCCTGTTGCATAAGCATAACCAGCCTATTATATTCCCACTGATGGAACACTGGCGTGGGCACACCGGCAGACTTGATGGCAGAGGATTTTAAATTTATCAATTGGATTTTAATGCTCGGTGATCGGCCTCGCAGTATCACGGCGCAGAAATATATATCTTATTTCGATTGGATAACTATTAAACTCAATTGATAAATTTAAAATCTTCGGCTGTCCCGTTCGCCAGTGTGCTCAGGTCATTATTATTCTCTCTGAGAGGTGAACACAAAACGCCACGCTGGTTCCTTGCGCCTACTTGATTGGGATTGATCTAATTTAACAAATGTTATGTTTTAAAAACTCTTCACCATATTACATAGGAGCAAATGAAATCTGGGTGGGTGTACTAAACACCTCTGCTCCCTTCAGGGAAGAGAGTCGTTAAGTTTGAAATTAAAACTGGACTAAACATTATTTAAAGCAAGACTTACTCCCGAAAGCTTGTGGTAGAAGAAAGCTTTCTACAAATAGTTAATAATATCTGTAGCGTTTTGTAAACATAACCTAAAAAAAAACTGCCTGATTGACTGCTTCGTTGATATAATGGACGCAAGCGCTAACTCAGAGCTTGTGAGCAGAGTACGGTTTCCGGGCCAGCCAAAGCGTTATTGGGTGTTTCCATCTGTTATTATTCAGTACCAGCTCGGAGTCAGTATTGGTGCTCATGTCTTTGGGGGCTATAGACCCCTTTGATACATGAGACTGAAATATAACTGACGAATTGAGGGTGTAATATAGCTACCCCTCTACCTAACCCTTTGTTTTGTAACCTATTAAACGGTTTGGACCTCGTTTAAAAATTTTTCAGTAAAAAATAAGTAATATACAAAATTGGCGAGACTTCACCGACGTCTTACGACTGTGTAGTTTTGCACAATTTATCTTTATTTGCGAAACTACACGATTCAGTTACGATCAATATAGTTTCCAAATCAAGTCAAATCATAATATTTATCAACGTAATATTTGTTTTGTTTAAATTATGGTTAAAGTCGAAAATCCTATGAAGATTTGGGTAAGCCCACTTAAAATTGCAAAACTTCATTTGATTTTCGACTGTATCATAATTTACATAGAGTACAGATGATTTTATCAGTTTCTCAATTGCAGTTAAGGTTGTTTTACAAAAGCTACAGAATTCGGCTTACATTATAGTGTTTATACAAATATACTTGGCATTACGCAAGCGCAAACGAAAAAAAATCCTTTGAAATTGCTGGTCGTATAGATGACAATTTTGATTAGCATGAGATTTTGGGTGAACTCATATGAAATGTATCAAATTCAAAAAAGTTAGCAGCCCTGCTCACTAAGTGTAAAGCGACACTAAATTTAACGCAAAATTAAAGTGGTTTGAAATGTTAAGCACCTTTAAAATGTAGCCATACCATAAATATGGCTTGGAATATATCTATGGAGTTTCCGTCACAAAATTTTATCCTGAAATGTGCTCATCGAGCGAAAATGTTGCTTGATATTATAAGTAGGTACCTAAGCAAATTCATCTTCAATGTGGCTTCAAATAAACGTAACGTGCGAAATGTGGATGTACTGTAGTTGCATCTCTGTTCAACCCTTGGGGTTAACAGGCGTGATAATATTATGTGGCTTCAAATAAAAGTTTCGCTGGCGTAGTTCAATCAAATGTAAATCAAATACGCCTGTTCTAAAGCCAGTGAAAATGAGTTAATATTAAGAATCATAAAAAATGTTAAGAAATGTATTACAAATTGTAAGTAAATGTGATAAATCGCGAATGTTATTTAAGAAAAATAAATAATCCGCGTTGATATTTTGTGTCTCTATTATTCAAAACTCCTTTTTCCGTTATCGAATTTCTATATTATAATCAGAATAGTGAGATATTTTAGAAGAAGCTTGAAATGAGTTCACCCAAATTCAATATAGCCATTTTATAAAAATATATATCTATAGGCAAACTTAAGACTTTTTCCAAATATTCAAACGTAATATCCAAAAAAGTACTAAAAAACATATTAATGAAACAATATTATTATTAAATAAAACTGTGTAAGATTCGCCTCGTAATTTTAAGTCTAGAAAAAATACTAGATGTTTTCCTGCACCTTCTTCTGTATTTTTTTAAGAGAACTGTAAATAGCTGAAAATATTCTTAATTCTAGGCTTCCAATGAAAATAATATCATCATCATCAGCCTTTTTAACGTTCCCACTGCTGGGACACAGGCCTCCTCCCTGTGAGAGAGGGAATATAGATAATAATATAGTTAGCAAAAAATATACACAAGATTCATCAAACCTGATAAATGATACATTTTCATGATAAGCTAAACTGCTAACCATGAAAAATTTACGGGGTCGATGATGGATGAGCGAATCTCCTCAGGGGTGAGGGGATATCCTGACGATAAACAAATTAATCTACCCTCACAGTTACAATTAATTACCATGTTATCATGCACGTTTTGCCAGTCCTTGTAATGTTCTGTAAATAACTACTACCCACTCTTTTTTGCCATCAAAATAAGCCATAGATCTACAAGAATCGACAATATGACAAGTTCAGGCATGACACATTCTTAGAGTTAATTTCTGGATTGAGTAATTGTTAAGTATTTGTCGAACCCTGCTTTAATGCCAAACGGAGACAGGCCTTTAGAATAGAGTTTGACAAATACTTCAAATTCAGAAATCAGGATTTAGTAAAGATCGACCGTATTGCATCATGCAGTAGATTCTTATAAACAACCTCACACAGAAGTATTTTTGCGAGCAGCAGTCTCGTGAAAATCATCTAGCAAAAAAAAATTAAAATGAACGTAGATAGACAAATTAAACAAAGAAGTTGCAGGCAAAATCTAGTATTTTTTTTTCATTTTATCTAACATGTTACTGACTACAATTTTTTTATTATCTTTTACACAAGCGTAGAGGGGTGTTCTAAGTTTATCGTGTGTCTGTCTGTGGCATAGTAGCTCCTAAATACATGAACCAATTTTCATAGTCTTGTTTCCAACAACATATAACTTTGTCCCATTAATATGGATCAGGACGCGTTCACAAAAAAGCATATCATAGTCGGACACCTAACTGAGCGCCCACTAAAAAATTTGTGGAAAATCAGCTGTCTCTATTAATCATTCATTTAAACAAGCCGATTATAGGTATACGTTTGTTGTGCGGTTTTAAAATATCAATCCGGAGTTCCTTTTGTCTGGTTAGCGGAGGCCAGACTTAAGGAATTCATTGAAAATATAAATTATTTGGACTAGAAACGTATCTGTGTTCGGCAGCCTTATTGCGTAATGAATTTCACAAGGCAAAGTGTATGAAAAATCGACCAATCACATAGACGGAAATTCACATCGCGTCTTTCATCTCGCATGTGATAGGTTAATTTGTCTCTTTGCCTTGCCGAATTCATTACGCAATAAAACTGGCTGGTTCTTTAAGTGGCCATAGAGTGGAACCGCTGCTTCTTTGGCATTCAAGAACGTCTGAAGTTAATTGACTCCAAATTAAAACTCTGTTACTTTCACCAAGTAATAATTGGCTCAAGTAGGCACACTAGAATGGAAAAATGTCGCTGTTCTTTTCTGTTTTAATTCGTACTTACGTATGTACGACTTAAGACAGTCGAATCGTAACTCCAGGCCTCGACGCTTTTCTAGTGCCACCACCGTAGATACCGGCTTTCAGGAGTTGCAAGGGTTAGGAATAGCGAGACAGAAATACGCTTGTGTAAAATCCTCTACAAAAATGGTCATATTTTAGACTAAAATACTTCTAATTTTATTACATTTCCTTAGGTTGAAATTTTTAATCATTTTCTAAGTTTTCTTTGCACCTTTTTAACTTAGGTAAGATATATTCTGATGTCCTTTTCCAAAAAAAAAATTTGGAAAAAAATAAATTAACTACGTTTATCTACCATACATGTTTTAGTGAATTGATGGGTTGAAGACAAGACCAAGACCCTTTATATACCATTTAGAACCAATTGTAATCAATCTAGCATATTTCTTATTTATTTTTTGCCTACGGGGGCGTTAATATGAGGTTTTTGGCACCATCATCCATTTTTTAATGCAACATTATGACAACTGGTAATCTCATATTAACAAGCCCCAAAGACGTTATACCTACACTTTTAGATGTAATAAAACATGTTCATTCTCTATGGTAGAAACATTCTACATGTTTGGCACTCAAGATGAAGCCCGCTTCTTACTTGTCCACCATAAAGAAACCATTTTTAAAACTTTATAACGCGGAAGGCATTTCCCATAGTGTCTGAAGAGTACCCTTCTAAGGTCGTATATCGTTTGAATGTTTTCGGCATTGTAAGCTCCAAATTGTGAAAATACTGATATTTAACTACTTAAGTACGAAGTTTTCGGGACTCATCATACACTGTCCCGACATGGCGACAGTTTGTCGTCATCTACAGAAACAACAGCTAAGGCATTCAAATGATACAACGACCGGAACAGCGTAGTCCCTCGAAACGCCGTTTCGTACCAATCAGCGTATTGGTATATTCCATGTTGCGACATTTCGTAGTGTTTGTCTATATGGCATATAAACAAATTAGCCGTTACTTCGAAAATTTTGGCAATAAAACGCAATGACAAAAGTACTTGCAATAAATTTTATAAAGTTATAGTGGCCGGAGATTATTTATATTTTTTTGAATTAGAAAAAATACTTCTGCAGTGCATTTCACATCTTAGCATTATACTTTGTTTTGATGTTGGTCTTAGACCTCTGGTATGATTTTTAATCTGTCTGTCATATCCACAGACCAACAAGTTTTTATTTAAAACAACGATTTATTGAAGATTAGTTTTTTTCCAAAGATGTAAGCTCTGGATTATTTTTTTAGAAAAACGTCGGGAGGAGTGCTGCCAATGATGTTGTAAATATAGTTTTTAATCGAAAATAAAAGCATTCTTTCTGTAAAATGTGTTTTTATTACTACAATACCACTCAAAAGTCAGAAGCTTACAGCACATTCACAATCATCATAGAAGCTTTTTAATATTAAGTCAACTGGAATTTTATGGCATAATTTGTTTAAAACAAATTGTGATTATCTCAAGTCAATGTCATTTGTCACCTGACCAATCAAATTACGAGTTTTGTCAACGACTGCTGAGATCAGATGTTGTGATAACTTCTTGAGACTTTGTTGTTTTTGTGAAAATTTCGAAAATGCCACTTCGATCTCAAGCGAGACATTTTGTTTCAATTTGGTTTCAATCTTTGATATTAAAGCGCGTTGTAGAGTGGACCGGTAAGTTGGACTGAGTTGTTTTAATACTTTTAGTTTATTTTATATTTTTCTTACTTAATTGTAGCTCTATAGGGGTTTCCAGTATTATACGGTGAATCGTAGGTGAGGGCACATCGAATGATGGTCGGAATGCAATGCCAACAGTACTGAAACTGTTACAAATTATTCGACAAGATATTGATTTCATACAATAATATTCTATTAAACAGATACAATATACCTACACTCACAAAACAACCGGCAAAAGTGTTCCTCGCAGCAGCGACAGCACGCATACACACTTCATTCATCTGACATTTCTCTCCAGTATAATGATGCAAAAGGGATGGCTTGATAAAACGTTGGTATCAAAGACTAACAAATTTAACGAGACAAGGTACAAACCGCGTGGTTTCTTTACAAACATTACATAACGAAATAAATAGTACTAAAGGTTAGTTTATCTTGTAATAAAAACGAATCATACACCTTCGAAAAGATTCATTTTTTTTTATTTGGGGATTACATTTATGAGCGGAATGGAGGCGAACTGTTGTGTATTTATTAATTATGGTTTTAGTTATGTTAATTAAAAGCGAGTGTCTGTCGCTTGGAATGTTCGAAAAGTGACTAAATTTTTTGGAATTAAAAAAAGTTTAATCTCTAATAAAAATAAAATATTAATTAAAAATATATTAAACAATCTGAGTGTTATTTTTCTTTTATTTAATTATTACCTGAAAATAAAATCGAAACCCAGATTCGCTGCTGTAGCCGATATCGATATCGACAAATTATCACTAGTCACCACAGTCCCATCACTAATAATGTCATTATGTTGGCAGTATGTATTACACTGTTTTTTTTAGGTTGGTATTGGTTTAGGGTGCACGTTTCATACATTTTGCCTGATTCTGTTTTTATACGGCAGTCCCGTCATGGTCCCGTCTCTTAAACGTAGTGTTACTCTTTGCTCGCAGTGTGCATTGCATAGACTAATATATAAAAGATGGCAGTGTGAACGCTTCCATTTGAACGTGTACTTAGTCGCAGTGAATAAAAATAGATTTTATTAACTACAGTTTAGCAGATATTTAGTGTATTTATGACAACGTGTAATTTTGACTTGTGTATGGTAAGTACAAATTTGTAATAAAATAATAATAAATAATAAAATGTTTTATTCGTTAACAAAAGTTGGTTTAACAATATTGAGGTTTACTTCTCCTATTAAGTGTGAAAACACCTGTGCCAGGAGAGGCCGCTCTCCCGTAACTTGGTTACATTTATGTATCATCATATTAACTTATCTTAAATCTGTTTGACACTGAGTTAATAGCACAATTAAATAAATGTATCTGAGTGCGCACGCAATTGTGCGCACATGTGTGTGGAAGTGCGAGTTAGAGTGTGCATGTGTGTGCAAGTGTGAGTGTCAGGGTGTGTGTGTATGTGCAAGTGTGAGTTAGGGTGTGCGTGTGTGTGTAAATGTGTGAGCAAATATATAACGAGATATATATTAATTTATTTAATGTTTTATACATAAATTCATAATTTATAATTACACACAAGCGTACACATTACATACAAATCATTAATATTTAATAATGTGAACAATCATATTTTCTGAATCTACTATATTTGTGCATCTAACAGTTGGGGAGCTATTCAACAAAAACTGTTTCCGCTGGAACTACGTCATCCTAGCGGCACTTTTTATTTCCTATGGACGTACAAGAAAAAAATACATTCAATAATTAGTGTGTAACGAGAGGTAAATGTGTATGTTTATATGAATTTTTTGTGTCACAAAACTGCGAAGATATTCAAGTTGCCGGTGCGCTGACGTTTGGTTATTTGAAATAATCATATAAAATGGTTCAGTGCTTTGAATTTAGTGTGTAATGTTTATGAAAACAGAACTTGAAAAAAATACCGTTCAGAAGATATACTTACACGTAAAAGTAAAACACGGTTATTAGGTTCAATTACTTAAAAGAGGAACTCTAGCACCTAACTTAACACGTTATTTGTATCTTATAAGGGTCTACAATATCCTCCTATATATGTTTCATTTATGTGCTCTTAGTAATTTATGAGAAATGTCATAATTTACTACGACTGGACCACTATATTGTATGATAATATCACAAGGTTCTCAATTCCGGAACTGAGTTCTAATACAGAAGAACTGATTCCGGGATTTCGGAACTGGTTACTTTTAAAGTTTGTTTCAAATCAAACAAGATTTATAATTATATCAGTCTTTTAATATTTTTTACTAACAAATTAAACATATTTGTTCATTTTTCGCCCTTAAACATTTTAAACCGTAAAATCAACAAGGATTATCTTCTTCTTCTTCGTGTCGCTGGCACGACAGACTTTCAATTTTTTTTTGGCCCAAAACTTAGCCACCTCCACGGCGTCATCTGTAGCAGCATATAGATCACCCTGGTTGCATGTTTTGGGGCACAGAGGATAGGACAGGAGGTGGACTATGGTTTTCCACTCAGCTCCACGTGCACACCCTGCCGCTGTTCCCTCGAGATAACACCATTTTGCGAGGTTGGAATTACATCTTCCTACCTGGGTTCTGAGATAGTTAGGGACTTCCATGTAGACCACGGAAGTTAAGATCCTGCGGAAAGATGCTCGCTTGAATATAAATAACCTGTTGGTGGGGGAAAAGTATTCTAACACAGTCTGCAATGGGCGTCGCCGTCGGCCGGGTCTCCTGACAGAGGAACCACCGTTTTAAGGAAGCTGTGTCTGCTTTTCAGCCGTTGCGTCGGTAGTCGTGCACCGAATAGTGGGTGTCTGGTGTCACGCTCCTGCTTTTGTTTCTTGACTGCACGACGTGGACGTGTGGAGGTGCTATCCCGGCTGTTTCTGTACGCTGACCGGGGTTGGTTTGAGGCAGCCGTTAATTGTACGGCATGTGTCGTTAACAGCAACATCTACTTCCTAGACGTGGGCGGAATGGTGCCACACTGTTATATATCCATATTATCCGCAGCCGAGGACCAGAGTGTTAGACCAGTACTCCGGAGGACGTGAGGTTGGTTGATGTTAGGCGTCTGAATAAATCCTTGCGGGACCCGATTTATCACACAGTAGAATTAAACATTAATAATATGAATAAAAACACACGATATTTAAATCGTAGTATGTTTCACGTGTCACAACCATTTCATACTACATAGTCTCCTTTCAGTCTTAATATTTTCATAAATAATTCAAATAATAACTTAACTTTATGAATATTGCAATTCCGATAGTACTCCTCTCAATTCCGGAATTGAAATATCAGAAAAATTGTTAGTGTATTCCGGAATTACGAAATTCCGGAATGGATGCCCTAATGACATCCGATTGTTGAACTTATTAATGGAAAAACAAAATAAAACATATGCAGATATTCAGTGTATTCATGCAACTGTTTACATTTAAAATTTTAGCTCAAAAATATCATGATAAAATAATTAAAGATATTCAATAAAAACACCAGAAGAACCGCAATACATGGATAAACCAACCGAGTTTGAATTGCTACAAAAAAGCGGCCTTGCAGTATACTTCAACGGTATGGAAGATAGTTCTATATATAGAGCTACCGTCCTAGAATTTCCGACTGGCCCTAGTTACCTATGATTTGGTCGCCGAGAGACCAACACCCGGTTTCCCAGCTCTCAATTATCGGGCTGTTAACGTAATCGACGAATAATCGCCGGTTAATTCTACTTTCAGTATCTCAACACCAAGTGTGACAAGCAGTTGACAATTTGTCACATTTGAGAAAAATCTCGAACTAACCACAGCAGTTTGCTGTTACAGCAGTTTTGGGTTTCTGAGAACCTTTTCCAATGTTAGCGACAATATTCGTTAAGTTTGCGATGACAGTCGATAGCTTTGACAGTAGAGACTACCAAAAATCGTTATCTTTCAATCGTTAGGACTTACCAACCGATCGTTACGAGTTAGCGATCGCTATCTATGTCGAGACTGCAGGGCCTGGAGGAAGATGCTGGTTACTCAGTAAATTGACAAAATGTCTGCCACCAATAATGAGCGCTTGTGATTTGGTTGGGTTCATTAAAAGACCAAAACTTTTAGCCCACTGATAGATATTTTTAAGATCATTATTGATGGCATCGACAGCACCAGTGAGCTCTTCTATTTTGAAGTGGCGATAAAGCTGTAGGTCGTCGGCATAGAGATGAAAGTGTGAAGTTAAGACCTTAGTGATAGCGTTTATAAAAACAGTGAAACGAAGAGGAGAAAGGACGCCACCCTGAGGAAGACCCGCAGCGAGATCGCACCAGTCAGAAGTAGCCTCCTCTGAGCGAACCGATTGCGAGCGACCCCGATATATTCCAACACACATAATAGAATTAAACCACTCGATCACAGCAGGAGATATATTAAGAGAGGATAGGATATCTAAGAGGATGTCAAAATCAACTGAATTAAAAGCACTGCTAAAGTCCATTAAAATCAATACTGTAAGGAGCCTGTTTTCCATAGCCAGTCGCTAGGTAGATAAGGTCTTTGCAGGCCATTAGAAGAAAGTCGGATTCTTAGAAGAGAGGTAATGAGACAGCTGATTATTAACAACACTCTCAAGGACTTAAGATTGGGAGCATGAAAATGTTTTTTGCATAAATTGTATATTTGGAAATTGGATGGTGCGCGTTTTGCGCGAAACGTTTGCGCATTTATATTGTACCATCTTCACGTACATGCTTAAAATTGTGCAAATCAATTTTGTACAAACTGTCGTTTTGAGCAAGCCATTTGTGTTTTATAGGTACTGTTTTGACGTCTTAACGCGCATGTTTGCTTGTAAACAATATTTTGTGCAAATAAGATTGAGCATGTAGCGGACCTGGTGAAGGTTGCGGGGAGCCGCTGGATGCGGGAAATACGGGACCGATCAATGTGGCGACGCTTGGGGGAGGTCTATGTCCAGCTGTGGACGTTTTAGGCTGATATGATGATGATGATGTAGCGGACCCTAAATTGCTCACTGCGCTGTAAACGGCCAACGTTCTTTTACGTAAACAGGCACAAATAAAATAAACTTTTATTATTAGAATCAAAAAATGTATGTATTCGTTAATGTATCCTCTCTAAATGATGTGGATAAATTGTATTAATATAGTAACAGAAAAAAAAAACTTATTTTTATATAATATTTCTATGAATTTCACAAGTTTAGGGCGTGTTCCCACTGAGAGCTGGCTAGAAGAGCCAATCAAACCTTGTAAAGGACATCATCCGGGTTTTATAAATTTTTGGTACAAAATTGACACTCGGCCAAAAAACAACCACGAGCTACGGAGTAAACAATATCTTGTCTTCTTGTTGTCGCATAGACAGGTTGCCTGGCTGGATGCTATAGTTTAGTCTCCACCGGATCGCCCGTTTAAGCAGTAGCAATCACTTGGATTTACCTGCAAAACGCACCTCAAAAAAAAGCTTGGTCAGGTTTGTTTTTATGCTGAACTAAAGTGGGAGTTCAATAAATAGATAGATGCCTTACCCCAAGTTTCTCAGCTCTAAATTATCGCAGAATTAATGTGAAAAATTGTCAAGCACGCGTTATCTGTTGTGATTGGCAATTTGTCACATTAATTCTGCGATCATTTAGAGCTGAGAAACTTGGGGTGAAACTGTTTGATAATTCTGAATATAACAATTAGTGGCTGGGGGTTATCTTTGGAGGTATGTGGAACAGGGTGGAAAGTCCAAGAAACCTCCACTGAAAAGGGAGGATCCTTGAACCAGACTGGTTTTCTGTCTGTTGTTTTCGGACTGTTGTGTGTTTTCAAATCGCGCTGAAAAATCTGCTTGCGTGATGTAGTATTTTTTGTGACGTCAGGTCATTATTTCGTACATATATAAATCTTTTGTAACTCATTACTCGTACCTACCTTATGGACGCATGTTCCATACCACTAAGAATAGTACTGGAAGCACCCTCATGCTGTAATAGCATAAGATAGGCATAAGACAGGATACATTATCACGGTGATATTATATTTCTAGAATGGACCGACTGTTACTGATAAAACCTGCGGGTGAAAAGGTTATCTACCGGATTCGTTTTCGGAATAACCGAAAAATTAAAAGAAGTAAGAATAGACATGAACAAACTCGTAACTCTCTAGATACTCGTACTTCCATTTGTAGGGTTCCGTGCCAAAAATGTAAACATGTTTCACGGTATCTCGTGCAGGAACTTTTGGCTACATAATAACAGCCGCAGGGGTCGATCTGCAAGGTTAAGCAACGCTTGCCGAGGTCGGTTGGTGGACGGGTGATGATCTTTACATAGCATGATTCCTCCGGGCCTCGGAAAGCACGTTAAGCTGTTGGTTGCCGGCTGTCATTTGTAGATTTTTAACAGTCTTTATGGATAGTTAGAAGCCAGACAACCTGATACCAATTTTACCAAGGGGTATCGTGCTACCCGATTATTGGGTGTAGAGGTCAGTTAGGCAGTTCATCATCTGCCTAGCCTTTGTCCCAACCATATTGGGGTCGGCTTCCAGTCTTACGGGATTCAGCTGAGTACCAGTGTTTTTCATGGAGCGACTGCCTATCTGACCTCCACAACCCAGTAACTGGTTAACACGGTACCCCATTGCAAGACTGGTGTCAGATCTCAAGTTTCTGACGACTGATAAAGATCTTTCAAATGACAGCTGGGACCAACGGCTTAACGTGCTTTCCGAGGCACGGAAGAAACTCGATATGTTGAAATGGTCACCTCGACCTCGTCAAGCGTTGTTTAACCTTGATGATCGACCCGTGCGGCTGTTATTATTTAGCCACGAGCTCCTCCATTGAGGTCAGATAGGCAGTTCCTCCATGTAAAATGTTGGTACTCAGCTGCATCCGGTAAAATCCAGTTAGACTAAAAGCCATCTTTTTTTATCTCGGAGGAAAGCTCATGCACCACGGGGAGATAGCGCAGTAATATGGGACTCCAACCCACTAAAACTCCACGGTGTCCTCCTGCGCTGCTTATGGCGGGCATACGGGCGCGCGAAATCATACATCCACGAATCCGCCGCAGCTGCGCCTCCTCCGGGGAGCATCCTCCATCACCGGCGCACCAGAACACATTGCACGTCGTGAGCACCCCAGGAACCAAACCAGCACATGGGTGCCAGATGACGTGATGTATGGCACCCTTGGTCGCCCTGGTCAGGACAGTGGCCCCGCCACCTACCGCTTTTCGGCCGCAGGTTGTAGGGAGAGCGGCCAACGCTATGCCGGCACTCCTCTTCCCCTGCGACCCATCGCGTCAGCCATCAGACGGTGGTGACCCCGTGCAGGCCGCGTAGGATAGGGAGAGTGGAGTGGCTGCACCGTAATACCGGCACTCCTCTCCCAGCGCGGCCTCCATCCCTCAGCCAGATGCCACCTATACCACATCGCGGCCCGCCTCAGTTGCGACTTGCGAGTTGCGATGGCGCCCAAGCGGCACCGCAACCTACTTTTGGCCGCTACGTCGTTGGCTTATCAGCAAAAGCCCTGACCAGCGGCCCCTTCTCGGGTTCCTCTTTGCTTCACCGTGGGGATCTAAAAGCCCACTTAACCCACCCCAACATAGTTGGATACAAAAAAGGCTAGGCGTATTGACATGTTCCACGGTAGATATAGCTACGGAACTCTCCGCGAAAAATTCGTCTTGAACTTTACGTTTTAGTCATAGAAATAATAATTGTTTCTTTTTTTAGATAACTTATCATTAACTGGCAAAGGTTGCTTATTAAAAGTATTTCTTTCATAAGTTAAATTGTTTCTCGGGGAGCGCATGTCCAAGATGGCCGCAGTGAAGATATATTTTATTTTGTTTTTGATCTTTGTTTCCATTTCGTCTCTTTTGGCTTTGGGCTTCAGTGATTTAAAAGAGGATGAAGAAATCGACCCAATGAATCATGGTAAGTTTGTTGGAACTAAATTTATTATAAGTCGTGTGTGTAATCTGAAATCGCCAACACGCATTCAGTTGGCGTGGAGATCAATGCTCATGCCTTTTTCTCTCTGTGAGACTCTGGCCTTTGCCCTGCGGTGGGACATTTATAGGCTGGTATTATTATTATTTATTTTACATACATTTATTATTATCATTATTCCCGGGAGTACGTTCCCTTGGAATAATTTTCGACTTCTATAGCTAGCAGAAACTTGTATTAGATAGTTTTAGCCTGCCTGTTTTACAGCGTCAATATTGAACCCTGGACTCTACCTTCTACAATCGTCCTTTTAACATTTTCGCACGTTCGCCTCTAACACCAAAGAAACACTAGAAAATTTAACCCGAATACGGCGAAGTCACAAGGAGGGTTATGATTTTAAACGGATTGTATGAATCTGTTCCCTCATATCTTCTAAACTACTTATTATAATTTGATAAATGAGGTATCGTTAGAAGCGTCTTGATTGCTCGCTGGTTATAGGCTATGTGACGTACGTCACCATCAGCTGTTTAATAAAAAAAACCAACTTATAACAGTAGAGTGATACTAAGCAACCTTTATGATAAGGTGGCATACGAACGGCTATTTTCTGAGGATATTTTCTTGTTTCGTATTTTTCAGAGCGTGATTTTGTCGAGTCGGGTTTTGGTGTTTAAACTTTTTAATAGTATATTATGCAACTAGTGAATAAAGGACGGTTTTAAAGCGAGGGCCATAGATGAATCACGAACAAGTGAAGGATTCTAACAACTGAATCACGACCGCAGGGAGTGATTCATGATGATTGAATCACGAGCATAGCGAGTGATTCAAGTGTTAGAATCCTGAACGACGCGAGTGATTCATGGCCCTCGATATAAATCCGTTTTATTCAAGAGTTGCATACTATATTTTATACCATGACTTCGAGAAAAAGAAGGATTTAAGCCAAAAGCACAAGGAATAATAATAAATAAATAAATGGTTTACTACCTTCAAAATTTACAGAAAATGAGAAACCTTAGGGCTTCACATTTTTTGTAAATTGAAGCTGAGCCTTTGAATTTGAGTTACCTAAACAGCATCTGTGTTTCAGGGGCCAGTGACCACCTCCGTTAAGTTACATAATTATAATTAATTAAACACCAATGCAATTAATATTAGAATTACAATCCAAATAAGTATTCACTAAACATCCTAGACCAAAATAAAATCATTATCAAAATCCTAAAAATAAACAAACTCAAAATTAAATCAACGAAGGAGTTTGAAATTCGAATATTCTTTGTTTGCAAACAGTTTGTATCGAGTATTTTATGCGCAAGTAGGTTGTATTGCATTGAGATGGAGTTCAAATATGTATTGGTGTGTTCTAAATTCAAACACCAAAACAGTGATTAAAAGTGCTTTTTATTCACTGTTTTCAGTGAATAAAATAAGCTTTTTAGAGGGGGAATGGTATAAACAATATTGTAATTTAATTTTCAGGAGGCAGTTACAAAGTTCGCGATGACAGAATGGCGACTGCCTCTAGGATGCAAACATGGCACACACAGGGCATTGGCAATCGACGATACAACTACTGACCAACAGATAACTAATTAAAGATTGTTACATAAGTAACAATTTTGCCTTGTAAGGTTGTATTTTTTAAATTAAGCTGATTATAACTATTTGACATTTGTTTGTTTACCTTTTATTTTTTCTCCCAGCGAATAGAGTATAAATAAGTAGGTACATAATGTTATACTTCACTTGAAGTAATATGAGATTCTCCAGCTTTTCACAACCCCTTTTTATATCCGTTCAACCGATTTTGAGTCCTATCCCGTAGATGTAAGGAGGGCAGAAAAGCATAAACCTGTTACCAAAACTAACTTTTTATATAGCTGCCATTTGTCATATCACCAACACAATAGAAGTCAAAATCGGTTGAACGGGCTGTAAAATGGGATTATTTAAATGTCTAATGTTATCTCAAATGGAGTTACCAGATATTTGAACGCCGTTTACGACAAAACATATAGCGATCTCTGAACTTTATTTACAACACCTGTTTTTATTTAACTTGCATTTTATGTATGTAAGTGTGTTCGGGTCAAATCTTGCAACTGATTTTTAAAGCAGTTATCCTCCACCGATTAAGGTGAAATTTTGCATACACGTTTAGTTGACGTCATTCTAAATCCAATATGTCGGCCCAAGATGGTGAACTAGTATTTTTTGTGCATTGCCATGATATGGGTACCATCAAATGAAAGGGTTTGAAGAGAAGAATACGGAGAAAGCTTGTTTTTAATTATGAAGTATTTTAATCTAGACGGCCCAAGATGGTGAACTAGTATTTTTTTGTGCACTGTTATGATATAGGTATCAAATGAAAGGGTTTGCTGAGAAGAATACGAAAAAAGCTTGTTTTAAATTATAAAGTATTAATCTAGACAATAATTAAATATTTTAGTTTGAGCTTATTCTACGAATATTGACGATTTTATCATCATTTGGTGCTTTCTTCATTTCACACAGACATTTAACTCCGATTTCTGAGTGTAGATTTTGCAGTTCAAAATTTTTTAAATTATAATGGAGCCTAAAAACCTTTCAAACTTATCGATTAAATTTGGGATTGACAACTTAATATTATAAACTAATCCTAGTACAATAATTATAAACATGAAAGTTTGTGAGGATGGATGTATGGATGGATTTATTTATTTCGAAACCCAACAGCTTATTACTAATTTACATGAATGGATGTTCACCTCACTGTCAATGAACAGCCCAGTGCAGTTGCATCAACGTTACTAGCATCTTTGTAAACGCACATGCACTGCACAGTGACAGCGAGATGACAATTATCTCTTAAGCCATTAACAGAGTTGCTCGGCATGGATAAAGCTAGGTTAGGTTAAGTTATTTAGCTACACACAAGTGCAGCTATTAGTGATCATGTGGGATTGAAGACTCATTGATAACATTAAATCATAGTTAAAAGTATTTAAACAAGCAAATATGCCTGTATTAATTAGACAAAGGGAAAACAAACAAAATGTTAGCGAAATCTAACATCATGAATATCATGCTTAAAATATACCACACATAATCAAGAGAGAGATTGAGTGATGAGAGTTAAGAGTTATGGCACAATCAGTTCACTAAACAATATTTGTTTGACTTGTCTCCGGTATGATTGTGTCGGTTGATTTACTATGGGGATGGATGTTACTCTTTGTTGCAAAAACTACTGGACGGCTTTTGATGAAACTTAATAGAAATATCGCTTATACATGAGAGTAACACAGGCTAGTAGAGTAGAAGTACTAAAACCACGTGGGTGGAACAGCTGGTATACTATTACAAATGCGAAAGTTTGGATGGATGTATGTTCCTTACTCAATCACGCCTGAACGGCTGAACGGATCTTGATGATATTTGGTACAAAGATAGATTATTTGCTGGAAAAATGATTTTTCATGCATACTTTTTCAACCTATAGCACCGATAACCCATGGATTTGGGGTATGTGCCTTGGCTTGGTATTTCGCTTTTTCTAAGCAATCGATTGGCATACAGTTTGTTCGTATCGTTTTCTGGGTCAATGGGGATGTGAACGCAAAGCTGAGTGCAGATGTCGCTGGTGGCGCAATGGCTGCTGGCAAATCTTTTTTGCTTTGTTTACATCACGTCTTTTTTTTGTTATTTTTTGTGTTTAAACCGGTCTGCCATCGTTATTGATAATATGTATTGTCCTTGGAAGCTTAAGGAATAGAAAGATGAACTAAAGAAATGAGGAGCAAGAATAACTGAAAAGAAAACAGACCTTATTGAGAGGCAAGAATTTTTTTTCTTATTACATTTTTTTTTCATTTGTGATATGTTCTAGATTTGGCTATTTTTTTTGTTGTTACGGGTTTTTTCTTACTTGACTCATGGTAGGCAAATTTACAAAAAAATGAGAGAATATTACTTTAATGTGTTGGTATTCTTTACGTTTTAGGTTAGAAGTTTTATTTTATTTTCAGCAATCAAAGCTCTCAAGCTTCTGAAAGCCAAACAAATGATATTCCTACTGTAGAACTTTATCAATGCATTAATAGCTCCACTATATCGCCGAAGTTTACCAAGCGACATAACCAGAGTTACTTTGACAGGTTCATAACATAACCTATGGATAAACATTAAGCCTATCCTTCTAAATATCCTATCCAATTTGTTTCCCTTCCTAATTTAAAATTGGCGCCATCCCGCTGGCGCCACGCTAGCGCCTCACTGCGGTGAGAGTGCGAATTAAGACTTGAAAAAAAAATGGCGATGAGCAGATAATTGCTCCCGCGCTGTGTCCGTTTAAAAAAGGGTTAAGAAATACCCAAAAGGCTTCGCTAGAAATTGATTAACTGATTGGTTCTCGTAACCCTCCTTGTGAAGTGAAATCAAGCAAAAACGTGAACTTGTAGTGCATATTGAATATCCGCAACGCCGGCCGACTTCGATGTCCCGAGTGTGTGCTGAGATACCTTCAATTCCTGCCTATCCAGGTGAGTGTTTATACTTTTTCTCAACGCAAGGAATCCCAGGGTTGCGAATGCCAACATCGGAGATTGTAATTGTTTCTGCGGTCGAAGCCCAATCATTATTTTTGGTGCCTCCTGTGAGGTGTCTACTTACCCTCACATTCTCTTATTAATCATAAAATCTCGTTGAATGAGTACAGACATATTGCGTTGTAATATCGTGTATTCTTATTAATTTAAAAAGTAACAAGTAAGAATCACGAGTTAAATAAATACATTGCATAATTTCTATATACAACGCAAAAGGTAGGTATTCAAGTCGGGTTCCCGCAACGTGCCAAGCTGGCCAGCGGACCACGATTGTACCTTACCTACTCATTGATCATTATTTATTCAGAAAATATAATCGTATTTAAGGTTTGAATTGAAACCTTATATTGAATAGGTATTTCTTGTATGACTATTTCTTGCAATAACTGATGTTGGTATAAAGCTAATGTTTCATGGTCAAATAGTTTTGCTCGAGAAATTACCTACCTACATTTTATTACGAATAAAAGTGATAATTTACGTGACTAAATCGTAATAGGTATTTATACCTACATATTTAACTTCATAACTGGTATTACTTGCCAACCCAAAGTAGGTACGCATAATAGTGCCTAAAGTATATTTCGCTTGCAGTTCGGATAGGTACCTACTTACCTACCTACTTTCTTATCTCATTTATAAATCGTGAATACATAAGTTAACAAATATGTCTGATGAAGTTGAATTACAGGCGTTCCTTAAAAGACGCGAATATGATTTCAAGTGTATGCAGACCTAGATACAAAAAGATTGATCAGATTAGGGCTGCTTTTATGGAGTCTAGCGAAAATGTCAATAGATTACAGTTAAAGTTAAAATCCAAGTCAGAAATAGATTTGAGTGCGGTGTTGTCATTTGATGATTTGTATTATGCGTCTATCGAAGTTGCCGAAACTTTGCTTGCGACGTCGCTGCCTGCGCCACACGCGCCTGCAGTCGCCGATCCGTCCACACATTGTCTTCGAGATGGTTCTATTGTTCAAGTGAAATTACCTAAATTGCAAATACCACATTTCGATGGTAAAATAGGAAACTGGCAGACCTTCAAGGATAGTTACATCCCGCTTATTCATGACAATAGTTCACTTTCGGACACGGAAAGGTTTCATTATTTGTTGTCGTGTTTGTCTGGGTGTGCACTGACATTGGCCAGGGGCGTACCTATAACCGCGTCGAATTATTCCGTGGCTTTTAATCTTTTATTAGATCGATATGACAACAAGCGCATATTAGCAAATACTTATCTAGAAAAAATATTTAAATTAACGTCTGTTAACAAGCCGTCACTTGAAAATTTATCCGAACCGACCAATACGTTATAATATGAAAGCGTAAATGCGTTACGTGCTTTGCAATTTGAGTACTTAGTGAATTTATCTTATTTCACATTGCATCGCGATCACTTGACCTTGAAACTAGGAAACAGTTCGAGTTACAAAATACTCACGAGATTCCTAAGTTCAATGACTTAATTGTCTATTTACAAAATTATATAAAGATTCTGGAAGTTAGTCAACCTGTCTCGGTTTCGACTACTCCATCGAACTCTTCTAATAACAATAAACAGTTTCGTAATAAGGGTCAGCATAGGTCATCATCATTTGTAGCATCTACGAACCAAAATAATAATAATGCCTCGGGTTCATTAGCTTGTTTACGTTGTAATGAAAACCATTCTATTTACCGATGCGGCAATTAACATTCTATGACACTTGAACAGCGTCAACAATTCGTTAAGAAATTGAATTTGTGTGCCAATTGCCTGAGGCCCGGTCACGATAATAATAATTGCAAATCTAAAACCACATGTTTTTTTTGTAACGCGAAACATAACACATTATTACATGTGGAAAATAAAAGCCTTTTAACGTCTTCTGTTAATTCAAACGAGAATAACGAAAGTTCCGCTAAAGTAACTAGCACACTTACTTGTATTACGTCACAAACTTCGAGTCCAAATTGTAGTACGAAGATTCTTGACTTAGCGGTAGTTCGTTTACGTCACGCGGACGGCTCGCTGCAGTGTGCACGCGCCGTTATTGACAGCGGTTCGATGGATTCTTTCATCACCAGCGCATGCGTGCGCCGCCTAAGTTTACGTATAAGAAAATGTAACTTGAACGTTACCGGTCTCGGGCAGAGTAATGTTTGTGACATAAAAGGTTATACTTTCGCTTCAATAATACCTCATTCTTGTGAGTCGCCTAAGTTCGACTTACCTTTAGTAGTTTTACCTAAAATTACTTCCATGCTGCCTTCGTCAACGTTACCGTTGCACGTCAAGGAGCATTTCAAACATCTTGATCTCGCCGACCGCGACTTCGATAGATCCGGTCCGATCGATCTACTGTTAGGTGTGGAGTGTTTTGATCAAATATACACTGGCTCACGTTTCACTCCCGGTCCCGCATTACCTTGCGCCTTGTCTATTGTATTCGGCTGGGTGATAAGTGGTCAATATTTTCATAACACAACACCTAACAATATTCACAGTGAATCCGTTACGTGCTACTTGCACGCTCGAAGATATCGTTCAACGGTTCTGAGATTCTGAAGAACCGCCGAAATGTAAAATTTCCGGTCCTGAAGATGATCTCTGTCAACAAATGTATAAACTGGATACCTACCGTACACGTGAAGGTCGTTACGTGGTACCTATAATGTTAAAGAAGGATGCGCCTTCTTTAGGCGATTCGTCTCGCCAGTCTTTTAATCGCTTTCTCAGCGTAGAAAGGCGTCTTATTAATCAGACCGAGCTGAAAGCTGATTATAAGGAATTTATGCACCAGTACGAAGAACTAGGACATATGCAGCCTGCACATTCTTCGACTACTGATCGTTATATAATTCTACATCATTGCGTCGTGCGTCCAGATAGCTCTACGACACGACTCCGGGTAGTCTTCGACGCTAGCAGTCGGACTACAAATAATCTTTCTCTGAATGATGTAGTTCATGTTGGACCGAAACTTTAAATTGACATCGTCGATTTAGTTACGAAATTCCGACTTGATAACATTGTCTTTACTGCAGACATTTGTAAAATGTACCGCCAGATATTGATACGTCCTGAGGACAGATGTTATCAACACGTTTTGTGGCGTGACGAGCCTAATGAGGTTTTGAATGAGTATGAGCTTAATACCGTGACTTATGGAGTCAGCAGCTCCCCATACTTAGCTATCCGCACTCTGCGTCAACTTGCTGAGGATCACGGTTCTGAATACTCAAGCCGTGCCGCTCAAGTTCTTTGTGAAGATACATTCATGGACGACATAACTACGGGATGCTCATCTCTTGATGAAGCGAAACAATGAAAAGAGGATGTTAACTCGTTATTGTCAAAGGGTCATTTTGAACTTCGTAAGTTGAGAACGAATACTCCAAGTCTTTTGTCTGATGTTCCACCTGACCATCTTCAGACTTCCAAATCCTTCGATGATGCTGGAAATGAGTTTGTCAAGATATTAGGTATACGGTGGAATCCATCGTATGACAATTTTTCCTACAAGTTTTCAGACTCGTTTGACGTTAAATTTACTAAGAGATCTATCCTCTCTATAGTGGCTCGCATTTTCGACCCACTCGGTTGGATCAGCCCGGTGGTGTTTTTTACAAAGTCGCTTTTACAAGATATGTGGCGCTTAAATTTAGGTTGGGACGAAGCTATCCCACCACATCTAGCTAAGGTGTGGCATTTAATAGCAGCTAACTTATCTGATTTACAGAATATTTCACTACCGAGACTGATTATGCCCTCTAGTCCTGCCGAAGCGCATTTGGTAGGGTTTTGTGATGGTTCACTCAAAGGGTATGGCTGTTGTGTCTATCTTTGTGTTGTTGTGGATGAAGTTACCACGGTCACTAACCTTTTAATAGGTAAATCTCGAGTGGCTCCGTTAAAACCGACAACGATAAATAGGCTTGAGTTAAGCGTTGCTGTGATTCTAGCACAAGTTATGTCACACATGCACAACTTACTTAAAGATAAAATTCACATAAATTCTATGAAAGCCTACTCGGACAGTACCACCACCCTTTCGTGGCTCAACACGGCACCTCATTTGCTAAAAATGTATGTAGCAAATCGAGTCGTGCAAGCAACCGATTTAATTGGTCCCGAATTTTGGTTTCACGTGTCCACTGAGGATACCCCGGCCGACTGTTGTAGTCGCGGTGTTCTCTGTTCAGAATTAATTGATCACCCACTCTGGAGGAGTGGGCATTCTTGGTTGTAAATGTCGCCTAATAAATGGCCTTGCAAACGTACGTTGCTCGTAAATGCAGAACTGCCGGAATTAAAAACTTCTGTTCCAAGCAGCCTACACGCTACGGAATCTGATAGCCCGCTTCTGACGTTAACTTCTAAGCTTTCTTCTCTGACAAAGATTCAACGAACTTTGGCATGGTGTTCCCGTTTCATATCAAATGCAAAGGTTGCTTCTTCAAATAGAAATTTCTTCGCGCTAAGCAGTTCGGAACTCAATAAATCAATGAATATGCTAGTCAAGTTTACTCAAGACCATTATATGTCGTCTCACGTCAGTCAAGTGAAAAATCATGAACAATGCGACAAGTCGATTCAAAAACTGTCTCCGTTCTTGGATGAAGATGGTTTATTACGAGTGGGGAGGACGCATCGATGAGGCTAATCTATCGCCATCTGCGTTACATCCTCTTCTCTTACCAAAATTGAGTCCTTTGTCGAGGCTGATTTTCGAACATTACCATTTAAAATATCTGCATTGCGGCCCTCGGACTTTGCAGTCCCTAATTCAAAGAAGGTTCTGGATAATTGGGTTGAGACTACTTATTCGTACCGCACTTTCAAAGTGTGTGCGTTGCTTTAAAGTAAAACCAGTGTCCAGTCAACCCATGATGGGCAAGCTCCCTGCCGCTCGTCTTCAGCCCTCTCGATGCTTCCAAACCACAGGAATTGACTTCGGTGGCCCATTTATTATAAAGGAAAGTCGTCGACGTGGAGCTAAAACCTATAGAGCATACATATCTCTTTTTGTGTGCTTGAGTTCGAAAGCCGTCCATTTGGAGGCCGTCACTGAGTTGAGTTCAGAGGCATTCCTCGCGACTCTGGATAGATTCGTTTCCCGTCGCCGAATGTGTGATACAATCATTACAGATTGTGGCACCAACTTTGTAGGTGCAAACAAATATCTTAAAGAAATAACCGGCGAGCTTCGCAAACATCAAGCTGAAATATCAGATGGTTTGGCTATTCGTCAAATAAAATGGAAATTTAACCCACCATGTGCACCACATTTCGGTGGCATATTTGAAAGTGGCATCAAGTCTACAAAATATCACCTTAAGCGTGCAGTTGGTGCTCAAGTTTTAACTCTGGAAGAGTTTATTACGATTCTCGCTAAAGTGGAAGCTGTGTTAAATTCACGCCCGCTTTGTACTCTGTCTCCAGACCCTCAAGAATCGAACGTTTTGACTCCAGGACACTTTCTGTCAGGAGGTCCTTTAGTTTCACTACCTGAAGAACCTGTTAGTGAATGCTTCTGTCCGCGTTCTCGTTGGCAAATGCTTAAGAAAATAACTCATAGTTTTTGGCTTGCTTGGCAACGTGATTATCTGCATACGCTTCAACAAAAAACTAAATAGTTCAAAGATACACCTAACCTTAAAGTAAACGACTTAGTTCTTGTTAACGAGCCTAATCTTCCACCTTTACTATGGAAATTAGCTCGTATAGAACAGATCCATCCGGGATCAGATAACATAGTCAGGGTTGTGACTTTCCGAACTGCAAACGGTAAAACTATGCGCAGACCAGTAGTTAAGGTCTGACCGCTACCGATTAATTAACTATTATCTTATATTATATCTCGAACAATATTGTGTATTGATCAGTATTGTTCAATTAAAATAGTTTAGACACTTAGGTAATTATGCTTATTAAGTTTAAATTTTATATTTCTCTAGTACTGCTAGTTGTACTCTGTCAGTCCTTTAACTTGCGAAATCCTGGTCGATTTCGAGTGGGAGCAAATGGATAAACATTAAGCCTATCCTTCTAAATATCCTATCCAATTTGTTTCCCTCCCTAATTTAAAATTGGCGCCATCCCGCTGGCGCCACGCTAGCGCCTCACTGCGGTGAGAGTGTGAAATAAGACTTGAAAAAAAAAATGGCGATGAGCAGATAATTGCTCCCGCGCTGTGTCCGTTTAAAAAAGGGTTAAGAAATACCCAAAAGGCTTCGCTAGAAATTGATAACTGATTGGTTCTCGTAACCCTCCTTGTGAAGTGAAATCAAGCAAAAACGTGAACTTGTAGTGCATATTGAATATCCGCAACGCCGGCCGACTTCGATGTCCCGAGTGTGTGCTGAGATACCTTCAATTCCTGCCTATCCAGGTGAGTGTTTATACTTTTTCTCAACGCAAGGAACCAGGGTTGCGAATGCCAACATCGCAGATTGTAATTTTTTCTGCGGTCGAAACCCTATCAACCTATAAATATGTACATAGCCTTTGCCCAGTTTTTGTTTTGCGTTGTATTTTTGGGCAACAAATGAACACCGGGGTTGGTACATCCTGGTACAGCACACAGAGACATATTTCGAGAAAATTAAAATTTACTTAATGATAGGTTACAAAACGTATGGATTTGACAGCTTTCAGTAGCCATAGCGACGATGCGCCACCTACCGTGAAAAAATGGCAGTTCACATCCCCATTGTGATACCGTCTCCTTTAGAATTTACCTCTGATTTGTCGGTGTTGCCGTGTGATTTCACGTGAGCTGCCACCAACATCGACCAATCAGAGTCATAATTACAATTTGTGTGAGTCGTAATTACGTGCAAGTGTGTAAAAAGGCCTTAAAAAATCTTGGGTTGTCATGCGAGAAACCCGTGACGTTTCTAACATGGCAGCAGTGAAATCACTTATAAAGCGTTGGTGCGAAGAAACTTGGAAACAAGTGCTATCATCTGGAATCCTTATGCACATCACCACGTTCACAAGGGACTTGTGGACGATAAACCCAACACTACTCTGGGACTGCCGGTCATCCTCCCGGAAATAGAGCAGGTTACCGGATTTGAGGATTATCGAGTACTCCTCCTCTCTTCGAACTTCAGATAACCCTTTATCGGCTATCTTCTCGTCGATCCGGAGTGTTCGCGTGTTATACGTTGCCAGGTCCAGTCGTCGGTGTTTATTGGGATAGCCGGGTCCACTCCGGGGATTCTTCGCACCCCTTGCCACGCCATCGCCTCGACCGCTACCGTAGTCGAGGGTAGACGGGCTGCTTTTTCTTGTGCTTTTCATTTTAGTTTGAGGGGGGTTGCCTTAATCGCCACGCTTGGCAGGCGGGTTGGCGATCGCAGTTTGTTGTTAAAGTACACATAGAACGCTGCTGTCCATTCTCTGTGGGACTCACCAGAGTGTGAGTAGTAGTCGCCTTTTACGACGGCCACGGGAAGATATGGGATGGTGAGATTCTTTACGTCCGACACCATACGGGACCCCCCCTAACTCTCTTTGTAATAGGGATGGTTGGGTACTATAAGTTGGAAGTAACGCGCAATCTTGCTCTGGTGAAATAGGTCTTTATGGTTTTTCGTGGGATGATAAAAAATCCACAAATCTTAGAATCGTTGGGATTCCTCGTTCCAAACGTAGGCTACGGTTACTGTTACGGGGTATTGTTTGAGACTCCAGTATCCCGTACAAACATATTAAAGTTTCCTCCCGTGTGTCGGGCAAATACGATTATTACCAGCGTCTCTCAGCGGCTGGAATTTTTTTCCTGCTCTTTGGCGGAATTCCAGAAAGTGACAGTTAGTGTATTGTCCTCTATGTAACTTGTGCCGGTACCTGGAGCTGGTACTTGGGACTGGACATTCATGGACGCGAGTTTGGGATTGGTTTTCGAGGGGCGCCTCTGGGTGTCGTCATGTATGTCGTCACATTGTATGAATACTTTTATTATCTTGGGTTCTACCTGTAAAGATAATTGTATGTTTTACACATACAATTATTGAATAAATAAATACATTTATTATACGAGTCACAGAAAATAAGTCATTGGACAAAACAGCTATTAAAACAAATGTTGACTAGTTTTTTACGTAATGCTCATATGATTGGTGAACTAATACTGTATACACTAGCTGCCCGGCCCGGCTTTGCATGGATGTACTATATAATGAAGAAAATCAAACTTATTTTTACATTTTACTTCTTCCATACAAACCTAATTACTCAATACATTTATAGCTTCCACATGTGAACTTAGATGGATGTTTACAAATTAAGATCATTGTGAAACCTGTCGGGCACTACAAAAGTTACAGTGAGGAAAAGGAGTTTTATTTAACTAAGTATTTATTGATTTAGTACATTGCAATTAGTTTAATTAAAAAATTGTCATTTAAATATTCATTAACATTATAATAGCATTTAGTCATATATTTATTTTCCTTGTACTGGCAAGACAAAAACAACAAAACAAAATAAGTGCAGCCGTTCTGAAGTGATGCGCTTACATTATCAAACTACAAAAGTTTCTGAGTGTGTTTGTATGTTTGTTACTCTTTCAAAGAAAAACTACTGAACGGATCTGGATGAAATTTGGCACAGATATAGATTATAGTCTGGAATAGCACAAAGAATACTTTTTATCCCGGGAATGTGTTCCCTCGGGATAATTTTCGACACTCACGCTGGCAGAAGCTAGCATAAACATAAGTAGTTTGTGAGTATGTTTGATACTCTTTCATGCAAAATTACTGAACAGATTTTGATGAAACTTCACATTAAATCGACGGAATACCACAAGCTATAATTAATAAATATAATAGAGGAAGTAATAATTCTACGAGGCTGGAGCCGCAGGCGGCAACTAGTCCTCAAATACCAGATCCAAAATTTGGAATTCCTTGCAGCTTATATTTGCAGCCGAGAGGGCTGCAGTACAGCTCTTGTAGATCAATAGGCGCCTAACAGGACTCCCATCTTTATGATACACATCTGGAAAATAACACAGTTTTATTATACAAGAATATTTGAAAAAAGAGTTAAAAGGACCCCCTGTGTGTATAGTGTGTCAGAGAAGCATGGACAGAAGCATGCAGAACCAAAGGCTAAGAGACAAATGGAAAGCTACAAAAATCAGAAACATAACCAAGGTGGCAGATTCGAGAGTAACAACAAGAACACTGAAATATAAATGGACGGGACATATTATGTGGAGAACAAAAACAGACCAATGGACAAAAACGTCACAGAATTGTACCCAAGAAAAAGACAAAGAGGAAGACATATAAAGAGATGGAAAGACGATTTGCCAAAGGAGTGGAGAGAAACAGCAAAGGACCGAAACAAGTGGAGGGAATTAATGGAGGCCTATTTCAAAAGACAATCTGACCTGGTAGCTGATAGTTACGATAAGATTGAATATAGATAAGCTGGTAATGCATAGTTATTATAAGCTAGATGTAACATTCAATTTATAAAAAAGTATTGCTAACAGATCACAGGGAATAAAGCCATTTTTATTTTATTTATTTTTATTTAGGGACCCGTTAACATGGGACTCAACTGTTGCGCAATTTCAGTGTCCACAGATGCACCTTTGCCTAACCCTTAGGGGACACAGGCGTGATGTTATGTTCGTTAAATTACTTAATACATATTGCAAGATGATAGAAACTGGACGACATGTCTTTCCATGGAAGATGGGTAGACCATACGTCATCGCGCCGTCACATCATTGGGTAGTAACGTCCCTCACCACCCGCACGGACCATGGGTGTGTCACGTACGAATTTGTCAAGCTATAGCTCGTCGTACTGAGCTGGCGGTGTTGGCGCTGCCGCTGCGGTTGCGGAGAACCTCAGTGGAATTATAATAACCTGAGGCTCTGGACAGGGTTTCATTATGTCAGTGGCGATGGCGATGATCGAAATGTTACAATATAAGGGATTGATCAGGTCACATTCGATAACTCTTGCCGTCTTTCCTATACTTTTCCAATGGTTATCGCAACGCTTTTGTTGATATAATACAACTTGTGTGGAGCATCTGGTAGGTACTTATATTTTCGAATCGTTTGGGGACGGAATTTTCATCGATAAAACCCGTGGAGTTCGAGTGCTGTTTCAAGATCTGTCTAAACGCATGGTTGACGTTTCGCGTGGTCCAAGGGCTGGCGATTGCACAGATGTATGCTCAACAGTGGACTGTGGTAGGCTGATGAAAAAAGGAGTGAGCAAGTAGGTACCTGGGGCCTTACTCTGACGTATCAAAACATTCATGGTTTCACTATAAGAGAGATACGGAGGTATAGAGATCGAAGAGCGCTATCCCTTTTTTACAGCAGAATCATGACGGCGTTGACAAGTAATTATAGGTCGTATACGGTTAAACTTACTTTTTTGATATATTTGTATAAAGCTGCCATCTTCCGCTGGTGTCGTATTGTTGGTGGCCACATTTTCTGTAATTATAACAGAACAATAGTATATTATGCAACTAGTGAATAAAGGACGGATTTAAAGCGAGGGCCATTAATGAATCACGAGCATAGCGAGTGATTCAAGAGTTAGAATCTTGAGTGACGCGAGTGATTCATGGTCCTCGATATAAATCCGTTTTATTCAAGAGTTGCATACTATATTTTATACCATGACTACGAGAAAAAGAAAGATTTAAGCAAAAAGCACAAGGGATAATAAATAAATAAATGGTTAATTACCTTAAAATTTTAAAAAAATGAGAAACCTCAGGGCCTTTAAGCTGAGCTAGTGTGCCACCTCCGTTACGTTACATAATTATAATGAATTAAGCACCAATGCAATTAATAGTAGAATTACAATCTAAATAAGTATTCACTAAATATCCTAGACCAAAATCAACATCATTATTAAAATCCTAAATATAAACAAACTCAAAATTAAATCGACAAAGTAGTTTGAAAATCGAATATTCTTTGCACAAGAAGTTTGCATCGAGTATTTTATGTGCAAGGAGGTTGTATAGCATTGAGTTGTAGGTAAAATATGTATTGGTGTGTTCTAAATTCAAACACCAAAACAGTGATTAAAAGTGCTTTTTATTCACTGTTTTCAGTGAATAAAATAAGCTTTTTAGAGGGGGAATGGTATAAAATAATATTATCATTATTACGGAATCAATTATTGTGCATACTACGAGTAGCTTTATCCGCTGCTTTACTCTCGTGGCCCGCCCCATAACACCAGTTATATTTTTAGATATAAAAAATAACCTGTAAAATTGAATGACCTAGTTTCTCGTATAATAGTCACATCGGATCTTTGTGTCTCTGAAGTTGGCAGTGCGAAACATTGCGCAAAAAACAGTTTGTCATCGAGTATACTGCATACAAAAAGCAAGATAGGACGATGCATCCAACGTAAGCGAGTGAAAGAGACTGCTATACAATGCTATCTTCAGCTTCAACATTGACAATAAAAAACTTTTTACAAAAAAATACTACCGACTTCCAAATAAAAATTGGAGGTCGGCGTCTTTCTTAACCAATTTATTGCGTTATGGACGCCGACTTCTAAAAATAAAGTTGTTTTACACTTTGTAGATTTTTTACTTGGAAGTCGATAGTATTGTTTTGAATATACATACAAAAATACATAATGTCGAACATAGAACCTCCTCCTTTTTGGGAAGTTGGTTAAAAATAGCTATTGCGCAGGCTCTTACAGCCAATTCAGAGACACAAAGATCCGTTGTGAGTATTATACGCTTGTCACATTTCGAATCCGCTGGCAATCGGTCACAAATTATCCAGCCGTCAGCTTTAAACCGTTCGTCTCGTAAGACGATCATCGAAAAGTTACAAATCGTTTGTAACATTAAATTTTGCTTCAATTTATTTCGGTTGACTACTCTAGCAGAATTCAAGCCAGTTCGAAATTTAAATAAAACCTTTGATAAGTTACCTCCTTGGTTGCCATGTTTTGGAGTTAAAGATCGTTCCATTTTTAAATTACACGACCAATATGAGTTTACTATGTAATTTATTTGGTCGCTAAACCACGACTGATATGGATATTCATACAACTTTTGCCGGCCGCTGCTCGCATATATTTGGCCACTACAGCAATTTCGATTTATCTCGAAGAAGGTTGTCAAAATAAGGCTCAAATTTCCAAGCATGTTTGAGCAAATTAACTTTTTTAAGAAAACAATTAAATATAAAACTTTATTTACTATCATTGAAGGCTATCTCCACCAAGTCGATGTCCTTGCAGACTCCGGCTGCTGTACACCTCTGAAACTTGTAAGCTGTCGCGAGACGAGGTCTAGGATCCCCGTTGTTGTGATACTCGCCTGCAAAATGAAACAGTTTCATTACTATACAGGGATCGGAATAACCTACACACGCACACATGATAAATCCTAAAAAAACATATCTATACAGCTTCGATATACAATTTTTTAAATTTTACAAACAAATTGAAAAAAGTTTCCTTAGATGGTTTGGTCATGTTAGGAGGATTATTTATTTATTTGTTTATCCTCACACTGGAACCCCTTACAACAATTACACCAATGGAGCACAAACTTACAAATACTGACTAGAAGTCCTGGTTTCCTCACGATATTTTCCTTCACCGTTGTCAGTGATGTCCAAGATAAACTTAGAAAGTAAGTATGAATTAAAAAAGTCACATTGTTACTTGCCCGGATTTGAACCCACGACCTCAAGCACGTGAGGTGATGTCTTAGCTACTGGACCACGACGAATTACCACCACCAAAGCCACTATGAATGAAAGGCGACTAACAACTAAAACAACTATTAGACAGACGTGAGTGGAAACGCTGGGAGGGGATGCCCTAGTTTCTAGGGCCTAGAAGGACATACATACTCGTACTACGCATAGATCTTATTGGTGATGTGCTTCAGAAAGGTCAAGTGTGCAGAAGTCATAACTGACTGCGTGTATGAATGAACGTAAATAAAGCAAAAGGATATATGCACATGTAATGCCAGCTGTACATTTACGTGCGAGAGCCTGAGGAAACGATGTACATTGAGTATTTAAACAAATAAAAAACTTTTTCACAAAAAAAAACTGACTTAATATTCCTTGGGAACAAAACAGCTTTGACATATTTTTTTTTGACGTGACAACGTCTTATAATTCGATGGAGCCGGCTGCACGCACGAAAAAACATGACTCATGCGGCGTTACCTCGCTCTGAGGCGTTCCATTTAAGGCTTGAAGTGCAAGCGAGAGCGCGGAACGAGCGAAAAAGAGGCACAATCGGCCTCCGCGTTCGGCAGCGTTCGACATCTGTCTCTCTGCTACTTGAGTGAGCGATGCGTCCGCGTGGACAGCTGCTATACAATAATACATTTACATGTTTTCGTCAAGTATGAAGTGCAGTGAAAAGTGAATGTGGTGTCAATTGTTTATAGCACCGATAATTGCGGCGATAAAATGCAACCATTCCATCAGTATTTTCTTATGACGTTGTCACGTTCAACTATCGTCAGTAAACCGACTTTACAGACAACCGATTTTTTTCAAAAGTTAATCTTTCAGCCGGCTCCACATGCTTAGCGAACAATGGCAAACAGCAAACACAAAACAACAAACACGAACATGTGGATAAGTGTTTGTTTGTGTTTGCCTGTTTTTGTTTGTGATCGCCAATGTTCGGCATCAGTGTCGGTTTTTGTGCACAAATCAAAGGATGTTTGACAAACGTGTTTGCAATGTGTCCAAGCGCTTGTTCAGGTCAGCAGCCAAAAACTCTATCCAACCGACCAAATTGGCCAATCACACAAAACGGAAATCCACATCGCATCATTCATCTCGCATGTGATTGGTCGGTTGAATAGAGTTTGAACTCTTTGCGCACTTACGCAATACGGCTACGGAGTTAATAGTGGTGGTAAAATTTTCGTGACATTTTGTGTATCTTAAGCTAAATTGTAAGGAAAAATGTCTGATTGCTCTGAGGAGGTTAATCCGAAAGTATATCTGCCATGTTTGCCAATCCGGAATATGCTAGCACGTTCGCCAAGCCTGTGGATGCCGTGTTTGTGTTGGGTGATTGTGGTCAGTGTTTGGCACGTGTTTGGTATTTGTGGCAAACACCAAGCATGTGGAGGCGGCTTTAGCGGAAGAGTTTGATTGTTTTTTTTTCTTTGTTTGTTTGAACGCGCGAATCTCTGGAATTATCAGTCGGATTTGAAAAAATATTTTTGTATAATTATTTTTGATATAATTATTATGATAGTCACATCATGAGGAAGGCTAGAAACTATATAGCATTACGCTTAAATTCTTGGTTAGCCTTAAATATTGATATTTGTAAGTCGACAGAAAAAGCGCTATCGAACTGCTTTATTCGCGGCGCTGGGGTAGTGGCTATGAGTAATTATACGTAAGTACCATGTACTACAAAGATATTGGTTTTTAGCAGATTCAAAAAAAAGTCCATGACACTATATAATATACGCTACATCTACACTATATAATCTTTATAAAAGTCCACGACACTATATTTATATCTCTTATAAATAAGACACATTAAGGCATTTTATTTTTTACGTCAAATAATTTATCTCCAAAAAATTTTTCTTCGTAATAGACTTTGAAACCATCCAACCGATGTGCCTCAAACCGGTCACATTAGAAAGACAATAATGCGAAGAAGGTTTTAGACCAAAAAACAATTCGGTAAGTAAGGTAAGTGGGTAGGTAGGGCAGGGTAAGAAGGTAGGTAGGTAGGTGGGTAGGCCCTGGGCGTCGGGAATCGCAAGCCGATTCCCGGTCGCCGTAGGCGCGGGCTTGCGGACGGCGAGTAATGGGTAGCTCGCCGTCTGATAAGGACCAGGCCCGAGTCGACGGCGCGTAGTGTTCCACGCGCGCCTCAAAGAGATGTCAGCACAACTGACGGGGTCCGCTATGGCCGATGCCTGTCTGGGTCGCGGATAAATTTGAAAAAGAGTTACCGCGGCCCTGGCACAAGCAACTGAAGGAACACGGGTGGGTTTTAGTCAGTAAAAGTCTGACACGTCCTTCCGCTTCACCCAGAGCGGAAGAAGTCATTGGATGATTTCCCAGCCAAAAAAAAAAAAAAAAATATAAGGTAGGGCAAGTAAGAAGGTAGTTAGGTGGGTAGGCAGGTAGGGTAGGGTAGGATAGGTAGGAAGGTAGCCAGTTGACGGGAGCGAAGCCGCGATGGACAGCTAGTTTTAAAATTTAAAATTACTATGAAAACTTCTTGTAGCATCGTTGTTGTAGAATTGCGGCTGTCTAGGCAGGTTTTAAGTAATAATAATAATATCAGCCAGTATCAGTCCCTCTGCAGGTCTGCAGGGGACTTCTTCTCACACGGAGCAGTCTCAGCAGTTGCACTTACAAACACAAACCAGGAAGCATCTACACTAGACCTAATAAAAGATCAAGTAAACTTACTTCTTTGATACATTTGTAAGTAGCTGCCATCTTGAGCTGGTTTTCCAGTGGTGCCCACGTTTCCTGTAAACACGAAATTATAGGTAACTGTTTGAATATTGACACATTTCACAACATAAATATATAACACACACACACACACACACATATTATACTAGCTGTCTCACGCGGCTTCGCTCCCGTCAACTGGCTACTTACCTACCCTACATACATGAATGTTGCGTAACTTTAACCACTTACACAGCCCGCGCAACGAAAGCTCTCAAAAAGGATTAATTTTTGCCCGTTTTTGCGACTTTTTTCATTTATGCTCCGCTCCTATTGGCCGTAGCGTGATGCTATATAGCCTATAACCTTCTTCGATAAATGGACTATCCAACATAAAAATATTTTTTCAATTCCAACCAGTAGTTCCTGAGATTAGCGCGTTCAAAGAAATAAACAAACAATCAAACAAACTCTTCAGCTTTATAATATTAGTATAGATTGTTACAGAGGAAATTATTGCAACGCGTATCATGTCAATTGTGTCTATGTAAAATTAGTAGATAATAATTTATTTCCAATGTAATATCGAAATTAGATGCATCAATTGCCGATGCATCGAAAATGGTGCATTATACGTGCGTGACATTGAATGTCGTGTACATGATTGCTGTCTGTCTATTTGCTCCGGGTAATCTCCGAAACGGCTGGATCTATTTTGACGGGACTTTCACTGGTATTAGCTGTTGTAGGAGTAGGAGTAACTTAGACTACTTTGATTTTAGAAAAAGAATTAGGGGTCCCGCTCGTAATCTTTTTTTTTTTAGCTTACGTTGTTTGACGCGGGTGCAGTCTCGGGCAAAAGCTAGTAAAAATAAAACCCACTAACCGAAACTTACCAGCAAACTGATAATCTTCTTCATTACTACTCGGCCCCGCGGAAGCGAAAGTAAATAATAAAAGCAAACAAAAATAAATCTTTAGAGCAGCCATCTTGCAAATAAGCACACGGTACAAGAAATACCACCACTATTTAGCACACATGCGGTGCGTTTGATGACAGTATATTTAACTGGCTTGTTTGTATAATGTTGATAGCACAGTTCAAATGTTATCATTTCAAAAACTAAAAATATTTACAACTGTATTTAAAAAATCTAGTGGATTCGAGCGCACTGACTTCACAAATGAGCAAAGCTTATTCATACGATGAGAGAGCTTAGCAAGTGGAGCAAGGCCACTTTCTAACCGAGCGAGCGAAGCGAGCTTCTCACTAGTAAGGTGTCATCAGTGGTAAGGTTTTGGATCCCCTCCTCCTACCTAAAAACATGTGTATTTTTTTTATTACTAAGTATATAAAATAAAAACAGATTTTTCTTTAATAAATAAAAGTATAATTTAGTTCATTTCGGGATAATAAGCACCGTGATATAAATGTCCACACTTTTCGGTTTAGCCCGCATTTAATTAAATAATAAATGCACACTACATCCCTCACCTCCCCCTTGTGGTATTCGGTGATTTTTCTGCATTCCCTTTTCGAGCCTCACGTTTATAATGGATTATCCTAAACATGAGTTCAGCGTGCCTTCTTTAGAGAAGGGCGAGCGAAGCGAGCACCTTCTACTTAATCAGCTCACTCGTTTTGCGTAGAGATGGTGGGGCTCATTTGGGTCGCACGTTCGAGTCTCCCGTGGTCATAAAGGTCAGCTCACATCTAGACACGAAACGACACGACGCTGCACTCGCGAGTCAATATGGAACTTTGTTAACTACACAAAAAGGTGCACATTTCAGTGAGAGAGAAAACGCGGCGCTCGTCGCGGTCAAATCGCAACTATTCTAAAGTAACACCCACTCTCCAGGACCAAGAACTTATCGAACGAACCCTTTTTCATTAATCGGAGTTCACACAGGATACATATTTTCAGCCTTTTGTGGGTAAAAAAGGAGCTCATGGCTAAGTAATAAATAAAACTGGCACATGTCGATTTTGCTGAGGTCACCGCTCATTATTTAAATACGAGACCTATTCGTGTCTCATATTTAATGTCGGAAAGCACGTTAAGCCGTCCGACAGTTTTAAGGTTGCCCTAGTCGATCATTCTTCCATACAAACGTAGTCTGGCGATTACTCCACTGTTTGACGATGAACATGCAAATATCAATTTGTCTCATCTTTATCTAGCCCTGTAGGGAAACAAAAAAGTAAAAAATATATTTGGAAGTTATGAGCGTCGAAAGTTCCATATTTCAACCCTATATATATATAGCGTTAAAACGCATCTTTGGGCCCGAATAAATACCATAAGAAGAAAAATGCAAATCAGTCACCATACAGGGGTTTTTTTTTTTTTTTTTTGTCGACGGTGTGGTGTTCTGCTGTGCAGACCTACACGTTTTTAAGTCTATTTACATTTTAATAAATACTTTACAAAACATACCTTTATATCTTTTGATTTTGTATCAACTCATGTCTCATTTTTATGTATTCGTTGTTACTGTTAACACCTGAAAAGCATACTTTTAGTTATCTCTGATTGTTTTAATATTCCATAACTTATTTATATCGCTAATTTCTAAAATCTTGTAATTTTTTATACTCTGACATGTTTATCTTAATTGACATCTGTCTCTCCAATTTATTTTTCTTAAGCCATAGACATAATATACCATGGACTAGACCTTTCTTAAGCTAGTTGTACATTATAATAAGGGCAGCGTAGACTGCCACCTCTGTAAACCGTTTTTATTCGTTCTGGTCATATAATTGATATTTTGAATTTGAAATTCGGAACAGATGACACAGAACGAAAGAAAAACGGGCGTCGGATTTGAGTTTGGTTTTGACTGCGAAATTGGAAACATATTTAAGCCTTAAATTACAAAGTTTATACTTATCCACTATGTACTTTTAAAATGTATTGAATTCAGTTCGTGAATGAGTGTTATACATCTCTGGAGACTTCTATTAAATAACAATCTATACTCTGAAGTGAACTTTTACTGTTTTTACAATGGGACGTGCCAGACTGGCTTTTGGAACTGGCATGAGCTGCTGCAGACAGGTCCTTAACGGCGCGTCGTTTTGCGCGAGCGCCCTCATCTCTCCTGGTTACCTGCCTTACTACCTATCAACCCGACGTGGTGCAAGAGCCGCAGCTACAGCGCGCCCGGCAGCAATACACGCAGGTTGCGCACGCTGAAGAGGAGCGTCCACATCGCATTCCATCAGCCGTCCCACCGCATCCTGTCAACCTTTTTCTTATTTTACCTTTTCTTACTTTTTCTTTTTATTTTAATAACGTAGCTTACGTTTAGCTCATCTGAGCTAAACGTAACGTTACAACGGGGAAAATCATTTTATGACAAATCCCGCTCTTGGGTGGAGCGGGAGATAGTGTCAGACTTGTACTGACTAAAAACCCCGCGCCGTTCCTTCTAGCCTTCATACCGGGGCTCTAGCTTCCTTTCGGATAACCCCGAACCCCGGTAGGCTTCGACCCAGCTGGGCCCCTCTCTTTGCTGACAACTCCTTGAGGCGCGCGGGAACAGTGCGCGCCGTCGACGCCTTGGCTCGGTCCGGGTAGTTACCGGACGATCGGACAGCGAGCTACCCATGGCTCGCTGTCCACGAGCCCGCGTCTACGGTGGCTGGATATCGGGATTGGGATCCCGGCGGCGGCGGCGAGGGCGCCGTTGCCTGATGCGGTCGGCCTCCTCCTTTGCTAGCATTACTGCTTCGCAGAAGGAGGCGACCGCCTGCCACTCCTCCTCGCTCCGGACCATGGCCTGAACCAAGGCCCGGCGCGAGAGGTCTCCGCCGCCGATCGCCCCCACGAGGGCACGGCGGTGCTCCGCCCAAGCAGGGCACACCTCGACTGTGTGCTCCACCGTGTCCTCCGGGCGTTCCGCACAGTGGCGGCACCCGGGCGTCTCTTCCGCTTGGATCCGATGCACGAACCTCCCGAACTTGCCATGTCCGGTGAGGACCTGCGTCATGCGGAAGGTAAGGACGCCGTGAGGTCTTTCCAGCCACGCCTCAAAGAGGGGACTTACCGCCATTATGGTGGCGTGCCCAACCATACAGGGGTAGATTAGTAGCTCAGCAATGCAAATAATTTTATTTTGAACAAATACATTTAGTCGTTTTTTCATGCTATCCATACTCACAAAGGTCTGTTTATAAAATTTCGCGCGCAGGTTTTTGTCCTAAATCATCATCCATTTCGCTACAAATTTTGCAAAAGTGCTAATTCGTACGGGAACTAGGTTGTTGCTACTCATCATAGCTTCTATCTCTTTCGCACGAGTTGTCGGATGAGATAGCATGCATTTTAACCCCGCGCACAAAATACTTCATGCCGTCGACTAGGGCACCCTTAATAGCCTAAAGTAAGTTCACTTTAACAGAATTGTCACGTTGAGATTTTAACAGAATAACATAACAATTCCCCGTTGGTGAAAAATTTCGCTTACAAAAACTGTGCGAGTATAAATAAGGCCTCAGCCTGCCAGTCCGTTGATAACACTATCATACCTACTCGCACCTAACATAAACATAGGGAATCCCTCACGGACTGATAAGCTCTTTTGTTTATATAATTTGCAATACATCAATTTATTATTGGGTAGGTTCGTCACGAAAAAAAGCAATCTGATCAAGCGCGAGTTGCGCGAGTTACCTACAGGTTCCGTTAGTATTTGGTATTGCATACTTAACAACATTGCATAAGTTAATTCCCTCTAGCCCGTTCCATCATCGAACTACAAGACGTACGGCGATGCCCAATCTGTACATGGTGGATCCAAGCCATACGCAGTAAACGTTTTGCGAATTCTTTCATAGCGGCCGTACAGCTAAGGAGTGGAATTTCTTGCCCGAGTTTTTGTTTCCTGATAGCAACAACCGTCTATAAGGCGTATATATTCCCCAATATTAACACAGTACTGGCCGTGCGCCCGCTCGGAGCAGAATAACAATATTGAACCGCCTTTAGGACAATTTTGTGTGCAAAATATTTTTTGATTTACATAATAATATTTCAGTTATGAAGAAATTCTTGGCATCAATTTTTCTGTGTAAAAATATTTTTAAAACATCCAAGTCTCAAATCAGCGAAAGAAAGTTATGTTTTTAATTTAAAAAAAATTAAAGCAAAGCTATTAGTTACACGAACAATCAATGTTTCACATAAAATATACATGAATGTTTTTTTTTTTCAAACATTTTAACGTAGCCGTTACTAAGGAGTATGCTTTAAAAATAACCGTTTTACGGCCACGGCAAAGCGGTGGAAGGCCATTTAGTCAGGAGTGAATATATTCCATCTAGGCAAGTATGCTCACTATGCCCCACCATCACAAATCGACCACATCATCGCTTACTATCAGGTGAGATAGTGGTCATATGCGAGACAGTCAAGAGTTCAAAAAAAAGTGTTGTTCTGTGTCTATTTGTGTTTTTATTGTTCTGGGGATAGTTTTAAAGCATTTAAGATTTTGACCAACTTCTAAGAAAGGAGGTTATCAATTCGATACGTATGTATGTAACATTGTTGGAATTGCACGATGTTCACATAATTATGTTACTCTATGTGGGCTTATAAACACGTTCGGCAAATTTCATAAAGTGTATGAATATTTGTATGTAACTTCTTGTAAAACCAAAACATAAAATAATGTGGATGGATGGAGAGGGAGAGGAAGGCCAAAGAAAAGATGGATGGACTGTGTGGGGAGTGATATGAAAGAAAAGAGAATCAGTGATATCGTGACGGGACAGGACAGCATGGAAGAAGACAACGTGTTGCGACCCCAAGTAACATGGGATAAGGGCAGGAAGATGATGATGTATGTTTGTATATATGTACGTTTGTCCACGCATTTCTCCTTTAGGTAGGTACCTTACTTTAGAAGGTACCTTACAATAAAAACTTTTTCACAAAAATAAACCCACTGCCAAAGCAAACACTAAATGGTGCAAAAATAAATTTCGTTTCGGAAGTCGGTGTCACAATACTGCAAGAAATAATAGGTACCAAAGACAAAGCACAACACTATGCTTTGGTTCTAGGTTTATTTTTTGTGAAAAAGTTTTTATATCATACCTGAGTACTTATCTATAAAATTAATATAAATCTCACTAGATGGCGCGACATGCACCGAATTGTTATTGAATTGTGTGTAAAATTAACATTTTCTGGAATGGAACATAAAAATTGTATGTGCTTGTTTAATCAACTCTCCCAAGCACAAAATTATGGAATATTGGTCTCTTAATTCACATTTCACAGATTATTTGAACGGATCGTTTAAAATTGATTTAAATAGATGACACGGTTTTAAATGTCTGAGGCATTCCACTCGATTGTTTAAATTTGTATTTTGTGTAATGACACTGTAAAAACGTGCAAAAAATACTATAAAACAAATATTCACTGTACGTTTGTCACAGTAATAAGTTTTATTTATGAACACCGAAAATCTATATTAGTTGCTGTTATTTTTGTTGCTATTGCTGCTGTTGTTACTATTGTTGTTGTTGCTGTTGTTGTTCCCGTTATTATTGCTGTTGTTGTTTTTACTGTTGCTGTTGTTGCTGATTCAATATTATTTACCCTAGTCATCTTTGAATTGTAACTCTGAATACTGAATATCCCTGCAGGACCCGGCCGCTGTACACTTCTTATGTATTGTCACGGATGAGACCGGACTCCAATCTCTATGATATACATCTGCAAATTAAAAGAGTTTCATCACCTATGTGCTAAGACAAGTGTCACTGTTAAAGTTGAGCTTACATTAGAGGCAACTGAAGCGCAAAACACATTATCCTTTAATAACAAACATGGATTAAAGTTGTGCCAAAACCTACGAGTACAAACCTCGAAGTATGAAATAATATGACTAAAAAATTAAAAGTAGTTGGTAAGCTTTCATGAAAAAATATTATCTCAGTTATAACGTGGCGAAAGGCGAGTTGCCTAAACAATCTGGTCGGTGCTAGCACTTTGCCGGCCATTCCTCATAAATAACGAGATGTGAGCACATCAAGAATAGAACGTTATAGAATAGAATATACTTTATCTTACACCAAAAAAGATACACATCTCTTTTAAATCTTAATTATTTGCGTACAGTCTTAGCGTTGACAGCGATATCTACCAGACAACCTCTCTAGCTCAACTGACTTAACGATGGGGTTCCCTAATTTAGCCTAGCTAGTTTATTGAACACAGTTTCGTGATAAGCGAGTGAAGCCAGTCCACAGACGATACGATATTTATGAACTTACAAAAGCGATGAGCGAGCGAAACAAGAACACCAACTACTTTCTGATAAGGGCTCGCTTCGCTCGCAATGTCGTCTATTAATAGGCTCACTTCGCTCGCATGTGACTCTGTAGCCCATAATTACCCCGAGTTTCAGAGCTCAAAATTATTGCAGAATTAATGTGAAAAATTGTCAAGCACGCGTTATCTGCTGTGATTGGTTGAATGAATTTTCAACAGCCAATAAAAACAGATAACGCGTGCTTGACAATTTGCTACATTAATTCTACGATAATTTTGAGCTGAGAAACTCGGGGTTAGTGCAACCACTCGGAAGTACCAGATGGTTAGGTAAACTTACTTTTGTTATAAATATATAAATAGCTTCCATCTCTAGCTGGTGGGCTCTTGATGGTGACCACATTTCCTGCAATCACGAAAAGGAAAGCGATTTTATGACATTATTATCATTGTTGTAGAGAACATTATCACTATGGCACAAGTTTGGAACGAAAATTATCGCAGAATTAATAAGACAAAATTTCAAACGGGCGTTAAGTCATAAGTCATTTATTTCGTAACAAAATACATTGTGTCGAAATTTGTGGTAAGTAAAAACATTAAAATATATTAGAATTAAATTTGAAAAAAATAAAAAACCTTCAAATAACAATGACTTTCAATAACAATAATAATTTATGAATAATATAGAATGTCAAGGATAGAAATTCAATAATAATTACACATAGACCACTAATATGTCAATCATACAAAAACAAATTCGAAAATAATGATTAGCTGCTGTGATTTGATTAAATCTTCAACAGCCAATCGCGTCATTTGAAGCCTGCTAATTTGTTAATTCTTTCAAGATGGCAGATACAGAATGATGCCTTATTGCGGTAAGCGTTAAATTTATTTTAGTAAATTTTGGTAAGAGTAGGTCTAGTTATATTATTAGGGTTCCGTTTGAGAGCTTCGTAACATCGATTGTCGTAACATGAAAAACAGTGCATGACATCGAATATAGAGAAATTGTAGGATTGATATAGGGTACCTATTGAAAAGCTACGCTACATTGAAGGATTGCTATAGGGTACCCATTGAAAAGGTACGCTACATTGAAGAATTGATATAGGGTACCTATTGAAAAGCTACGCTACATTGAAGGACTGATATAGGGTACCTATTGAAAAGCTACGCTACATTGAAGGATTGATATAGGGTACCTATTGAAAAGCTACGATAAATTGAAGGATTTATATAGGGTACCTATTGAAAAGCTACGCTACATTGAAGGATTGATATAGGGTTCCTATTGAAAAGCTACGCTACATTGAAGGATTGATATAGGGTACCTATTGAAAAGCTACGCTACATTTTTTGGTTGTTACTATCCATGGTTGTTACAGTAGTTACACCCACATTTCGTCAGTTAAGTTTCAGTCCCATGTAAAAGGGGGTGAGGCTAATACCATTAACTGGACGCAAATCCAGACTGCAGGCTGCTTCTGAGAAATCCTAGTTGGAAAATCCCAATAAAACTTTGCCCGACTCGGGAATCGAACCCAGGACCTCATACTACATGTGACCACAAGACCAACCAGGAAGATCGAATAAAAAAGTAAAGCGATTAATTCAAAATCATAATATATAAACTTACCATTCAAATCCACCTCTTCATTAACATTTTGCTGGGCGGAACAAAATGCAAAGACTAAAAACAAAATAAAAAAATATATCTTTATAGCGACCATCCTGTATACGTGCACTACAAGAAATACAATTAGGTACTATGACAAATGCGATATGATTGATGAAAGTTTACATTAAGGCGTCTTGTTATTCTCTTGATGATAGCTGAGTTCAAAAGTTATCACCCGCCTAACTGTCGCGATCGACTTCAGCGTTCCATAATTTGAAAAAAAGAAAGAAAAAGAATAAATATTATTTTTACCCGCACAGGAGACTCGAGATAAGCAAAAACACAAAAAAAATAACAATAATTTATAATAAAACCCCGTGCGAGACCAAAAAGGCACAATTAGGTACATAATAGTTTTTGAATCTGTCCAATCTTCCCGTTGGACATAATTTTACCCATGTGTTTATCAGTCTATGTATGTACTTACGTATGTTTGTTTCTATGTGGCGTTCTAGAGGGGCACACCCAAATACTCCGAAATATTTAATTTTGATATTCCGATTTTCAAAAGTCCAAATTTTGTAATACCTAAGAATTATAATGTCTATTATTAAAAATCACGTTTTTTTTTTATTATAGGCTCGCGCTTGACCACTATCTCACCTGATAGAAAGCGATGATGTGGCCGACGGTGGAGCACGCTTGCCTAGAAATAACCTATTCACAGACGCAGGGAATTCTACTAGCATTAGCTGTACGCATAATAAAAGTATTCTCAAAACGTTTAGTGTGTATGGGTGGGATATCCACCATGTACCGATTGCGCATCGCTGTACGTCTGGTAATCCAATGATGAAACGGGCTGGGCGAAATTAGATCATGCAATTCCATCGCACACTCCTCGAAATGTAAACGATAAAAATCCGACAAGCTGGCACTCGGCGACGGTGTTTACGGCTCTGGATATTTGACTTAACCAGTGCCTCATCGCCGATGAGCCTCTTGGCCAGCTTTTCGATCGACTCTAGTGCATCAAGCTGGTATTTGGCTGATCCGTCCCATAGATGAGAACAGTACTCCATGCATGATCGAACTTGAGCTTGATACAAGCTGAGCAAAACCTAACACACTAATAAATACTTTGACTTTGACTTTGAGTAGCTGTACTGGCGTAAAGTACCTTCTCACCTTTGCAAGGATCCCCAGCTTTTTGGCAGCCAGCTGAGCCTTTGCTTCAATGTATGGGCCAAAATTGAGAGTCGATGTCAACGTAACGCCAAGAAGCTCAAGATAGTCAGTTATTGGCGCGGTCGCATCTCGGTAAGTTGGAGCCGAGTGAAATTTGCTCTTTTTAGGCGGAAAAAAGACACGCCTGAGTTTTAGTAGCATTAAACCTTACCATTCGGAAACTGCCTGCAAAGACAGGTTCAAGCACTCCACCATGGCCTCTCGGAGAGACTGAATCTGAGGCCCGGTAGCACGAGCGTTGGACAAGTATCTCTCAGCAACAGTGCTGTCGTCAGCATACCCAAAGGTGCCGGTGGTTTTAGCAGATCGTTAATGTGCTGCAAGAATATAATTGGCATTGATATCCAATTGGTCCGACGAGCAGCCATCGATAAACACTCGAATGGACCGATCGCTCAGGAAGTCTGCAATCCAATCACACAGACCACCGGGCAAACCGAATGAAGCTTACCAATAAGGCTTTCATGCCAGACCCTATCAAAAGCCTTCGAGACGAATTTATTTTACCGAAAGTCAATGCGATTAGTTTGTTTTCCGATTTTCATACGTTCGAAGAATCAATACTCCGAGTAAACTGGTAAAATTAGGATTCTGATTCAATTAGTATAATATTCAGTTACGCATATAAATTCAAAATCTTAAGTTACGCTTAGTGTAATTTAACGTAACGTAAATAAACGTCTACTTTGTTATTAATATTATTATTTCTGTATTTTCTTCTTCGCCTTATATAGATCATGGACGAAGTGATTAATTAGGGCACTATGTATAATGCGTGGGCATTATGAATCTTGTCAAGTCAAATCGGGGAATGTAATGAATACTGATTTAAACTTCTATATTTTTCAAATTGTCTGGTCATTATGAATATTGCTACGTAACGGTTGGGCAATTCGATAATTATGGTCAATTAATTAGACTAAGAGCGAACGAAGCGAGCTCATTAGCTTAGAGCATATAGATAGATAGGTCATGTTAGGCTACTTTTGACCCTGCAGACAGAAATAGGACCACGTGCAGAGGGGCTCCGTCGAATTTAAAAAAAAACGAGATTTTGGCCGCCGCGAGCCATGGCCCTCTCGACTCATGACACTCATAAGGGTATATACGCTACCTAACTTTTCTGACGTGGGAGTGCTAAAGATATTCTTTATTCTTAGCCTCTCGACTCATGACACTCATAAGGGTATATACGCTACCTAACTTTTCTGACGTGGGAGTGCTAAAGACATTTGAGCTCGCTTCGCTCGCTCTTGCTGTTGAAGCTTTTCTGCAAGAGTAAAAGACACAGAGTTTTAGAGCTAAATATCTCTTGCATTTTTTAACTCATTCCACCTAGGCGAGGAGCTCAATTATTTATTAATTATAGAAAATTTAAGAAGATCCTATATAACTCGAGGCACCGAATCTTTAAATATGCTACTGGCCATTACATGTTAATCGAAAAACAGTACCGTTCCTCCAAAAAAAACCCAATGGGAAGTTTCGTCTAGTTACTCGAAAATAATAAGTAAGTATGGAACCCTGACTGAGATTGTTAGGCGGACGATAACTTTTGAACTGTGCTATCATCAGTAAAAAACAAGACGGCTACATATAAACTATCATCAAACGTTTACGCAAGTGACATAGTAATAGTATTTCTTGTAGTGTAGTTCAGGATGGTCGCTATGAAGTTTTTATTAATTTTGTTTTTATTCTTTGCATTAGCTTCCGCGCGGCCGAGTAGTAACGAAGAGGACTATCAGTTTACTGGTAAGTTTCGTTTTAATATTGTGTGTATTATGAGCACACCGAGCTCGTAGGGTAGGTGAGCTCTCTTCACTCACTCGTTTTAAGTGAACGAGCTCCATTCGCTTTGATTGTGTAAATGGTGTAGGGCTCGCTTCGCTCTCTAAATTGTGTCTGTAATTGCTCGATTTGCTTACTCGACAAAAAAAATTTAGCAACTTTAGCAGCCAAAGTACTAAACTTTGGCTGCTAAAGTTGCTACATTTTTTTAGGGAATTGGATTTAGAATGTCACTTAGCTAACCATGCATTGTCATCCAAACTAAACATGTGTGCAAAATTGCATCTTAATCGGTGTAGGGTAACTGCTTTAAAATTCAGTTGCAAGATTTGACCCTAACACATTTACATACATAAATTGCAAGTTAAATAAAAGCTTGTAAAATAGAGTTATTTTGAAAATATATTAAAAAGCACACTTTTTTACAATAAAATTTTTTTTTGTTAATCAATCTATTCTTATTTTAAATTTAATGAAAATTATTGATGTTCTATTAAAGCGTGTGTTTTAGTTTTTTTTTTAACTATAATTTATTTTAACTAACTTGAATAACCGCAACGAAAATAAATAATTTGTGAAAAGACATTTTCGACATGACAATTTAAACGCAAATCAAATGACGCGATTGGCTATTGAAAATTCATTCATTCAGTCACTGCAGCTAACAATTTGGCATATTCATATTTGAAGTGACACAATAATTTCCGGTACAACAATGATACAAGTAATATTACTGTATGAAATGTGTAAAAATCAAGCGCTTTTCTTTTCGTGATTGCAGGAGAGGTGACCACCACCAAAAAACCACCAGTTAAAGATGGGAGCTATTTATATATTTATCACAAAAGTAAGTTTATCTAGCGTTTGACTGCCCAGGTCTTGAGGTCGCAACTACACCTGATTAGCATGGGGTCGGCAAAGTGATATTGGGATTCCCCATCAGGAATTTCTCAATGGCAGCTCGAGGTTTGCCGTTGATCCTGAGCCTGACCTCTCTCCGATCGTGTCGGAGTGCCGTCCTATCGGACTATCTTACTTTTTTTTATTCATGATAGGTTTGCGCTTGCCCTTACTATTTATAATATAATAAATGTGACAGTTTGGATGGATGTGTGTGTGGATGTATGTTTGTTACTCAGTTACGCCAGAACGGCTAAACGGATCTGGATGAAATTTGGCACAGACATGGATTATAGTCTGGAATGGCACATACGCTACGTTACATTCCGGTATAATGTTCCCTTGGGATAAGAAAACGCTTTTCACGCGGGCGAAGCCGCTGGCAGAATCATGCAAAATCTCCTATGTACCATGGCCTAAATGTGGATCATGGAGGTGACAATAAGCTCTTAGAGTAAGGTTATTTTGAGTATGTGTAAGTGACTGATCTATCTGACTTGTATACATTTGACACTTACGCGATCTCAAAATAACCTTACTCTAAGAGCTTATGGTCACCCCCCAGGGTGAAAACCCTGCAATCTTCATTAAAAAGAAATGATCTGCCGACCTGACAGGCGTGATGATGGACAACTGTTCGATAGTTATTGTTAGGCTGTTGCATTATGTTCAAATCGCGCAGAGAACTTTGTTTCCGCCATGTTGGAATTGTGACGTCAGGTCTTCCAAAGAGGAGGTTTTTTTATTATAGTAAGGCTCGCGCTTTACCACAATCTCACCTGATAGTAAGCGATGATGTGGTCAAGACTAAGTAGATGTTTATTTATATTAGACTACACTCATCCACTGTTGGGCAAAAACCTCCTTTTTAGGCATTCGTTTCCCGAGCCACATCGAACCAGCCTTAGCAGTAGGCGTCTTGTTCATTTCGCCACGTCTTTCTGGACCGGCCTTGGTGGCATCCACCATCCTCAAGCAAACAGTTTACGGAGACTATTGCCCAATGGTTATTGTGCATACGGGTGACGTGACCCGCCCAATGTTTTTTTTTTAACCTGGCAGTATTTTGAGGAGAGAGGGTGCCAGACTAAAATGTGATTGTGCCTGCGTCTATGTTTTTTTTTAAATTATTTATAGGCTCGCGCTTATGAAATTCAGAGGGAATTAATGCATTTATTTTATTTTACAGATGTTTATAACAAAGATTTTAGTCCTGTTTCGGTCGTGACACTTCATAAGAAGTGTACACCCAGCGGAACCTGTGAGAATATGCAGTATTTGGAGTCAATGTTCAAAGGTGAATAGCCTTATTTCACAACAAGTCCTGGGGCCTTACTCTGACGTGTCAACCTTATCATGGTTCTACAGTGAGAGAGATGGAGCTATATAGGATGAATAGTCAATCAATCTGCTTAGTCTTTTGCCAATTTAGCCCTTAAACTTATTATTGTAATCTTTACCACATTTGTCAAATGCATGTATTTTCTGTTATCGATCTGCACAAGTTTATTATTGTGTCAATTCAATCAAATTTTAATAAATTTTTGTCAATGTTTTTCAATTTTATTTATAATGTTACTGTAGAAATTTTGTATATTTTACTAACTTAACCAATTTTATTAATAAACTATTTTTTTTACTAATTTTTATTTTTACTATTTTTTTTTTGTAACCAATTTTTAATACATTTTACCAATTTTATTAATGTTATCGATTTTATGTACTCACTCACTTGTAAATTAGCGCTTATTATTATGTAAGTTAGGTTGGATGTGGGACAGCTCCGACAAAATCTTCAGCATGATTGCAATCATGCGGAAGATTTTGGCGACTGCCTAGACTGTGTGTTCGTAAGTCGCTCTCAAGGCTTGTCGCAACGGTGATCTACTTTAATTTGTGGTATTGTTTGTTTTAGTTTATTAAAACAAACAATACTATTTATTACAAACAATACTAAATAAAATTAATTAAATTATAATCATAATAATAATAACGTTTTTTATTTCGCTCTTCATAAAGATGCATGTGCAAGGGACTTGTAGGTACTGATGAAATCGAATCAAATCAAAAATGTTTGTTTATTTGCCAGAAAAATACATTATTTACAAGGAAAAACAGATTTAATAATTTCAATGTGTATCAACTTTCGTTTCATTTGTGAACAAACTAGCTTTTGCCAGCGGTTATGTCTGCATTAAAGTCGTAAATTATCCCACGGGGAAATACTTATCTACTAATAGCTTATGCCAGCGGCTTCGCCCACTTCAAAAGTGTTTTTTCATCCCAAGGGAACATTACACCGGGATGAAAAGTAGACTATGTGCTATTCCAGACTATAATCTATCTCTGTGCCAAATTCCATCCAGCCCGTTCATCCGTTCTGGCGTGATTGAGTTCGAAACATACCTCCACACATCCATCCAAACTTTCAAATGTATAATATTAGTTGGATTTCGGACTTCGCGTTGCGTAAGACGTAATGTCAGTGCATTTGTAGCAATAGGTATGTTGTTGGATCTGATCTCCTGGGAATTCCTGGTAGGTACCCATATGGTGTGTATTGGTACCAGGAATTGCCCTATCGTGTGTGATTACAAACACAAATCTTACATGTTCAAACACGCATGCCGAACCATTTGAAGATGAAACTAATATTAGTGCCAGGAAATGGGAAACCGGAGTTCGCGACCCGCAGCACCTTAGAACCGTCGCCGCCCCATAAAACGATCAAATACGAAATATTAACTTTCTCTTCAAAACTTTTACGCGAATCTCCGTTTTCGCAGAAGACGTAACTTTAGCAACTTTGAAAGCTTTATAACTCTTTTATCTTTCATCCGATTTAATTCATGATTTCAACTTTTCAATATAAAATACCGTCCGCTAGTAATAGGTAAAATTATATCTCTTAAAAATACGTCAGCGCAAACATATACTCGTGAAGAAATACCTAGAAAACGATAAGGAACACGCTATACTTCTCCGAAACGTTATTATTAAAATTTCAACAAAAACATCCTTATCTCAAAAGAATTCAGTTGACGCTTAGCAATATGAAAGAAATCCGGGTGTTCTTGATTTAATAGCAGGTTACGTTCATAATCTTTATTTCTACTTCCCGCTCGGTATTTGTCGTCTTCAATGAATAAAGCGCCATAAATATTTAAAATCAACGGATTTCAGGGCAGCTGCCAAAATATTCTCACACTCCGCTGAATTAAAGATCTGCTTTTACTTTTTCATTTACTTCGATGATGAATCAGTTCTTTATATACTTAAGTTCAAATAAATAAGAGGAAAACAAAATAAATAAATTAAGATAGATTGTGATTACTAGGAATTCTAAGAGAGGAGGAAAAATAAAGAAAACTCCAAAGCAATTTTATTGTAATTTTATGAAAGTAGCACAATCCTACTTAAATGCGAAAGTTTGTGAGGATGAATGGATGTATGTTTGTTACTCTTTCATGCAAAAACTACTGAACGGAATTGGATGAAATTTTACAGTAATATAAAGTTACGCAACATTCATGTATTTAGGGAAGGTATCCAGTTGACGGGAGCGAAGCCGCGTGGCACAGCTAGTAGATTATAACCATATGAGCCTCTCCACGAATTGACATACATCTGCGTTAAGGAAGTTCGAAAAGTCATAAATGTTGTTGTGGTGTTGCGATTGATATGCGCTACCGAATTGACTTCGAAATAAATTGTCTTTATCGCGTGGTCTCTTGTGTTCTCTCAACAATCGCTATCGTCGAGAGAATACAATATATGAGACATTTGGTGTTAGAGCCCATGGTGTTCTTCTACTATATGGTACATAATATGGCCTTGGCGCCAGGATTGATCGGCACTGTGATTGTTCTGGCAAAAATCTTGGATCCTGAATAAGGAATTAAGACTCTCAATTGCTGTTAGGCTCGATGATATTTTTATAGGAATATTAGTAGCTTCGCTCCCGTCAATTGGCTACCTACCTACCTACCTACCATACCTACTCTACCCACCTACCCTACCTACCCAACCCTATCTACTCAACTCTACCTACCTTACCCTACCCTACCTAATCATGTAGTACATATTTTTATGTATCATCAATAGCTTTCTCAGCGCACGCCAAATAATGAATTTTATAGGCAAAATTTTGCTACTTTGGGTTATATTATTGCAATTGTCATAAGAATCTTATTTATTTTAATATTTTGTACCCTATGTTACTCGGGAATATTGTAGCTTTCCATAGGTGAAAGAATTTGTAAAATCAGTGCAGTAATTTCGGAGCCTATTCGGTACAAACAAACAAAAAGTCTTTCCTCTTGATAATATTGGTACAGATTGACATGCGCTACCGATATATTTATTTTTTATTTAATTCATTAATTATTATAACACCTTTACAGAAACATCCAAGGCGATGTTATAACATACATATAAAACATTAAAATACAATACATCAATTGTTACAATAGGTAAGACATACCTACTAAAACATTAATCATTATTTAAATGGTCAGACCTTTTTCAATTACATTTTGCGCTACTTTGACGAATCTCGGCAGGTTTTGGCAAAATATATCTTCCGATAACGTTACAGCGTTTATCAAACGTATGACTCGCGTCATAGGGGTAAACTTAAGTAAGTTAGTCCTAGCCAACGGTACGTCTAATAGATCGGGGCGGCGGGCGGCGCGCGCCTACGCACCCGTCCGGCGCGCACATCCGCAGCGCCTCCAGCACCTCTGGGTGGTGCAACAAACCTAGCAGTACGCTAGCCACATACTTGAGCAGCGCAACATCTCTTCTAACTGCCAGCCTGGTATATCCAACCATGCCCAGGGCGAAAAGGCTCGGGTACATGAGGGGATAAAAAGGGTAAACCCCATATTCTTTCAAATACAGAAACCTCGCAAACTTGTTTTGTATTTTTTCCAACATGAGGCTGTACTTTCCCTCATGAGGATTTCAAATAATAGCACTTGTTTCTAGGTGGCTCCGTACCAGTGCATTATACAAAACTTTCAGAGCCGCTGTATCGCTAAAATCCTTACATTGTCTCAAAATAAAACCGAGATTTCTGAAAGCCCTGCCGCACACCTCAACTATATATACGCCTATTGTATGTCATTTTGTTTAAAGCCCCATGTCAACTCGGAAAACAAGCTTTTTAATAACTTGCAATGTACGTATTAAGGCATGCAAAAACCGGGTTGTTTAAAAAAAAACTATGTTTTCGGGTTTTTGGTTTACAAAACTGGTGAAACCGGTTAAATTGGCTTTTTTTGGTTTTTTTTTTTCAATCTTTATTAAAGAAATGAGAAATATGTGTATAAAGAAATGAAAATGCTGAAGTCTAATCAAAATATCTATATGTTACGTTTATCTCACTTATGTTTAAAATAATGAGCATTTCTTTGTACAGAAATAAGGTATAACTACTAAATACCAAAAAAAAACAAGTTTATTTTCTTAATACATAACATAAAATAAAGCTTATTATTTATGTTAATAATATATTCTTCAAAAACAAAAATGTTCAAAAATCTTATCTTTTTTTTCTTCAAAAATGTAACAATATGCTTATGTGATAAGCTCAAACTACTTCAAGCAAAAACAGAGTCTTATTTATAAGTACATTACATATTTACAAAAATTAGAACGTGCCGGCTGCCATACCCACCACCCATATAGCTACGAAAAAAAAAAACGAATTAATTAAAGCTATAACATAAATGTGCAAAAAGTCCCTGCTGGGATTAAGTTTTAGTATTTGGTCATACACTTCATGTAATTTTAGCATTAATATAAAATAATGTGATCAAACTTACCTTGATAAAATAATATCAGCAATATATAATAATATATAATCACCGACAAAAACAACACGTGCGCTCGTCTCACTATACAGAGACTGATCGAAAAACAAAATGGCGGCAGCGTGGCATAATAATGCAACAAGGATCTAATTTAACGTGGCCGAATAGGAACTAACGCCGCCTCGCCGTCCTGTCCACGGTTGTCAGAATTATTTAATATTTTGTTTGGGAAAAGTAAAGTATTATTAAATCAATAACATAGGATAAGCATAAGCAAAAAAATCGAAAAACCCGGTCTTGTTTATTAAATAACCCGGTTTTCAAAACAGTCGTTTATCCGGTTTTTACGGTTAACTGGGTATCCAGTTTGTATTCATGGTATGTATTATATTTATTATTTTTATTATATTCATTTTCAGGTCAAATATTGCAACTGAATTTTAAAGCAGAATAATATTTAATTTTATAATTTTTATCCTCAACCGATTAAGATGAAATTTTCCATATACGTTTTGTTTGGATGACAGTGCACGGTAGGCTAAAAAGCTTGTTATTAAAAAAGATTTTTTTAATTGGAAATACATATCTATTATTATACATACATGTTTAACATTCTTAAGAGTAAGTAGAAATATTACAGAACGGACATAATTGAAGAATTAACTTAATTTTAATCATCTACGCTTATCTCCAAATTGTGGATCTCGTTACAAATCCTCTCTGCTGTGCACCTCTTATAGATCGTCGAGAGCTTCATAGGACCCCCAGCTTTGTTATAACGATCTGAAAAATAAAAGTGTTTCATTACCTACAATCAATGTATCCTTTACTTATATTTACCACCTGTTTGTACGTTATGGATGCAATAAATTGAATTTGAATTAACCAGCCTATATTTTTGACAACTATTTTGAGATTGGCTTTCAGTCAAACGAAAGCAGCTGAGTACAAGAATATTACATGGAACAACTGCTTATCTGATCTCCACAGCCCAATATGTAAATGGGTAGCACAATACGCCTTGGCGAGAAAGTCAAACTTTTAGGATTCTGAACGAACGGAACGGATGAATGATTCGGAACGGGTCCGGTAGGATTGTCGTCCAAAGCGCACCCAGGCTTTGCAACCGGGGAGTTTAAACAAGTTTAAAAAAAAATATATATACTTTAAGTTAGACGAAATAAATGAATTTGAATTTGAAAAAGGGGGGGTACAAACAATATTTTCTTAAATAATAATATATGAAAAACACAATTTTTTAATATGGGAAATGATTGTATGCGTTGATATACTATAGAATATTATATAACATTTTTACTCAAGCAAGCCTGTGATAAAATTTATTATTTTTAGATTCTGAAGGGACTTCAGCGCCCTCAACCCCCGCTGTGGGTGCGCCACTGCTCTCGTCAAACATCATGTAATAGATGGTCATCTATCCACAGACCGACCTCGGCACTCGCTGCTTAACCTTGAAGACCGACTACAGTTATCAATTACCTCATTATTTCAGCTGAAAGACGTCTACTGCTGGACAGTGGACAGTAGACATAGGCCTCTCCCAAGCTTCGCTAGAATCGATCGGAGCCCTACGATTATCGCATCCAGCGTACCCTATGACACTCAACGACAAAAACAACACAACATTGTCATTGAATATTCAACTGTCTATGCTTTCCATCAGTAAGTATTACGAGACATTACTCTTTACAAACATATAAACAAATATACTTTCTATTTCTCCTCCGCATTATATTAGTTAAAAAGTTGAGATTACCACTACCTCTCTCTTTAATAGTTGTTTTTCTTGATTTCTATGTTTTTGTATATTTGTCTATAATATATATATATATATATATATATATGTATTTATTTATATATAAATAGTACACCAAAGACTACCAACAGTACTGTTTTTCCTTTCATTTTTAAAATCCATCCAAAGGCTGTCTTGAAAAGATCGAGCGATAAGGCCGCCCATTGTGTCACCCAGTGTAATGTTTACTTCTTCTATACTTTCTGTAACTTTTATGGTGTACATAATAAAGAGTATTCTATTCTATTCTATTAAAGCGAACTTACTTCTTTGTGTAACATGTATATAGCTTCCATCTGGAGCTGGTGGAGTAGTCGTGATGGTGTCCACATCTGCGATCGTGTACGAAAAAAATACAGTCAAATAATTAATTTAAAAATTTTAATACTACATTGACAGACAGACGGACGAACAGATAGAGGGCGGCGGCTTCTGCTACAAAGCTGGTCACAGAATCCTAAAAAAAATACTGTGAATAAAACTCTCGCAAAGGGATACCTAAGTACGTTCAGAGCTGATTACTTAATTCACCTGCACCATGAGGGATCTTTGCGAGGCCAGACCTAAGATTGTCAACGTGGCTGAGTATTGGTCGAAGAAAATATCAATTTAAATTAATAGAACAAGTAATCATCGAGACGAAGACGAACACATTATTAAAAAAAATTCATTCGAAAAGCAAAACCTGACTAAAAAGCCGTAAAAAAGAAGATAATCATGCTGTGCAGTCAGAGGATTACATATTCTAGAGCAGGCTGACCAAAACCAGGTGTTTACGTCTTTTTAGTTCGCTTCTCAAGTCGGTTTATTTTGATTTTTTAACTAACTTTTAGACAACATTTTTTTTCCGTATTAGGTACATTTAAACATACGTGTTATATATTTTTGATATCACCTCTTAAAACCCTATTTTGATACCCCACACGAGTTTGGAAGAAAAAGAAAATTGGGCCCCTACAATATGGTGCCCAAAAGCCGCCATTTTTCTATTTTCCAATTTTAAAATAGCCAGTGACATTCGCAAGGTTAAGACGAATCGATTTAAGAATCCTCAAAATCGGCCAACGCGTTTGGTCGGCAGAACGCCACATAGTATCAAACATACATACATACGAGGGCGGGATAATAAGTAACTAGCCACTGCTATTTAAAAAGTTAAAATTAAAAAAATAGGTATGTCATTATTTAATTCGTATCTCTGGCCACCTGTGTTCTAAATTTGAATTTGGTGGCGTGAAAATTTTATTATTTTTTGTCATTTGAAAATATATTTCGTCAACTGTTTTCAAAATGGATAAAATTGAACAAAGAGCGGTGATAAAGTTTCTTCATATGAAGGGCATGAAGGGGAAAGATATCTATGACGAGTTAAAAAATGTTTTGGGTGAATGTGCTCCTTCTTATGCCACAGTAAAAAACTGGGCGCCTGAGTTTAAACGCGGTCGTACATGTGTCCTAGATGAAGCCCGCCCCCGACGTTCGCGACTCCGGAAATGGTCTTGAAAGTACATGATATGTTTTTAGCAGATCGACAAAAGAACGGGTACATCATATCTTAAGTGAGGAATTAAATATGAAAATGTTATCGGCCCGTTGGGTGCCGCGATTGCTTACGCACGATCAAAAAAGGATTCGGGTGCAAAACTCAAAAGAATGTCTGGACCGTTTTCAGAGTAATTATGCCGATTTTTACGTCGATTTGTAATAACAGATGAAACATGGGTTCATCATTACACGCCAGAATCAAAAATTCAATCAAAACAGTGGACTCAATTGGGATACCCGGCTCCAAAAAAAGCCATGGCTGTAAAATCGGCTGGAAAAGTGATGGCTTCCGTCTTTTGGGATGCAGATGGGATCTTGATGATAAATCACCTTCCTTAAGGTCAAACAAATAATGGAGAATACTACGCTAAGCTTCATCAATGTATTCAGCAAAAATGACCAGGTTTGGCGAAAAAAAAAAATTTCCATCATGACAACGCTAGGGTTCACATATGTGTTAAAGCTATGGCAAAAATCAACGAATTGAAGTATGATTTGCTGCCCCACCCACCTTATTCGCCTGATCTAGCGCCATCAGACTTCCACTAATTCCCTAAGCTCAAAACATTTTTTGGCGGACAGAAATTTGCCACAAATGATGAAGTCATAGCCGCTGTAGAGGAGTTTTGCAGGTCTTGAAAGTAATCATTTTATGGAAGGAATTACTGATTTAGAACGAAGATGTAATAAGTGCGTAATTTTATTTTTGACATCGGCTCCGTGAACCTCACGGAGCCGATGTCAAAAATAAAATTAATTTTATCACGGAAAGTTAAGCGTTTTCTTATTAGGCTTATTAGTTACTTATCATACCGCCCTCGTACATAGACTGATAAAGACATTACCTCCTACGGCAGTCAGATAAAAATAACATGGTTTAATGTTAACACTAAGCATTCACCGAAGCGTTCCTATAATACACCCACATTTTGCGAGAATTGTGATTTAGTCAATCAATCAATGATTTTGACTACTAATGCCATCGTTGTCGTAATGCCTTGTTGTGTCTGTCTGCAACAGTCTTTAAACAAACTTACCATCCTCATAATACTCCTCGACAGGAGAACTTCGGCGCGCAGAGGTGAAAACAAAAAACAAAAGCAAAATAAAAGAAATATTCATGGTGGTCAACTTGTACAACACACTAAATAAAAAATACTTCTGCAATGCCACATGTGATTCGTTTGATTAAAGTTTATATTGTAGTTTTAGGGTTCCGTATCAAAATGGTAAAGAGGAACCCTTATGGTGCGACTTCTTCTGTCTGTCTGTCTGACTGTTGAGATAGAGCGTAGGGATTACTAATGCCATCGAATTTAAGAATAATCACTTACAAATGAAATTATTAAAAGTATTGCTATTTTCATTGCGGAAGGAACCCAAATGCGCGTATCAAACATAGCATACATTCTTCTTCTTATTTTTTACATAATAAATTAAAATTTACTTTCATTTACGTACTATAATTTTTGAAAAAAGGATTAAATGACCAAGACGAACGTTGGACGAGAATTTTAATGGAACGAATGAGCCCAGAAAATGCCCGTTCAATCCTGTTTTGTAGACTGATCGTAAAGTTCCACACTTTGGCTATGCGCATAATACATTTTGAATGTGTATGTGTAACAGGTAAAGGGCAGGCAGGGAAGGAACGCTCAGCCGAGATGCTGAAGGCAGTGATATAGTTACTTTTACTTTATCTCCGAACGTTACAATCCAACTAGCATTAGGTACACTATTTCTTTAATAATCATCTTTAACCTGTACAAACAATCTTAGTTTTGTGTTCTCAAAAATTTAATGGTACGGAATCACCCGCGGGCGAGGTGGATTCGCTATTTGCCGTTGTTATTATTTTTATTTAACGAAGTGAACCTTGATAGAGTTATCAAATAATGAATTTGAAAACATACCATTATAATTTTAACCAATTCCCTATGGGTTTTTCAGTTCATTAAGAGTGGGTTTTCCCCATTTGGTTTTCATAAACAGACGCGTGTATATTCACGTCTTTTTTCCATAGGTAAGCAGAAACTACTGTACACCACCTGCTACAATCTTTATGCAGCCTCACGTTTTGCAAAATTAACGTTAGATATTCGAAAGCGTTGGACCCATAGCTATCCGTATTTCGGATATTTATTTAAAGAAATAAGACGATCTCGTGATGAATACAAATTAAAATTTCCAACCTAACCAAAAGTCAAGTACCAACCTTCTCAGAAAGACAAGTTTCCTGGCTGGAGCCTCTAGTTTACTAGATAAGTCTCAACGGGATCGCCCTGTTCAGCTCTAGCCAATCGCTTTGGTTGAACTGTTACGAGCGGAGAGCGGCTAAAAAAAAAACAGGCCCTCCAGTTGGGCCGGCAGGGTTTGTTGTTATCAAAGTTATCAACATTGGTTTAGTATATTTTACGTGATGCGTGCACAAATAAACAGAAAACAGAAAACAGACAAACAGATAAACCGACAAACAGACAAATATTGCAAAAATTCTAGAAATTGGTTCTATTGATTATTCTTTACCACTCTGGCTATTTTTTACCCGACTGCCGAAGGAGGGTAATGTGTTTATCAGTCTAAGTATGTATGTATGTAAGTATGTATGTATGTAAGTATGTATGTATGTTTGTTCCTATGTGGCGTTCTAGAGACCAAACGCGTTGGCCGATTTTGATGATTCTTAAGTCAATCGATTGGCTATTTTAAATTGGAAAATAGAAAAATTGCGGATTTTGGGACATCTGGTTTTGGTCAGCCAGCTCACGCATATCGTCGTTGTAGTGCGAGAAATCATTAAGTGCAAAAAACTAGTTTCGAGATAATCGCGTTTTAAATATTTTTGGTTCTTTTAATCGGTTTACCACTTAAACGTGTATAGGTACAAAAATACTTTTTATGAACAAAATATTGATATTTTTACCCTGCACTCTAATATTCAGTAAATAATTTAAATATTTTTACCGTTACTGAGAAATTTAATAAAAAGAAAGTTAGGTAATTCTAGCATACTCAAAAAAATTAATTTGGGTTAGTTGATTAACTTTTTGTGTTACTTAATTAATTCTTGGTGCAGCTTTTTTCAGATAGTAAGCAATTAGTGACTATTGCTCATAGGTGGATAAGAAAGAAAAATCATAATATCAAAGTAAAAATCTGTTATTTAATACAAGAAAACACAGCACATTAAAATAAAAATAAAAAACTCAGTATACAAGACAAACTATGTTTAATAGTTCCTAATGATAAGTAATTGTAACTGGTCTAAATCGCGAACTATTTATAAGGTTTAATAAATTCCTTGAATTGTTCAACGTTTCTGTCGAATCACACCGACCGTGTCAGTCAACCTGTGACCACGATATTTATTAAAATTTATAATCAGAACGTGATTTAGACCCGTTTCAATTATAATTATTAACTATGAGTACAAATCGTAAGTTTAAAAGTTTATCGATTCATTTATACCTGTAAAACTAACTATTGTGGAATCTGAATCCAGAATCCTACAAGACCCTTTGCGTGAAATCTTTCTAGGGGTACAGTCTTCGTCAGAGTCTGGTACCCATGATGTTTCAGATGATACATAGGTGCGATCGTCAGTGCTGGAAGGTTCTTCTAAAATCGAACTTGGTGGTCGTGGGTGGTAAAAATGAAAATCATCGGATGTAATAGATGGGTTGGCAAAGTCTAATCCCGGTGAGTTTCTCAATGGCAAGCATGCAGATCTTGGTCCTTGCGTATCCAAATCGTAATACTCTGTCAAGACTGAAGGTGGCTCTGAATATCCTGCCAAATTCCTCGAAAATGGTGAATTCGCATTGAACTGCACGCAACCCAAATCTACGTATTGCTTCGTTGTTTGATCAGATGGTGATAATAACTGCTGAGCATCTTTAGAAACGCATGGAGTTATCGCTGAAGGCATCAATCGCTGTTCTTCTCGGAAATTAGGCGAAAAATCATCATTATTGGGAGCGACCTTTATATATTTTAATGAAGAGATTTTAACTTGAGAATCGACGAGGTCAGATGGATGCATTGGAGGTTGCAGATTCATTACTTCTCTTTCTGTAATATTCAGTTCAATCTGACTCAGGCATAGGCTCGGTGTTGGCTGTAAATGAACCAATTCTGTATGAACTGATTCATCTTCAGATACTTGTTGATGACCAAACGTTTTTTCTGTTTCCTGAAACCAATACACAGAATAATTAGCATAACAACATAACATAACAGAATGCCTGTATTCCCCGACGGGTTAAGTAGTGGTGTAGATAGCCTACACCCAAATTTCGCAATTAATCAATACAGACAGAACAATTGACACACACAAACATAGAATAGAATAGAATAGAATAGAATACTCTTTATTATGTACACCATAAAAGTTACAGAAAGTATAGAAGAAGTAAACATTACACTGGGTGACACAATGGGCGGCCTTATCGCTAAAAGCGATCTTTTCAAGGCAACCTTTGGATGGATTTTAAAAATGAAAGGAAAACAGCACTGTAGGTAGTCTTTGGTGTACTATTTATATATAAATAAATACATATACATATATATTATATAGACAAATATATACAGTAATAAGTATGGAACAAAAACAGAGAAATCAAGAAAAACAACTATTAAAGAGAGAGGTAGTGCTTCTTTACCATAGTTTTAAAAATGGGCATAGGTTGAGCACGCCTTATTGACACGGGCAAAGCATTCCACAACCGCACCGCTTGAACCGTAAAAGATTTGTCATAAAAGCTGGTGGAATGCATCGGCATCTCTAGTCTCAAGTTTTCCGATGACCTCAGATATCTATTATGTGTGTCATGAAGGAACTTGAAACGTTCTTTGAGATAAGAGGGGGTTGTAGGATTGTATAGAATACTGTAAAGAAGAAATAAAATATGAGAATCCCGGCGAAGACGTATGGGAAGCCACTTGAGCTTTGTCCGAAATTCAGAAATGTGATCATATTTGCGCAAGCCAAATATAAATCTTATGCAAAGGTTTTGAAGACGCTCAAGTTTAACTAGTTGTGCCTGGGTGAGATCGAGATAACTGACATCAGCATAGTCAAGGATAGGAAGCAGAAGGGACTGTGCCAGCGCAATTTTAGTGGCAGTGGGAAGAAAGTTTCGCAATCGTCTAAGGGACCTGGCAGATGCAAAAATTTTGCGGCTTACGTCCTGAAGCTGCGGACCCCAAGACAGATATCTGTCGATCCAAACCCCAAGGTATTTAACCTTCTCACATATTGGAATAGTAGTTCCGTTAAATTGTACCAGAGGAAGTTGTGTCCAATTTACTTTTGGAATCATCCCAGAGCTGCCAACAACTATGACCTGAGTCTTCGACGGATTTACCTGAAGCCCATTCGCCTTACTCCATTCACAAATTGTAGCCAAATCCTTATTTATTGCAATAATTGCATCAGCTAACTCTGTAAGGGCAGCTTGTTTGTAGATTTGTAAATCGTCTGCATAAAGGTGGTAGGAGGAGAGAAGTTTTTTGGAGATAGCATTTATAAATATTGCGAAGAGTAAAGGAGATAAAACGCCACCCTGAGGTACACCGGCAGTTGTATAACACCAAGAAGAGTTAGATTCTTCTATGCATATACATTGCCGGCGGCCATACAGGTAACTACGAAACCAGTCAATCGCCGTTGGAGATATGTTAAGCGAGCGAAGTATGCCAAGCAGGATATCGAAATCGACAGTATTAAATGCATTACTAAAATCTAGCAAGCAAAGAACCGTCAAATGTCCTCGTTCCATGCCTAGCCGTATGTCATCCGTAACGTTCACTAAGGCAGTAGCTGTGCTGTGACCAGGACGAAATCCGGATTGAAAAGGATTCAACAGACTATTCTTACAAAGAAAAGCACTAAGCTGATTGTGGACAAGGCGTTCAAGGACTTTGGAGAGGAAAGGCAAGATGGAGATAGGACGGTATTCGGAAAAGGAAATAGGATTCGCCTTTTTGGGTAGAGGAGTGATTTTGGCCTCTTTCCAAGCTGATGGAAAGACCCCATGAGATATTGAGTAGTTAAGGATATAGCAAAGGACAGGAAGGATTTCGTCGAGGATAGGGAGTATCATTTTTCGACTGACACAATCACTGCCAACTGCGTTAGAGGTAATTGACACTATGCTCTTCTTAACATCACAATCAGAGAATTGACCAAAAATAAATGGGGAATGATTCGGAGTTGGAAGGTTTGAAAGATGGTTCAAAGTAGTTGCTTTCAGGGTCCCATTACATGAGGACGAAGACGAGAAGTACTGATTTAGTTGATCAAGATCAAGGTCTTTAGGAATCGATTCTTGGCGAGATTGCCCAACTCCTATGGATTTAAGAAATTTCCAGACTTTAGCTGGGTCTCCATTTTCAACCGAGGTGTGGATATGGCGTCTTTGGGCGTCCCTACACACCTTATTGCAGCGATTACGTGCGTCCAAAAGTTTCTCCCGGTTCGGCGACGAGGGACGACATTTAAATTTAGTTTTGGTAACAGCTTTTCTATGGATTAACTTTTTAATGTCGCCTGTTAGCCATGGCGCCGGAAGATGTTTAATTTTTATTGCACGTATGGGAGCGTGAACATCATACAGCTGCAAAAGGTTGTCCGTCAACACGTTCACTTTGTCATCCATTGACTCAAGGCTGACCAGGGGTTCCCAGTCAATGTTGCTGGCATCCCTTCGGAGATCATCTGTATTCATTCCACCAAAATTGCGCTGCAGGAGGATTTTAGGTTTTGGCTTAGGAGGTCGAACTTTGTATGAGAGGAAAATGAGGTCATGATAGGAAAACATGTCAGCATTACACTGGCCGTGCTTGCCGACATGTTGTAAAGAGGAAACAATTACAAGGTCTAACAGTGACGGGTTACAATTTGGAAAATGGTGTGTGGCACTTAACGGAAGTAAGGATAGGTTCAAAGATTGAAGGACTGATTGAAGAGAAGAGGAGCGGGAATCATTCTTCAATAAGCAAGTATTGAAGTCCCCCATAATGATGGTATGACTGTAAAAAGGCAACAGGTTTTCAAGGATGGTTTCAAAAGAAGAGAAGAAATTTATTCGAGATGAAGGGCTGTAATAAACGCCTAGAAGGATTTTTGTTAGATTCAGGGTGACTTCTAAAAAGAGATGCTCGCCCGCGCTTGACGGGGGAGGTTGTGCTGACATATCAATAATTGAAAAAGGAATGTGTGGACGAAGATAAATAGCAACACCACCTCCACCGCCACACGCACGGTCATTTCTTATCAGTTGAAACCCCGGTAAGGAATAGGATGTAGATGGGAGACATGGTTTTAGCCAAGACTCGGAGATAAGGATGGCGTGGATGTTCTTACAGTCAAGGGAGGCTAGCATGTCAGAGTGATGCGCCGGAATACTTTGGGCATTTATATGGACTACATTAAAATTCTTCGGAACATCGGAAAATTGGGATTCAAGTGTGTCAGCAAGGGTCGGAATGCTAACAAAACTGTCATCACTACTTGCAGTAACAAAGCTTTCGGCGTCGCTGCTGTCATTACTGCTTGGCATCGAAAATATATAAATAAATAAAATATATATATGAATAGCAAATATATGAAAACTAAAATAACTAAAAATAAAATAAAAAGGGAGGGCAATTTATATCCACCCGCCAGTTGTGTGTTAAAACATATAAAAAAGCTTTACAACACAAATAAGCAACAAGCACAATAATCTTATCGCCCGGGTAAGCAGTAACATACTAAAAAAACAAAAGAAATAAAGCGAAGATGAAAAAAAAAAAAAAAAATATATATATATATAATAAATAGCCAAAACCACTATACAAAACAAATATACTGGGCGCACTGTCAACCCGTTCCGAAACATACAACACACACACACATACACAAATACATACATACATTACAGAATAATAAATAAGCAACTATAATTATGCCTGAAGTGTATACGTCAATTTTACCAATTGCACAATAAAAAAAAATAAAAAGATCTTAAAGTAGGTTTATACTTACATTTTTTTTTTTGAGATTTTTCTGGCAGTAAGGACAGTATGTAGTGGGACCTGGATGTACTTTTCTTCATTATTAAGCAATACTTGTTCCACACTTTGATGACCAAACGTGCTTCTAGCGGCAGTAACCACGAGCGAATGATCGAATCACGCGATAGAACAACTAAGCACGGGTACTTGCGAGCGTAGTTACATGCGTGTACCTGTTAGTGACTTCTAACGGACATGTAATTTCATTTCATCTAAAGCTTTCGTCTGGAAGAAATACCTAAGTGACGTTACCATGGTTCTCGTCGAATATATTGAATGCGAAAAGTAACTAAGTAACATTAATGAGCAGAGAAGTCCCAGTAATTGAGAAATAGTTTGTAAGAAAAATTGACATAAATTACTCAATTACCGTTAGTTAATTTTCGTAAGCTGGTTTTTTGTCTTAACAAGTAGTTATGTACTTCTGACATTCTCATATTATCTAAAATACTAAAAAATAACGGTATTTTACCTTTTCATAAGGCAGATAATGGGTTTAAAAAGACTTTGACATCATTAACTCATTTTGGCTAAAAATGTCACTTAGTGACTTCTCGCACTACAACGACAATATATATCCTCCGACTGCACAGCACCATTTTCTTCTTGTTTACGTCTTTGAAGTTTGCTTTTTAAGCAGTTGGGTTTATTTTTATTTTTTAATATTTTGTTATTAGAAATATTTTCTACGTACATAAACGACTTTTCTACAGATTTATTACATTTATTGATGATTGATGAGCGCGTTATTTTAAATAATATTATATTTATTACATTTATTGATGATTGATGAGCGTGTAGCTACATTTATTTTAAATAATATTATAAAGAAGTAAAATTGTATGTTTGTAATGGGTACCTAATCCCAAGAAGTACTGACTCGATTTCGAAATCTTTCACTATTATGAAAGTCTTGAAGATCTTGAATTGAAGATCTTGCACTTTGGCTGAGCTATGTACATTTATATCCCAAGAAAAATATCTACATTGAATGGTGGGAGAGTCTCGTTCGGACGCGGATCTTCCATACAAAATGCTAAGAGACGTATGCTCTTTCGTATGTTTTATACGACGCCAAATTTTCAAAACGTCCCGTTCAAGCCGGGACTAAAACAGGTAACGTGTACAGTGACCTTTAGTTTGTTTATGAAGGAGTAACAGTAATAAAAATAGCAAAAAAGGGAAGTGCGAGTCGCAGACATGACAGCCGACTGAATATCCTAATCCTAAGTAAAAAGTCATAATTCGAGGTTTAGATCACCTATTTCCTCCTCCAATATTGGGCCAATTTGAAAGATATGCCCAAAACTGAAAAATAAATATATAAACTGTGCGCCTTTGTTTTCCTTTTTGATGACATTATCTTTAGAAGCACTAGAACCCTCAAAAAAGTTAATAAAAAAATTAAAAAAATTCCACTGCTTCAGAAGCGAACTAAAAAGACGTAAACAAAATAAAAAAAAATTAAAATGTTTATTGCATCAACTTAAATAACTTACTCTAATTACAATGGGGAGAATCCTTTTAAGCAAATAGTTTGCTTGTGTTAGGATCTCAAATACTGAGGATACATATACGCGAGCTGGCTGACCAAAACCAGATGTATCCTCCGACTGCACAGCATGATATTTTTCTTAATTACGTGTTTTTATCTCGCTTCTTGAGCAGTCAGGTATTTTGATTTTTTTAATTAAATCTTTTTTTAGGGTTCCGTACCCAAAGGGTAAAAACGGGACCCTATTACTAAGACTCCGCGGTCAGTCCGTCTGTCTGTCTGTCACCGATAGCAAGTCCTAGTCTAGTCTGTGAACCGTGATAGCAAGACAGTTGAAATTTTCACAGGTGATGTATTTCTGTTGCCGCTATAACAACAAATATTAAAAACAGAATAAATTAAATATTTAAGTGGGGCTCCCATACAACAATCGTGATTTCTTTGCCGTTTTTGGCGATAATGGTACGGAACCCTTCGTGCGCGAGTCCAACTCGCACTTGGCCGGTTTTTATTTATAACTAACTTTATTTTTTCGAATTATGTACATTTAATACACAAATGTTTAATATTTATAAAAACACCTCTTAGAACCCTTTATTTTGATACTCCACCCGATGGGTATTGAAGAAAGAAAAAAATTGGGCCGTTACAATGTGGCGCCCGTGACACTTGAATCCATTGATGTAAGAACCATCAAAATCGGCCAACGCGTTTGGTCTCTAGAACGCCACATAGGAACAAACTTACATTCATACATAGACTGATGAACACATTACCCTCATTCTCATTCGGCAGTCATGTAAAAATGTTCAAAATTGCGCTGTCAATAGGCTTAGTGAACAAATTTAACAATTATCTATAAACTAGCTGTGCCCGTGGCTTCGCTCCCGTCAACTGCCTACCTACTCTACCCTACCCTACCTACCCTACCTACCCTACCTACCCTACCTACCCTACCTACCCTACCTACCCTACCTACCCTACCTACCCTACCTACCCTACCTACCCTACCTACCCTACCTACCCTACCTACCCTACCTACCCTACCTACCCTACCTACCCTACCTACCCTACCTACCCTACCTACCCTACCTACCCTACCTACCCTACCTACCCTACCTACCCTACCTACCCTACCTACCCTACCTACCCTACCTACCTTACCTACCCTACCTACCCTACCTACCCTACCTACCCTACCTACCCTACCTACCCTACCTACCCTACCTACCCTACCTACCCTACCTACCCTACCTACCCTACCTACCCTACCTACCCTACCTACCCTACCTACCCTACCTACCCTACCCTACCAACCCTACCCTACCTACCCTACCTACCCTACCTACCCTACCTACCCTACCTACCCTACCCTACCTACCCTACCCTACCCTACCTACCCTACCCTACCCTACCTACCCTACCCTACCCTACCTACCCTACCTACCCTAATTAATAATGGTAAAAGTAATAAAGAGATCTGAAAAAACATATGAAAAAATGTAAAAAAAGAAAAAGAAAAAAGGGATAAAAAGTATCCTATGTCCGTCTCCTGGTTCTAAGCTACCTCCCCACCAATTTTCAGCCAAATTGGTTCAGCCGTTCTTGAGTTATAAATGGTGTAACTAACACGACTTTCTTTTATATATATAGATGAAAAAGAAAAACAAAGAAGCACAACATACAGGATGATTGGAAGTTGGGTGCAAAGTTTTAAGGCGAAGATAGTACAGACAATTTAGAACCATTTAAGCCATGGTTGTCTTACACAAAGTCTACCATTCTTAAAATTTCTCCCTCAAATTGGTTTTTAAGTTCCTGATATCAATAATTTGTAAGATATCCGCGTAAATAATACTTCAAAAGAAAGAGCGATAGCAAAGCGTGTTTTCAAAAAGGTTTGAACAAAAAAAGCACGCTCCGTTTTTTTTTTAAATAAGGTTAACAAAAATTATGTATGAATTTTTAAATTTTTTATGACCTTTTGTCTGTAAAAAAAATGTCGAGCCACACAGAGCCCTTAAACATTTTTTGCTAAATTGCTGACACATTACTTTCATTAAATAAAATAAAAATGAATTCATTTATCATTCAATTTGACCATAAATAAGCAGTTTCGTTAAAAATTGAGAATTTTCGAAAAATAACTTAAAAATTTGGTAAAATAATGGTAAGACTTCGTCTAAGACAACCATTGCTTAAATGGATCTAAAGTGTATGTACCATCTACGCCTTAAAGCTTTGCACCCAACTTCCAATCATATATATCTTTTTTTTCAAATTATAGAATATCTTTTAAATTTGTCCAATACTGGAGGAGGAACTAGACGAAAGCAGAACCTCGAATTATGACTTTTTACTAAGGAAATTCAGTCGGTGCACTCTGCCCGCATTTTCTCTTAAGTGACGTTCCCGGCTGTCTTTTGTAGACCTTTTTCAGTTGTTACGGATAGCCAGAAGCAAAAAAAATATTGATACCAGTCTTGCCAAGGGTACCGTTTTACCCAATTATTGGATTGCAGAGGTCAGATAGGCAGATACTCTATGTAAAAAACTGGTATTTATCTCCATCCGGTTAGACTGAAGCCGGACCCAACGTTGTTGGAAAAAGGGTAAATAAATAGATAGAAAAGCGCAGCGATAAAAAGCAATTTTTACCCGACTGCCGAAGGAGGGTAATGTGTTTATCTTAATTTTATTTGCCTGTAAATACCGAATGCCAACAATTTTGTATGATCTTAATCGTGGTGGCGTGGCGCAACGGGTAAAACCTCGCCTCTCGTGCTTAAGGTCGTGGTTTCAAAGCCGGACATGAAATTAAATACAACACATATTTATAAATAAACTGTACTGAAAATAAACTAAAATATGGCGTGAAAAAATCCCCATTTCTTAAACAAATCATTCTAAAGATAAGATACGATCGTACAATGTCAGTATCTCATAAAAACTTTTTGAAGTACCATTATACGAACGGAGAATTAAATGTCAACGGTGACTTAATCAAAATTAAATCGAATGCACCTTCGCCGTACCAGTTTTAAAAAGTTGCCGGCCATTTCCTCAACATACCAATCATCGATCAGACAAAAATGTATCGCACTTCCTATTCACCCTTACCGCCCTTGAATATAGACCACTTACTTTTATTACGCACAGAGCGCAAGCAATGTGCTATGGTATAAAAACTCGCGGCGACCAAACGAGAGCAGTCAGTAGCTTACGAGCAGTCTAACACAGAAGTGCACGATGAGATTTCTGGTGGGTTGAAACTAGAGTGTCCTTACTTACAAAACTCTTTAGTGCTTAAAACATATAATATTCCAAATAAAAAAATGTGTTTGTGTGGTTCAGTGTTTGTGATTAGTGATGTGACTCGGCAAGTCGATATAGGCATCGGATATAGTATACTCAGTGTTTTTAATCGATCTTTTTCAACAGATTGTCGCCGCCGTCCTCGCCTGCGCCGCAGCCGCGCCCTCCGGTCTGCTGGCAGCTCCCTATGGCCATGGCCTCATCGGTCATGCGGGTCTCGCGGTAGCCCATGCGGCTCCCTACGCCGTGGCTCACGCCGTGCCAGTGGCCGTGGCCCACGCCGCCCCCGCCCTCCCCACCATCTCCCACGGAGACATCCAGGGTGCCGCCATCGACGCCCATGTTGAAGCTTCCGACCACGTCCGCGCCGCCGCTGATGCCGCCCGCGAATACCACGACCAGGCCTCCGAGCTCCACGGACAGGCCATCAACGCCGCCGAAGACCACTCGTGGCAAGCTGTTGACGCCGTGAAAACCGCTGAAGCTCAGTTGGACGGTGCCGCCGCTGGTGTCGCCCCCGTGCTCGCTAAGCAGCTGGCTGGTCACGCTCCCCTGGTGGCCGCCGCGCCCGCTGTGTACGGCGCTCACGGTTATGCCGCTCACGGTTATGCCGCTCATGGTTATGCCTCTCACGGTTATGCCGCTCACGGTTATGCCGCTCCCGCCCTGGCCTACTCCGCACCTGCCTACGCTGCCAGCCACTCCGTTTCTAGCCAGTCCCTGTCCCAGTCCCACCCCGCCCCCGTGGTGCACGCGTCCCTCGTCGTAGCGCACGCCGCCCCCTATGCGATTTCCCACGCCGCCCCCGTCGCTTATGCCCATGGACTTGCCGGCCACTCATGGTAAACTGTGATACAACTTCGATATTAAATTAATAATACTCAAAGTTTAGGATTTTGTAAATAAATTATAAAAAAAATACAAGCTAACAGAGAGGCGAGGATGTGTGAATAAATGAAATAGTAATTTCATTATTTTTTTTTGTTTTCTTTCACTATGACTAATGTTTTGCTAGTTACTTAGTTTTTACGCCCTAGTGCAGGGATGGCGAACCTTTATTTGAAAACGTGCCATTCAATTATATATTTTTATAAATGTGAAAATGCCGTGCGGCCAAAGAATCTTGAATTGATGACTTCATAAAAACAATGCTACTTATTAACTCTTTATTTGCAACCCGAAGTTCGTACAGCAATCATATTATTTACAAATTTATGTTTTGTCGATATAAAAGTAGAAGTCAATGGTTTTCTGCAATTTTAAATTATCTAGATGCTAAATAACCTTATAATGGCGTGCCCGAAAATTTTTGTCGCGTGCCACTCCTAGCACGCGTGCCGAAGGTTCGCCATCCCTGCCCTAGTGGTTGTAGAGTAGGATAAGCTTTGAGACAAGCTTTTTTATCAGTGATGTAATTCCGCAACTACAATAAGGCCTGCCTGCAGAGTGACCGTATTATACAAATGAGGTATTATGGGAGACGGGGGTGAATTCGTTCTAATGGAAACTCGGTATATAAAAATTATAAAGCCCCTGAACATCTTCGGTTGATTTAAAAAATGAAACCTTACTATCTGCGGGTAAAGGTATAAAGTTTTAATTGCATTGCTCTTATGCTTTAGATTTTATTGATGTCTAAAAAATCCCGATTTCTTCACTGACTCACTCACAGATGATCATGAATTTTTTTAGGGTACTTTCTGAAGTCCTAGTAAGCTGAATTTTGATACGTATGCTAGTATTAGTACAAAACAACAAAAAATCGAAAACTTGGAACTTTTACTCCCCCTTCCCTCCCCCACCAACACCTTAAACTAGGGGATCGTTGGAGAGAGGAGATGGAAGTTTAGAGGCCTGAAAATTGATATAGACTCCTTGTTATAGATATTAATATTCATACTTCAGGTTTTGTAGTAAATCAAACCCAACCATTAAATAAGGGGATGGAAAAAATTAACAAAATAAAAATATATTGTCACTAGCTTTTACCCGCGGCTTCGCTCGCAGTGAAGGTATTTTTTTTTTTTAATAAATATTATCCTATGTTACTACTAATACCTCCAAGAATATAATGTACAAAGTTTCATGATGATCGGTTCAGTAGTTTTTGCGTGAAAGCGTAACAAACAAACGTACATTCACATTTATAATATTAGTATAAGTATGATAAGCAACTTACAAAAAGAAGTGAAGTACCACCAAAAACATTTTCATGTCAAATGTTGCCAAGACGAGGCCATAAATGGCACGCACTGTCTAAAAGTTATCAGCAGCCGTATTGCGTAAGTGAATACGGCAACGCAAAGAGTTTGACTGCTATCCAATCGACTTCTAGTAACGAGGCATGGGACCTCATGCTATGCAGTAGTACTTTCGATATCTAGACCAAATAGGAAAAAGATTTGTGTTGCTTAAATAATATTGACATTAATAAAAACGCTTACATATCCCAAACTTATTAAAGAACTAGCTGTCCCACGTGGCTTCGCTCCCGTCAACTACCTACCTACCCATTTACCGTACCTACCCTACATACACAACAAAAATGATTGTTGCGTAACTTTATGAGAAACGGAACTCTAAAAATAAGGAAAAAGCCGATGAAAAATTCCAATCATGAACTAAATCCATGGTGAATATCATTTTAGCGTCAGTGTCACCCAGTATACTAATATTATATATTATACTAATATTATAAAGTTGAAGAGTTTGTTTGTTTGTTTGAACGCGCTAATCTCAGGAACTACGGGTTGGAATTGAAAAAATCGTTTTGTTTTAGATAGTCCATTTATCGAGGACGGCTATAGGCTAATAACATCACGCTACGACCAATAGGAGCGAAGCATAAATGAAAAATGTTGCAAAAACGGGCAAAATTATTCATATTTCTTTTTGAGAGCTTCCGTTGCGAGCGCTGCGTAAACTGTTTAAGTTACGCAACAATCATGTATGTGGTGTAGGTAGGGTAGATGGGTAGATACGTAGCCAGTTGACGGGAGCGAAGCCGCGTGGGATAGCTAGTAATATTATAAATGTGAAAGTTTGAATGGATTTGTGTTGTTGCTCATTCACGCCACAACGGCTGAACGGATCTGGATGAAATTTGGCACAAATATAGATTACAGTATGGAATAGCACAGAAGTAAGTAATAAGATATATTCTCGGTATTCTCTCAGCAAACACCTACTCAGATTTAAGATGTAAAGAACACTTTGGTCAAGAATCTACTTTCAGATTTCCAAAAAGGACACTTATCGGGCAGGGCCGTGTATTTTTAACCGAAATTCCAAAAAGGAGGAAGTTCTATGTTCGACTTTGACTGTTTGTTTTTTTTTATATTTTCACCGATTTCTCCGTCAATTGTGCACCGATATATTTTTTATTTGAAAGAGTATGTTCCCAAATTGGTCTTATTTTAATTTGGTGAAGATCTGATGAAGAACTTTGGAGATAAACAAACAGAACTCTTCAATGAATGACGGCAAATCTCTCGGTATTGCTCAACGACGATATAACCACTTGCCGGCGCATACAGTGCCCCGACGCTCGAAAACTATTAGTATTTTGTCGCCTATGTAAAGGCTTCGGTAGTAGTAACCATTTTAGTTGTGTCCAGTTATTTGACCTGTATGCACGCTAAATAAATACACATTGTTTTATCTTTTTATTGCAATTATAACGCATAAAAATGCCCTCATGCGTCGTAAAGGGGTATGGGAAACATGCTAAGACATCTAGTTAAAAAAAGGATGGCATAACTTTTCATCGGTAAGTAAACAGTACGAAAATTATTTTTAATTTAATCAGATTATGAGACACCGCAGGGATCTAGTTAAAATGGTGGATGGGGTAAACGAGCACACTTTTGAGACCCGCGTTGATGTCTTTTGGAAAAGTCTCGCCCTTTCACTAGACAATTCTAATGCTTCTATCCCTTTCTCTCCCTTTGTATTTTTATCGTAAATATCTGTGCCGTTACTTTTAATAGCTGAAGTCGATATCGATAATAATAAAATTAAACTTAATAAAAAATGTATTTAAAAAATATCTATCTACTTTTAACCGACTTAAAAAAAGGAGGGGGTTCTCAGTTCGTCGAATTTTTCTTATGTATTATGTTCCCGGATTACTCGTAGACGGCTTGACCGATTTGGAAAAATACTTTTTGTTTCTCTATGTCCCCGACACACATATTTATTTTTGTAATTGATTGATTTTTATTAAATAATAGTTATATGATTTTAATTGAGTATTTTTAATAATGTTAAAATCCATTTTATCGATATCGACAATTTTCCCTCAATCGAGTTGATCTACCCTAACGATAGCCATACCTACGCAACTTATTTTGAACTGACCAATTGCAGCCGCGCGTTCTTCCTCGTCTCCCGGCCCGCGGTAGTGAGTCGTGTGCTTCGAAGAAATCGGCCTATAAGCTCTCTAGTGGTTATATTCTCTTTGGTATTGCTGTAATCGCATGTCATCATGTCACACTTTCATTTCACCGGTTATGTTCAAATTTCATGATATTCGGATAATCTATTCTGGCATAATAGGTGCCTAACTAAATAGCATGCCTATTAGGTATAACTAAAAACCGGCCAAGTGCGAGTCGGACGCGCACGAAGGGTTCCATTATCGCAAAAAACGGCAAAAAAGACACGTTTGGCGACATTTAGTTTTTTTTGATATAGCGGCAACAGAAATACATCATCTGTGAAAATTTCAAATGTCTAGCTATCACGGTTTATGAGATACAGCCTGGTGACATACGGACCGACTGACAGACAGACGGACCGTCCCGCTTTTACCCTTTGGGTATGGAACCCTAAAAAGTGAAAAATACAATAAAAAATCTACAAAAAATACTACCGACTTCCAAATAAAAACATTAAAAGTAAAAAACAACTTTCTTTTTGGAAGTCGTTGTCCATAACGAAAAAAATTGATACCTACCAAACACACCGACTTCCAAAAAGAAATTTGTTTTTCACTTTGTAGTCTTTTTATTTGGAAGTCGGTAGTGTTTTTTTTCATAATATGATCGGGTGCGTCTCAACGAAAAATTACATAAATAAATAGTAAAGCCTGACTTATTCGGGCAGGCAGAAAAAGGCCCTTCGCGGATTATCGAGGCGTCTGGATTGTGGTATGTAATATTTTAATGGTGACAATACACATATAGTGGAGCGCCGTAAGGCATAAAAATTGTAAAATCTTGGAACCCAGGGCCAGTCAATGAATCTGTATAACGAGTGTTTTACTGAATGATTAAAAGCTCAAATAAAAAAGTTAAAAATAAAAATTGACCGATCTCGATTACAACAATTTTTAACAACAATTTACTGGAAAATAAGAGGTGGAATGGGGAACAAAATTTTTATACTAAAGATTTCAATTTTATATTTAATAAATTATATTTGCATAGTAACTTTAATGTTAATTTATTAGATTTTCGCAAAAAATAACGATTTACAAAAAATAAAAATATCATCAACTATAAACATTATTACATTATTGTTCATTATTGTCGTCGTCGTCGATCTCGTTGATGTATATTGCAGGTAAAGGATTAGTACAGCTGTCACCATTGCATTCTAAGCAAGCAGCAGTGCAGTTTAAACCACAACCCACAAGATGCTCCGCATCCTGTTTTGCATGTGCAATTACAAGTTGTGGGTCGTGGGTTCGAACCCAGGCAGGCACTTTACTTTATGTAAATTGTTTCATCACCACTGCTCTCAAAACGGCGAAGGAAAACATCGTGAGGAAACATGGCATGTCTTAGAACCAAAAATGCAAAGACATGTGACATCCACCAACCCGCACTGGGCCCGGGTGGTCGATTACGGCCCATTCCCTCTCACAGAGAGGAGTGTATCTATGTATGTATCTGGCGTTCCAGAGACCAAACGCGTTGGCCGATTTTGATGATTCTTACCTTGCGAGCGTCATTACCTCAATTAAAATTGAAAAATTGAAAAATGGCGGCTTTTCGGAGCCATATTGTGGGCTTACTATCTATGCCACTATTTTGAAAGTTTGTAAAACTCAATAATGTTCAGTAATTAATTTTTATCACACTCACTGCACAGTAATATATACACCGAACAGCTGCTGTTGCACTCTCTAGCCCCTCCCCTCATCTTTATACCTGCAGTCCCTTGAGACCCAAGATCAAGGTTGTAATAGTTCTCCTTTTTAACCGACTTACCAAAAAGGAGGAGGTTCTATGTTCGACTTCTTGTAGGTTTTTTTTTTTTTTTTTAATATAACCTTAAACTCATTTAAATAAAGGAAAATACCGAAGAATTAATAATTATTTATAATAATTATTATAAATCGGGCGCACGGTTGGCGCAGTGGTTGAGCAATTGACTGCTGCGCTGCGTGTCGCGGGTTCGATTCCCGCACGGAACAAATATTTGTATGACCTACAGATAGTTGTTCCGGCTCTGGGTGTTGTGTATGTGAATATATATTATATGTTTGTAAATGCACCCACGATACAGAAAGAAATTTCTAGTGTGGGGCAACGTTTTTTCAAAAAAACAAAATAAAAAAAATTGAGATCGCACATTTTTTTTTTTAACTTTTTCAAACACATTCCCAAAGTTTTTATAAAGATTCATTGACTGGCCCGGGATTCCGAGGTATAAATCATACAGCGCTCCACTAATATTTAACCTTAGGTTCTTTAATTAATATCCAAAAGTGCAAGTAAGACCAACATATTATCAGAAATAAGTACATTCCATTCTATATATAACTAGCTTTTACCCGCGGCTTCGCTCGCAATGAAGCCATTCATTTTTTTTTTATAAAAAGTTTCCTATGTTACTTCTAATACCTCCAAGAATATATGTACAAAGTTTCATGATGATCGGTTCAGTAGTTTTTGCGTGAAAGCGTAACAAACAAATTTACATTCACATTTATAATATTAGTATGAAGTATGATGTAGAGAATTAAAACATGTAAGAGATCTGCGGGTTTGACATGATGTTGAAAAAACAGAAGCTTCATTTTTCTTTCAAATAGTCTGTAATATTCTTCTGCTTTATTATTTTTTTACTTGTCACCATTGCCCGTCAAGATTATAAAAATCACCATTAAGCGCTGTCCGCTCCGGACCCTGTACATATATATACATTACTTATTGAAATATTTGAATAAAGACATATAAATAATAGTAGCCCATCAGGACCAGGGTCCAAGCTGTCAGCGATCAGGGCTCCAGAGCGAGGAACCTCCTACCTAACAACACGATTATTATTATAATACGAACCGAGAATTAAAATTCAAACGTTGACTTACCTTCGCCGAACTAGTTTAAAAAAGTTGCCAGCCATTTCCACGTCATACCAATCTATAAGTCAAATATGTTTCGCGCTTCCTATTTACATTCCTGCCCCTGAAAGCAGACCAGTTACATTTTTTACGCATGGAGCTCAAGCAACTTCCAATGGTATAAAAACTCACGGCGACCAAACGAGGGCAATCAGTAGCTTTCGAGCAGTCTTACAGAAGTGCACGATGAGATTTCTGGTGGGTTATTACTCGAGTCTTCTTACTTACACTCTTTACTGCTTTTAGAAAATAATATTCCAAATTAAAATGTTGCTTTGTGTGGTTCAGTGAATGTGATTAGTGATGTGATTCGACTTCGGTATAGGAATCGCTTGTGACATAATCTATGTTTTTAATTGATCTTTTTCAACAGATTGTCGCCGCCGTCCTCGCCTGCGCTGCAGCCGCGCCCTCCGGTCTGCTGGCAGCCCCCTACGGCCATGGCCTCATCGGTCATGCGGGTCTCGCGGTAGCCCACGCGGCTCCCTACACCGTGGCTCACGCCGCGCCGTTGGCCGTGGCCCACGCCGCCCCCGCCCTCCCCACCATCTCCCCCGGCGACATCCAAGGTGCCGCCATCGATGCCCATGTTGAAGCTTCCGACCACGTCCGGGCCGCCGCTGATGCCACCCGCCAATACCACGACCAGGCCTCCGAGCTCCACGGAAAGGCCATCAACGCCGCTGAATCCCACGCGTGGCAAGCTGTTGACGCCGTGAAGACCGCTGAGGCTCAGTTGGACGGTGCCGCCGCTGGTGTCGCCCCCGTGCTCGCTAAGCAGCTGGCTGGTCACGCTCCCCTGGTGGCTGCCGCGCCCGCTGTGTACGGCGCTCACGGTTATGCCGCTCACGGTTACGCCGCTCACGGTTACGCCGCTCACGGTTACGCCGCTCCCGCCCTGGCCTACTCCGCGCCTGCCTACGCTTCCAGCCATTCCGTCGTGAGCCAGTCCCTGCACCAGTCCCATCCCGCCGTAGCCCACGCCGCATCCTACGCGGTTGCCCACGCCGCACCCGTGGCTTACTCCCATGGTCTCGCCGGCCACGCATGGTAAACTATGTGATACAACTTAAATACCAAAATAATATATATATACCTACTCAATGTTAAGGATTTTGTATATAAATTATTAAAAAAATACAGGCTAACAGAGGCGAGGATGTATGAATAAATGAAATAGTAATTTTATATAATAGTTGTTTCCTTAGATCAAATTGATCGAATCGAATCGGTAAAGTTGTCAAAAAATAAAAGGCCCGTTTTGACAGCTATAAAAATACTTAATAATAATTAAACTTGATGCTTGCGAATGATACTCGTTGTTTATAGTGTATGGGTAACATAGTAATTAATTAGGAATATGAATTTGATTTTTTCAATTTCTTACGTAGAAAGTTATCGCGGCATGTAGAATGAGATACGTCAACAGGCTTCTTAGATTGTGAAGACTTTAGTTCATGATCATAATTTCAGCCGAAAGACGTCCCTGCTGATCATAGGCCTCCCCTAAGCCATTTGACCGGTCCAGTACATATCACATCCAGCGGATCGATAGTTACTTCGATAATCGTTTGATTCAAAATGTTAAGTTCCAGCTCTCGGAATCGGATCGAATCGGAACGGATATTTTTTTTCCTTTTTGAGAGCTTTCGTTGCGTGCGCTGCGTCAGCGGTTAAGGTTTCGCAACAATTATGTATGTAGTGTAGGTACGGTAGGGTAGGTAGGGTAAATGGGTAGGTAGGTAGCCAGTTGATAGGAGCGAAGCCGCGTGGGATAGCTAGTAATATAACATTTGCCTCTGGGACGTTGGCGGCGTTATAGGGTACATGTTTGCATACATGTTTTTATGTTAATATCTCAGTTATTTATTTACAATTATGTAATTATATACAGTGTATAAAATACTTAATTAACTAAGACTACAAGCATATACATTTAAACCAAAAACTACTCAGTAAGTAAACCTAAAAATATACTAAACTAAAATATGGCGTCGAAAAACTCCTCCACATCGTTGTCCACTGGTAAAGTGACCAAAAGACTTGTAGCATTGCCACGTTGTATGGCAATGCGTATTCTCTGACCAAGGTAAAAGCCAGCCCTTGGGCCACGCGAAGTGTCAACTTAACTCCATTTGAAATAACATTAGACACATTTCCAAATCTTTTTACAGTCCGTTCAACCGATTTTGCCTTAAACATAAGGATGACATAAAAAGCATAAACTGTCAGTCTGCGCTCAAGCGGCCTTGGTGGCGCACGCGTCCTTGGATTGCAGTGTATTAATCATGGCTACGATTAGAAAAAGTGTAAAGTGTGACAGTTGCAATGTAATAATCAGTGAGATTCTAGCGTATATACAAAATAGGCTGGAAGTAATGGATGAGCAAACCATGATTAATGTGTGTGCGAGCTCTTTCAACGTGGATGAAATAGTTGAGGCCAAAAACTTGCTATTTCAGTGTGTTACAACTTCTAAGCGCAAAATACAGCGAAAAAAGGATGGAAAATCGCAGAAAGACTTACAAGATATTATAGGATTATTTAAGGATTATTATAATAGATATTATTAGGCGCCGTGCTGTGGGTCTCCCACGGCACAGCATTATGCTGAGTGCAAGACTTCTTGTCACAGTCACAACATGCATGTGCTTGTACTAACGCTTCATCCTTATACTGTACTCAAATACTAGTATTAGTAGTTAGTAGTAGTATTAGTAACGGTAGTATTACCGTTAATGGTTTAATAAAAGGAAAAATCAAAAATTTTGTACGTCGTTTTTGTGTCAAATAAACACTTTTCTTTCTTCTTTCTATATTCTCAGGTAAATTATTGAACAGTTGTGCTCCTTCTACTAATACTGTTTTTTGCCTTTATTAGTCCGTGCACGTGCAGTTATTGTTGGAATTTGTTTTTACTTCTTTATGTAGTTGTATGTTTGAGTTTGATTTTACGAAATTCGTGGTGATTTTTTATGAGAATGCAGGTGCTTTTTGACACTAGATCCTTTAAGAGGTTGTAGTTTCCATCATTCCTGACTGATTTGACTATGAAATATCGTACCCCAAACTTAACTCATCATCATCGTCATTTCAGCCGAAATACGTCCACTGCTGGACATAGGCCTCCCGCAAGCGTCGCCACACTGATTTGTCCTGTGCGTTTCGCATCCACCGGACGCCTGCAGCCTTGACCAGGTCGTCGCTTCACCTAGAGGGAGGCCTTCCAATGCTGCGTCTTCCGGTAAGCTGTCGCCACTCCAGAACTTTTCGGCCACAACGGCCATCCGTACTGCGAGCAATGTGCCCTGACCACTGCCACTTAAATTTGGCAATTCTTCGGGCTGTGTCGGTAACCTTGGTTCTCTTGCGGATGTCTTCATTTCTGATTCGATCACGCAAGGAAACTCCGAGCATAGCTCTCTTCATTGCCCTTTGTGTGACTTTAAGCCTTCTGATGAGGCCCATTGTGAGCGAACACGTTTCTGTCCCGTAAGTAATCACTGGCAACACACACTGACACACACTGTGGTAAGTTGGACGAGAAGATACCGCACAACTTCCCGAACGCTACCCAGCCGAGTTGGATTCGACGGTTGACCTCTTTCTCGAAGTTGGACCTACCTAACTGGACCGTTTGTCCTAGGTAGACATATTCGTCCACAAACTTAACTGTTTTCAAGATATTGAACGTTGAAGTTTTTTTTTTAATTGCCAATTTTTTGTGTATTGCCTATTTAGTTTTGGGTTTTTTGTCTCTAATTTATTTTTGTTTCCGATTTTGATTTATTATTCTCAACAATAAAATTGCAGTTAGCTGAACCAACAGGGTCGTAGTAGACGATTGATAGTTAAAAAATTAAATGAATTGGTAAACAAAAATTTCTTTCAGAAATATTTAAAAAAATTGTCCATCACAGTCATGCTGCAAATGTGCTTAAAATATCTATGTTTCATTAGCTATCTAACAAACTATAACAAACTAGGTTATCATCAGAATTCTTATAAAACAACTTTGATGAAAGGGTCCCAGGGAGCCTTAAAAAATAACGGTACTTAAGTACCGGTATTAGTATCAAATGTATATTTGTACACACTTGCGAAGAAACAATAATTAAAAATTTATAACATAATATTTTGTAAATAATGACTTCATTGCTTGCAGTTATTTTTTCGTGCACCGTGTTCTAATTTTGAAGCAAGAAAAAAAAAAATATTAGCGCCATGCTTGACGAACATAGCAATCATAAAAACAAGAAACCCGAATGCTAAAAATTAATTAACTGAAAAAGAAAAACAGGTACTAGATATAATTTTTACATTATGAGGTGCTGCCAGCGGTGCCAAGCGAAGTTTTGGTCGGTTTTGTTTGCCAACGTCAGTCGGTTTGTTTTTTATAATTTATTACAGCATTATAAGCTTTTTAGTTTTAGTACCTTATGAACGAGTTTTCCAAAAAAATTATGTGGTACAAGATTATTTATTTTGCTATCAAAGTTACGTTTATCTTGCATTTGTGCCAAAATAGGAACATAAAAGTATTGCAATATATATATTTTTGGAATGGCCTATTTAGTAGCTTTCATTTGATACCCATCATCATCATCATCAGCCTTATAATTATCCCACTGCTGGGACACAGGCATCCTCTCTGTGCGGGCCCAGTGCGGGTTGGCGAATGTCACACGTCTTCGAATTTTTGGTTCTGGATTGGTAGGTTTGGTTTTACACAAAGCAAAGCGCCTGCCTGGGTTCCTGATAACTTTAATGTCTATATATATAGCCTATGTCACTCTGACAATCGAGACGAATCCAACGACACCTCATATGACATAATCCATCAAGCCGTTAGGGCTGTAGAGCGTGCTATAAAAATGGACATACATATAGCTCGAAACTATACACTCGAAAAACAGTAGAGGAAGAAAAAACTTAAGTACAAATAGGTAAAATTTGTATTCTAGTATCATATGGCTGATATAGTAGATTGTTACTCGAAAGGAATCAATTCCCATACGAGGTATTGACTCTGGTCCGAGTAAGAATTGATGTCTTTCGCCCGTATTAAGCAATCTACATTTCATTTCGAATTCTTAATTCTTTATTGTACACCAAAAAAACAAAATTACATACATAATACTAGTCGTATTTATATTCGTGATGGCCTAGTGGCTAAGAGCTCGCCTCTCATGCTTGAGATCGTGGGTTCGAATCCGGGCAAGTACCAATGTGAATTTTTCAAATTCATATGTACTTTCCAAGTTTATCTTGGACATTGCTGACAACAGTGAAGGAAAACATCGTGAGGAAACCTAGACTTATAATGAGTTTATCAAATTGTGCTCCATTGGCGTAATTGCTGCAAGGCGTTCCAGTGCGAGGATAAACTAATAAATAATACTAAACTATACTATATAATAATTGAGAAGTTAGATCAATTTTGATTTTTGATATGTTATGACAAATTTGGCTGTGTTGAATATCTGTAAAAGTAGGAGACTTCAGTATTTGATTAGATGGTGGAATCCATAGCGCAGATTCCCTTGAAGTAGTTGGTTGAGGCGAAGGTAAATTCAAATATGTTGCTATTTGCTTCGGCATACATGAGATTTTATTTTTACCGATCACTTGTTTATAGCATTTTCCCTTTTGGTAATTGAGAAAAAAGCGATTCGTTTTTATGTCATTAGTTCTGATTTTTTGATATTTTTTTACTATTTGTGTAGACTCTTCTCGTACAACAAACGTGCGCTCAATATTTGTTTTTGTTTTAGTTAATTTTACGAGTAATAACTGTCCTTGATTTTCAAAGTCGTTAATTGTTATATTTGTGAGTTCACTGCTTCTGCAGGTGCCGCTTATACCGAGTATCAACACCACCTGTGAAAAACATGATTTCTTCATTACTATTAATCTTTTAGGTACCTATGTAGATAGAATAACAAGCAGAGATATTTTACTCCAGAAATGCACACCTATCCGACGTCTTTGCTCTCAATTTACGCAATCTGGTCAGTGTGTTTGATTGATATGATTGCCCCTTTTTATGGAAACCTATCTATAATACATATCAGAGTAAAGTCGTTGGGATCGACGTTTATCTTTAGAGTAAAAGATCTCTCCCTACCTAGATAAACGTCTATAGCTTACTTTCACTGCCAAATATATCTCGTCTCTTCATTTAAAAATGTTTCCGCTTCGTAAGAGGTGAAAACCTTAGTTTTTTGCTCTTGAACCCCTGTGACTGTCTTTTCAGAAACTATGTTAGATTATGGAATCTTTTCAAATCAACATTGTTTTTTACTCTTAGTGTACTCTTGAGCATTGAATACCTGTTCCATAGCGTAGAAGGCTTTGATTTGCCAGATAGTCCATTGGAGTATGTAAGAAGTACACTTTCGGAAAATGATTTTATTTTCTTATCTGCTCGCCACTTCATAAAGTCATTGTATGTATTTAAGTATATTTCCTTAGAAATGTCTGCCAAAAGATTTTCGATAACTGTATTTGCCTCGTCTTTAACAGAATCTGGGGTCAACATTTCAGAATCAATTGAATGCGACATTTCGATACAGCTTACAGAGTTAGTATCCCGCCAAATGATATAGTCTATTTAAAATATTAACTATGGAACACACCGCGTCACTACCGCGGGCGGACGCGCTTAGTTTTTTTTCAATTCACACTGGCCGTTTATAAACTCACAAGACCGCAGCATTTTTTTCTTAATTATGTTAGATTTTTTACAGCCGGCTGCCTAACCAAATTTAGTTCTATTTTTAAAATTTATTCCCACCCTAGGGAGGGAAGCAATTACTATGAGTCTTTCTCGCCCAAAGGTGGGCAGTAGCATCTTCCACCCGCTACTCGGATCAAATAAACACTACTTTCCGAGTATGAGAAATGAAAAATTATTATAAGACTTAACAACTATATTAGTAAGAACTGAACCTTCACAAAAACAATTAGTAGTGGATTACCGTTGAGGCAACCCATGTCACATGTGAGATGGCACAACAGCGACCCACGAAAACACAGTCTGGGCGACTAGAAATCATGCTCAGGATACTGTTGGAGCTGCTCCACACCCTGCGCACCATGGAATTTTACATTACATTCTACACAACCATGCGCAAAAGATGCGCGCTTTTGCGCGGGGAGTCAAAAGTGAATAGGTTACATTTAAGCAAGCATGCTTCACATTCGACCACATCATCGCTAACCATCAGTTAAAATAGTGGTCAAACGCGAACATGTCGTTAAAAACAAAATAAAAGCATACCGGTATAACAGATCCCTGACCTTATGGCCTGGTTAATGTTGTGGGAATGCGCTGGATGCGAGACTCACGGGATCGGTCAATGTGGCGACGCCTGGGGGAGGCCTATGTCCAGCAGTGGAAGTCTTTCGACTGAAATGATGATGATGATGATCACAGATCCACCAGTGGTCAGAGCGCCGGAGAGAGGCACCTTCTAACAATACGAGCCGAGTCCAAAAGTGACGCTTATTACCATGATTAATATTTGAAATTATTATAACACCGAGATAGATACATTTTGACTTAATTAGAACTAAAACGAGTAGGTACCTTTGCCGTACCAGTTTAAAAAGTTGCCAGCTATTTCCTCGACATACCAATCATAAGTCAAAAATGTTTCGCGCTTCCTAAATACCCCTCGTGTCCCTGAAAACAGATCAGTTACTTTTTTTTACGCACAGAGCTCAAGCAACGTGGAATAGTATAAAAACTCGCGGCGACCAATTGAGAGCAGTCAGTAGCTTTCGAGCAGTCTAACACAGAAGTGCACGATGAGATTTCTGGTGGGTTGAAACTCAGGTTTCCTTGCTTATAACAGGTGCCATAATTGGTCGCTTGCCGGTTCAGGGCTAAAACTCTTTAGTGCTTCTAAGATATAATATTCCAAATAAAAAATCAGTATTGTCGTGGTTATGTGATTGTGATTAGTGACGTGGATTCGACATATTGTATCGATATAGGGATCGCTTATGAAATAATCGTGTTCTTAATCGATCTTTTTCAACAGATTGCCGCCGCCGTCCTCGCCTGCGCCGCAGCCGCACCCTCCGGTCTGCTGGCAGCCCCCTATGGCCATGGCCTTATCGGTCATGCGGGTCTCGCGGTAGCCCACGCGGCTCCCTACGCCGTGGCTCACGCTGCGCCATTGGCCGTGGCCCACGCCGCCCCCGCCTTCCCTACTATCTCCCCCGGAGACATCCAGGGTGCCGCCATCGACGCCCATGTTGAAGCTTCCGACCACGTTCGGGCCGCCGCTGATGCCACCCGCCAATACCACGACCAGGCCTCCGAGCTCCACGGACAGGCCATCAACGCCGCTGAATCCCACTCGTGGCAAGCTGTTGACGCCGTGAAGACCGCTGAGGCTCAGTTGGACGGTGCCGCCGCTGGTGTCGCCCCCGTGCTTGCTAAGCAGCTGGCTGGTCACGCTCCCCTGGTGGCTGCCGCACCCGCCGTGTACGGCGCTCACGGCTACGCCGCTCAGGCTGTGGCCCCCGCCCTGGCCTACTCCGCCCCTGCCTACGCTTCCAGCCACTCCGTCGTGAGCCAGTCCCTGTCCCAGTCCCACCCCGCCCCCGTGGTGCACGCGCCCCTCGCCGTGCCCTACGCGGTTGTCCATGCCGCCCCCGTCGCTTACGCCCATGGACTCGCCGGCCACGCATGGTAAACTGTGATACGACTTAGACACCAAAATAATAGTACTCAATGTTTAGGATTTTGTAAATAAATTACTCAAAAATACAGGGTAACAGAGGCGAGGATGTGTGAATAAATGAAATTGTAATTGTATACATTTTTTTGTTTACTGTGACCTAGATTTAGACACATAACATACATATATATATTTATTACTTCCTTTCCAATCGGTAGTTATTTAAAATAAATCTGAGATAATCGTAGCTATTATTCGATTCAAAATGTCGAATTCAATTTCGAGCCGTCGACCTTAGTAGAGTAACATTCATTCAATGAACTATATAGGTAGGTAGTAAGTACATTTTGACGCAAGTGGGCAAACTTTGTTATTATAGCCAAGGTGGAATAGAGACCCGATCCGAAAGGCGAGGCCGTTAGGGAGCCGAGAGACTGTTATTACAAATGCCCACGTGTACGCGTGTTGCGAAGAAACAATTAATAAAAAACCGACTTCCAAAACAAAACACTACAAAGAGAAAATAACTTTCTTTTGCGAAATCGGTGTCTTTGGTACCTATTGCTTTTCTACGGTGACTTCGGAAAAGAAAGTAATTTTTCGCTTTGTAGTGTTTTGTTTTGGAAGTCGGTTTGATTTTTTTGTTAAAAAGTTTGATATTTATCTCTTTTTAGTTTTGGTAGGTACCTCCAGATACCATGAAAATCATTTATAGCCAAAGTAAATATCATGAGGATACCAATAAGCACAAACACGAATAGGATCCATTGTTTTATTTTAGGGTTCTAATGGCTACCTTCCGGCTTCATCGTCAGATCTGTTCGATGGTACCATTTTCTTTTTCATCAGTACCATTTATTTATAAGTATTAGCTGCATCATAGTCGAATAATCGATATATCTTGTACCCGTGACCACAGATAATATAATACTACAGTACAGATACCCAATCCCATACAAAGAAATGTCACCTCCTTAAGTCGGGCTATTGGTCGGGCTATTTTTTCTTTCTCCATATTTTTAACAGGCGGCAGCACCAGTGACTCATTAATAGCCCGAGACTGTAGTTTTTTAGCGCCATCTAGTAGCTTGCCTAGTTACTAAATGGCATCGATAAATATAGCAATTTGTCTGAGCGAGGAATCGCATCATGTGTCGCGACGTATGGTTCGCGAAGTAAACAGGTAACAGAGTCATATTAATATTGTTAGGGGCGAAACGTGTAACAAGTTAGTCATACATGACAACATGAGGTGATCTGCTGGCAATACCGAACCAATAGAGCGATCACCATAGATAAAGAGTATTTATAGTTTATGGTTATGGTTGTTGGGTTTTCTATGGCTAGAATTCGAAAATTGCCGCCATCATCACCGAGCCCACTTAAACGGACGTTAACGCGCGCCGCCGCATCAACCTGTGGCGCTATTGTCGCCTAAAACTCAAATCGCGCGTTCGTTGCTCCGTATAAAATTAAGGTCTCAGCACACATATGGGATCGGAAAGGGATCGTAACCGTAACGCCTTTCGCCTCGCTGTCAACCAGGCGTCAACCTACCGTATGCACGTAACGAAAGCGTATCAGCAGCGCCTGTACGTCAACTCGGCTACGGCTAGGCGACACCGCGCTTACGCCTCGCCGCCCCCTGGCTGACCTGGTTGGCACCAGATCAGTTTGAATCCAAACGTTAAGTGTAGCGCACGGTTATGTCTTGGTTTACAATACGTGAGTTGGCTATCATAGCCATAGCACTTGATGAAGAGGAAAAAGAAAATAGCAAGAAAAAAAGAAAAAGATATTGGGTACACAGTATGAATAAAGCAAGGAGTACTGAAGGGGAATTTCGGACTATAAAAAAACATTTGATGGATGATGAAGAGAAATTTTATATTTATTTTCATATGCCGAAATATCTCTTTTATAACATATTGCAGTCTATAGATGAATGTATAAGGAAGAAGAATACAACATTCAGAGAAACAATATCGCCCGAAGAAAAACTAGCTGTAACGTTAAGGTGAGAAATTGCATTTGTTTTTGGAATTTTTAATCTGGTCTACATAAATATTTGTACTATAATTTTAATGTTTGTATTATCTCTATTGTTCTTTTTTTAAGTGTACAAAAAAAATACTCGGTTCCGAAACTACAAGATAGATTAATTTTTATCCTCTGTCGATAAAAAATATTTCTTTTGGAACGCAACTCTCATTTGCGATCAGGTGTGCACAGGGGATGTACGTTTTATGTCTGGTGTATGTGTGTATATATTTTGTGTGATTGCGTAAGGTATTTTAGTAAATGCAACTTTTTTGTAGTTTAGGTAAAAAAAAAATACCCATAAATCACATATTTTTTTATTATACAAAACTATATTATTAAATCCAAAAATTATGGCACTTAAACAAAAATAGCGCCACAACAAAAATACAATCATTGTATAAATTAAAGATTGTTTGAAGTATCAAGATCGTCAGCATTTGACGCGCCATTTTCTTCTGTTTGAAATATTAAAATCATGAATGTTTGAAGCGCCAGATGTTGATTGTATCTCGTGGCTAATGTTATTTAGAGTGGTATAACCTCGAGGCATGTCATCTTCTCTTTGGGGAATGTAAGGGTTGCGATAACTATAATAGCTTTGTTTCTCTGCGATTTCTTTTAACTCCATTTCCGAAACTGCGTTATATATTTTACTTTTCATAACAGCTTGGTTATATTCTGAAATTTTTTTAACCGTTGCCGCAATGCTCTTAAAAAATGTATCTATCTCATCTTCTTTTTTGGTTTCGTTGTGATTTAATAAATATTTCAATAAAGTTTGTGACGCTGAATTTTTTTCAATATTAAGATTTTTTTTTTTTGGAATTTTGGATGCAACTGAAGATGCAGAAGACTCAGGACGCGGCGAAAGTGGAGTAATTTCCGCTTGTAAGTTTTCTGGAGACTGAATTATGTTTATTGAGTTCTGTGAATCATCATTACCCAAGAAACTGCTAACATCTGAACCGTCATCATCATCAACCGAAGAGATCGTATTTCTTTCTTTGTAATGAGGTACTAAAAAACTCATTTCATCTTCAAAGGTCCACTTTTTCGTCGTCGGGGCTGCCTGACCACTTTTAGTTTTACGCTTCTTCATAGCTCGTCGGTGAGACTCTCTAAGATTTAACCAAGTTTTCTTGCACTCAGATTCTGAAATAAAATAAATCATGGTTAACTATATCAAGCGCATGTAGTTACACATGTATGTGTGAAAGGGAGTACGTACACACACATTCACATAAACATATACACGTATTATAAAACGTATATTAAATATACATTTATTGTTGCAGGTACTTCATAACTGGATCTACATTTACTAATTTATCATCGAGCTTCCGTTTAGGAGAATCAACTATTCGTTTGATAGTAATAGATGTGTGCAATGCAATAATAAATAAATTAATGCCAATTCATATACCTCAACCAACTACAGCCACATGGCAAGGAATCGAAGAAGGATTTAAAAATAAATGGAACTTTCCGAATTGCATAGGCGCCATTGACGGCAAACATGTAAATATAATTGCACCTCCCAATAGTGGATCGTTGTTTTTTAACTATAAAAAAACATTTTCTATTGTTTTGTTAGCTATAGTTGATCCTGAATACAGATTCATAGCGGTTGATGTAGGAGCCTATGGAAAAAACAGCGATGGCGGAATCTATTCATCATCTACATTTGGAAAGGCACTTGAAAGAAACACATTCAATATTCCATGTGACAAACCATTACCAGGAACTAATCATGCAATGCCACATGTATTTGTGGGAGACGAGGCATTTCCATTGAAGACATATTTATTAAGACCATATCCTCGCTCAAATACACGGAGACTATCAGATCCTGAACGGCAATATAATTACCGCTTATCACGAGCTAGAAGGGTTGTTGAAAACGCTTTTGGAATTTTATATCAAAAATTTGCGATTTACAACAAAAATATTAAATTGCATCCAAAGTTTGTAGATAAAGTGGTATTAACAACTTGCATTTTACACAATATGATGAGGACATATTGTTTATGATGATGTTACATATTTAGTTAAACACAATATATTTATAATTAATCACTTTATTTTGTTTTACTTTTTCATCATTACAATATTTACAATCTCTCATGTCCATCTTCTACTCAAGTCACCCTAGACCATCTATCTCATCTTCCATAGATCATATATCATTCATAGAGTTAAGGTTCATTCACACAACATTCCCCTCCTTAATCATCAAAACCATAACGAATAGGAGGTTTGACCTGCCTTCCTGATCTTGTTAGTTTCATAGTTTCAGAATGATGAGATACAGGTAAATTAGAATTATCTTGAGATACAGGTATATTAGAATTATCATGAAATATAGGAACATTGAAATTATGCACAGACTCATCATCACTTAACATATACTCCGATTTGTTTACATTTGCATTATGACTGTCAACCATACTATCATCATCAATGTCAGTACCACAGCCATAATCATAATTGATGTGCTGCCTGTTCCTACGATACATATTACCCGCTTGATCCTCAATCATGTATGAACGAGGATTAGTCAGCTTAGATACTATTTTTCCGGGTGTCCAAAACTTATCTTCACTCCTCTTTTTAAATCTAACATGTTGGCCTGGATAACATTCTTTTAAAGTTATTGCATTTCTATTGTAATACTGCTTAATTTTAAGTTGTTTTAATTTGTCTAATGAATTGTTACGCTTTGAGATTTGTGGTTGTAGATACTTTTTAGACACCGGATACTTAATATTAAGATTTCTATTAAATAGCAAATTAGCAGGAGATGGACAATCACCCTTGCATTGGTTCCTTAAATTTAACAATGCTATATATGGATCAGAACTGTCATGATAACATTTCTTGAAAATATTTTTAATTATTTTGACGCTTGATTCAGCAAGTCCATTAGATTTAGGGTAATTTGGAGAAGAAGTTGTATGTTTAAAATCATATTCCAAGGCAAATTGTTTAAATTCTTTACTTGAAAATTGCGGACCATTATCACTGACCAGTTCAAGAGGAATACCATGTCTTGCCATTATAGCTTTCATGTGTTTAATTACTATATTAGATGATAATTGGTGTAATTTAACTACTTCTATATACTTACTATAATAGTCCACTACAAGTAAATAATGCTCTTTATTAAACTCAAATAGGTCTGAGCCCAATTTTATCCACGGTAATTCTGGTATTTCATGAAATTGTATAGGTTCTTTAGTATTATTGTTCCTGTATGTTGCACAAGTTTGACAGCTTAGGCACATTTCCTTAATCTGAGATGAAATATTAGGCCAAAACATTACACTCCGGGCTCTATTGATACAAGTATTTATACCAAAGTGTCCTTCATGAATTAGTTGTAACATAATTTTTTGTAGAGATATTGGTATCACCAGCAAATTATTTTTACATATTATACCATCAATGACAGAAAGATCAAATCTAAAATTCCAAAAGGGTTTGACACTATCAGGCACTGTATTTTTAGAGTTTGGCCAACCATTTTTTATATAATCTGTTATAATAGTAAGAGTATTGTCTTCTTTAGTTTTTGTTTTTATTAAATCTCTCTTACTTTTTGAAATAGGAAGACATTCTAATGCTATTTCTACATGACAAATTATTTCTTTGTTTAATTCTTCATCAAATCTGTCTGATTCTTTGTATTTTATTGGGAGGTATGATCTACTTAAAAAATCGGATATAAACATTTTTTTACCTGGGACATATTTAACAAGAATATCATACCCTTGTATTTTTAGCATCATTCTTTGAAGTCTTACAGGTACTTTACTTAAAGGTTTTTGAAATAATGTCTCTAGTGCTGAGTGGTCGCTTTCTACAGTAACATGTCGACCTAAAATGTATTTATGAAATTTAATACAACCAAAAACTATTGCATACATTTCCCTTTCTACTTGAGCATAACCTTTTTGACAGTCAGTCAATGCTTTTGATGCATAAGCAACTGGTTGTCCTTCTTGCATAATACATGCACCTACACCTTCACTACTGCAGTCTACAGAAATAGTAACTTCTTTATTGTTGTCAAAAAATTTTAATGTGGGAGCTTGTGAAATAATGTCTTTTAATTTATTAAATGAATCTTCATGGGGTTTATCCCATTGAAATATAATATCCTTTTTTAAAAGTTCTCTTAGTGGTGCAGTTAGAGTAGAATAATTATTTATAAAACGGGATAAATAATTTGTCACACCTAGAAAACGTTCTAACTCTTTTTTATCCTTAAGAATTTTGATATTTGTAATAGCTGTTACTTTAGAAGGGTCTGGTTTGATCCCATCACCATTTATAATCATGCCTAAAAATTTTATTTCACTCTGTAAAAATCTAGATTTATCTTTATTGAATTTTACATTATACTTTTTTGCTACTTCAAAAACCTTTAATAATCTTTCATTATGATCAGTTACATTATTTGCATGAACAATCAAATCATCGCAGTAAAACTCAACCCCTTCAATACCACTGAATGATTCCTCCATGCGTTCCTGAAAAGCTTCAGTGGATACAGAAAGTCCAAATGGTAATCTTTTATATTTATAATTGCCAAATGGTGTAGAAAAAGTGCAAAGTTTTGAACTCTCTGCATCCAATTTGACTGTCCAAAACCCACTGTTACAATCTAGTTTTGTAAAATATTTATCTCCTGATAGTTTGTCCATAATATCTTCAACCGTTGGCAATTGTTTATGATGTCTGATAATAAATTTATTTAAGTAACGAGGGTCAATACAAATCCTTAATTTATTATTTGCTTTTTTAGTAATTACCATAGAGTTGACCCACTCCGCCGGGCCATCTATTTTTGTGATGATATCTTCTTGAATCATTCGTTCCAATTCACTTTTTAAAGGTTTGCAAAGCGCAATGGGTACTCGGCGAGGTGGATCGGCTCTGGGAACTGCACATTCCTGTAATTCAATTTTGTATGGTTTATCAAAACAACCTATTCCCTTGAATAATTGAGAATGACTTTCTATGAGCATATTTACATTCGGACATTCTATTGACAAAACTTTACTTATAAAATTTCTGTTAATAAGTTTCATGTTTACACATGTTTTTAGTCCCAAAATAGTTGTACAAGGTGAATTTACAATTACAAATTCAACATTATATGTATTGCCATTTTCCAGACAACATTTTATAGTACATACTCCTTTAACTGAAATATTTTTACTGTCTAATGTTATTAGTTTTATAGGTTTTCTAATAATAAAATTAGAGTTAAGTTCTAAGTTTTTAAATGTGTCATAGCACATGCAGTTCACTTGTGCACCAGTATCCAATTTTACCATTATTGCTTTTCTGTTAATCAATAATTTCTCAAGCCACTCACTTTTGTTGTTCATCTCTAGTGAACCAATAAAAAATGTTTCCACTTCCCCAGCCTCCTGCAGATCACTGTCCCGGTCCTCTACTGCTGCCACATGGCGACTCTTGCAAACTTTCGCAAAATGGCCTTTCTTTTGGCATTTTAAGCATGTAGCACCCATAGCCGGGCACTTGTGTGAAGGCTCCCAACCTTGGAAACCACATCTGAAACAAGCCTTTTGATTCTCCTTCACTTTCTTCTTAAATTTAACTGAAAATACACTTTCAGACACTGCACTATTCCTGTTTCCATTTTCTAAGGATATCTCGGATAACTGCTTCTGTGAGAGTTCAGCAGCTTTACATATTCTTATGACTTTTGACAAATCTATGTCATCAGCCCTTAATAATCTTTCTCTTGTTGTGTTGTTTCTTATGCCTATTATTAATATGTCTCTAATTAGACTCTCCCGCAGGTCACCAAATTCACAGGAAAAGCTGCTGTTAGTAAGCTCGGTTATATAATGCTCTAAAGATTCAGTTGGACCCTGCTTTCTAGTAAAAAACTTGTGACGTTCCATTGAAATATTCTTTTTGGGTATGAAGTATTCGTCAAATTTTGATTTTATAATTTGGAAATCATTTTTCTTATCACCCAAATCAAATGAATTATAAATCTCTATTCCAGCATCACCGATGGCGTTTAAAAGGATCGCCGTTTTTCTCTTATCTGGGGCATTCTCTAAATCATTGGCAATTATAAAAATATCCAATTTTTGGAACCATTTCTTCCAAGACTCTGCGTGATTCTCGCCATCAAGGATAAGCGGCCCAACATGGCCGGCAACGCTATGCTTTTCCATTTTCACGTATCGTTTTGGTTCATTCAACTTATTTTACACCTGACACCATGTTTATGATGATGTTACATATTTAGTTAAACACAATATATTTATAATTAATCACTTTATTTTGTTTTACTTTTTCATCATTACAATATTTACAATCTCTCATGTCCATCTTCTACTCAAGTCACCCTAGACCATCTATCTCATCTTCCATAGATCATATATCATTCATAGAGTTAAGGTTCATTCACACAACACATATAACATTGAGATGAATATACAGGAACCGAACAGAACAGAACAGGAAATTACAGTTGAATTCGGCGAAGACCGATTGTTAAGTCAATTACCAAGTATTAGTGGTGCCCATATGGCTACCGCTTTTAATGTACGTGAAAAGTTCAAAACATATTTTCAAACTTCTACCGGACGAGTTCCATGGCAGTAGCTTTTAGCTTTAAATATTAATGTTAATTCTTAATGGATATTCCTGTTAAATTTTTCATTATAATTATATTAATCACAACTGTTTTATTTCCCATACCTACCTACATACGCGAAAAACATTAAATAAATAATGAAATAGGAGTAGGTACTTACCAGATTGCTTTAAAGTAATACTTATTTGTTTCCAAGCCTCGTCCTTTTTTATAGTATTGCTGTATTTAGCATCACTTAAGTCATATAAATATGGATATTTTCTCACTTCTTCAATAAGTTTCTCCCTTTGCATCGTTATTTTGTGTTTGAATCGAACTTAAAATTTTAAATAAAACATACGCGCAACACGAATGAAATACTCCTTGCGAATGGCGGCGTCTTTAGCAGGCAAGTCGCGGGAGGGGAAAGGGGAAAGGGTGGACGAAGAGATGTGAGCTCGGGAACGGAGAGACGTAAGCGCGGGGACGGAGAAACGTAAGCGCGGGGACGATGAGCCGTAAGCGCGGGAATTCAAGTTCGGAGCCTGTTCCGAGGCGAGGCGATTACGTTATTATTCCGATTAGTGTGCGTTGCAGTAGGGAGTTTAATACAAACCATTCTGAACGGCTCGAGGCGATACGGTGACGATCCCTTTCCGATCCCATATGTGTGCTGAGACCTTTAATCAGAAAACTAGTAAAAACACTTAATACATTAGTATTAAGTGTTTTTACTAGTTTTCTGATTAATTACATCTGATACATTAGTATTAAGTGTTTTTACTAGTTTTCTGATTAATTCTCGTGATTCTCGGAGTTTCGGATTGCTTTTCGCTGCTTTATATTGTTATTTGTTGTTTTATTAGTTAGGTAGTTTGTTTGTTCGTTAGTTTATTTTGTAGTTTTTTAATTAGTTAGTATTTTTTATTTTTCATTTTGTATATTAGTCGTTAGGTTTGTTTTAATTTGCTTTATAGAATATTTTACTTTATAGTCTAGTTGTAGTTGTAGTCTAGTTTTAGTCATGAATCCTAGAAATTTAATTTTAGCACGTAATTTTGACATATGGAATTACGCTGCTAGCATCAATAACGAAGAGCAAGCAATAGAAGCTGCTCGTGCTTGGCTTTTAATGCCAAGCAGGGTGGCGCGCTGCCCTAATTGTAGGCAGAATATGTCAGCAGAGCGGCGCCCTGATTATAAGTTTGGCTTCCGCTGGAAATGTCGGCGTCGTGGCTGTAACGAAATAATTTCGTCAGTCAAGGGTACTTCTAAGGTTCTTTGAAAAGCCGAAGATGTCAATTTTATCGACCCTTCGACTTCTTTATCATTTTTTTAGAAATGATAAGGTTACAAAAGCAGCAAGGGATGTGGGAGTGACAAAGAAAACGGCCATTCAAATATATCACTACCTGCGTGAGGTGTGTGAAGTGGCGGAGGCCCATGACCATCAAATGATAGGGGGTCCTGATGACATTGTGGAAGTCGATGAAACACATATAAACACAAATAAATACCACAGGGGACGACTTCTGCAACGTCAGACATGGTCATTTGGATGTATGAGTCGCCTATCAAAAAAGATATTCGTCGAACTTATTCCTAACAAATTACGGCAGACACTTGACCCTATAATGGCGGCTAATGTACGACAAGGGTCATACATTATGTCCGATATGCACCGAGCATATCATGGAGTAGATTTACGTCTTAATATGGGGGGACACTATACTGTAAACCATAGTTTAAATTTTGCCGCAGGCACTGTCGATACCCGGTGCATAGAAATTTAGGTACCCCGGTCTCCGATGGAACAGGTAACGTCAGGGTAAAAATTCATACTAACACAATAGAGCGGCAATGGCTAGAATTAAAACGCCATTGCCGCACCTGCAGGAGCCAGAACAAATTGAAGTGGTACATGGGCGAGTACATGTACCGTCACAATATTTTAACAGAATTGCCATCAGAGTCCGCCCAATTTAGGCGTCTTTTAAACGATATTTGCCGCTTATACCCGGGAATAGGAGACGGGGTATCAGAGCGACTAATTGTAGATGCAGGTCATGCCGTTAGCTGCCCGCCATTTTTTTTTCGTAAATTTCATGAATTTTTTTTTAAGTCCTAGACGCCTTCATAAAGAAGGCTAAATTTTGCCTCCAATCTCAGCGGTCATTGACCTCACGAAAAAAAATCCCGGGAAAAAGTTGTTTCTTTTGATGTTCTCCATACGATGAAACCATAAAAAGAAAGTATTATTAAGTTTGAAAATTTCATCAAAAATTTTAATATAATTAATGAGAGTTAAATTTTGCGAGCTCGAGACTTGGGGCACTCCGACTTGGACAGGTTAGGTTAAAAGGGGTGTTTTTATGAATCTGACCTTGAGGTCAAGGTCACTGACCACGAGCGTACCCCGTGTCTGCGTCTTTGTTAATTTGACCTTGGCGTCAAGGTCACTGACAAAGAGCGTAACCCGTGTCTGCGGCTTTTTTAATTTGACCTTGACCTTGTGGTCACGGTCATTGACCTTGGCGTCAAGGTTACTGACCTCGACCGTAACATGTGTCTGCGTCTTTTTTAATTTGACCTTGACCTTGGGTTAAGGTCACTGACCTTAAGGTCGTCCCCCGGTGTTTCCCCAACCTAGTACTCCCACATCCCACCGGATCCCGAAGGCTTGATTAGGCGTTGTTTTTGGGTGAGTCTTTCATTGCTTTTTCCTCAAAAGTCCCAGACGCCTTCACAATGAGAGTTAAATTTTGCCTCCTAGCTCAGCGGTCATTGACCTCACAAAAAAAAATCCCGGGAAAAACTTGTTTCTTTTGATGTCCTCCATACGATAAAACCATAAAAAGTAAGTATTATTATGTTTGAAAAATTCATCAAAATTTTTCGGTTTTTTCCTCAGTGCCCCGTTACGTACACTCCAAGCGACTGTTTTGGGTCATAATATGGATTTCGTCCATAATAGCCCCAAATATGCGATATTTGGGATAGTCACATCTTTATTTATTTTTTCAGTTAGTTACTTCAAACGTATATCTGCATAAGTAATGGGTTCTCCAAGACCCGTATAATTTTTTTAACATAGCAATTTATGCGATATAAAAAAGATATTTGTTAAATTATGTCAAAATGTGTCCCGATTAGCCCCGTTTTACGGTACCTACTTTATATCATTTTATTATTCATTTTAAGGGTTATCCTTTTTTATTTTAGGTAAGTACTTAGATAAATAAAGAACAGGGTGTTTTATAACAAAAATGTTTACTTTTAATACTTGGTTTTCACGCTTTTTTACAAAAAAAATTGTTTTTCTCATTTTTCTTAACTAAAATTTATTGAAGAAGTTTTCTATTAAAGCGTGTTTTTTAGTTTTTTTTTTTAACTGTTATTTATTTATATGCGAAAGTTTGGATGGATGGATGTTTGACTCAATCACGTCACAGCGTATGAACGGATCTGGATGAGCACAGAGATGAGAGATTATTGTCTGGAATAACATAACTATAGATTTTTATCCCGATAGGATGTACCCGGTATAATGTTCCCTCGCGATAATAATACAATTTGCACGCGGACGAAGCAAAAAGAAAAATAACTTTTTTTTCGGAAATCGATGTCTTTGGAACCTACTTTTTTTCGTTATTGATTCCGACTGTAGAAAAGAATAGTAGGTAGATTGTATGACAAGGGAGCAAAATAGTATTTTACGGGGAGGGCGCTACTTTGGACCACGAGCGCAGCGAGGGATTCAAAGAACATCGCCCGAGGGAAAAATAATTTGCTCTTGAGTATATAAATGTGAATTTAAGTAAAAACAATCAAAAATTTATATTTAATACACTAGCACAATTTTGAAAAGTTATTTTCACCGTTTTATTTGGGATCGATATTGTTGTCAATTCATTTACATTTTGAGTAGGTACCTACCTATTTGTAATCTTAGTATCTGACTGGTGCCCATAAAAATACAGATTCCTTTGATGTAGAAAGACGTGGCGACAATGGCATGGACGAATTGTCCTTAATTTAATATTTTCTACAATGCGAGTGCTACCTTTTTCCTAATTTTGAATGGAATCTTCGATGTAACCTTCTGCTACAGAGCTGGATTTCCACCCTTCGTGCCACTTTAAAACAGCAAGGTCCGCTCCAGAATCTGCCAAAAGAGTAGCGGACGTTCGGCGAAAACAATGTCCTGTGTATTGCTTGCAAACGGGCAACTTCAAATAAGTAGCGATTTCTAGGGGCTTTGAAGATATTCTATTTTTCCGCATAACCTGTTTGAAGCACTTTCCATTTTGATACCTAATAAAAATGTATTAGAGAAGGACGCAGGCCCTGATATTTTTCCACTATTCGTTTGTACTGGCCACGAATGACGAATGACCTAATCGGTCATTCGTTTTTGTTTTTGTGTCAGTTAATTTCACTAAAAGTAATTCATCTAAGTGATTTTTGACATCATCGATTGTTATTTTTAACCGACTTACCAAAAAGGAGGAGATTCTATGTTCGACTTCATCTTTTTTTTTATAACCTCGTTACTACGACAAGCATTATGCTGAATATTAAAGCCACCTGTAATAAAACAGAAAGGAAATCAGACGAGTAGGTACAATAAGTACACATTTGAAAACACTCTGTTTATAGATGGGAAAACTAAAAGAATACATACTTTTGTTGAGAGAAATTCCTTATTAGGCGCGTCATTTAAAAAAAGTCTCAACGTTTTGATGAGACATACTTTTGATTTCTTTGGTTTGTGCCCTTCGGATAGTCTCTTCAGATAAGCTAGTAATTTTGAGTAGCTATCAATTTTAATATTTTTATTTACTGTAGATGTAAGCATTGAGTATATACTCCAAAGGATAGAAGGTTGCTTAGTTTTGGGCAATTTATGAAAATAGGCCAAAAACACATTTTCCGAAAACGTTTTCGCTCCTTTTCTATTTTTCCATAAAATGAAATAGTCATACTTAGGCCCTTCAATATTTCACCAGGGATTTCGTGGGTAATATGTTTTGTACGACATTGTTAGATTCTATAGTTATTGTTTCAGGAGTTAATGCATTGTCACTTTCTTAACTCGACGTAGAACTCATTATTTTTGCAAAATACAATAAAATATGTACTGATTACAAGAACAGACACGTAATTCGCGCGCTTTTGTTTTTTTTTTAGTAAGCGCGTGTCCCGGCGCTGTGCAGCCATCACGTACCAGCCAATATTACCATGAAAATCATTTATACCCAGAGGGTTTCTCATAAAAAATCCAACAAGCCTAAACACGACTGCGATACATTGTTTTATTACGGAGTTGCGGTGCCAACCTTCCGGCATCATCATCAGATAAGTTCGATGGTACCATTTTCATTTAAATTTGCTTCATCACAGTCATTTTACTTTTCGATATATTTTATACCCGAAACATACATAACATTGAGAAGTTCGAGTGGTCATCGGTGGTCCATAATTGACGCAGTAATCGGTGAACATACACAAAAAAAAAACCTCGAATATAGAACCTCCTCCATTTTGAAAAGTCGTTTAAAAACATAAAAGGCAAAGGCAAGACTTCCTGACAGCCAGTACTGTCAATAAAACTTTTTAATAACACAAAAGTTTTTAATATTCGCCACACCTTATTCTAAATGCCACCTACCTGCCATGTACCTACTGTCTTTGCTAAGGTCGACTGGTAGAAAACGCCTTAGGCAAAGTTTGCCTTTATACTGTTTAATTACTTGTGCATAAAGTTGTGCCATGGTGGCCCAGTGGCTAAGACTTCGCCTTTCATGTTTAAGGTCGTGGTTCTAATTCGGGGAAGTAACAATGTGAATTTTTCAAATCATATATACTATCTAAGTTTACCTTGGATATCGCTGAAAACGGTCTAATAGTTAACTAGTGTTTGCCCGTGACTTCGTCTGTGTATCATTAGTACTTCGAATATCCATTTTTTTATAATAGGCCGCCTTACTTGAGAAATTATTGGTTCTCCATACAAACTACCACCCCCATAAGTTATGATTTCCGGGATAAAAAATATTCGATATCATAATATATCCAGGAAACTATCTCCATACCCAATTTCATTTAAATCGGTTCAGCGGTTTAAGCGTAAAAAGGCAGACACAGAGTTACTTTCGCATTTATTAATTAAGTAGGTATGGAAGTATGGATACACCTAAGTAAGAGAATGCTCATGCCTTCTCTGTACGAGAAGAGGTCTTTGCCCTGCAGTGGGTCAGTAACAGGGTGCGTAGTACATTATTACCTCAATGGTAACAGGCTGGTTTTATTTATTAATAAACTAGCTGACCCCCGCGGCTTCGCTCCCGCCCTTCACCCCCTACCTACCCTACCCACAAACAAATAAACTCTTCAGCTTTATAATATTAGTATAGATGTTGATAAAACTCCTTCGCAAATGAACAAATTTGATCACCCTAAAAAAAAGTTTATATAGAGTCAATACTAAAAGATAGACATATGCTGTCCCGGACCTTTTCTTAGACCTTTAAAAGAGGAACAATTCCATAATACATGATATTTGCATAACTTAAACCGTTTACACAGCGCACGCAACGGAAGCTCTCAAAAAGCAATATTTTTTCCAGTTTTTGCAACATTTTTCATTTATGCTCCGCTCCTATTGGTCGTAGCGTAATGTTGTATAGGTGATAACCTTCCTCGATAAATGGACTATCCAACACAAAAAGCATTTTTGAATTCCAACTAGTAATTCCTGAGATTAGCGCGTTCAAACAAACAAACTCTTCAGCTTTATAATATTAAAATTTAATATGTAAATATATATTTATATAGTGTAGATAAATGCGAAATCAGTGTTTTATAACTCCTCGTAAATAATGGTTTATTATCCCAAAGAAACGCACTCACGGATTATAAAGTTACGTATGACCTTTTCCAAGGTCCAATCTGTCTTTATGAAAATTACCTACCAAAATTCAACAAAATTGGTTTAGCGGTTGTATGTAAATGTACCGAACAGACAGTTAGACAGAGTTAATTTCGTATTTAGGTTGTACCCGGCTAGGGTTGCCAACTTAAAACAAGTTAGAAGAAAGTGAGTATTTCTGATTTCAGAGAGGATAAATAAAGCAAGGATGCACTCTTTTTTAACTCTATTGAGCACAGACTTACAAAAAAGTACTTATCAATGTTATTTTAAAATCGTTATTTTTTGTACTTTCTGCGACACAATATTTTTCATGGTACCTACTTATAATCAATTCAATTTCAATGATGCCCTGTTTTTTTCAGAAGTAAAAAACATTTCTTTAAATTATGCAGAGTATTAACATCAGCTGTCATTTTGGGAAGTTCGTTTTGTCCCAAAATGACAGTACCGCAAAATCATTTAAGATATTTTAGCTGAGATGAAACAAACTCCCGTAAGTTGCACCTCTCTCTCTCAGCAGCACATTTGTCTGTTGAGTAAGAAGACTTTGAATCTATAATGCAAAGGTATTCATACCATTTAATTTGAAATTATATGTATTTTAGCGTACTCTATTACTTTGAGTACAATACTTTATATTCGAGTAAGTACGGTTGACAACCCTATACACAGCGCGTTGCTGTCGCTGATTAAATAACTGTGATAGATTGCTTGCACTTGTGTGAATACGCACGCCATCTACTTTAAATTAATTATGCTATGCAAGGTTACAACCTTCGCGCCACTGCTAATGTCAACTTATTTGACAAAGTCTAACAGTGTACGTTAACCCAGCAAAATGAAAATAGTAATTTAAATGTCATAGACATTTTTTTTTTTTTGAAAACCTCACCTCATTATATTTATCATTTAAATGACTATTTTGGACATTATTTTGCTGGGATAACGCACACAGTTTTACCGGATGAAAGAACAATCAAACTAACGTTGAGTTTTGTCATTCATCATCATCATCATATCAGCCGAAAGACGTCCCGCCCGACGTACTGCTGGACATAGGCCTCCCCCAAGCGTCGCCACATTGACCGGTGCCGTGCGTCCCGCATCCAATGGATCCCCGCAACCTTCACCAGGTCATCGGTCCATCTGGTGGGAGGCCGTCCAACGTAACGTCTTCCGGTTCGCGGTCGCCACTCCAGAACTTTTCTGCGCCATCGGCCATCCGTTCTGCAAGCAATGTGCCTTGCCCACTGCCACTTAAGTTTGGCAATTTTTCGGGCTATGTCGGTAACCCTAATTCTCTTGCGGATCTCTACATTTCTGATTCGATCACGCAAGGTAACTCCGTAGCATAGCCCTCTCGTAGTAAGCTTTCTGATGAGGCCCATTGCGAGCGACCATGTCTCAGATCCGTAGGTAACACGCCCATCACAGGCAACACACACTGATAGACTTTCATCTTGAGACACTGTGGTAAGTTGGACGAGAAGATACCGCGCAACTTCCCGAACCGAACGCTGCCCAACCGAGTCGGATTCGACGGTTTACCTCTTTTTCGAAGTTGGCCCTACCCAACTGGATCGTTTGTCCTAGGTAGACATAGTCGTCCATCCGCAGGCCCCGAAGGGCCATTAACATAGGATTTACGGCAGCGTGCGCTCTGGCCAGAAAAAGGGGAAGGAGAAGGCGGTTAAATGATCGTCTCCTCCCTCCTCCTGGTGGTGATTAGCAGATGAAAGGTGCGGGGGTACCTTCGTCCGCATTGCACTACACACCACCCTCGTCGGGCGGGAATGGCCGAGCACTCGCGGTCGTTCCCGAGCCCCTCCACTAAGGGAGGGGCGTGAAGGTCCCGCTGTAAAGGCGGGCGATCGTCGGCGGAGGACTAAAATGTTGCACTGTAATGTTTTTTTTTGTAAAATTTTACCTATCCACGAAAGAAAAGTAAATTAAAAACCGGCCAAGTGCGAGTCGGACTCGCGCACGAAGGGTTCCGTACCATTATAGCAAAAAACGGCATCAGAAATACATTATCTGTGACGGTTCATGAGATATAGGCTGGTGACACACAGACAAACAGACAGTCGGACAGTGGAGTCTTAGTAATAGAGTCCCGTTTTTAACATTTGGGTACGGAACCCTAAAAACTAAAAAAAACCATTACAGTTCAACATTTCCCTTTGATTACTGATTCGATACATGAGTGGACGTTGAGGTGGACTGGTGTGGGTGTGGGGGTTAAGAGAACAAATAAAACAATCGCATGAAACAGAATCGTCGCTTTATTCACAATTTCCGGATGTAAGTATTCAATAATCGCGCATAGTACAGTGAACTCGCTCACATGACTGTGTATTTATGTTGACTGCGATATTGTATATTGTGGTCGCGCCTGGTCGTGGGCGCCTGCGCGCTCTCAGCTCGCCACTCGGCGCGCTCGCACTCCGCTCGCTCGCGATACTAACTAATAATATTTACAACACTGTGTCTCGAGAGACTAAACGAAACACAACGGGATAGTCTAAACTAGAATTCAGAAACTTATGAGGTACATCATCCTATCCACTTTACTAAGCGTATGTCCGAGGCCCCAACGACAACATGAGGCCAATCGTTTTTTTTTTTACATTTGCAGCCCAAATATGCAGCCTTTTTGTACAGTATATGATACTTACTAATTATATATGTATAGACATAGTTAAACCGTTACTTTTTTTTGTAGCGAGCTCTTTTTCCTAACAACTCATTGCTCCAATGAGCTGCCATGAAAAACATGCTCACTCGATTTTTTCAAATGTTGAGACAACAGGACACTCTTGCGTAACACGATCGATATCATTTTCATATAGCATAGCTAGATTAAACCCCAATGCAAAACAACACATTCAAATACACGAGATAAGAACAACGACTCCAACGAACGGACAAAATGTACTTTTCTATATAAATATATCATTGTGTTCGTATCCGATCCGCCCGATAGACATGGCAACACTCACCGAAAACCATAAACACGATTCAGTGTTGCCACATTCACAATGATCACCACGCGAGCCCGTACCGTATTATTTGTTTATTTCTATCTAGCTACTACGTGTGTCTACACGTTTATTTCTAATCATTCGAATGGACACACTCTCACTAATATTCTACAATATTATCATACCGATTACGTTAACAGATATTATAAATCGTGTTTCTGTATCAACTTTTTGTTTAATATCACTTTGAATCAGTTATTATTTGTCGGAAATTAACGATATTATTGTGTGCTCATCCCATCTGAGGTGACGTTAACTGAATACATAACAAACATATAGCTTGTGCCCTGAGTCTGCTCGAGCCGAACGCGATGCTACCTTCACAGCTAAGGTGCCATATGTATCTGACCAAATCATGTTTTGAAGGCCTTAAGACTAAGTGTTATTCTATCAGCGTCAAACAATCCAAAATGTATAAGATTGACATGCACTACCGAAATTTTACGTGATCAAGGTATATGGTGTATCCAGTTACTGGGTTGTGGAGGTCAGATAGGCAGTCTCCAGTCTTACCGGACTCAGTTGAATCTGGTTAGACTGGAAGCCGACCAACATAGTTTGGAAAAGACTAGACAGATTGAATTTATATGTCGCCGATAGAATATCACTTTGTCCTGATCTTCTTCTCATTTCTACATGAAAACTTAGGTAGAGTGAGCTAGAAGAACCTTTTTTTTGCTCCCAATGGTCACTATCTCGCCTGGTGGTAAGCGATGATGTGGTCGAAGGTGAAGCAAGCTTACTATAAGCACGGGGTCAAATAAATGTCACTAGATGGCGAGATATGCATCGATTTGTTATTGAATTGTGGGTAATATTCAAATTTTGTACAATTGATCATTAAAATGGTATGTTCTTGTTTAATCAACTCTCCCAAGCACAAAATTATGGAATATTGGGCTCTTAATACACATTTCAAAGATTGTTTGAACGGATCATTTAAAACGGGTTCTAATGGATGGCGCCGTTTTAAATTTCTGTTGCATGACACTTGATTTTTTATATTTGTATTGTAACACATTTTGGTACAATACAACTGTAAAAACGTACACAAAAATATATAAAACAAATCATCAGTGTGTTTAAAGAAAGAAATATTCACGAACCGAGAAAACCCTTTTACTTGCAATTACGCTGCTATCACCATCGGTCGCCGTGGAACGGAACCAAACGTAATCGACGTACATATAAAATAATCAGTTTAATCAGAAGAAAAACGCTAGTTACGTCGACACGCTTTCTTTGTATGGGATGAGGCATCTGTATGCTAGTATTATATTGTCTGTGCTATCTACATATCATACGTGTCTTTCCACCATAATTGCGGTGTTTTGACTCATTTCATGTTCAATTCACCTAAGTTTTCACAGTGAGAGTTTTACAGGTTGGGTTTCGTTTTTCAAGTCACAGTTGTAACGAGGCTGACTGTACACTCCACGTGCTATATCAATAGGGAACATTACTGCCAATTTCTCCATCGGCTTCTATTCAGTTTATGGTTGGACCTTTCATGTGCATTTTTTTAACCTTTTAATATTGTTTTTACTTATATTTACGTATACGCGTAAATGTACTGCAAAAAATCCGACGAAAATATTAAAAATGAGGACGCGCTTTTTCAAATTTGTTTGGGTTATCTGCTGAATCAGCGTTGCGTAATGTTCCCTATACAGGGTGTAATGTAAAGGTGCAATCATATTTTAACAACTGCGTCTGCACATGCAAATGAACACTTTTCTTCAAGGAAGGCACAGACAATTCACAAAAAAAAAATTGCATCTCCTTTACAAATTTTGGTCAGCTGACAACTTTGTATGGCAAATCTATTTTTTATTTTGCAATTGCTTATGTCATACTTGAAGAAATTTGTTCATTTACATGCGCAGACGCAGTTCTTGAAAATGACCATACCTTTCTGTTATACCCTGTAGATTCCAGCCAGTTGTTTCGACTCAGTCGCTTATAAGCACACAATATTACAGTACAACAATTTCCTTAATGTCCCTCGGCAATCATCGCATTTCCGAATATAAACGAATGCTAATTTCCATGTCCATCAATTATTAGATTTATCGTGTATAATATTTTGAATTCAGAACTAAGTACTTCATTGTAGTTTTGTTTTGATTTCCGTGTAGACTTGTAAAACTATTTTCCTTTAGCAGCTTTCCTCCAATCTTTAAATAAATAACATTAAAGTTAAAAGAGTATCAACTCTATATACTTCACAGTTGATTGAAAGCGTTCGGTCTGCACCAAGTGCAAAGGGCAACTGATAGAAATCCGACGATTGACGAAACACGAAGTTAGCCGAGGGACATTAAGAATATAGTTGTACTGTCCAATCATACTAAACAGAATCTCTCTTGCGTGTGTTGTTTCAACTACATTGTATTTGGCATTGCACAGTTGGCACTGCCAAACAAATATCAACCTTGCGGAAATTGGAATAAAGTGGATAATCAATTAGCATTTATAAGCCCAAGAGCGCAGAGCGAGCAGAGGTAATTTATAATCGACCTTATTTTAAGGAGAGTAATATTGATATTTGTTTGGCAATGAAAACCGAGCTTACAAATATTTTGAATGTCAGGGCGCGGTCCTATTGAGAGATAGTCAGTAGTTCAAGAAGAGCTACACTGCAAGTAGATTAACCAAGATTAGACACAAATAGCAATATAAATAGTTCACTAGTTTGGAGGTAGAGTAAACTAAAAGCTCTCGATGTGAACGCGCCCTTACAGGCGTTATAAAAAAAAAAACAGAACAAATGTACTAAACAGGAGCGTTTACACCTCTCCAGTGTTTAGTCGAGAGTTTGTTTATAGTTTCTACATAATATCACACATGTTTTCCCTGATGAGTTAGGCAGAGGTGTACCTGCCTATAGTTTACCCACACGGGAATCGAACATAAGACCTTGTGCTCAGCAGTAGCATTTGTGACAACTGAACCATCGACGCACTTGTCACTTCAGAGTAGTTATTTTTTTATCTAATGTAAACTATAATATTATAAAGAGGTAAAGTTCTTTGTTTAGATATACAAATGTTATTGAAAGTACTGAAAATGTTCAGCAGACCAAGAGGATATACATTATTTTAGAGTAAATATTTCGTACTGATTATTTTATGAAATATTAAATAACAAAAGGGAAAATTTTGTTAATCATGTATATAAGAGTTATCTCTGGCAATACTGATGCGATCACGAAGATTCTTTCACGAATCTGCACTCTACTAAGCACTGGAGCCATGTAAACAACAATATTTCAATTACCATTCGTCTCGCAATGGTTGAACACAACATGGAATATATGCGCGCGTTGAGTATTCAGCACATTTGAATATAACGCAGCCTGAATATCATCATATAAAAGGTCTAACAATAAATTAATGGTACAAACACAAAATAATACTAAACTATACGGGATCTGTCCACGCGTGCGGACCGCCTGACTACAGGCGTCCGATCAACTGGTCCGGCCAGTGAACCAATTTATTAAGTAAATATTTTCATTATTTATAATACACATAAAACTATATGATACACAGTAATGCGGTTATTATTTTACACATTTTTTTTATTTCATTTTTTATGCTCGTACACATTTTAAAATATACACTCGACGAGGTTACGCGCGCGCTCACTATCCAATTACAATTAAAACGAACAAAACAAATGTATCTTTTGCTAAAAAAAACTAGTCGGGCAGCGATCGCTCACTCTGAAGTATGTGGTCGTGTTCCACGTATTAACTATTTCACAGCCTCGGTAGCGTGCGGCGGGCGGGCCCCGTCACGTGACCTGCATGTGCCGCACCTCGTCCGGCTCGCCGCCGCCCGCCGCGCCCACCGCGCCCACTGCGCCCACCGCGCCCCCGGCGCCCGCGCCCGCCCCCAGGCCCGGCGGCGCCGGCGCGCGCCGCTTCAGCACGCCGGCCACGGGCTGCAGGCCGGGCGGCTTGTGCGCGCCCGCGCCCGCCGCCGCGCCGCCACCTGCGCCCGCGCCGTGCAGCAGGTTGGCCACCAGCGCGCGCGGCTTCAGCGTCAGCGGGTGGCGCACGGGCAGCGCGGCGCGCACCAGCTGGCGCCCGTCCAGGCTCAGCGCCACGCGCCGCGCGTCCTGGCGGGGCGCGGGCTGGCGCAGCACGTTGACCAGGTGCGGGCCCTTGCCCAGCGCGCCGCCTTTCAGCTCGAACAGCTGCGCCACGGCCTGCGGCGCCGCCTTGAGCAGCGCCGGCTTGTTGTCGAGCGCGGCCAGCGACACGACGGCGGGCAGGCCCTGCAACGCGCGGTTCTGCGCCAGGAGCGCGGTGCGCTGCGACTGCGTGAGCGGGTGCGCGTGCAGCACCTTGAGCTTGGACTGCGGCACGTGCTGCAGGTGCTGGTGCTGCACGACCAGCGGCGACGGCGCGTGCAGCACGTGCTTGTGGGCAAGCGACACCAGCGGCGCCGACACGCGCCGGCTGTGCGTGGCGTGCGCGTTTGCCACGCTCGCCGTACCTGAGAACAAACACGATACATTATTAACTATTGAATTCAGATTTAGATGATCCTGGAAAAAACCTGGGAGCTGCGAATAGCGTCGTATATCGTACGAGAGTCCACATCAAAATTCGCACTAAATACATATATACTTAACCTCACGCCTCTTTCCCATGGGAGTAAACAGAAACTACAGAAAGCCACGCATTCGCACTAAATGTTAAGAAAAAACCGTTTGGCCAATTTTGATGTCTTCTTTTGTGCATAGCATAATCAGCCTATAAAGTTGCTACTGCTGATACACAGACGAATCCCAGGGAGAGATTCCGTGCTGTAACCCATCCAATGTCACATGTCTTAGAAATGTTGGTTCTAGGACATGCCATTTCCTATGTTTTCCTTCAGTTTTAGAGCATTGGTGATGAAATAAATTACACGTAATACGCCTGCCTGGCTTCGAACTAAGTCAGGTATTTTAGCAGTAGGCTGTTTGTGTACAACAAATTGTTAAATAAATAAATAATATAAGACTTACCTGTACCATCTCTCGCTTGCTGCACAGGCACGGCGACGACGGGCGGGAAGGGTCCGTTTTGTACCAGTACGCCCGACTGTGTCGATAGCAAGTGGTTCTGAAGGCGGACCTGAAACAATACATAATGATGTTGTTACTTCAACGTACGGTTCACTTGAAAACCAGCTTCAGGCAACTCCTAGTTGTCTGGCATTTTTGCTGAACTGGCCCTTTTTGGTGCAGCCGCGGGGTACACTATGTATGTAATTGTTTCAAATATCTGTGTGTGCCAAACAAACTAGTTTCCTTACTTTCTTCTAGATCAAGTTACTAATTGAATAGAATAATTATTTAGACAACATACACACACTTACAGCTAAATACAAACAGTCCAAGAACTGTAAATTCAACAGTCAGTCATACTGTACATAATGAGTGGGTATTTTTAAATTGCCCAATATGAGTGGGTAAAGTTGTTTTTAACAAAAAAAAATACCGATGAAATGACGAACTGAAAAACAAAAAACATAAAATATCTTGTTTTGTAGCCTTTTGAGGCGGTGACATCCAAACAAACATGCAAATTAATACATATGGCTTTGTTGATGGATTGTTTGGCACCGCCTCAAAATGCTAGACCAAAAGTTTCATTTTTATTTTTTGCTATTCGGTTCGTTATTTTGTCGGTTAAATTTCTTGTTAGGAAGGATTTTTTTTCGCTTTTTAGTTTACTTAATCTCAAAAGGCAAATTATCACTAAATCCGTTTTTTTCTATCTTTAGGTTTAGGGGTGGATATTATTATTTTAATTGAAATGGACTAACTTTGAGGTATACTCTTTGGAATAAAAAAAGTTTTTTGAATTTGGACCACTGAATAAAAAGTTATGCGTGGTCATACATAAAAATACACATGTCGAATTGAGAACCTCCTACATTTTTTTCGTCGGTTAAAAATGTTAATTAGTATTGATATAATTAAATCGCATACCTGTTATTGGGCGTGAAGATACAAATATGCGTTTTTACTATTCTGTTTTGATCGAGGTATTCGTTAATCCTGAGGAAACGTCACCTCATCGATAGTGTCATTCCTTTGATTCGAAATTGGGACCTACCATTAACAGAACCCAAACCATATAACTCATCTTACCTCCCCAGCCCAGTAATTAGGTGATCTAACTCCACAACCCAGTAACTGGGTAATCCGAGCTCTACAACCAAGTAAGACACTGATATACAGCTGAATTCGGGAAGAAAGCCATTTCTAATATAATTGGTAAGTGGTGAGACAGATTACAACATACCTTCAAGCTATCAGACACGGCGACGGTGATAATCTGCGGCTGCGTAGTGTGCACCTGGCCGGCCGCCGGCACTGACGTCACAACAGGCACGTCACTGCAGCGCCGGTGCGCCGCCGACGTGATGATGTGCTTCCTCAGCGGCGAGTGGTTCGTGTGCACAGCCTTCAGCTGCACCGTGTGAGGCAACGTCACCTCTTCTTTAGTATCCTGCTTTTGATTCGGTAGTCAAACTTACCATATAACACTGCTGCACCCGGGGATCGAAACCAGAAACCTGCGGTCGCCAATCTCTCTTTCGACCACAGCAAGGCAATAATAAAAATAAAATACTCCTCATAACTTCCTCTGAAAGCTAGTCTTACCCAGTAACTGGGTTGAAGATCTCATCTTCCTTCAACAACCCAGTAACCGGGTAATCGGACCTCCATAACCATAATTGAGGTACTAACGTGACTTTGGTAATACAGTGACTAGATTCAAGAACAAACCCGGCCTCTGTGTAAAACTGTGTAATCTGACCTCGGTAACCCAGTAACTGGTTAATCCGGCCTCGGTAACCCAGTAACTGGGTAATCTAAAAGCCGCAATCCAGTTACTGAGTCATGAACCCTCTAAGATCGATGTATGCAACATTTAGGTACACAAGAAGACGACGTACCTTCAAGCTATCAGACACGGCAACGGTGACGATTTGCGGTTGCGACGTCTGCACCTGTCCGTCCGCTGGCACTGACGTCACAATGGCCACGTCACTGGCGCGCCGGTGCGTCGCCGACGTGATGATGTGCTTCTTTAACGGAGAATGCTTGGTCTGCACAGTCTTCAGCTGCACCCCGTGTGGTAACGTCACTTCCTCTATCGTATCCTCCTTTCTCTTCTTCTCTATTTTGATAGTTGGTACTTCGTTCACTTCTTCTACGATTATGTTGGTACTCGGTACGGGTGTGGTGTCGGTCACCTTGGTTTCTTCTTTGGGTTTGGGCGTTTCTATCTTGATGATGGGGGGCGGCGGTTCGATCTTGACCATGTCTAAGTATATCGGTTCTTTATCCACATTCGTTACGTTTACGACGGTCGAACCGAACGTTTCCGCCTGGAAAAAATAAAAAGTAGGTATGTCTAAATAATGGATTTGTAGTGAACTTCCTTTTTCATGTACGAATACTACATTGTTTTAATTGCCGCGCATTATTTGAGAAAAGTACTATACAAGCCTTGGCCGCAACTATTCATTGATGGACTTACGTAAGTGTGCCTCTGCTTCGTCTCGGCCCACATTTACACGTTCGTCCATCAATGCCTCTTTTGCTGGCCGCTGCAGTAATGTACTTTTCCTGTACTTATGAGAATACTATCTATCAAAATAGTATCATATTTTACAAGCTTTTATTTAACTTGCAATGTATGTATGTAAGTGTGTTCGGGAAAATCTTGCAACTAAATTTTAAAGCAGTTAGTTATCCTCTACCGATTAAGATGCAATTTTGCATACACGTTTAGTTTGGATCACAATGCATGGTTACCTAAGTGACGTCATTCTAAATCCAATATGGCGGACGGCCCAATATGGCGGACTAGTTATTTTTTCGTGCACTGCCATGATATGGGTATCAAATGAATTATTATTTCTATTGACAATGGCAAAAGTATAATTCCAAAGTTTAAAAGAGTTCCATACCTTTCTCTTCCTCGGGCCAGAGTCGGCACGCCCGTCCGTACTCTGGCCGTGCAATAAAAAAGAATCCTTAGCGTCCACGTTGTTGACGAGCTCATCAAGAATATCGTCGGTGATGGAGATCTTCTTGTCGTCTACATCAGCGAGCGCCTTGAGGTCTGTCTCCGAGAGAATGCTTTCTACTTGGTCTTCTGTGAGACCTGGAATGGCGAAAAAAAAACAATACAACATTACAGATTAGAGCCCGAGGCGAAGATGCGCTGGTGTCCTTCTCAAAGGGCTGGCGAAAAGTGGAAAGAGGGAAGAGAGGTCTTTGTCCTGCAGTCGCATAATAAGGGTCTATTTCGCTCCACCTGTTTTTCCTCGGCTCCACTCGCTCCATCTCCACGGCTTTCATAAATAATATTTATCTACTCTCATATCGTAATATTCGAATTAAAAACTTCAAAACGAGTTTATATTGACATACTTTATTAAGACAATACCGTATTTTAAAATTAGAATCTTATCAATTTTTCTCTAACAAAATAATGCTATATTTTTTTTTCTATTACGATACAGGGCAAATCCAAGAAGTTAATATCACCAAGGAATTTACATCAATTATTTTTTTGTAATGGAAAGCTTATACGAGGCGCGCTATTTTTAACCGCCGACGGAAAAAGTGTTGCCGTGTCTCTGTGTGTCTGTCTGTGGCATAATAGCTCCTAAACGGATGAACCGATTTTGATTTAGTATTTTTTGTTTGAAAGGTGACTTTGTCGAGAGTGTTCTTAGCTATGTTTGGTTGAAATCTGTTTAACTGTTCAAAAGTATTTCGCATTTTACTCTTTGAATTTGGGTTTTTTCGCAAGATATCATGTAATAATTACGTGTTTCGATACATTATTGATTGAAGCGTATCTACTACTAGGTATATTTTATATAGTTTAAAAAGTATAAAATAAAAATTTAATTAAAAAGTAAAAAAAACCCCAACATGAAAACTTCTAAAAAGCAAAAAATAAGCCTGGAACTCGCGTCGGGGTACTGCTAAGTAAATAAACTAAAATGCTGTAAACGTTGGCTGTTCCCCGACGCGAGTACAAGGCTTTTTTTTGCTTTTTAGAGGTTTTCATGTTGGGAGTTTTCAAATTTTTCTAATTTAATTTTTTATGTACTATAAAAAAATTAATTAAAAAAATTATCTATTATAAAAAGTTTTGATTCCAATTATTACTTATCTGTGGCAACGCCCGCTTTAGCACATGCGCGGTTCAAGCGGTGATGTGCTAGGTTTTGGCAACGTCTGATATCAGCGAATGCGAAGAGAATTTGACTCCGCCCGATATTTTAGATGCGGCGACGGAAATTACTCATTACCAGCAAAGTCGAGAAAATTATATGATAAATGCTATCACGACTTTATGGCATGGAAAATGCAAAAATAGGCTAAAAATAGTGTCATTGTCTATGGATGCGCGCGCTGCGCAAAGAGAATCAGAATTTTCCGTCATACCACATATTTTTTCCATTTCCACTTTTGTTTTATTTCAACTGTATGATTGAAGATAAAATAGTGTATGCAACGGCATATAATTAGGTATTAAAACACTTGTGTGATACTATTATTTATATACTAACCACGAGTGTGGGTTTATCACTCGAGGCGAAACCGAGTGTGATAAACCTATACTCGTGTTTTAATAACCCCTATTACATGACCGTTGCATAAATTACTATTATAACACCAAACTTTTTTTCTGGAGAGATTACAGAGTAAAACTTCTCTCGTCTCATTCGGAAAGTATCCCGTAAATAGCCCTAACTTGGGGGCAAGGTTCCACTTTGAAGGCTTATTACAATGAAATATCAAGTATTCCTAAAAGTTATCCAGTTATCCGGTTGTACTTCATTGCCACGGAGATTTTCTGACAAAAAATATACCTGTAAAGTTGTCCGTCAAGAGATCATCGCCGCTGATATCCAGGCTGGTGGCGCTATTGTCGACGTCGGCGCTCAGCTCTGGGCACAGCTCGCCGAGAGTGAACTCTGAGGTAGTGAAGGGGTCCAGCGAGCCCGACAGCGGAGTGTCCGACACCAGCTCTACGGAGATCGGCGTGTCCAGAGCCACGGGGAACTGGTCGTCGTGGGTGTCCACGCGCGGCGGTGACGGCGGCGGTGTTTTTGGTCGGAAATGTAACCTGGAATGAGAATTATTTGTTATTAGATACACACATACAACTCGTCTTCGTCTCGTCTCTCCCGCTTCTTCGCGTTCTCTTCGTGCGTTTAATGGCGATAGCATCTTTGTTACCGTTGACAGAGTGATGTCAAAGCGCCAGATGCACAGTTAACTCTGACGTGTTGTACATGAACTCTGGTATTTTTTCCTCTGAGTCCGTATAAGACAATTTTACTGAGTGTCGATTTTTTATAATCTGTCAATATCTGAGAAAATAAATTGGTGATTTTACATCTTTTTTTATAATTTTCAGCATTTACCAGACAAGTGTTTTTTGACTATTGAAAATTCAATCCTCAGTTCAGTTTCTACGCACACATTCGGCAGTTGATATTATTTAGAAAGACAAATGGAGAAATTTTTTTGACGACTAATATCAGCATAAAACAACAACGCTACTCTCCGAAAGGGGATAACAAAAATCATAGAACCCTCATATTTCACCAGTTATGTTTCAAGTTTTACGTAAGAGGGGGTACTGAGACTATTACCGTGAATTGTGCAGAAAGGCAGACTTTTGGAGGTTACTGACATTTCAGGGTCCTAACCTATGCTATGGTAATCTAGCTGACTGACTATGGTCCACCAGACATAGGAACATTTCGTTAACCCGAGGCTACATAATGTCAATGTATCAGCAATAGCAATTGAAAGGCCACAAAAAATGCCCAACATTAGGTACTATACTTATATTTGCTCCATATCTCTATTACAAAATGAACTTTATTTCAATATATGTATGGTTCATTTTGCATTATCAAAATTAACTTGGCATATTTGGCAAATATTTTTCCAAATATGCCAAGTGCAGTGCCAGCATAACGTATTGGTCACGTGAAATTTCGATTGCGTTTGTCAATAACATACATTTCTGGCTTTTTCACAATCGCATTCACTGATAAAATGTAACTGTCTGTTGTTTTATTAAATAACTAGCTGACCCCCGCGGCTTCGCTCTCGTCAACTGACAATCTACCTACCTACCACCTACCTATCTACCCTACACCTACCTACGAACCTACTCACCTGCCCTACCGATTAACATACCTTCTCTAACCTACCCTACCCTACATACCCTACCCTACCTACCTACCCTACCTACCTACCCTACCTACCTACCCTACCTATCTACCAATTTGTTAAACTTTTTATTTGAATAAAAATTAATACCATACTACAATACGAATGTAACCAACTTTTGTTTCTACTGGCGATCTAATTAAATTTTAGAACACAAAAGCAGCTATTGAGACTTAACTATGATAGTGAGATATATTCTCTCGCAGATTTTTATGTAGCTAATAATGAGTACTTTAATAATGTAGTACATAATTTTTATGTATCATCAATAGTTTTCTCAACGCACACCAAATAATGAAATGTATAGGCAACATTTTGCTGCTTTGGATTGCTTATTGCAATTTTAATAAGGGTTTCTTAATATTTTTGAAAATAAATTACAGGCTATGTTACTCGGGAATAATGTAGCTTTCCATATGTGAAAGAATTTTTTCTTTCGGTCCAGTAGTTTCGGAGCCTATTCGGTACAAATAAACAAAATATCCTTTCCTCTTTATAATATTGGTATAGAAAGTAAATACTCACCATTTATTAGAATTAATATTTGTTTCGAGATCAGTTCTCGTGATCATGGCGCTTGTAACGGTGCCGAAATATCGAGCTCTCAACCAAAACCTAAATATATACATGGTAAATATTCCGAAACAAATATTAATTCTGATGAATGTGACCATGTCAGCTTAAAAACTTATACTCACCATTTTTTAGTAACCTCATCGATGAACTGTTCAAACTCCTTCTCCACAGGCTGCAAGCTCTCATCAGAATCATAACTGCTATCCGAACACCCGCTCCAAGTACGTTTCCTGATCTCCCGCTCCAAGTTCTCTCTCACAACACCGTCTAAAGTCCTGGCACTAAATCTAATATCACTTTTAACACTGTCTTGTATAACATCGGGTAGGTCCGATCTATCGGGTCGGTCCGATCTATCAGGTAGGTCCGGTCTGTCGAGAGGTAGGTCCGTATCGTCGGGTATGTCGGTCGGTTCTTGCTTGATCTCTGGCTTGATTTCCTCTGTGTTTGTCCATAGGTCCGGGTTTTTGTTGAAATGTTTTCTGAACGCGTGCCGCCATGGATATTTGCCGCTCGTGTGGTAATCCCTGGACATTTCTTTTGGTGTTCTGTGGGCTTTCGTTTCGAGTTCCACCTGGAATTGAGAAGGGTTTTTGTTTTTATATTGTTTTATAAAGCAAATAGTTCACAAATCGCATAATTTTGGTAACTAAATTATTATTCCATAAACATAACAAATATAAGACAAATTTTCAAACAAGCTTTATTTAAAGTTTAGCTACTGTGATTGGTCGAGTGAAGTTTCAACAGCCAATCGCATCACTTGAGATGTGTTTAATTTATGACGCGACAACCATGTCGTTTGATAAGAGAATGTCATCATTAGCCTTTTTTAATGTTCCCACTGCTGGGACACAAGCCTCCTCTCTATGAGAGAGGGAATGGGCAATAATCAACAACACGGGCCTAGTGCGGGTTGGTGGATGTCACATGGCTTCGAATTTTGCTGAGCAAGTACAGCGATATCTAAAAAAAGAATAAATAACGCCGCGCTGGTATTCTGATAGGGCCCACTGTTGATGCCACGGACACACTCACGGAACAATTAAACAAAAATAGTAGTATAGGGTGTTTATTATTGTTACCTCCTCATCTTTCTCCTTCCTGTAGTGCTCGGAGTTAGGAAAGCTGAAGGGCAGACTGGTGAAGAGGTCGTGCAGCGGCGTGCGAGTGCGGTCCAGTGCCACCCGGCCGCCGCGGCACAGGCGCCGCCGCGCGAAGCCCACGCATCTGCCGGGGCCGTCGCCGTCACGGAGGGATGTTAGCGTGTACCTGGGGACAAGGAATAATCATGATTTAAAAATACTATTTGGGCGCAGTGGTTGAGCGATTGCCTACTGTGCTGCATGTCTCGGGTTCGATACCCGCACGGAACAAATATTAATATGACCTACAGATAGTTGTGATTCCTATTCAGCACGTTTGACGGTATTTTTTTTATTTATTAGAAAAGTAATAAAAATGTTGTTTACACACCTATGCCTCTCATCAATCTCGTGCTCGAACATTCCTTCCTTAGAGGGATCTTCTGGGTCCAGGGGATCGCCGTACAGTGTTGAGGTGGGCTAAAAAACATAATAACTATTATAACATACATGGACAATAAAAGTTACTGTTCTCAAATTTGTACTAGAACTAAGGTGCTGTATTAGCAGCTATTTTCATCAGCCTATAGTGAACAGCAGAGTAGTGGTAGTTGTTAACTCTTAATTGGTCGCGTGAGATGCCATACACCCCAACGCATGTTTCCAGGCTCATACCTTAAAAATAAAATGAATTTAGCACGCTGGTTTTCTAGGTAGCTTTGTAAACGCGTGTGACATTCACAATTCAGTTGCGAGTGGCGCTCAATCGTGAATGGTTCGGCTTGGAGAGCGTGTTTGGGGTGTACGACTCCCAGGACACTGTTTGAAAATTTTCACAAAGACCATGATTATAGTATGTCAAAATTGTAACAAAGAAAACTAATATTTTTAAATTATATATCTTGTTATTTTTCATTATTAATTATATTAAAAAGAGGTTTAAAAGTTGGTTAATATGTTTGTTCAAATCTTCTCATTAATTAAAATCTAATTTTGCATTTATTTCGTATTTTATTTGAATAAACTTATTTGGGATGCTACACACTCTACGTGACCACTTATGCAACTTGTGAAACTGAAAGAAATCAAAAATATTAGAATAAATAGCTCACCATCTCATAATAGCATCCAGGCTTGCGCCTGAACGCGAAGGGTCCGTCGTCGGGCGGCGTGGCGGCCTCAGCGCGGCTGCTACTACCCTCCTCCTCTGAAGAGGTGTACACGCCCGAGTCTGTGGATAGCGCGTCCGTTGTTTATGTGGGGGGATTTCTAGTGGGTGATACTTAATAGAGCAGAAATATTCGTTTCGTATTATTTAAATACTGAATGGTAGAAGTCTTTTCAGTACGTTTTTAAAGTTTTATTTAAAATATTCTCTCCACCACTCTTAGTTGATTGGTAGAAAAGGTAGAGAATAGCCTAAGGCATTCACTACTACAAAGGTTCACCTGATGGTAAAATAAGTGATGAAAATCTTGGTATAAAGCATAGTCAGTACTCAACAACGAAAGAGTTGCAAATCGAAAGCATAAAAAAAGAGAGTAGGCCTTGTAAGCTATTTTACAAGCCTTTATTTAACTTGCAATGTATGTATGTAATTGTGTTTGGGTCAAATCTTGCAACTGAATTTTAAAGCAGTTATCCTTTTCTACATCTATAGGCTCGCGCTTAACCACTATCTCACCTGATGGTAAGCGAAGATGTGGTCGACGGTGAAACACGCTTGCCTAGAATTTACCTATCCGCCACTGATTAAGATGAAATTTTGCGTACACGTTCAGTTTAGATGACAATGCATGGTTAGCAAGTCATTCTAGATTCAATATGACGGTCGGCCCAAGATGGCGGACTAGTTATTTTTTGTGCACTGCCATGATATGGGTATCAAATAAAAGAGTTTGCTGCGAAGAATACGAGAAAAGCTTGTTTTAAAAAAAGATTTTTAAATTAATAATTTTATTTATGAGACTTGAAAAAGGAGGAGATTCTCAATTCGACTGTATTTTTTTTTAGGATTCATGGGAACTTGTTTATTTTATTTTAAATAGAAAGCTAACGAAGGCTGAAATTTTACGTGTAAACCTTAACGCTTTCGCAACGCCACCATATCTTTTCATTTGTATGATCTTCATAATACAACACAAATATTCGCCCATTTAGTATTACCCAGAAACAGTATGTTTGACAAGAAGAAACTGTGGTTCCTTCCATGAATTTTAGATATTATAATAGGGCTGAGACAGACCTATCCAGTTAGATTTGGCTTTTCCCATTAACCGGTTGAATATCGTAACAGGCTAGTTGAAAAAAAATATCTTTTTAGTCCGTCAGTTAAATTACCTAAAAATATTGGACACGTATTTTTTTCTTTTATCTCGTTAACAAAAAATTACGACGATACAGTAGGTTGAAATATCGTGTGACGTCACGGTGTGCTATACTTTATACTGACAAAGTGACGTCACAAGCCCCACTCCTGAACTTTGATGCGCTTTATCTTTGTTAATTTTTATTTATTTGATAAAGCAAAAAATACGGGTCCAATATTATTTTAAAATCTCACTGACGGACTAAAAACAATGATCATTTTTCTACCCAGGAAACATCCCTATTAAAAAACCTTTGTGTCTAGCGTGTATCCACGTTTAAGGCACTCAGATTTCTTTATTACACTGCTGGAAGTGTCTGGCTCAGCCCTAAGGGCTTATATAAACACAAATATCAGAAGGGACAGTAGTATCCAGTACAAGAGATTGTTACGGAAAACACAAACTATTTTTCGATTAATATACATATTGGATTTAAGAGTAAAGGGCCGTAACTAAATGATTATTTAAAATATATATAAACACGTCACAACTTAAAATTTTATACGTAAATATATTATTAGCGTAATAAATGAGTTAATTAATTGTAACCAAGCGATTTTTATTGGTAGAATAAGACGTATTACACCGAACCCAAATAAATTGAATTGTCTGACTGATGAATTTTCAAGGATCATCACAGTCATGAATATTCCGTAGATGTAGCGCTATAGTTGTTGCATTCTGGCATTCTAACAGGATTCAATGACTCAACAATTTTATTTTATTTTCTTCGTTTCAAATATGAAGCGAAGCCGCGATTTTAAAAGCTAAGCACGAGTCTTCACGCTAAAGTAGTATAGAGGTATGCGGAACAGGGTGTAAAGTCCCGTAACCTTCGATGAAAAAGAGGAATCTTCGACCAGAGGGGTGTTGTGTCTGGTTCGGACCGAGTTTGACAAGTTCTCAATATAAAATTGTTAATTTAGAAACCGAGGGTAGCTCGACAACGACTTGAATAATGTCTATCTTGATACTGGACATCTTTTACTTATTAAATACGATACATAGCTTATTGCTTTGGCTCCCCCAAGATAAAGGGCAATGACCGCTTTTGTCAAGCTAAGACGCAACAACTATAACACGGTCAACTTAACTGAGAACCTGGTGCTGTGACGTCACTCTGACGTCCGACTCTCGCTATTGGCGCACGAGGCGAACGCGGGGCGCCGCGCGGGTACGAGAGGGGTCCTATTCCAGCGAGGTGCACAGATAACTTGTCCGTGTTGTATAGTCGTCAATTTTGTACACACGCGTGTGTCGTGTACCTTCGAAGTCCACGTTTATAAAGAGATACGTACCTCTCAGCCCCTGCACGGAGCCGACGACGGGATGCCTGTGTTTCCGTCTCTTGTACGGACGCTTTTCTCGCTGTAAGGCAACAGACTATCATGATATCTTACTCGCTTTCATTTTTGTGTCGAAATGATGTTTGTATTTCTGTTTAGACACTTATTACGCGAGTTTTAGAGCTCTTGTTCAGTAATGATCCATGTTTTACCAGACCTGTTGGTAAAACTTAGTTGTATGATATACACACTGTTATTATAGCCATTTCTTACGACTATTTGAAAAATGACAGTTGTGATTTGAACATGCGTTCGTTTTTTTATTGTTCGTCACAATAAGTCAAGTAAAACGTAGGTCATTGTGTAATCAGAGCTATATTTTGATATTGATTGTAACTTAGCATAGTTTGGGATAAACAAACGCCCATACACACAAGTTGCCTTAGTACTCAGTAGTTGGATTGTCTCTAGGTAAAGTCTCCGACACGAGAAGCTAAAAATTTTGTAAATAAAGAATTCTACTAAGTTACGTAGCGACAATTCAATCAACAACAAATATTCCCAAATTTAATCAATTCAAAGTAACATACGTGTAATAGTTAGTTTCGCTAACGAGTAATTTCACTTGGTCGGATTATATTTTAGCGATATTAAGGGATATGCCGTCGAATGTTTGGTGGTAGACACGTTCCAGTTCCAAATATAACTTGACCAAACAAAATTGCTCGTTAGTTTCGTATTACACGTATGTTACTTTGAGTTGATTGAATTAGGTCGCTAAATAACTTAGTAGAATTCTTTATTTACAAAGTTTATAGCTTCTTGTGACGGGGACTTTAGTCTCTAACAGTATATCTTTAAAACTTAGTTTTCCTGCATACGTTTTGCGATGTTTTCGATTCCCTCCCACATCACACAATTAAAGTAAGTGTGATGAGGTAGCACTTCTACTTGTATAAGCTTCATACAAGTTGTTCTGAAAGCCTTTTTTAATGCAGGCTGTACAGAGCACAGACATAGACCGACAGTATGAATGAAGCTTAATCTATATAGAATATTTATCCAAGTCGTATTCAGTCGTGATAATTTTTATATATTGAAGGTAGCTAAGTACCTGTCTTGGTTGGTCGACAGGTGTTGGCGGCGGTCGCGGCGGGTAGTGTGGTACATACGCCTCGCGCCGGAACGTCGACGATGTGAGAGGTACCGGTGTGTACGCTGGTCTGTGAACATGACAATAAGGATACTTTAATAATAACTCAATAACAACTTTCTATTGCTATCTGTACTTAGCCAGTGACAATCAGCTGTATTTTGGTACTTATAATCGAATGGACTTGCTTTGTATGTATCCAGAGAAACAACCCTTTTTAGTGTGAACCATTGGTTTCTCTGATATTCTTCTGTGCCTCAGTCTCCTTACAGAAGGCCTTCTAGTCATAAGCAGTCTTGCAAGACTGTTTCGGTGCTTCAGCAGTCTTTGACACCACAATAACTTGACCTTAAGCCTATATTTTTCCTGAAGGGCAGATGCTTAAGCCGAGCATATTTTCATTAATTAGGGACAAAATCAGACTGCAGAATGCTATTGAGAAAGTGTTGATTAGAAAACCTATACTCCATTTGAAACAACATTGGAAATTTTTACAACCCCTTTTTACAGTCCGGTCAACCGATTTTGAGTTCTATCCCGTAAACATAAGGATGGCATAAAAAGCATATACCTGTTACCAAAACTGTTTAATACAGCTGCCATTTGTCATATCACCAACGCAATAGAAGTCAAAATCGGTTGAGCGGGCTGTAAAATGGGATTATTTAAATGTCTAATGTTATCTCAAATGGAGTATAGTTACATTTTGTCCAACAGGTGAGTTGAACCCAGCAGATCTCATGCTCAACGTATGTCCACATCAAATAAATGTCCAGCAAAAGCTGTGTTGTTTATGGCAAGGTTCTACATATGGTTAAGATAAACAAACACGGATCTTTGTGTCTTTGAAGTTGGGAACGACGTTTACGTTGGACGAACCATTGCGCAAGAAACGCTTAGTCATCATTGAGTAAACTGCATAGAGTAAGCGAAATAAGACGATGCGACAAACGTAAGCGAGTAAAAGAGGCAGTTATACAATGCTATCTTCTACTTCAACATTGACACAAAAATAGCTACTGCGCAGGGTCTTGCAGCCAATTCAGGGACACAAAGATCCGTTGTGAGTATTATACAAGGCGTTTTCATAGAAATCGTTCTATAGATATAACAAGTCCTGTGAAAACGCCTTGCATCGTCATCGCACTATTTTTAATTCTATCTTATTATAATATCTTCTAATTACTATCCCTCTATACAAAAATAGCAACTGCGCAAGGTCTTGCGGCCAGCTTCAGAGACTAAGATCTGCTGTGACAACTATACCTCGGCTGACAAGCAGTCTTACCAATGGTCTGGTAGTAAGTTACTGGTATTCAGCTATATCCAGTTAGATTGGAAGCCAAACCCAACAAGTTGGAAGAAGGCGAGGATGACTTCCAATAGCGAAATGCCGTTTTACATCTTTCTTCCACATGCCTTGATGACAGGTGCGGCAGCAGTCGGAGGAAAGGCTGGTTAGACGATTAATTACCCCCATTTCCTCTTATGTAGTAAAAGGCTGGGCGGATGATAACTTCCAGATTAAAACAAATCCTACTTCTTTCAGATGCCCGGGCGACGAGTCCGTCAGCAGCTGGTTACCGAAGGCTATACGGTTAGGCTAAAACCGACCTCAATTTAGTTGGGTATAGGCTAGGCTGATGATGTACCTGGGTGGTGGATTTGGTAGTAGCTGAAGTCAGAAGTTCGACAATCTGATAACTACTTACCAAGGGTTACCGTGTTTCCCAGTATTGCGCCGCATCTGACCCCAGTGTAGTGAATAGATGCTAGGCAAATGTCGTACCTGGTTAATGGATCCAGTTCAGGTAGAGTGGAAGCCGACCCAAACACAGTTAAGAGAAGTTTTCCATGCTCTTCTTACCTTGGTGGTGGATCTGGCAGCAGCTGGTTAGCGAAGTCCCCGGCGGCGTAGCGGCGCTCCGCGATGAGTGCGGTAAGGCGCACCAGCTCGCGCTTGGCATTCTCTCTCCGCGCCACCAGCTCCAGCAGCGTGAGGGCTCGCGCTAGGTCCCGTCGGAGTTTCAGCATCTTCTCGTATGAGCTCTCATCGTTTTTCCTGGAATTTGAATTAGGCATCGGTTACTAAAATGATAGAGCATTCGGAACTGCTGAATATGAAGGGAACGTTCATCTATCCACGGGACGATAGCAGTGAACACATCTATACGTAACGAAATAAATATTAATATGCCAAATCAACAGACAAACCTACAGATGGTAAATCAACCGGGGTCCTTTTCTAAGCCTCGCATCAAGTTTGCCTTGATCGATTGGGGACACATTCACGAAAGCAGGTCATCGATCAGTCACGGGCCACGGCAGTATCGATCACCCTTGCCTCACGTCATCCTTAAGATCTACACATAGATACGGTAAAGTCCTTAGGTATTTAAGAGATGAAGCTAATGTGTAATAAAAGTATTTGTGAACTGATCGTGTATTGTTCATTATCCATGGTCCTTACCACAGCTCCCTTGAAGAAGATACCATCTATCTCCAAATATCTTGCCCTTATCTCCGATAGTAGAAAGTCAACGGACATAATGCAGAAAGTATAGTAGAAAAGTCTCTTACCTGTTCTTTCTGGTCTGCATTTTTTCCGTCCGCCGCCTGAACGCTAGGTAGGGGTTGTTTGACGACTGGCCCGGCCTGTTCTCCGTTTTAACCGACAGGATTAGTGGGTGTTGCTGGAAAATATACATTGTTCTATTAAAAAGAGGTACGATAAAAATAGGGTGATCCACGAATACATGCATTGACACAGATAGTAGTTGGCTTCAGTGTCATCGAACGTGGTGATGTTGGTAAGTAAAGACTCCCGTGAACATAAGGTAGATGTAACATGCTGGCCTGTAGGTTCGCACGTTATACGAGGGAAGTAAAATTACACTCTTTATTGCCAATCTCTGTGCCAAAAAGCTCATACAAAGTTCTACGAGTCCAATACAATGACGACTTCAGGGTAATGCTGGGGCTACCGCGCTTTTGCAGTGCATCGAGAATATTCGCGGAGGCAGGCGTGCAAGACTTTTACGCCATTATTTCTAGAAAAATTTCTTCCAGCAGACCTTCGACAGGAGAGTTAGATAAGAAACTAAGACACAGTGTGTCAATACAAGGAAAAGTAATAGACTTTAAAATTTAACCAATACAAACATAGTATAAAAATTACAATAAGTGCCTAAACACTTCTATATATAATTAAATAGAAGAAAAAAAAAACATTATAATAAAATAAAATAAGTGTGGAACTCACTTCCACCTACTGCATGAACAGATGTTTTATGGGATGGGAAATTGAGATGACGTTTAAGGCGGGATCTACAAAGGGCATCGGCAGGCCGAGTAAATGGAAAGCGATCGCGCAGGTAGCCAGGGTATGCAGGGATAAAAAGGATGTTGAACAGGAGACATAATATGCGAGTGTTTCTGCGAAGACAGATAGGGAGCCACTTGAGATCCTTGCGGAACTGAGAGACATGATCATATTTCCTCAGACCAAAAACAAAACGAATACACAGGTTTTGCAAGCGCTCAAGCTTATTTAAGAGCTCCTCAGTGGCATCCACATAGCAGGCATTGGCGTAATCAATGATCGGCTGAATTAACGTTTGAGTTAAATAAATTTTAGTTTTAAAAGGCAGGAAATTTGGAAGCGTTTTTAGAGAGTGGAAGGATATACTTCATAAAGTTCATAAAGGGTAACTAACGGCAGCGACTGCGCCAGCTTTAATTGTCGGAAATTATTCCAAAGGAACAAAACCCCGGCATAAAATGTATCTTAATCCAGGTTCTGTATTATCCATATGTCAGGATTTATCTAAAGCCGTAAAGTTGCGAACCCGACCGAAAAAACCCACATTGGCATTTATAATATTAGTTAAGATATTATGTACAATATATATTCTACTCGGGTTTTTACTTGGTGATTTTTCGTAGCGGCTCCCGCCCTAAGACCTCAAGGAAATGGAGTTTCGAAACCCCTACCACGGGGTTCCAGCACTAACAAAGAAATGTTGGTTCAAATTAATGTCACTAGATTTTTAAAACTTGTTTTGTAACACATTTTGGTACAATGAAACTGTAAAAACGTGCAAACAAATACTATAAAACAAATCGTCACTGTATATATAGAAAATCCTTATACTTTCAAGTCGCAGCTAACACCATCCATAGCCGTGGAACCGATCTGAACGCGATCGTAGTACTTTTAAAAAGTAATCAGCCTAACCAGACGAAAAAGCTAGTTACGTCGGCACGATTTCTTTGTATGGGATGAGGCATCTTTATGCTTGTTATATTATCTGTGCCCCTGATTAGTAGTAATAAATACTATGTCCTTCAGTACTTTGCATATTACCTGTATATATTGCTACTTGATTCTGTATTATGTGTACCTTAGTATATTAATAACTAGTTGTCCCACGCGGCTTCGCTCCCGTCAACTGGCTACCTACCTACACATCTAAACCGTTTACGCAGCGCACGCAACGGAAACTCTCAAAAAAGAATATTCTTTTGCCGTTTTTGCTACATTTTTCATTTATGCTCCACTCCTATTGGTCGTAGCGTGATGTTATATAGCCTATAACCTTCCTCGATAAATGGGACAGGATATCCAACACAAAAAGAATTTTTCAATTCCAACCAGTAGTTTCTGAGATTAGCGCGTTCAAACAAACAAACAAACTCTTCAGCTTTATCTTATATATATAAAATTCTCGTGTCACAATGTTAGTTACCGTTCTCCTCCGAAACGGCTTTACTGATGTTTACCAAATTTTATATGCATATTCAGTAGGTCTGAGAATCGGCTACTATCTATTTTTCATACCCCTAGGGTAGAGTAGGTAGGGTAGGGTAGGGTAGGTAGGGTAGGGTAGGTAGGGTAAGGTAGGTAGGGTAGGGTAGGTAGGGTAGGGTAGGTAGGTTAGGGTAGGGTAGGAAGGGTAGGTAGGGTAGGGTAGGTAGGGTAGGGAAGGTAGGGTAGGGTAGGTAGGGTAGGGTAGGGTAGGGTAGGTAGGGTAGGGTAGGTAGTGTAGGTAGTGTAGGTAGGTAAGCAGCCAATTGACGGAAGCGAAGCCCCGGGGGCCAGCTAGTAATATCATATAAGTATAGATTTGGTATGGATAAGTATGGAGTATTACATAGATAATTACCGTGTTGAGCCGCTTGTTGAGCCAGTAGTCGTACACAGCGATGACGAGGTCGTCGTTCCTCTCCAGCAGCAGCTTCGCCTCGTTGAGCGTCACCACCGTCTGGCCGGAGCTCTTCTCTAGCTTGTCCATCATCTGCTCGAACTTTAGCTCTGGAAGTAAACGGAAACGTCTAATCAGAAGCAGTCGTAGCTTGGATGTGCTTATAATAAACTAATGGTATAATTAAAGGAGACATTAATTTAGATATTCCATAACATCACGACAATTCCCCGAAAGGTAAGGCTATTGCCATAAACCGGGCACATATTCAGATTCCGCAGTGTTACTGGAATGTTCCAGATGGTAAATCCAATAACACTTTAACCGACTCGGGAATCGAACCCAGGACCACGTGTTCAGCAGTAGTTGAAGTGACTAATCGTGATGTGATTGAAGGAAACTTTAATAGAGATAGAAGTATTTCTTGGAGTATTAAATTAGGCGAAAACGGAATAGCGCTAGACGGATAATAACGCCTGTATGATGACCAGAGATGCATAGGCGCCAAAGAGTATGTAAGAACCGTAGCTCGTAACTGCGGTGGCGTTCTTTAATTTTTATGCCGGCTGTTCACTCCCGCGCGTGAGCCCGCGTATTTGATGTACAATCAAGGGCCATAAGTGCAGTCTTACTCTTCTAAAACTCAAATAGCTAGTTTTTGTAGAAGTAGTTAAATTATCCACAACTGATATAATATTTCGTATAGAAATTGAAGTATAGATTATACCTACTAACCGTGAAAAGTTGAAATTCCTAACCCTAAAAAAATTGACGCTGCTGTTTTGGTAGTGTGACTGCACTTTTGACCATTATCTGTACATTGCTCACAGATTTCAATCATGAAGTAGGTATTTTGTTTAAAAATTCAATGTTCAGTGTTTCCTCGGGCTCTCGCGCGAGAGAGTATAGCCGGCATACCCCCAATGAAAAGACATGATTTTGTATTAGCATTTCACCGCACCAGTATATTTGATTAGATTCCGCCTAGCCCTTCCACCATCGGACTACAAGGCGTACGGTGATGCAGCATCGGTACATGGAGGACATCCCACCCATACGCACTTAGCGTTTTTGGGAATACTTTCATTGTGCGTACAGCTAAGGAGCGGAATTCCCTGCCGGAGTTGTATTGTCTGATCTTCAAGTCAAGAGTGAATAGGTTACTTCTAGGCAAGCGTGTTTCTTCGTCGAACATACGATCGCTTACCACCGTTGGTGAGCGATGGTGAGCTAGTGATCACACACGAGCATAAAAATTAAAAAAAAAAACTGTACTGAATTGGACGCTTTCCTGTAAGCTCAATGCATGTTGCATCTGCGGTCATCTATCCATTTTCCGATCATTCACTGTGTTTAATAGTACGCCTTACTTGTTATTCAAGGCTGAAATGATAAATTCGTCAGTCGCCTTTTACGTCCGTCGCGACGTGTCGCTAGGATCAATAAGACCAGGGCAGTAGCAAATTGCATGATGACGATAAATTGCACTATTAGACTCAAAGCTGTCGCTAAGCGTTTGTAGGTCGAGTTCGAGATAGACCGCTTGAAACCAATTTACAAGGTCTGCTAGGGTCGCACACATGAGATTTAGTTCTGCAACCACACACAGATTGCATCTAATCTGCTTGAAGAGGAACATTTTGAGTTCTATCCCGTATAGAGAAGATTCAAGCTTGTCACTTGAAAAAACCATAATAAGGACGTATAGATTGCCGCCTTGACACTTACGTTTTTTACTTGTTTAAGATGGACCATGATTTAAACGTATCAAACGTTTGTTCTAAGGTCTGTACGAAAATTCGACAAGGTGTTCCAGCGTTGCGTGGTTGCGTGTGCACGCAACGATGTGGCAGTCGTGTTTCGGTTCTCCTAATATCTAAGACTTAATCTCTCATAGAGAAGAGGTATGTGACCCAGCAATGCGAATGTTGCTAATTATTGTGCTACTCATTAACATGAAAGTGTCTTGCCTATGCAGTTTTCAATACAGGCAGTCGAAAGGTAGGTGCTATTGGGGTAATTTTTAGGATCATCCTTCCAGAGGATAACGTTTTTTTATGCCTTAATATGCTAAAATAAGTTTTTTTTCTTTTTTTTTCCTTTTCTTGATACATTACATCATGAAAGGCACGTTTTGTCTATGTTATTTTTAAGTTAAATTCAAACTATTGTTATTTAAAGAAGTGTTTACATACTCGTATGTATTTATACCTGTGAGCTCGGGATGCCGCTGCTGTTTGAGCCATCGCTCGTCTTCCGTGTCGATGTCGTACTCCGGCGCCTCTTGTTCCTCCCATAGCGCTGTAACAATACAAAATAGTTGATAAATAAAATGTCACGTTTGTTAGAAGATATGGTAAGCACAGCAAGTGTTCGTCGAAGTATTCTGCAGCGCCCATGAAATGTATGACCACTTGATTGAAGCAGTAGTAATATCTAAGAAGAAACCCCCGAATTTAACTAGCTGCCGCCCCCGGATCTGCCCGCGTGAAAGTCGACACTATCCCAAAGGAATATTCTACGTAGATTAAAAGTGCTGTGTTAAGCAAGTTATAAGTTATCGGTATCCAAATCTGATACGTTTTTGTGTAAAAGATTAACACACATCCATACTTACAAATTTTCACATTAATAATATTTAAGGGTTGCCAATAATTAGATCCGGAATTGCGTGAATAGAGCTTAAGAAAAGAATAACGAAGGAACACGGGAGATTAATCTAGCAAAGGCTATTAAGTATAATCTACATGACGTATCGTATGATGATCCATCAACCCGCACCGGGTCCGTGTGGGGGGATTACGCTATGTTCCTTTAAAAAGTCCCAGCAGTGGCAACATTTTCAGCAGATTATTCTATGATCTCAGCCAGACGAATTTCATTGGTTTACACAGTCGACTGCAAATGTACGTTTTCAATTATAGAGCTGCGTCGATAGAAAACCAGCCCCCGTACCACAGATGTATACAAGTTTTGTACATCTACGCACACTCAAAATAATCTTGCTCTAAGAGCTTATGGTCACCCCCCTGCTCATACCAACAACGTGCGGCTTACTGAACCTACATGATACTCGTGTTTTAACACTTCCGCTTCTAGTGAATAAGTCTCCAAAGTTTCTTAAGCATTGTAATACATCCTACAATCCAACTACTATTATAAACGTGAAAGTTTCTGAGTATGGATGGATATTTGGTACTCTATCATACAAAAACTACTGAACATATTTTAATGAAACTTTACAGAAATATAACTTATACATCAGAATAGTACATAGGCTATGATTTATTTCTAACAAATGTACGGTACCCGTGGGAAAAAATCAGACTTCCACGCGGGCGAAGCCGCTGGCAGAAGCTAGTGAGAAATAAGTCAAAAAAGACCCTAAAAGCTCTCATCAGTATATCCAATAGACCCGTTTCTAGAGAATCAACTTTAAGAGTAAATTTTAATCTCTAGCTAATAAAAATAAGGCAGGAGGCAGGTAATCCCTATGGCCTGATTGAATCACGTTTCGCAGAACCGAGCGAACCTTTTAATTTTTCCTCCTTCCTTGTTTTGTGATTATAAACGTATATGTGACCTTTAACTATGCTGTAGGATGTTTAATAATGAAAGAGAATCTTTTGAATACGAGTGAATTAACTTTTTATTATAAGCAACTAGCTTTTACACGCGGTTTACCCCACGTAAAAATTATGTGAAATTTATTAAATGATTTATCATCCCAAGATTAAAACTGCTGTGTCCTTCCCAGGGTCTCAAACTATCTCCATCCCAAATTTCATCAAATCGGTTCAGCCGTTTAGATTTACCATTACCGTTTAACCTTTAAGTAACTAACAAACAGAGTAACTCTCGCATTTATAATATTATTACTAGCTGACCCGGCGAACTTCGTTCCCCGCCTACCAAAATTGTAAAATAAAAGAATTTTTCTAAAATAAACGTAGCCTAAGTTACTCCTTATTACATCAGCTACCTGCCAATAAAAGTCCCGTCAAAATTGGTCCAGCCATTTCAGAGATTAGCCGAAACAAACAGACAGATAGACAGACGGACAAAAATTAAAAAAAAAAAAAAATTGGTGTATTACTGTATGTATATATATTCATATACATGTAGTAAAAAACAGTTATTTCAATATTAAAAACAGACACTCCAATTATATTTATATGTATAGATGTATAGATTAGTAGGTATGGTTTAATAGCATTCATTTATTGTGCAGTTATGAAGCACACTTCCGCTCCCGACGATGTCCGTCATCATTCTACGAATTCAAACGAAGTGCGAAGGCCGAGCCTAGCTCGAGAAGCTCACAGCTGACGGCGGAGGCGCCGACTAACGTAATCGAATCACCAGACGCGTGCGTAGACTGAGAAACGCACACGAGATTGGATATCGTGCGATTGATCTGTTTCTTGTTTGTTGGTTTTATTAAGGGGTACATGCAAAAAACCAAATAATCGTTTTTATGCAAAAATGATATGGCTAGTAAGGATTAGATATTGAGATGACGGCAAATACATCGAAAAAAAATATTGGGCCTTGCGAACTTTTTTCTAACTAGCAATAAAACACAAAGTTTTGCTATTTGCTTTTACAAAAAGCGAAACTCTATTCTATTATATTGTTATAGTTTATTATTGACGAATAAATAAAGTTAGCTGCTAGTATGAAAAAAGTTCGCAAAATCCAATTTTTTTTTAGATTTATGGTTGGATTTATTTGTTGTTTATTAACTACTACCTACTGTTAATTTAGTTAAGTTTCTCTTTAAGTGTACTGTAATTTGTTCTTTGAGAAAATAAATATCTTTAAACCGAATAACCGAATAAGTCCTAATACACATCACATGAGACTTGCTGACTTATAGACGACGCTAGTCTTTACAAATAGATACAGGCAAGAGGAGCAAAATCGTCCATATTTTACCGAATAATCAAGTTTTTAATAAAACCTGGCAAAGTTCAAGTCTCACAAAATGACATTGAATGAAAAATAAAATAGTAAGTGATGCACAAAAACATATTGAAAGATTATCAGCGCCTAATTAACACGGGTCATTTAGCTAGTTAGTTCTAAAAGCTAAACCTTCGAATAACCTCACATCACTACACAGGTTGAATTCTATACAACCAGATAGCCATAGGAGAACGGGGTGTACAATCGTGTTAATTAATCCGACATACCTACGTATCTTCACAGGTAGGCAGGGTGAGCTGCGAGAGCCAGACAATTCAATAACAGGGTGCGTCGATGGGCTGTGGTCGGGCACTTCGGCCGGATTAAGTCAACTATTAGGCGCCTATTATTATTGGACGAAACGTTGGTAACGGATTTTAATCATGTTATTGTTGGTAAGATTATCTGTGGAAGCTTGTTATTAGCAATTTAGTTATATATTATTGTTATTACAATGTTATTAGTCTGTAAGCTTTCTTAAAATAAATAAATAAATAAATAAATAAGAGGGAGGGATCTGTGTGACTGGATCCGTTGTAAAAAAATTCCATACTTAATAATATAGATGCGAAAGTAACCTTGTTCGTTTGTTTGTTACCTTTATACGACTAAATGAATGAACCGATTTAGATGAAATTCTATATGGAGATAGTTTGAGACCCTGGAAAGGACATAGGAGTTTTTATCCCGGTAGCCGTTGGCAAGATGATATTAATAGTTTGAGACACTATAAACAATTTTATTTTATTTATATATATTCACCAATGGCATGAATTTAGAAATTCACATTACGCCAGTAACGTTTAAGTTCAATTAAATTGTCGTAGTCTGTTGGCAACGGACACAAAAAAAAATATTTGAAGGAATATTTCGATGGTATCTAAAGCTTCTCTCGTGTTTTATTTTCAAGATTTTACATACCTTTTTGTTACAAATCAATGACGGAAATGAAAGAACAAAAACAAGGAAAAATTTGTGGACAAAGTTTTAGAACAAATATTTTCCTGAACATTTTGTTTCATATTTTTAAGGAAAGTCATGACAAGGACTCAAAGTACCTTTTAAGTTGTGGTTGACTTTGTTGTGGGTTGGGAAGGTTTGGTAACTGGTATTCATATACATCCGGTTAGACTGGAAGCTGACCCCAACACAGTTGAAAAAAAGCTAGGCAGGTGATGATGACTTGATCCTGACTTGACACAGGCCTCCTCTATGTGAGAGGGTAAGGGCCGTAATCCACAACGCGGGCCCAGTGCGGGTTGGTGGATGTCACATGTATTAGAATTTTTGGTTCTAGGACATGCCGTTTTCCTCACGATGTTTCCCTTCACCGTTTTGAGAGTAGTGATGATGAAATAGTTTATACAAAGTAAAGCGCCTGCCTGGGCTCGAACGCACGACCTACAACTTGTAAGTCGCGGCCGTTACCACTGGGCTACCACTGCTCTAGGTCTGATGATGACTTGTAAGTTGAAAATTATGAGGGAAGGGAAAAAGTATTCCAAGGGCGGTTACGCACTACATCCGATCCGAAGCCGAGAAAATTCGGTTCCAAAGTAGCCGTAATACTTCTTGATCGGAAGCTTACGTACTACATCCGAACTCTATACGTCATAATTCTGAACATTTTGAACGCGGAACTCAAATCTTTCTGAATTACCAGTGATTCATTTAAAAAGTCAGGTGTGTAGTATTCTTATGTACGTTTATCGTAGCAGATGTTCTGTAGTTTCTGCCTACTGCCTTGGTAAAAAGGCGTGAGTATATGTATGTTACCTATACTAGTCTATATCTATACTAATATCATAAAGAGGAAAGATTTGTATTTTTGTATGTAACGTAAATAAACTTAAAAACTACTGGACCGATTTAAAAAAATCTTTCACCGTTGGGAAGCTACACTATCCCCGGGTGACATATAGGCTACTTTTTATCCCTGTATACCCACGGGAACGGGAACTACGCGGCTCACACCGTGAGGCGTCCGCTAGCAGGCCATATTTGGCATTTTCATCACCAGAATGTCGCCCCTTTCAATCTTATTAGCAAACACATCACGTCGACACCACATAGGGGTCTCCGAAACCCCCATAGAAATCACAAGCAACTCTTTAGCCGAACCTTTCATACGACCACCACAAGTTATGAAAATTATGATCACATTCAAATGAATTCACGTTCAAAGGCAATTCAATTTCATGCCATTTAGAACGTTGAATAACCGTCAAACAGAAACCCAGGAAATGGCTGCAAAAATAATCTTTTCATATTCCCCCTCGTGTTTTTTTGTCGGACGCAGGGTGGGAAATGTTTCATATTTTTATAATTATAATTATATTTCGGAAACATCGCGAGGTTTTCAATTAACGCTCGGATTGTACGGACCAAGTTATTTATTTTCGGATCTACTTTTACCGTAATAAATTTTTGTATCATTAGAAAAAAACAATTCACGTTACCACTTACCAACAAAAATCCGAATGTCATCAACATTCTCAAGACATCATATCTCCAGACCACGATATTTATTTAGTTTAAAAATTAGTAAAATTTATTTCGAGAAACTAATTTTCAGTTTATTAAAAACAATAAAACACAGCCAGCTAAAGCCCAAATAACAATTTTTCAAGATATCGAATCTTCAGACACGAAATCTTCTCAGACTTCACCACATGTGCGTCCGTCATTTTCACAGACATACAGTTATACGCACACACACATTCGTAAATCGTACACACAGACTTATGGCGGTTTTGCTTTGTTAAATTCATATCTATGTAGCGTTTGTTATTGGCTCTATGGATGAATATTCTATACTATAATAGACTATTATTATCTATATTTTTAGCTGTATTCAGTTGTAAATCCGTACTAATATCCATACTATATCAATGGTTACTAATTTTGAAGTAGGTATCTCTATTATCTTTTCACGCTTTAGCCGCTGAGCCGATTTGAAGTTCAAGACCCTGGGAAGGACATAGTTCTTTTTACCGGAAATCATCCTGAAGGGCTGGAACGGGGGTGGAAATTTAAATGGTGTACCAATATTTTTTCAAGTACAAATGCTACGCAGACGAAGTTGCGGCCAAAAGCTAGTAATAAATAAAGTCCTCACAATAGAGTATTATTATTATTTTGTCTCACATAAGTAAAGTAAGTAAGTAATATTTTTGTCTCGTTCAAAAATTTAAATCTATGACAACTGTGATTTATTAAATTCATGTAAGGAAATACTAGTTTTATTTTTGGTGATTTGCACGAGAACGGGTTTTGCGAATGAAGCAAAAATAGCACTTTCCATAATTTAAAGTCTACTTAGTAGAAATACTGGCAGTTTTGAATAGGATGGTTTTTTTCTTGCAGATTTAATAATACAACGAGTTTAAATAAAATTTCAAATATTCTACAATCGATATTCTTTCTTGGATCAAAGGACGTAGAAATGGCATGCATGAGAAGATAATGAAATAGTGAGTCAAATAAACATAACTGACATTGGGATAGCTCAAAGAATTACCAAACATAACACATTCGTTGCCAGGGACTCGCTTCGCGCGAGATACAATGGATTTGTATATGTTTCAATAATTACAGCAACGAACGTGTTAAGGCTTTGCCACACTGGATGCGTTCTGCGGCCTGCGGTCCGGCCACTCGAACATTTGATGCGGGCAATGTTTCGTTCGAGTGACCGGACCGCAGAACGCAGAACGCATCCACAGTGTGAGAATGGCCTTAACTGGCATTGAGCAGGTCACATTCTCCGAACGGATGGTCGATGAAGCCGAAAGGTGGTCTAATGTAGCGACTGCGTACCGGGTCCTTGGCAGACCTTCGATGAGGTGGAATCTACTGGATACGAGAATGACAGAACCGGTCGATGTGGCGTGTGGAATATTATAGGGAAGGGTAGCGTCGGTAGATACTAAAAATCAACAAGATAATTCACCACGACATCGAACAGGTATAGTTAACTTAAATGTTAATAACATCATCATCATCATAAAAATACAATACAAGTGAGTGAGTCACCAAGTTTTCTCAGAAACACTAACAGTCTTGACCAAAGTTAATGAGGTCGTAAAATCGATCCGATATGGATGAGATGAGTTGTTTAAATGACTGCTTTCTGAGCAGTTAAATGTGGCTCGTGCTGATACGTTGAAGGCAACATTTAGCTAAGAAAGTCGTTACTATTTACAGACGTGAAGGTTTGTTGGCTGCCGGATATTTTAGAGCAGGAATTGTGGAAGCCCGTACGAACCGACGCAATCGAAAGGTGGGGAATCAATCAAATGTAGAGATTCTGCAAAGATGCCAAGTGCTGGTAACCGTACCAAATGCTCCACGGTTTACCAACATAATATCTGAGCTGCATGACTGGCTCAAAATTAATACAGTTACTGAAGCACAGAACAAAATTTTACAAGGTGTGCATTGAAAAGTACGCCAACAGCCTGGCTTCTGTACTGACCAATCCACTGGAACACAGTCTACTGAAAAGCGGCATACACAAGCTATGTCCGATAGCACAGCTTCTTATTGTCGACAACAATAGGATCAGCTTTCACTGAAAGACCGTACTCGAAATATGCTAATGGCTTGAGAAGCTAGCAAAAAAGGGCAAAAAGAAACCGTAATCAAAACGATATAGCTGACAGCAACTTTGAAAAGATTGTAGCTACCTAACTCATCAAAATAATTCCATGCAATAGTGAAATATCAGACGTTTGACTATTTCTGTTCCCTTGAAACTCGTAAAATTTGAAAGGAGGAGGTATATCTACCCTACAACACCCGTTATTTCAATAAAGTAAGGTACTTACGCCCAAATGTACACGACCATCCTATTTTCTAAATAGTATAAAAAGTCGCTGTTTCCCTCTGACTGTTTCACCGCTTACTTCTACTAAACCACGCAACAGATTATGATGAGGTTTTGACTAATAGAAACAATGCCTGGAGTAGACCCGAAGACAGAGTGTCGCGAAAGCAGCTCGTCACCGATTCCGTCAAAGCTTTCCAAGACGGGTACGTCTTTCAGAAATGAAGACAACGAATAAGAAGGCAGATAGAAAAAGTTTGACAGTAGATTAAACTGATCACTGATCAGACTTGTACAAGTATTCAAAAACCGCCCAAGTGCATGTCGCATCCCACATTTAGGTTACACAGCTCTTTTATATGAAAAACTTAATTATACGGGTACAAAGGCGGTCTTCTCGCGATATCTACACAATTTTTTCATTCTAAGTTATTTCATTCCAACCAAAGGTTGTCTACCTTTGGTTGGACTGAAATAACTTTAAATGAAAAAATTGGGTAGTCTGTGGTGTACTGCTATTACATTTTTTTTTTTATTTTAAGCTCGCGCTTGACCACCATCTCACCTGTTGGTAAGCGATGATGTGGTCGAAAAAACTTCATATTACGTAAATTATACCATTATTTAAACATTATCCCATCATTTTTAAATCCTTCAACAAAAAAGTCAACCATATCAAATAACAAAACATTTAAAAACGTATCAGGTTTTAAAACACCCCAATTTTAAACAGGTTGAAGTTGAGGGTTGAAAAAACTCCTTACGAATAAATAACACTTGATTGCCCTGAACAATGGAACCCAAAAATTTAAAAAAAAACCTGAAACATTACAAAGGGTTTCCTACGTACGGTTTTAGGTATCAATTTCAATATCCGGGGGGTGATAGGATGAATACATTGGCAAATGGATCTTATATCAAAGTTATAAAGTTCGTTTTGGATTGCTTTGCAGTATTGTTGAGTGGGTGGTCGGATAAAACAGATGGTTAGAGTATGCTTTTGCAAGATATGTATAAATGAAATAGGTTTATGGTAAAATTATTGGCTTCCATTAAAGGAATAGCAAGTTATTGGCCCGTTGGTGTACCGTTTAGATAACGCAACAAATAGAGTGCTTTTCTTTTGGTACATTAAAATAGTAACAAAAAAGTTGCCAACCTTAAAATGTGTTGGATACTTATATAAAACGTATGGCGCATCTAGGGTTGCCAACTTTTTTTTTGCGAATGTTACATAATATCAAAGACTTTGAATACTAAAAAAACTGGCCAAGTGCGAGTCGGACTGGCACACGAAGGGTTCCGTACCATTATTGCAAAAAAAAAAACGACAAAAAATACGTTTGTTGTATGGGAGCAACACTTATTTATTTTTTTCTGTTTTTAGTATTTGTTGTTATAGCGGCAACAGATATACATCATCTGTGAAAATTTCAACTGTCTAGCTATCACGGTTCAAGAGATACAGTCTGGTGATAGACAGACAGACAAACAGACAACCGGATCGTGGAGTCTTAGTAATAGGGGCTCGTTTTTACCCTTTGGGTACGGAACTCTAAAAAAGGTTTTGTAAAATAAATGTGCATTTCACAAGCTCTTCAAAGTTGAGTGGTCATATTTTGGAGTGCTTTTAGTAGTTGCTCGCTAATCATTTTTTATTGCCATGCTGCTGGCAGCCCTAGGTGCACGCTGGACAGACAACTCCCGCTACGCTACCTGACATTTTTAATGGGACACTATTTCTAACGACTGCAACTATGAAAGCTAGAAATCAAAATAAACAGTGGTCACAGACAAATGAAGCTTGACGAGACCCGACAAAGCGATTCAACAATCTTCAATCGTGCAACGAAATTAACCAGAAAAGAACAGCGGAGGAGTAAGAAAAACATCATTTCTATCTTGCTGATTGGCAAATATTTCTACTTGGGAATCTATCTTAACATATTTCCACTATAAATGCGAAAGTTTGTGAGGGTGGAATGATGGTTGGATGTTTGTTACTCTTACCCGCAAAAACTACTGAACGGATTTTGACGAAACTTAAGTAATATCATACATATTTATACCATTTCGACCCACTGGAGTCGATCGAAAAGCGGGCCAAGAGGCTCATCGGCGATGAGGCACTGGTCAAGTAAAAGCTCCAGAGACTTGAACACCATCGCCGAGTTGCCAACTTATCAGTTTTTTATCGGTTACATTTCGGGAAGTGTGCGTTGGAATCGCACGATCTAATTCCACCTAGCCCGTTTCACTACCAAACGTACGGCGATGCGCCACCGGTACACACCCATACGCACAAACCGTTTTGGAAATACTTTTATTATGCGTACAGCTAAGGAATAGAATTCCCTGCCGGAGTCTGTGTTTCCCGACAGCTACAATCTAAGAGTCTTTAATTCAAGAGTCTGTCACACCGTCGTCGACCACATCTTCGCTTACCAACAGGTGAGATAGTGGTCAAGCATAAAATATATTAAAAAAAAAATATCGCTTGTACATCAGTATTCAGAATTAGTAACACAAAGGCTGATGACATATTGGGGATTTTTTCACACCACGCAGGCGAAGCCGCGGGCGGCACCTTGTTTTCACATATTTCGTGCCGATATACGAAAAGAAGTTACATCCACTCAAAGTCACAAACCACCACATCTTTTCTCTACAGGCTTGCCAAAAGTTACGGAGCGCCGTAATATCAATCCTACTACGTAAAGTTTATTGACCCTTGATTTCGCAAATAGACGACCCTACCGTACCCGTGGGTGTTCAAAGTGATGAATAAGGGATATCAGGAAGATGGGAAATAGGTATATAATAATATCTATGTAGGTATGTAAGACTTTATTAGCTAGAAAAGGATCAAAAACAACCCACCTTCATTTGTAGATCGTTTACAGTCGTTACGGGTATCTGACTACCCGCATAGGGTTACCACTTGTCGGGATTTGTCCGGTCTCTGATTTATGCCCATTTTTCGCTTGGTAAGCATTTTTTTATGTTAAGAGGTCGTTTATTTACCTACATACACTACAAAGCCTATGATACAATGTGTCTATATCGCCTACATCTCTTACTATAATAATAATAAGGGATTTACGAACTTATTATTTCATTTTGTTAATAAAATCACGGGGTCCAAGCGCTAACAAAGAAAATTTGGTTTAAATAATTGTCACTAGATGGCGCGTTATGCATCGATTCGTTATTGAATTGAGTGTAAAATTAACTTTATCTAGAATTGATCATAAAAATTCATTTTCTTTTTTAATCAACTCTTCTAAGCACAAAATTATGGAACACTGAGCTCTTAATTCACATTTCAAAGATTATTCGAACGGAACCTTTAAAATTTCTTAAAATAGATGGTGATGTTTTATATTTCTGAGTCATGCCACACGGTTTTTTAAATTTGTATTGTAATAAATCTTGGTACAATGAAACTGTAAAAACTTGCAAACAAATACTATAAAACAAATCGTCACTGTTTTTAAATAAAAAAATTGACACTAACCGAGAAAAGCCTTTTACTTTCAAGTCGCTGCTAACACCATCTATAGCCGTGGAACGGAACCGAACGCGATCGGAATACTTATAAAAATAATCATATTAATCAGACAAATAACGCTAGTTACGTCGGCACGGTTTCTTTGTATAGGATGAGGCATCTGTATGCTAGTATTATATTATCTGTGCTAAAATGTTATACCTAACTAAAAACGTTTTTTAAAGATCCGGCTTTTTATCAGGACTTTTCGATTTTCAAAATGTTAAGCCTGTACCCGTAAGCCAGAAACTTTGACAAACGGATTACCAACCAGTATCGTTCAGGTCAGGCAGTCGCTCTATAAAAAATATTGGTCTACAGCTGCGTCCAGTGAGACCGGGAAGTTGACCCAGGCTAGGCAGATGGATTGAGATGTCAAATTAAATCGAACTGTCGGAATTCCGTCTCGATAATCGAGAGAACTTTTGGACATATCAGTAAGGACATTTAAATGCTTGACGAGGGTCAGAGGAAATTGCCTTTAGACTAGGTCGTTACAAGCATCAAATTTGAGAAACGGATGCGTTAGACGAAACCGGAATCGTGAGATTGTTTATTTAATACTAGCTTCTGCCAGCGGCTTTGCCCGTGTGAACGTCGAAAATAATCCCCATAGAATGTGCTACCGATATAAAAGTATTCTTTAACCTAATCAAGAACATGGTCTACTCGTGTTCCAATCATCGAAATACATTCAGACGTTGATTAACCCCGGAAGTACCTACGTTCGTATTTCGCTCACGCGGGCATAGCCGCCGGCCAAACCTAGTAGATTATATATAAACTAGCTTCTGCCAGCGGCTGCGCCTGCATGTATTAAACATACAAACCTATCTCTTCATTCACTCTATCTATTAAAAAGAAACCGCTTCAAAATCCGTTGCGTAGTTTTAAAGATCTAAGTATGCTTAGATCTTTAAATATTTTATATGGACAGACAGACAGCGGGAGGCTAACTATACTATGTAAGGGTAAACACACATACATACACTTATGCCTTTTCCCATGACGATAGACAGAAACTACATAACACCACCCGCTAAATAACGCAAATATGGATATTATTAATATATTTTATTATAAAATGGGATAGGCTATATGAACACTGATAACTTAATAATGTACTGTGAAACTCTAATTTCCCTAGTGTGGTAGGTAGGCGACACACGAATAATATCAAAATATTGCCGTATCATGATTAGCTTCGATAACGTTTGGTGATAAGCCTAGAATAGCAGTTTGTTTTAGTGAAAATTGCTGAAGGCTGATTTAAGAGTCATGCTGACCGACGCTGACCGTCGGCGCTGACGGTCGCCGCAAGCTCGTCATCGGTGGAGTCTGACGGCCGTCAGCGCTGAGCCGAGCGACTCGACCAATGACGACCTCGCGGCGACCGTCAGCGCCGATAGTCAGCGTCAGTCAGCGTAACTCTAAAATCAGCCTATCGTTATAACAGTAGTAGCAAAGCTAATAATTGTGAAGAAGCTTGTCCGGAATTGTGGTTATATCTGCAACCCTGCATGAACCTTGAAAAGGATAGTCAATACATTTACGTTACCCATGATACCATAAGTCTATGGGTGGCGGTGACCACTAACCATCAGATAGGGCGCCTGTTTGTTGCCCACTCTAAGGCATAAATTAGGACCAGTCGGCCTAATGTCAGTGGCGCCACTTTGGTGGCCCAGACCCTTCTAAACTACCACCAAACACACCCAAATAAACAAACAATGTCCAAACACAATTTATCAATATTTCTCATGTCACTAAATTTAAATGCCAATGTTGTTCCATCATACCTGGATTTAGTAAAGTTACTAGAATGCCAATTTCAGTTCTTATTTTAATTATATTTTTAAAGTAGTTACAATCGGTGTGTTTAATCGTGGTGTCTCATCCCATACAAAGAAACCGTGCCAAAGTACCTACTGATTATTTTTTGTTCATCGATCGCGTTCGGTTCCGTTCCATGGATATAGATGATGATTTATCTATCGCCGTGGAACGGAACCGAAAGCGATCGATAAAAAAAATAGGTATAATCAGATGAAAAACGCTAGTTAAGTCGGCACGGTTTCTTTTTATGGGATGAGGCATCTGTATGCTAGTATTATATTATCTGTGGTTTAAATAAAAATTATTCATTAAAAATCTTTTTTAAAGCAAGCTTTTTTCTTATTCTTCTCAGCAAACCCTTTCATTTGATACCTATATCATGGCAGAGCACAGAAAATAACTAGTCCGCCATCTTGGGCCATTCGCCATATTGGATGTAGAATGACGTCACTAGCTAACCTTGCATTGTCATCCAAACTGAACGTGTATGCAAAATTTCATCTTAATCGGTGGAGGATAACTGCTTTAAAAATCAGTTGCAAGATTTGACCCGAAAACTTGCATATATTATATTGATTGAAAATAAAATAAATCTTGTAAAAAGAAAGAGATCTATCGCCAAGCAGCGTTTCTCTTTCCTAGGATGTATGATTGTGGATAAAGCAGAATCGTAGAATGTGCGTAGGCGTACCAGCTTACCCTCATGGAACAAAGACCCGAGTTCTAACGACCTCTAAAACTGTCTGATCGGTCACAAACAAATTCCCAGAATCGCCTATCAATTAAACTTTCATAGCACATTCTACTCGACCTTGTCGCCGCGTCCGCCAGTCTGAGTACGGCAAATTGATGTCAAATGATACGTCACATTGGTGTCAAATCTTTCGTCCATTGTACGAGAGTCGGGGCTTGAAATATGAGAGATAAAAGATTTTTTTGGTTGGTTAAATTTGTCTATCTTCTCTAAGGTCTTCTAGCATAGCAAAACATCACACATGTATGCCCCGTAGAAAAGACAGAGGCGGCAAAAAGTATATACAATATTGCCAATAAAAACTTTTTTACAAAAAATAAACCGACTCTTGTTTTTATCGTTTTTCAAAACAGACATAAGCGTTAAGCGTTTCGTTTTACATAAGCTTCATAATAATTCTCTTCAATCCTTATACACTGTGGGACAGTGCAGCTGATAAAGCTTTATTTCTTCGGTTTTTTCCAGCAATCAACAAACCCAAGTTTTTAAGTCGACAAGGAAACCGAAGACATATCGGTGTCAAATCTATCATGAAAACCACTCGGATGGAAGTTGTTCTTGACCCATTTCTATTTGTTTAGCTCTATAGTATATATATAATACGGTTGAAGCTTAGCTTGAAATGGAGTGCGAGATGTTCAAACAATGGAGAATTCATTGGGCTGTGAATAGAGTATCTGTTTTTAGTTACTATTGTACGCTAGAGGAATAGTTTCGAGCTTAACTGGACCTAAACTAGTTGTAGTAAAATTTTTAGAGACTATAACCAATATCAGAATTTGTAAAAGGATTGCTTGAAAACTTGGGAAACTTCAATTTGGACGTATGAATAGGTACCTTCTGAGCGCAGTTAATATTTAATTGGTTCAAAAGTGTCGTGACTTTATTCTTATTCATTCTGTGTTCCGGAGATAGATGCGACACAACAATGATATAATAGTCACAGCGGATCTTTGTGTCTCTGAAGTTGGCTCTGCCAACCATTGCGCAAGAAATAGTTTATCATCGAGTATAATACATAGAGTAAGTGTGATAGGACGACGTAAAAAACGTAAGCGAATGAAAGAGACAGTTATACAATGCTATCTTCACCTTCAACATTGACACAAAAATAGCTACTGCGCAGGGTCTTGCAGCCAATTCAGGGACACAAAGATCCGTTGTGAGTATTATACAAGGCGTTTTCATAGAAATCGTTCTATAGATATAACAAGTCCTGTGAAAACGCCTTGCATCGTCATCGCACTATTTTTAATTCTATCTTATTATAATATCTTCTAATTACTATCCCTCTATACTTTCTGTTTTAATAGCAATGATTTAATTCGACTCTAACATTATCAGAGATCACATCTAAGTCAGTCAATAAATGTTTAGTCTAAATTGTCAAGCAAACGCAAACGCCCATTCGCCAGAGAAGAAGCTTATGCGCTTTGACCACGATATTCTCTCTACTCAATTCGCCCACGCCTCCTTCCTATCTTATCTCTGGCTTTCAATATCTAAGTTCTTCACATGCTCGCAATCTGAATTCTTCCAATAATCTCCTCTTACTCTGTCCTTCTCATACTACTGATTTCGTTCACTCATCCTTTCATATCCAATCCATTCTTTTTTGGAATTTTATTTTCCTTCTGAGATCGGGACGGCCACCAGTCGGTACGCATTTAAGCGGAAATTGCGGATTTATTTTCAACACAAATAAGCAGTCATCTCACTTTCTTCTTTTCTATTACTTCATAAATATATGTATATATATATTTTATTCAATATTTATGTACGTGTATTTTACTTATTTTAGTATAATAACTACTAGCTTTTTATTATTAAGCTATGCACCTGCCATGTTGTCTCTTCACCACCCTTGGTTGACTGGTAGAGAATGCCTAAGGCATTAAGTCCACCTTTGTGCATTGTCTAAATAAATAAATAAATCTCACGAACAAATCCTCCTGTCTACTCATAGTATGGAAAACCTACTTGAGCGATTTCTATTTAATAATGGAAATGGAACCGTCGATCGCTCTGCGGTTTCGGATATCGAATGCCACTGTGTTAGAAGATTGTTCGTATTGGCTTTGCTGCTCTTTTTGTAGGCCTTTTTAATTTCAGTGTCCATTTATATTTGCGGTTGCAACGTGTTTTTGTGTTTGGAAAATAAAAGCTATTGAAAGCACGGTATTAAAGCTCAAATTAATTATTAAATATCAAGAATAAACAAATTTTGATCGTCAAAAATAACAAAAGACACCACCGCGGTCCTAGTTTTAAATTAACAAAGAAGTATTTTTTTTTGTTTGTGTGTCTGTAGGGGGTAATCTTTGAAATTATTGATGTTATTAAGAAAATTCTTTTAGTGATAGAAAATTCACTATCGATCGATCTGAGTGTCTTCTAGGCCACTTTATGCCGGCAAAATGTACTGTTGTAGCCTTCAGTACTGCTGCAGAGAGCACTCCATATTTACCTATCTACACTTCCTAAGGTACACTTGGACATATCTGTGATTATACAGTCGATACGGGTATAATTCGCAGACAATGTGTACCTTGTACAGTACACACTCCAAAACTATCGCCAGACTGTTGGTGTCTGATTGCATGGTGTGCCTAAACTAGGACTAGAGCCTTTGGGGTTTAGAAATCTCCATTATATTGTAATAACCCATCTCTAATCCTGCATATACTATATCCCATTTTATGTATTTATTTATTGATTTACTTTATCAAAATACGCTTTAAAATATTATATCAGTTACACAAAATAAAATTATTCATTAAAAAACCTTTTTTAAAACAAGCTTTTTTGTATTCTTGTCAGCAAACCCTATCATTTGATACCCATATCATGGAAGTGCACAAAAAATAACTAGTCCGCCATCTTGGGCCGTCCGTCATATTGGATTTAGAATGACGACACTTATCTAACCATGCATTATCATCTAAACTAAACGCGAATGCAAAATTTCATCTTAATCGGTGGAGGATAACTGTTTTAAAATTCAGTTGCAAGATTTGACCCGAACACACTTAACATACAATGCAAGTTAAATAAAAGCCTGTAAAATATCACACTCATCTCACAGAGAATGATATGATCGTCATTATGGTGCAGTAAATATGATATCAACTTTCAGACAACATCTCTATAATGTGGTACTCTAGTCATTTAATTTACGTTCACAAATGACAGACAGTTACTTACAGTTAACAAAATCCTATTAATTCTACTCGTAACAGTAATTTTGAATGATGAAGTAAAACCTAGGTGGACAATCAATCAGCAACAATGAATAGGTGTAATAAATACACCGTGGCTCGGCTCGGGTTGGCAACATGATTGACTACGGTTACTTCGGAGATACTGCCAGCTGTGAGTAACGGATTGCCTTGGGAACATCGGTTTTGTGAAAATAACGTGTTTTCGAAACTGTGAAAATGTTCAACAACTGGGTAAAAGTAGTGGTACTTGTCCCACCACCGACGATCAGCGAGCAGCGAGTAGAGCTAGAAACTAGATAGGATTTGGCGAGAAATGAGAAGCGAGTGTGTTATTTCGATAGTTTTACTGCTCGGCTATGAGTGTTTTTGTGCGACGGGCGAGTACTCGCACCACTCGCTCGGGCAGTCACTCCTGTACTCGTTGGTTGGTTGGTCTCGTTCGAGTTCTGACCACCAAGCGAGCACCGCCGAGCGAGTATCACTGGGCATTATTATTTTTGATAGCTCTTTTCGCTGCGATAACTTGTGAGGAGGGAGTACTCAGCGGCAGTGTGAACAGTGAGCGATCAATTATTAATATATGTCTCTTTTGTTGACACGGGATCTTTATCTTTTATCCGTTTCTTCAGCGAGAAAATAGTCGATAACTAATCGCTTCGTCGCCGGCGCGGCGGTAGGACAAGTGTCTAAACCAAAGTTCTAAAACATCATCATCTTCCTGGCCTTGTCAATTGTTACTTAAGGTCGGTGCAACCGGTTTCAATATGAAATTAAAATAATTATACCAGTCTGTTTCTGTCAAAAGCCTTTTCACAGAGAAGACACGAGCATTAGTCACCATGCTGGTAAATGCGGGTTGGCGATTTTTACAACATTAACAAGTATTTACTATACCTCTGTCGAAATGCCACGTGATCAATTCCATAGATTTTTCATATAATTGACATATTGGCTAACATCGAATGACACTTGTCTAGAGTCTCTGGTAAGTAAAAAGTGGGTGTAACTACTCAGGGTACGCCCACTAACAAAGTAACAGTTTGCTTACATAATATTTTCACAACTCACTTAGATAGTCGATATCATCGCAACGCCAAATATACTCAAAATTTTTGAAATGTGTTAGTTAATTCACCCAAGTGCCAAGTGTTGGCATAGACGTATGGGTGAATTAACTGCTGGTGAACAACGCTGGGCCGGCTCAGAGTCCAACTCTGAGCCGGCCCAGCGTTGTTCGGAGTTTCAACAGAATACGAGACCAGCATATATTGATTCATTGCCATCCAGCCTATTACATAATAATATTTCAAGGAAAATGGAGAATAAACAGGCTTACCATGTTACAAAAATATTTTTCTTCGTAACGATAATGAAGACAGACAAGAAAAGCAGGGAAAATTAATTCAACATAAGATTGTACAGCAAAATACATTTTACATGGAATCTTTCTGTCCTAAACAAAGCCATGAGGCGTAACCTTTAGGTTTCCACGTGAACTATCAATTATTTAGCGCTAGACTCCACACGAACGTTTTAATTTAGGAAAGTCTGTGTTTAATTTATAAACGGAACGTCAGATGGCGCGTTTACATTAGATCGGCCACCGTATACTGCAACCGCATTCGTTTAAGTTGTCGGTTTACCGGATTCGGCGACCGCATACAGCCGAACTGAATACCTGTTTACACTAGTCGGTGACAGAATACGTGCCGCAACCGAATCTGTCAAAACGACGTAATGTAAATGAGCCATGACGGACACGGACCGTATACTCCTCCCATAAGAGTGAGGCAGATGTCGACATACATGTTACCAATGTTAAGTCTCGTGTCATAGAAGCGTACTAATTGCCATGCACCGGGCACAAACTCAGATTTCAGATGGAAAATCGCAATAGCTCTTTACCAGACCCGGGAATCAGATGCCTGGCCTCATGTTCAGAAGTAGCACTTGTGAACAGGAACACCAACGAACCAGTCGATTGACAGGCGGGTCAAGAGGCTGATCGGCAACGATACACTGGTCGACTCAAAGCTCCAGAGCCTTTAACGTCGACGCCGAGTTGCCAGCCTGTCGGTTTTTTATCGGTTACATTTCGGGGAGTGTGCGATGGAACTGCACAATTTCATTCCGCCTAGCCTTTTCCATCATCGGACTACAAGACGTACTGCAATGCGCCATAGGTACATGGTGGACATAGCACTCATACGCACAAAGCGTTTTGCGAATACTTTCATTGGGCGTACAGATAAGGGGTGGAATTCCCTGCCGGAGTCTTTGTTTCCTGATAGCTACAACCTAGGAGTCAGCCAAGAGTGAATAGTCCTACTTCTAGGCAAGCGTGTTTCATCGTCGACCACATCATCACTTAACGATCAGGCGAGATAATAATAAAACCTGAGCCCATCACAAATAAAAAAAAAACCACGACCGCAACTATCTATTATTTAAGGCTTCTTCTCAATAGACGGCTTCGTTAATTGCAACGTCAGTGGCGTTCATTAGGTTCCCTAAAGTGCAGGCGTATGAGCATTTTGGGCACTCCAGCTTGTGTGTCATGTACATATAGAGTTAGACTCCAGTATTCATCGGACGGTAAATACAGTAATTTTTGAGGATTTATGTTTGTTTTAACGTGGACGTGGAACGTTGAATACCGTATATAATTTGGGACGTTATTTGTATGTTTTATGTCCGTAAATAATTTCTGATTATACATCTGTCAGTATTATTTTATTGTCTCGTGTCCAATGTTCAAAACTGTTATTTTATGAGAAGTTTATCCTTAGTGTAAGCCTTCGGATGAGATGCACCTATACCCTGTAATATACCAATTTATAAGTAGTTGGCGACGTCAGCATTTCTTCTTTTTAGCCGACTTCAAATAAAGGAGGAGGTTCTGAATTCAGCTGCATGTTATTTCTCTTTTTTTTTGTATCGATATGTTCGCCATTTGTTAACCGATTTTGACGACTGAAAACTTTACGTTGTGACATTAACTGTATACCTTTAGCTTAGCGGGGGATCAGTAGTTCCGTAATATTAGTGAAACACACCCTCAAATAATAAATCCTTAAAGGGCCTTCCCTTTCGTGTCAACCCTAACAAATTGTGTCCAACATGAAGGGTTAAACGGAATCTAATTACAAAACATTTGTGTCCAGTGTTCAAAATAAAAAATAAACTCTGTAGAGGGCGTCACTAGGGCGTTGGGCGCTGTCTTAATTATGAGCTACAAAGTTAATAGGTATGAAATTATTAACATTTATTGATTTGGTTCGGGAGCGACATATACTCGAGTGTATCTGTTAGATTTGGCTGTATTATTCTATATGTTCAACTAGCTTCTGCTAACGGCTTCGCCCGCCTGAAAAGTGCTTTCTTATCCCAAGAGAACATAATACAGGTATAAAAATTTCATTCGGATCCGTTCAGCCGTTATAGCGTGATTGAGTAAAAAACATACCCACATCCAACCAAACTTTCGCATTTATTATATTCTTTCTTTATATTAGTAAGATAGCTAGATTTTTTCAATCTGCTTAGCGAAATGAGAGTGTGCTGTACAGTATCATCATGATCAGCCTATAGCAGTCCACTGCTGAACATAAGTCTCTCCAATCGCACGTCATTTGTCTCGATTTTCAGCAGCTCTCATCCAGCTGCTCCTAGCCACCCTGCGAAGATCATCGCTTCACCTAGCCTGAGGTCGTCCCACGTTACGTTTACCCTTTCGTGGTCTCCACTCAAGAACACATCTACCCGCCGATTCTACTGATAATATGGCCGCCCATTGCCACTTCAGCTTGCTTATTATCTGAGCATATATTATACATATACACATCTGCTACACAAACCCATAGCAGAATACTGAACGTAAATGTAGGTTATCGTTATTGCAACATAAATAAAGACTCAATTTACAGGGGATCGAAATTTTCGATATTTTGTAAAGAAATTCTCAATAGCGGACCGAAACCCGCATACAATTTGTGCTACTCAGAATTGGGAATATTCAACAAAGGAAAAACCCAAAATTATGCAGCAAAAAACAAAATACACCACAAAAAGTAACATATATCTCACAGAAAAATCTTTTCATGAAAACTTCATACAAAAGGTACGGTAAGGTAGGTACTCCTCACTCAGGTAATTATGGTACGACAAAAAAGTGACCTAAAAAGAACTTTCAAAAGGTACTGCGGTTATAAGGGCTATTTAAAATTAACATATGTACGGTACGTTCGTTAAGCGAATGCTTGACGAGATTCCAACGATGTAGAATGCTGCTTGATGAGTAATGGAAGCTACGAAATATATTTAAAAACCGGCCAAGTGCGTATCGGACTCGCGCACAAAGTATTCCGTACCATTATCGAAAAAAAAAACGGTAAAAAAACACGTTGGTTGTATGGGAGCCCCACTTAAATATATATTTCATTCCGTTTTTAGTACTTGTTGTTATAGCGGCAACAGAAATACATCATCTGTGAAAATTTCAACTTTCTAGCTATCACGGTTCATGGTATACAGCCTGGTGACAAACAGACAGACAGTTAGACTTAGTAACAGGGTCCTGTTTTTCCCCTACGGAACCCTAAAAAGCGGCATGGTGAGCTTCGGGTCGAGTTAAAGATACGGGTTCCGTAGTAATTACATGCTTCCTTGTGGCAAATTAATAATGTAAAATTTCGTAGCCTGGACTTATACTTGTTGTATCACAAAACCGCCTTATTAAGTAAGCATAGTGATTTATGTTAGTCCCTTCTCTGTATGAGAAGCAGGGAGACAGTTACGGGCTGGTTAATGATTTTGCTTCTTCTACATTTTGTGACTTGCCCAATCTCAATCCCTATCTTTGACAGCTGCATATCTTTCTATCGATTTCTTATCTGCGGGTGCCAATATGTCAACCTAATTTTCTAAAGATTGAAAAGTCAAATTAGATATATATCTCCGAACAGATGGAAATCTTTAATCCCAGATGATTGTGGAGGTTAGATAGGCAACGTCTCTCAGCCGACCTCACAATCGTTGGGAAAATACTTCGCAGAGATTAATGATGGCAAATTGATGCTCCATCTAATCAATGGTGTATACTTTAAAGCAAGCTTCACTAAAATATTGTTTTCCAATTAAAAAACCTTTTTTTATACAAGCTTTTTAGGTTACCGTGCATTTTCATCTAAACCTAAAGTGTATGCAAAATTCCATCTAAATTGGTTGAGGATAACTGCTTTAAAATTCAGTTGCAAGATTTATTCGAACATACATACATACATTGTAAGTTAATAAAAAACTTGTAAAAAACTTCAAATTTCCATAAAGTATTTTCATTTCGCTAGAACATGCGGGCGGGCATAGTGAACCTTACTCCACCGCGGAACCCTAACTAGATACCAGTATGAAATACGTGCGGTTTTCATAGTGGCGACTGTTGGTTGCAGCAAAAAGTTGATATCTCAGTATCTCTAGTTTTTTTCTATTACTACAATGTATTGCTGGGGCAAATAACCGATCACAATTGTTGCAGTAACCAATGGCGCATTCACTGTCAAGCAAGCTCTAATAGCCGAGTTACAGATTATGGCTCATCTAATTTTAGAAAAAGGCTTTTAAGAGCGTCGTTTCTATTACTCAACCCGTCTGTAACTAAAGCTCGATATAACACTAGCATACTAACAAGCTCCCAAAGTTGACGGTAAATAAAGCACATGACGTTTTAGAATAAATTCTGCTATATATCGCTTCGTCCCTGTATCATAGACATGTGGGACCATCGATTGTTTATGTTATAGACACCGCGGTTCGCTGTGTGAACAGTATTGTATCTCAAAGGATCATACTACTGGGATAAAAAATAATATGTCCTAATCAAGGTCTACCCGTGTGTCAAGATTCATCCAAATTTGTTTTGTCGTTGAATCACGATTGACTAACGAACTTCCTTACATCCATAATTAATAATATTAGTAGGTGTCTAGAGGCTAAAATAATAGTTAATGTGTATGACAAATCGTTACTAAAGCTCGATTTGTCATATTTACTGTAGGTAAGGTTTCGCCATGACTTTAGCAATCGCAAAACGGTTCGTCTTCCCACACAACCTAGATATACCCCTGAGTTCTCGAAAATCTATTTATTACCTTACTGAACATCTTTAACACCCACGTCAGAGCAGCTGCTACATTTATAAGAACCCAGGGTACATACGTAAGCGATGCTGAAAAAATTTTTCTACAGAATTATACGTACCATCATAAATATGAAATCGAAACTTTGGCAAACCTGAACTCAGGGGTATATAAACAGGCCGTCATATAAAAGAGCTGAAGACAGAGGGCCTGGAAGTAGCTCGCTAGTGAATCCGTCAAAGCTTTTAAGAAGAAAGAAGATAAAAAGTGAAGAAAAGGAAGAATGGAAGACCAAAACGCAATGGCTGGCCCTAAATCACATGGGACAAGAGCAGAAAGATGATTATCACGTTATCAATGGGTCCCTTATCTAATACCTTTAAACGAGCAATTTTTGTATGTATTTATTTATTTATTAAAACTTTATGCATAAGTACAAAGGCGGACTTAATGCCTTAGGCATTTTCTACCAGTCGACCTTACCTTATGTATCTGAATCACGGAAACGGCTCCTTTTAGGAGCCGATAATTCGATCTAGCTAGGTTTCGTTGTTAGAAAACGTCGTTTTCTCTATTTTCACCCGAGCAGAGCGGTCGCCCAGGTACTATTTGTATAATTGCTGATTCTACTTACCGAAATTCACAGAATTCATTCAGTCTAGTACTAAATTATGAAAATTTACAAACATTTGTGAAGAGCAGAGCACATATCAATGTTGGTAAATGTATCGATCGCCTGTCTGCGAACTTGAACCCTTTAATTAAACACACACTCATACACTCGTTGCCGAATAGCCGATGGCGATGTACATAAAACTATAGAACTTTCGCATGTAGCGGAACAATTCACCTACACCGAACGTGTGTATATTCGCCAAATCGTCACCTGGCTTTTAATATTTCCTTTGACACGTGTATGAAAGGAATTTGAATTCTGCTGCGAGTAGCTACCGTATATAATAATAATAAATAATAATAAGACATTTATTTCAGACTTAGTCCATATCCTGTTAGTAATACAAAAAACAGACATAGACATAGAAACAGATATAGTCCAGTCTGCCTTCAGATATGTTTGGTAATAACCAAAACCGTATCGTGTTTGGCTGTACGATTGTAAGCTCAAGATCTACTAAATTAAGACAGTCTAAGAGCCGATTTCTGAATTCTGTATTTGGAGTTGAAAACATGTCAAACCATACTTTTATGTCAAATTTTGACAGATTAGAGTTTGATAAATACTCACCTTCAAATTCTTTATTCAGAAAACGGGGCTAAGCGACTGTTCTGAACGTATCGGGGATCTGCGCAACTGGCTCCAGTCTATACGAATATCAGCTATAAAAATTGTGACAATGACAAGTCTAAAATGTTTGGTAGTATCGACGACGTGCCATTTCCAACAACAATGCATGTTCGCAACTTTTTAAAATCCATAATATCGTTCAAAGCAAGTCACTTTGTATGGACCCTCTATCGTTAGTTAGTATTGACGCAGATTTATTTTATTTCTGATTAATCTCTTCATGTACAGATATGATTTATTTAGTACAGCAGTGGCCAAAACCATATTTTTTTTTGATTTTTCGTTTTGGAAATCATTCAATGACTTTTCCCGCTCTGGGTGAGGCGAGAGGGCGTGTCAGGATTTAACTGACTAAAACCAACCCGTGTTCCTTCAGTTGCTTGAGCATGGGCCGCGGTAACTCTTTTTATAATTTATCCGCGACCCAGACAGGCATCGGCCCTAGCAGCCATTCCCATCCTGATAATAACATTGTGTTTCGAGCAACACATCAGTCGTGATTATTAAAGCAAGTATATTTGCCTGAATTCTGTCGCATGTTACGACATGTCCAATTAAAATCGGAGAGCCTGCAATCATTTTCCGACAACGAGAGCGGAAAATTTTGCATCCACGTGTACGTCCCACGTAAAGGCACGGGTGGGAATCGTAATAGCGTGAATATTGGTATTTATTTGAGCTAAAGCTCGTTTGCATTTTATATAACCTGATAGGTATTTATCTATACATATAAATAAAATTGGAGTGTCTGTTTTTAATATTGAAATAACCGTTTTTTACTGCATGTATATGAATACGGTACATACAGCAAAATAACATTTTTTAGAATTATTGTCTGTCTGTCTGTTTGTTCCAGCTAATCTCTGAAATGGCTGGACCGATTTTGACGGGACTTTTATTGGCAGGTATCTGATGTAATAAAGAGTAACTTAGGCTACGTGTATTTTAGAAAAATTCTTTTGTTTTAGAAATTTCTTAGGCGGAAGGAAGTTCGCGGGATCAGCTAGTTTTAAATATAAAGTCAGTCAGCCTGTTTTATATAACAGGGATGTTTCCTGGGTAGAAACATGATAATTCTATTTAGTCCGTCAGTGACATTATCAAAAAATATTGGACCCGTATTTTTCGCTTTATTAAATAAATAAAAATTGACAAAGATAAAGCGCATTAAAATTCAGGAGTGGGGACTTGTGACGTCACTTTGTCAGTATAAAGTGTATCACACGTTGACGTCACACGATATTTCAACGCACTGTTTCGCCGTAATTTTTTGTTTACGGGGCAAAGGAAAAATACGTTTCCAATATTTTTAGGTAATATAACTGACGGAATAAATAGATTTTTTTTTGTCATCATCCTTATTGCATCCTAAGGAGACAATTTTCCTCTTCTTTGCTTCGTTTAAGCCCATACTTCAGGTCATACGCATATTTCTTACACTCCGCACCTGATCTTGCCGAACTTCATCACCAATAAGGTCAGTGTATTTCCTTCTACGGCCAGCTTTTCCATTTACATATTCTGTATTGTAAATATATTTTCTAGTCCCTTTCATCGGGCAGGTCCCTACCAAAAATAGAAATTCTTGTATAAAATCTTGCAGTTTTAATAAAACATTTTAGTTATAGTTTACATAAAAGCACTTTTTATACCATTGTTTTAGAAATAATACTATTGCTCCTAATGTACATTTTTGTGAACGTACTTATTTTTTTTTTAAATATTCTTATTCATCTACTATCATTATCAGAATATAACTACAGCAGCAGCTTTGTCTCATATCTTTTTGTATAGTTCTTTCCGATTCGAGTGAAGAAAAATGTAACCATACATACCAATTCCTCACTCTAAATGAAGCCACTTAAAACTTTAAGTGACACGTACTTTCTTTGTGACTAATGTGGTTAGTTTTAACCTCATTAGTAAAATGGCGAACGTTTCGCAATTCCCATGGCTGTGGGCGCGCTCTGCCCGAGTTCAATACTCTACAAACGTTATGGTGGCTTTTATGCTTAAAGTCGTTGAATTTACATGTGGGTAAATGTGATGTAATCATGTAAGAAATCTTTAAGACTACATTGTTTGTATAAGTGGCGAGGGCATCAGTATACAAGGAAAACGCCTTCATAATTTAGCATATCCTTTAATTTGCTAGGAGCGATTACAGTCAATATTGATCAATGTATTTCAAAATACCTGTTAGAAACTCAACATTTTTGATACTGCAACGGAATATTTCAGTACTCTATCAAAATATAACTACATTTTGCTAAGCTAGAGAGCTTGCCATAACATTGAAAGGGTAGTAGTTATATTATAACGTGTGGCTTCAATACCCCGGGGCATTTAATATCAAACTATGTTTGTTACCTCACTATTGACTATGAATACGAACAATCTGTAGTTCGTATCCTATGGGAGCTAATTCTGTGGCAGAATCAACGCCGTTAGAGTTTCAACTATATTTAGAATTCAGTATACGCTCTGTGTATTAATTTTGTATGTCCTTGTAATATTATTTCACCAGATTAGACTTTACTGATGCATTCAGATAAATAGGATCGAATACATCGGATGCTAGCAGTTAGTATTTCCTGTAAGGAACGCACAAAATAAAGCCGATAAAATAATGTGCGTGTCGGACTTCGCATATTTAGGGTTCCGTACCAAACCGTATTCAAATTGGTTGTAATAGGAAAAATGAGGGCAATTTCAAATAAATATCTGATTTATCAATATTTATTGGTATTTGTTGGTAAAATATACGTAATAATAAAAATTATCATCAAAATTTAAGTTCCTAGGTCAAGCGAAAGAAAAAAAATCGGATAAAATTTTGTAAAAATAGTTGTCTTAGGTGGCTTCTCATTCCTTTGTTTCCCAATATTTTTGAAAACAAAAAACACTGTATTTATCTACTCAAACCGCATCGAATAGGTCAAATTTTATTTTTCAAGCTCCCCTGTCTGTATGGGAGCCCACCTTAAAAACAAAAAATAATATAAAATGTTGTATGGCTTTGGGTCTACAAGATGCTTATACTGTGAAAAATTTGAATAACTCCAACCGTTTATCTGTAAAACTTGTGTGACAGACGACGGAAAGACAGACACAAGAGTGACAGCAATAGGGCTCCGTTTGGACCCTTAGGGTACGGAACCCTAATAAATAGCCATTCAGCAAGGAGGGATGTCCCAAGTTCCTTACACTTTTTTTTTTCTTTTTTTTTTTTAAACTAATAACTTTGCCCCACACTAGGAATTTCTTCCTGTATCGTGGGTGCATTTACAAACGTATAAACTCACATACACAACACCCAGAGCCGGAGCAACTATCTGTAGGTCATACAAATATTTGTTCCACTGAAACCAAAACTCGATAGATTTCCTTATATCCAGTGCATGGACGATACTCATTAAACAAACTTCTGCATACTAATGAAAACTATAGAGTAGCTTCATGTATGAAACTTTTCGTTAATGTTTTCCCAACTTTATAACTAGTGCTTACGACAACGGTAATGTTTATGTTTTAAACTTTATTTCGTTAACTTTTAAAAGTTGTTTAAGTATTTTATGACTACGTTTTAGTTCTGTATTGAGGTTTTTGTTGACTTTAGTACTCATATCGTGGGTATGTTTAATCAGTTGCAAATCGATTGCTTAGTCAATGTTAAAACAATGATAAGATGAATCATTCAAGAATAATTTAGTATACTTGATAGAGATCTTGTGTTTCGCTTAGTGTACTGTTTAAAAAACTTTTTACAAAAAATACTTCCGACTTCCAAATAAGGAAACTACAAAGTGAAAAATAACTTTATTTTTGGATGTCGTTGTCTTTGGTAAGTACCACTTTTTTGCGTTAGTGACACCGACTTCCAAAAATATAGTTCTTTTTCACTTTGTAGTTTCCTTATTTGGAAGTCGGAAGTATATTTTTATAAAAAAGTTTTTCACTTTTTGTTTGTACCTACCTAGTATTAGCATGGTACCTATAATGCCAGAATAGATTAGCCGAATACCATGAAACTTGAACATAAAGGGTGAAATGAGAGATCTGCGTACCCCTCAAGAGCGTTCTGGCGTGATGTTACGTTATGAAATGGTATAAACAATAAACACATATGTGATTGCAGCAATCCCGAGAGATTTGCCGTAATTTATTGAAGAGTTCTGTTGTATTCTCCGAAGTTCTTCATCAGATCCTCACCAATTTAAAATGGGACCAATTTCGGCACATACTCTTTCAAACAAAAAAATCGGTCCATAATTGACGGAGATATCGGTGAAAAAAAATAATTAAAAAAAAACATACAAGAACTCGAACATAGAACCTCCTCCTTTTTGGTAAGTCGGTTAAAAAATACAATAAGATGGTCGCGGAATATGGATGGATGTGAGAGGCGGCTTAATTAACTCTGACACCAGAGGTGGCCACATTCTCACACGAAAAGAAGAAGTTGAGTGTATCACACATACTCAAATTAACTCACATAAAAACGCGACTACAATCACACCCATCTATAAGTAAGTACCTATACAAAAAAGCTTTTAAGCCACGCATTCAACCAGAACCGTGGACGACCTCTCCTTTGGGTGCGACGAGATTAAATATAGCTCCCGGTCAGTCATTTAGGTAGTATTTTTGGAGTATGCAGCCAAAAGCCGGTTAAAATGAATATTTTGATTAATATTTGAAAACGGAACAGGTTTGGTTGCAATCGGCTTAGCGGTTTATTGGTGGGCGTGTTTTAATTTCAATTGAAATAAGTTTCAATTTGATGATGAAGTTACTAGTTTACTAGCGTCTGTTCGCGGCTTCGCCCACGGCAAAGTATTTTATTATCTCAAGGGAACCTTATACCGGGATGAAAATACAAGTATCTTATCCCAATGCATTTCCAAGTTCTGGTCTATCCATATACCAAGCTTCATACAAATCTGTTCAGCCATTGCAGCGAGAAAACGTAACAAGCAAACCTCACATTCGCATTTATTGTTAGGATTTAGGGCTAGTTATTGCCCGGTTGCCCGCAGTTTCTGTCGCATCCTAGACGAAGTAGAATCCTATGTGCCAGATTTGATCCAATAGTAGTTTTGCCTTGTAGTTTTTAAATTAAGTTAAATAAAAATGCGTTGTCTACTATCGCAGAATTGTATTCTCTGGTAGACCAGAAAAAGATGTCCGGGTTGACTTAAAAGTCTTTCAAGAAGCAGCGTAGAAAATCTGCAGGAAGGCCTTTGCCTTGCAGTACAATAAGACTTTAGCAGTATTTTGATATCTAACCTATCTTCAACTTTTCGTTCACTGTGGACAAAACGTTAAACGCACATAGAAAGCAAAGAACGAATGGAATTATTAAGATTCAGCACGCATTATAGTACTCACTGTTTATAGACACAGCCGTTACCGTGTAAACAGCGGTACATATAGAAAAACAGATGGTTCGCGGCACAAGGCGTGCACCGCAAACGTCCGGTGTGTTGTAACTTTCTTTGGCTTAAGTTTAATAACAGTTTTGGAGTGAAAGGTGGAATAAGGTGCAGCGGGTGTACCTTACGGTCAATGCAAGAAGGAAGGATACTCCTTCTATACGTACGATATTGGCTTGACGCTGACAAAGCCATTTGTATTGAGGTTGATCATTACAACAACTACCTGTAGCTACCAGAGAGACAATGGCCGTATTTTAAGAAGCATTCTATTCTCAGTCTCAATGTATCAAAAATACTTTTCAACATTATTTTATAGGGTTCCGTAACCGAAGGGTTCAAACGGAGCCACACTCACGTGTCAGTCTGTGTGTCCGTCTGTCTCACATTTTGTTCCGAAGAATTTTTAACTTTCCATGGAACTTTAAATTGGGTGATCATATTTTTTATTACGTATATTTTACTATCAAAGTAAAAATAGTAGTAGTTTAGTATTTCTTTTTGGTTTTATTTTTATTATTGTTTATTTTTATGTTTTTGCTTATTTCTTGTGTCTCCTGTGCAGATCACAAATAAATATTTATTCTTTCTTTTTAAGAAATACCAATATATTGATAAATTGGACCGGAATCCTAAAAGTACGAAGGGTGACACGAACTTGGCCGGATTTTTACAAGTTTTTGACATTGATTGCCGTCAAGATGAGATAGCGACTTGAATTTGGACCGTTTTAATTTATCACGAGAATGGGCCTGCTTGTAACATAAGATTATCTAAAACTGATTGATATCCAAGCCTTTCAGAGACCGCAGGTCAGTACTACCATTAAGGTTCCCCTAGTCGACGGCACGAACTACTTTGTGCGCGAGGTTAAAATGCATGCTATCTTATCCGACAACACGTGCGAAAGAGATAGATGCTGTGATGAGCAGTAACAAGCTAGTTCGTGTACGAATTAGCACTTTTGCAAATTTGTATCGAAATGGATGATGATTTAGGACGAAAACGAGCGCGCGAAATTTTATAAAACTTCCTTTGGGATTCTAGATATCATGAAAAAACGACTAAGTAAATGTATATTTTCAAAATAAAATTATTTGCATTGTTGAATTACTAATCTATCCCTATATGGAGGGTGTTTTGCAATTTTCCTTCTTTTTATGGTATTTAATTCCGCGTTAAAATAGAGTAAAATTGAAATATGAAATTTTCGACGCTCATAACTTTCAATTATTTTATTTTTTGTTTCCATACAGGGCTAGAAAATGATGAGACAAATTGATATAATTTTTAATTTTTAATGTACACCGTCAAACAGTGGAGTAATCTCCAGACTACGTTTGTATGGAAGAATGATCGACTAGTGTAACCTAAAGCCTAAAAATGACAAATATCCTACTAACGACATGCCTTGTTTGTCCAACTTGTCTAGCATAAATCCGAGGGGACAAGGCGAGATGACATATTTATCCATTAATTTCTCACAACACCCGTGTCATTCTGATGGAAGACTTGTGTTGACATGTTTATCCATGGAATCTTTTTTTGTAACCTCAAGGCTTGTATGGAATATTTCGAAAAGGGGAAGGTAATTATTTTTGATGGACAAAAATATCTCTAGAGCTTTAAGGTGGTGATATTTTGGGCGTACTACTGGAATATTGGAGTCTGAGAAGAATCTCTGCTGCTACCCACATAACAAACCCACATTTCGCCGGGCGAGCTATTAGCCATGGCAGAAAACGAGTTCCGGACTGCTACCAAGAATACCCAACGGAAAACACAATGTATATATTATGTACAACATACTATAATAGTTATGTTTATCATGTCATTTTCAGCCGAAAGGCGTCCACAGCATGAGCCGTTGCAAGCGCCGCCACATCGACCAGTCCGGCGCTTTTCTCCAGCTGATTCTCGCGACCTTCATGTTTTCCAAAAACTATATTTTTTTCGCGGCTTAGCTCGCGCGAATTATAAATTTGCCGGGATTAAAGTACACTCAGCGATAGTGTAGCTTTTTCAACCGACTTCAAAAAGCGGGACGTTTTCAATTCGAATGTATGTTTTTGTTTGTTTGTTACGCGATTACTCCGCTAATTATGAAACAATTTGGCGAATTAATTTTTCGAAGCTGATGCAAAATATCAGTCAAATAATTGTACACGTACTTTTAAAAATAACGTTATGTATTATAATATTAGTTTAGATTTATTTCAAAAATCCAATTTTGTCGTTTCATATTATGAAGTCTGTAGTTTTCTCACCCTTATTTCTAAGTGCATTTATGTATTAGCTCTTTGATTGATTTATTTAAACTTCATGTACAATGGTGATACATAGGCGGACTTAATGCAGCAAGGCATTCTCTACCAGTCAAGTTTTGGGTTAAAAAGGACACAACAGTGGTAGGAGTACAAAATAAAAAATAAGAAAGAACAATTATTAAAATCTGATATTAATAAACTATCTAACTAATAAAATACATAAATATTTTCTAAAACAATAGACTAATAAATATTATAATAAATACCATATAATTATTTTAAATGAAACAGAAATGATTTGATGTAGGCTAAAGGTTGGCAAACTACGTCATACTGCGTGAGACCCTGCGCGGTTTCTGCGGTCACCAACCCAACCCAAGTAAGTTTGTATAGCTTGGAGGACGACAACTTTGCATAATTCTTTATGAGTGGCGTGTCTTCTATGGACTGTGAGAGAACTTCTGAAATGATTGACAGACTAAGGGTATGTTCTCACAGAACATCCGTATTTCCTGAATCGTTTTTAACCATCCGTCGATACCGGAGGTGATGTTCACACCGCATTTACAGTACCGTTTTAACGGATCCGTCGCTACTGGCGGTAATGTTCACACCAACCAACTTTCTACAAGGATGGACGTCCGATATAACAGATCAGTTCATTTAAAACTGTTGTGTGAGTGAACTCGCTCATAGAACTATATATGTAAAAAGGAATTCTGTATGAAAGAGCATTTAAGCATACAATGTTGTTATGCAAACTATTTTTCTTTCCATCTTTCTTTCAATGCAACCCAAATACAACTATATATGTAAAAAGGAATTCTGTATGAAAGAGCATTTAAGCGTACAATGTTGTTATGCAAACTATTTTTCTTTCCTTCTTTCTTTCAATGCAACCCAAATACAACTATATATGTAAAAAGGAATTCTGTATGAAAGAGCATTTAAGCGTACAATGTTGTTATGCAAACTGTTTTTCTTTCCTTCTTTCTTTCAATGCAACCCAAATACAACTATATATGTAAAAAGGAATTCTGTATGAAAGAGCATTTAAGCGTACAATGTTGTTATGCAAACTATTTTTCTTTCTTTCTTTCTTTCAATGCAACCCAAATATGTACGGGGCTTGTGGCTAAATAATAACAGTGACCCGTAAAGAACCGACCTCGGTAAGACTTGCTAAACTGGTTAAGCAATGTTTGCCGAGGTTGGTAGAGGATGGGTGACCATCCCTTATATATAGAGATTTTCTCGTGCCTCGAAAATCACGTAAAGAACGTAGGTCCCGCCTGTCATTTGTAGATCTTTGACAGTCGTTACGGGTACATCGGAGGCCCAAAAAAATGGCAACCAGTCTTGCTAAGGACCGTATTTTGCAGTTAGTTGGTTGTGGAGGTGAGACAGGCAGTCACTTTAATATAAAACATTGGTATACAGTTGCATCCGGTTATACTGGATTATCACGATTCTGTTGTTTATTTCAAAGAAACCATTATTTTTTATTGGCACAATCCCACCGCACTATTGCCAAGCCACTGCAACTCCTGAAAACCAGAATCAACAGTGGCGAACACCAGAAAATCGCCGAGGCAATGAAGCTAGACGAAGTTCCGAAGAATGAATTTAACTGTCTTGGATCCTGCAACGAAATTTGTCAGAAAAGAGTAACGGAGGAGTACAACAAATTTCCACTTCCCTCCATAACAAGCAGGAGAAAGAACAAACAAGGCCAATAGGCACAACGGGTCGTTTACAACTGCGATAAGCCCGGTTGCCTACAAGGTCCGAATAGTAAACAACTCTAGATGCAGCCTGTACATTATCCAACATAATATTGCGTTCATTCTGCCAAAGAATACACTCCCATAACATATGATGTGCAGATTGTACACATTCTCTAATTCGCAGTCAGATGTAGAACACTGACACAAAGGCGAGGCAACGAGCTTGAAGGAAAATAATTTACTTTTAAAGTTAGAAATTTTAAGTACATTTACGTGTTAGCTCTTTGAACTAAGCTAAAGGTTGTCAAACTACGTCAGACTTCGTGACACCTTACGCGGTGTCTGCGGTCACCAACCCGTTTGTATACTAAGGAGGACGACGACATCGCATACTTTGTTTTTAGTGGCGTGTCTTCTATGGACTTAGAAGAGAAGATTTGAGAGTTTGAATGAAATCATAAGAGCTTACACAAGATTTGGCAGTGGATTACTTATTATACTTGTTAGTTTCGAGGCTTCCAGAAACCCGAACATATTAAAAACCGCCCAAGTGCGTGTCGGACTGCCCACATTTAGAGTTCCGTGCCAATTGACCGCAAAATCAAGATGGTTGTACTAGGAAAAATTAAGGAATTTCAAATAAAATACAGAATATCAATACATTGGTATTTTTAGTAAAATAAACGTTATAATAAACCTTATCAACAGATTTAAAGGTCAATGGGAAGTTAAAAATTTCTTAATTTTGTAAAAAAAACCTGACTTTGACGGCTTGTCATTCCTTTGATTTCCAAAATTTTTTTAAACAAAAAAAAACAGTATTTATGTACTTAACGAACTCTTTAACAAAGTTACCCCACTCGATGAGGTAGATAATTATTTTTTTCTGGTCCCCCTTTATATGTATTTATTTATTATTTATTTATTTTATTATTTAAAATACAGAGTAGACTTGTAAAGCTACACACACTCCCGCAAAACTGCACTGTGAACAGTTTGACTGCGGGATCAATGATACTCGCTCACTTAGGTAGGTACATAATTACGCAAGTGCTTAAAAATTAGAGTTGCAGGTAAGTGAATAGGTAATTAATGCAAACAATTAAGGTAATGCTTCAATAATTTACGCTTAAATAATTTCTTTTTTGTTTCTTTGGCAATGTCGGCGGGTAAACTGTTAAGCAGGTATGGAATACGTTTTTTTAAAGTTCTGCCGCCGTAATAATTATTGACTCTAGGAACAACAAATTTACTCGCAGTCATTGACCTAGTATTAAAGATATTAACAACTTTAACTAACAAAGACTCATGATCTCGATTGCCATGGTTATTAACTACAAGAAGGTATTTATGGGAGCACCTCTTAAAAACATACATAGATATTTTTTGACATATGTCTCATTTGTATGGTTTTGGGTGAACAAGATGCTTATACTGTGAAAATTTGAAGACTGTAGCTCTTGCCATTTGGCTTGAAAACCTGTGTGACAGACGGACACGTGAGTGATAGCAAACTTTTTATACCGAAATGATGCATCAACCTTGAGTTTAGTGATTAATTGATAACATTTTGGTACTCTGATCGATTGATATACTAGCCAGTCACAAAGGCACAGAGCTTCCTGCACACAGACAAAGAAAACGGCAATAGTATAGTGAGCAGAAAAAAAAACCTGGCAAAGGTCATAATCCTTTCTAATACGCTCACCAATCAATGTCAACTATTATCTAGGATTATTTTACAGTTGATTACAAGCTTTATTGCTTAAGTAATAAAAGTTATAGCGAACGCAAGAGTATTTTAGTAATAGTTATTGGATCACGTATATTATGAAGAGAAGTCAGCTGCTGCAGTGGTTGTGGAGCGCAAAGGCATACTACCTTTATGTTATACTTGAACAAAAAAAGTTATTTGAGATCAGATCATTTTGAACTAAGAAAAATAGTCAGCTGCATTGAAACCGTAAACACAGCTGTCGTTTTGCAACAGTATCCCCGCTTGTTGCAAAGTATTATTACTTGTAATCCACGCGACCACTGCAGGGCATGGTAGAGATGTTGATATTAAAAAAAAAAAACAGATGTTCATCTGACTTTTTATTTGTGATTCCAATGTCACCCTGCCCTGTATTGGTGTCTGTGCAGCATATTAAGTTATTTGTCCAAACGTCTTTATTATCCTCTCTAATCGCTCATTCTATCCATCTACCTAACCTAACTACCTAATACTACAAATGCGAAAGTAATTATGTTTGTTTGTCGCCTTTTCAAGACTAAACGGCTCAACCGAAAAATTTGGTATGTAGATGAAATTTGTTATGGAGATAGTTTGAGACCCTGGGAAGGGCAGTGTGTTCATAATTTCTTTGGTCGTTTGAAATTCAAAATTTTGGTCAGTTATTTAAGGGTGTGTAAAATTAAATCCGTACAGAATCATGTAGGCTTTACCCGCTAAAAGGATTAGTTTGAATAAGTACCGAAATGGTTAATTCTAGATTACCATATAGAATACTTTCGTAGCTTAGCGAAAAGGTTTTTGATTGATAAAGGTTTTTTGACCAGGGTCGATCCGCAATCCCTTTCATTTATCGGAACCTTAACTGGGTTTCACTCGAATGACAACGAACTTTAGCCCGGGATACTCGTATAACTTTTTCATCAGAAAAGGCACGAGCTATGCATTTTCCGGGCTAAAAGTCTAAGCCTATAAAAATCAAAAAAAAGTTTAGCTTTCTGTCTGTCTAGGGTGGTTACGAACTACATCCGATCGGTGTCCTTGAAATTTCGGTTCCGAAATAGTATTTTTAACACTCCAACGTAAAACCAATACTCTCAACAAAACTTGACAGTTTAGACGAAAACTTTTCTAGATCGAAATAGGAAACACCCTTGAAGTTTCTTCCTAACAGGGCACATCTAGTTCCTCTCTATCTATTATCACGTTACGTCATAGCTATATGAATTCCACGACATTGACTTTTGCTTCGCGAGCGCAAATATTAAATGTTTGATTATGATATTTTGTTTGCACGTAAGTACGTAGGTTTACCATCTCATCATAATAAGACGGCGCTAGGATACAAGTAATTGTCATGATTCTAGTCATTTTTTTTTATCTATAGGCTCGCATTTAACTACCATCTCGCCTGATGGTAAGCCATGTTAACTACCATCTCGCCTGATGGTAAGCCATGATGTGGTCGACGGTGAAGCACGCTTGTCTAGTAGTAACCCTCTTGAATTAAAGACTTCAAGGTTATAGCTATCAGGAAACAAAGACTCCGGCAAGAAATTCCACTCCTTAGCTGTGCGCACAATGAAAGTATTCGCTAAGCGCTTTGTACGTAAGGGTGGGATGTGCCGGTGGCGCATTGCCGTACGTCTTGTTGTCCGATTATGAAAGGGCTAGGCGAAATCAAATTGTGCAGTTCCATCGCACACTCCCCGAAATGTAACCGACAGACTGGCCACTCGGCGTCGATGTTCAAAGTTCTGGAGCTTTTAGGCGAACAGTGCATCGTTGCCGATAAGCCTCTTGGCCCGTTTGTCAATCGACTCAAGTGCATCATGTTGATATATAGCAGATACTTCCCGTATTGTTATTTTGAAAATTAAAAAAGAGCCCTTGTAGTGGGGTCAAAACGTCACAATCATGCGTCCTTGGTTGGAAGGACCCCTAAAGATGAGTAATTTGTCATTGTCAGCGACACCTTTGGGACATCTTACATACCAGAAGCATCGCACATGTGAAGCCATTCCGATATATGCCATCCCGGAAACAAGGATGACATCACACCAGACACCGACACACAAGTAAACAGTAACCGCGGCAACGGCGCTTGGTAGCAGATCTACGTATGGTCACCTGAGGAACTAGATAGAGTGACATTTTATCTGCGATCGCGACTGACAGAAGTCGCGATCGCGAGGTAATAGTACTTATCCCAATATCTTCATAAAATATAGCCTATGTGTTATTCTGATGTATAAGCTATATTTCTGTAACGTTTTATCAGAATCCGTTCAGTAGTTTTTGCGTGAAAGAGTAACAAACATACATCCATCTATCCATCCTTACAAACTTGCACGTTTATAATAGTAGTAGCATTGACCACGTGACATTTGGTCAGCGAATGTCAATCCCATTAATTTTAGACTTTATTACAAAACTAACTGCCCCACGCGTCTTCGCTCCCGTCAACTGGCTACCTACCTACCCATTTACCCTACCTACCCTACCCTACCTACACTACATACATGATTGTTGCGTAACTTTAACCGCTTACGCATCGCAATTTTTTTTCCCATTTTTGCAACATTTTTCAATTATGCTCCGCTCCTATTGGCCGTAGTGTGATGTTATATAGCCCATAACCTTCCTCGATAAATGAACTATCAAACACAAAAAGATTTTTTAAATTCCAACCAGTAGTTCCTAAGATTTAGCGCGTTCAAACAAAGAAACAAACAAACTCGAACTCGAAATTACTTTAAAACAATTCCATTCATTTAAGACTGTTCCTGTACTACAAAGTTTGATTATATGCAACTCAACCGAAGCAACTTTGAAAGCTTTGTTCCAAATTACAATAATCGATCACATATCTAGCAGTTTCCGCATGGCATTGCACATCAAACCCAATAATCAAGTTAGCCTAGATTCTATTCCACGTGTGACTTATTTCCGAACAGGCTTCATGGAATCTATGCTGGAATGTCCTTGACACAGCTCTACGAACAAATTGTAGCATATTTCATGAAACTGAATTCTACACCGAATAAAAAGTGTTTACCGTGAATTTGTCGCCTATTTGGGAAGATTTGCTGCCTTAGGCGGGCACAAAATATGTTGTATCTTAAATAATTTACACTTGACACATTTATCACGATTAAAAGTACAAAAAAGTGCTAGTATTAATAGCCAATATTGAAGTATCGAGTGTCGAGAATTTAAGAAACATTGATAACGCTACGCTTTAAAACCAATCAGCAAAAATACCTCCGAATTCTGATTTTTATTTTATTATTTTTTTAATTAGGAACTTTTATAATCGTCATGTGTACAGCAATCCCATCATACCTTAAATACGCACTAGGCAGGTGCCTATTTAAGATTAGATTTGAGCCATGAATTTGAACAGACTATACGCATCATTATGTCAATTTCTATTTGAACCTGAAAACCTTTTAAAGTACGGTTTTACTCGTTCTTAACTCAATACACACAATTCAAAAATCATCTGTAATTACCGTTTCTATTGTGGGGCAATCCACAGGCTCGTACACGCATTAAATGACCACACTTCAACACGTCTGCACTCGCCAACGGCTCTCGTAATAATGACACGGTGCGCACAAGACTATGTGTGAACGTGTCTTCCATAGTCACTTACCTCAAATTATAATCTCATAGGCAAAAAGGGCTTAATTCAACTCAACAACCGGTAACGATGGTAAGATCTAACCATAAGGGCTCGCTCAATTAGCCACATAATCAAACGATTAGCAACAGAAATCCTCCCCTACCTAGTTTATTTTGGACCTAATATTAAGGCTTATAACGTATTTACCTCAGGCAGAAGGGACTCATAAGCGCTAAATAACCCACCTATCAGCGGGCCGCAGTATGTTTGAATTAGCCAATCAAATGTGTTTGTAGCGCGCGGGATTAGTGAAAATTGTCTGACTGTTTAATGCTTTTGTCTGTCCGTGCCACCTGGGTTTTCACAGATTGAGTAATACCTACCGTGTGTCATTTTGTTTGTGTTCACTTATTATTTGTTTATGTTAATTTTGTTGGACTAAAAATTTTATTTGATAAAGCTAGACGAGGCTATAAATTTGGTGTTTCTTTAAACTTATTTAATAATAGCTTCTGCCAGCCGCTTCATCCGCGTGAAAGTCGGTAATAATAAAAATACTCCCGGGTTTAAAATCCTATTTTAAACCCGGGATTATATTCTTCATCCAGGACATAGATTACCCGAGTGCCAAGTTTCATCCAAATCCGTTCAGTCGTTAAAATGTCCCAGAGTCTCTCTGTCTAACAGAGTTACTGTCGCATTTATAATAATTCTATCTTCTGCCAGCGACTTCGCCCGCGTTAATGTCGAAAATATATATAGTACCTATATTTGCTTTTCCAGAGTATAATTTTTTCGCCTTTATAATATTAGTGTGATTATAGATAAAATTTTCATACACTTTCATTCTTGGTGAAATGGTGTATGAACGTAACAGCTATAGTACCTACACACAGCAATTAGGAATCACCATAATTAGTTCACAAACGGCCAATTAGTACCTGTAGGGTTACGGCCCACTCCCTCTCACAACGAGACAACCCAAGCCCCAGCAATGGAAATATTATATTATGAGCTCATTAAGTTCTGTATTACGCAATGGAATTCTCAGTGTCACGTGAACGCGCGGTTTCTAAAGTCTCTTCAGGTAAGCTTCAGAAACCTTGAATTTGATACAATAAGATCCAATTGCTGTTAATCCTTTTCTATGAATTAATCCTATGGCCTAAGCGTCTTTACAGATAGCATATTTCAACGAACGTTTAGACTAAACACTGCCGTCTTAAGGCTTAGAGTGCTATCTAGCGATTGGCCAATTTTAGTTTTTTGATGTCATCGTAATCAGACAAAAAAATCTCTATCGATCTGTCTAGCAGTATTTATCAAAAAATTACTTTGTATATAAATCTTTTTTTGGTAAGATTAAGTCGTTAATGTGTGTAACCTAACAATGTGTCTATTCGAAATTGCGAATTGAGATTTTTATTAATTTTTTTTGACACCGACAATTCTCTCAAATGATTTTTAGTTGATAAACAGCAACAGTTTTTTTTTTTTTACGCTACCCCCCTGTTTTATTCTAATTTATTTAGGTCCATCCAAAGGTTGTCTGGTAGATATCGCTGTCAGCGATAAGGTCGCCTTTGTACCCGTAGAAATAAGTATTATTGTAAAGGAGATGTGTAACTTCATTTTTTGGTGTACAATAAAGTATATTCTATTATATTTTATTATTTTAGTTTTTTTGTCATAACTCAAAATATGATTTTGTAAGATAGCGGCACTCTACCTGTAGGACGGCAGCATAATGCTTCCCAATCCTACCTTTCACGAAAATCAGAGGGACTGTTGTACCGTTTGCAGCTGAAAAGGGGACCAACGACCTCATGGTTCGACGACTTGTCCATAGTTAATTTAGTTTGAAAGGGAGAATGGTTGGCTACTAAAAGTGACCGTTTGATAGCTTTCGAGCTAAGTACAATGTGTGTTACGTTCAATAACTTTACTGAAGCATGTCTTTATTTGGTAGTTAAATTAAGTTGTTTCATTCAATTCTTATGTTGAAAATGAAACTGTCTTGTTGGTCTACAAGTCACAAGCGCTACTGCTGTGTAGAGGTCCTGTCCATTGCAATCATCTCAATAGTCAAACCCTTTGTAGACGTTTCATCTTTCACACAATCCATCCATCATTTCTTTGGTCTTTCTCACCCATTATGACGGTATAATATGGCGGATGAAATAAATTGCGTCAAGGATTCTTTGTAGTTTATTAAGAGGTGATATACCAACGCCCACATAACGACTCAAGTCCTATTATTAAGCTTATTCTTTTGAACTTTGACGTTTCTTATTTTGACAGGAAAAAATTGCATTTATCCTTTTATTGTCTATTTCGGGCCTAATTAAAGTGATTAAATAAAATCTGTGGTAAGAAAAAATAATGAAGCATATTATTTGAACGTGATATAATATTATGTAGCCACTAGTTTTGATATTCTCTTAGCAACTAAGGAGCTTATTTACCGATGGGCATAATAACTTCCCACAGCACTACCTACATTTGTGGTTAAAGTCTACTTTGAAAGGAGAATAATATATATTAACGTCGTAGAGAGTTCATATTACATAGTTTAAGACAGCCTTTTTACGTAATATAAATTGGTATTTCTTCTAGATTAAGGCTCTGCCAGACAGGCGCAACTCGACAATGCGCCAAGGCTGCGACGACCTTTTTTCGTACATTATGTTCTAGTGTAAATATGTCCAACATAAGAACAATTTCGATGAAAAAAAGGATGTCGAATCGTCGGCCTGTCAGCGAGAGCCTTAAAATACAATAACCTGATAAAGCCCACAGACTTGAGGCATTCGCATAAAAAGTAATACAGCGGCAATTTTAAGTCTTAACTCAGATGAAAAACACGTTATGACATCGGCAAATGTTTGAATTATACGGCGCAAGAGGTGTGACAAAGGTGAAAATATAATGGTTTTGAGGGTGAAAGCACCCTATGAATAAAATGGTATGAGGGGTCGATGAATCTCAGTACGAGCAATTGGTTTTTGTTCTCCGCTTAGGCTGTTTCTTGTTGAAATAATCGATTTATGAAAATAAGAAGTATTTTCTATCCAAGAATTTATTTATTAAAACTTCATGCAACATACTGGTACATAGGCGGACTTAATGACCGAGGCATTCTCTACCAGCGAACCAAGAGAGGAATCACTGAAACCTAGTCAGTCACCAGTAAAACTGAACGCGATCTAAGTCCTGATGCGTTCAAGAGCTGTCAGACGTCAGTGTCAATATGCCAATGAAAGCTCTTGAAATTCGCACTTTAAGTGAAGAGTCTTAAACAAAAATGAACGTAATCATAACAGTCTGAAAAGCCAGTTTCTACTGGCGAATTTGCCTTTCCTCCACCGAGAAGGAATCTTTGCCCAGGAGTAGGAAAATTACCGACTGCATAAATATCAAATACTTAAGAAGAAAAAAAAAACCTTATCTACCAAACGACATCGCGAAACGGTCTGAATAATATCACGTTCCCCAAAAAAAGTCGTGCGTATTATACGACAAAATTGTATGGTTCGACTTACGCTGCATATGTATGTGCTGCTTGGGCATTTTGTAATCGGGCGGGTAACATCGCTCGTAGAACTCTAGGTCGTTGACCAGGCATACCTCAGGCGTTGGTATTATCAGACCAGTGCCTGATATCGCTCTCTGGAGATGGTGTTCCTGTGGACAAAGTAAAAAAAACTGTTAGTTTATATCTAAAAAGTATTTATGCAGTCATGAAAACACCAACCCGCACTGGGGTGGATTACGTACGGCCTGCTCTCTCACAGAGGGTAGATAGTGTTCTAGCAATGAGAAATATATATAGGGTGATTAAGTATGGCATTAAGGCGACGAAACTCGCCAACGATCTTGAGGGAACAACACGCGCCCTCGTTTCACACCCGTGCGACCCGAAAATTCAGTAGATTTTTGAATTTTCGTTATTATTCTATGTTCAAAAAAAAAACCTTAGATTTAAATGTAGATAGTTAAATTGTCTTTGAGATGGTGAATACTTCATTAAAATATGCGCGGCGATTTTGGTGCGTTCGTCGTTTTTTGTCCGCGTTAAGATAACTTTACAAATTAATTACACTATGCTATACCAATAAAACTCAAAATGTTCATAGATCAAATTATTAAGAAAATGATCAAATGTAAAATTTTCTATTTTCAAAAAAATACAACCAGCCGTTTCGACGTCATTCTCAATTTAAAATCAGCTACCGACGGGTTTCTGCGCCTTAAAGACGACACGCTGGAAATTGCTGAGGCAGGCTGGTTGAGGATGACTGAGAGAGATATCAAAATATCAATCCCCAATGTAGTCGTGAACCCGAAAGGTCCTGAAAATAGTATTTAAAAAGCTGCAATAACATGGAGGAACTCTAGCACCAATTACTCCAAACCGCAATGAGGAAACATACTTCACGATTATGTATGTTTTCATATGTCAAGAAAACTCACAACTAAGTTGAGTCCCCAGCGGCGGTAAACTTATGTTTATTTCTACAAATATAGGTTAACAAGCGTCTTACTAATATTATAAACTAGCTGTGCCCGCGGCTTCGCTGCCGTCAACTTGATTTAACTTTTGATTGAGTGAACCGACTGCGATGAAACAAAAACTAAGCAATATGTACTTAGAGTTACGCAAAATTGTTATGTATAAAAGTTACCTATATTGGCGTGCACAACAATCCAAGAAATGCTGCAAATGGGTTCTGTTGGTTTTCCTTTAACAGCCTGGTTATATGTTTTGGAAATATTTTCGATGTACAAAAACTACTTTTCTACAGGTTTATCTATCTAATCTAATACCTTTAAACGAGCAATTCTTGTATATATTCATCTACATGTATAATCTGAATCTCGGAAACGGCTCTAACGATTTTAATGAAATTTAGTATGCATGGTGTTTCGGGGGGCGATAAATCGATCTAGCTAAACCCCATTTGAAATAACATTAGACATGTTTCCAAATCTTTTTACAGTCCGTTCAACCGATTTTGAGTTCAATCCCGTAAACATAAGGATGACATAAAAAGCATAAACCTGTTACCAAAACCAACTGTTTACTACAGTTACCATTTGTCGTATCACCAATGCAATAGAAGTCAAAATCGGTTGAACGGGCTGTAAAATGGGCTAATTTAAACGTCTAATGTTATCGCAAATGGAGTATAGGTTTCATTTTTTTAAAACGATGTTTTCTCTATTTTCGACCGAGCAGTGCTTTGTCGCCCAGGTTACTTACAAGCATTGATTGATATTAATAGCACGTTAATTTTTATTTGTAATTTAAAACAAGACGGAACCGGTGTTTCATACTAAAATAGTTTGTCAACTATTTCGGTTTACAATAAAGTATATTCTATTCTATTTTAAAAAAGAAACACTGCAAGAAACTGAAAGGGCAGTCTCTTTTAAAATCCGTATGATTAATTAAATGTCCAATTCATACGTGCGTGCTTTGTACGATAACTATTTGTACTTAACACTAGTTTTAGGTACCCCTAAATTATTATCACGAAGAAATAATCATGTCATACGACATGAAGTTGAAGTTAAACTAAAAATTTAATATACATTGTGTAATACTAACGTTCAATGACACCAAGAGTTTTTTTTTATAATCTGATTAAATGTCATAACCCGTTAACGATTACTTGAAAATATCTCATTACTTTTATGGGCACTTAATAAGATGGATTCTCAAGTATTAATTAACTTCACGAGTGGTAATCATTTATGATTCAAAATTTCTCTTTTCTCGAACTGTAGAAATCAAATAAGAGACGGTTCTCAACGTATTCATTTACGTTTACGTTCGCGTATTTTTCATATGGGTTTTTTGAAATCATGTGCAATAGCTGGCAACAATAGAATGTCAGATCCAGGCACCTGTCAAACCGCTTCTATTTCAGACATTATATAAATTGATATCAACGTCATGTTGATGTCATGAGTTACGTTTTCTGAGTGAAAGATTTCTTGCCAAAGTGGCACGAATCGGGGGTATGAATTTTCTTTAAAACCCTCATTCACACTTCTTTCTTAGGTTAATTGATGCTTGAGAGCTGCCCAATTAATGTTTTCATGTGTTCCATAGTACACAAGCAAAATAACGTGAGTCACGAAACACTCAACGCCTCTTATATCTTAGCCATAAAAGGAAGTCGTCCAGTTACATCCAGATTAGCACTTAAAGATAAACGTTCTAATTAAAAACAGTTACCTGTGTTAAATAACAGAAACAAAACCGACTTTTTAAGTGTTTACATTATGTTTTTTTTTTCCTTTATTATCCTTTTATATTAACATACAATTGAATATTCTAAAATGAAAACAAAACTACATTGAAATACAAAAGGGAGACGGAAAAGAGCTCATTGTGCATCAAAAAATTCGTCCACATCGATGTCAATGAACGTGCCCAGAACGCTGGCAGCATTGCCACGTTGAATGGCAATGCTGATTCCCTGGCCGAAGAAAAGGCCAGCCCTCTGATCACGGTGAAGGGCCGCAACCTTTGTGCTAATTTCTCGAAAAACTCGATGCACACTCGGACCCCATGGACCTAATGTTCCAACCCTAAACGGCTCAAACATTATAACTGCCAATGAGGTTGTTATATTTGCGCCGTTTGAGGTTTTCTGCACCGGCAGCAGCCGCCCCAGCATAGCCCGCCGTGCTAAGAAGATGGGATGGCGCAAGGGTGTCGACACATGTTTCATCCCACACCAAAGGCCTACCCACCTTCCAAGACATTATGGTCATCTCGTCTGGTCTCTTCCCATCGTCACGTGCCAAGCAATTTCGTTCTAAAACATCTGGTCCCTTGGCGGTGACAAGAACCCGACGTATGATGTCATTAATGCTGGCGTGCCGTGCTATCCAGCCAGCGCTCCTACTGCAGGATAGGCATAGGCCATGGTGACCGAGGCGGTCGACAGCTTCACCAAATTGGCAACGATGTGGAGCTCCGCTAGGAGCACCCAAACGAAGACGTAACGATCCGGAAGGTGTTTACACTCAACATAGTGCCTATGTACGGCCGGTACATAGGCACTATGTTGCCTGCTATGGCCGGACGGTAGTGCCTGTTACATTATGATTGACTTAAATGTAGAACATATTGTGTAGAATATAGATACGTGAATGACAACAGTGGCGGTTGACAGGGGCGAATAGAAGAATAAGTTGCGCCGATCCCAAGTAACAGGGGATCAAGGCAGGAAGAAGGCAGGAAGATTATGTTGACCATTGTAGTGTGAACGGGGGCCGAAGTAGCTCCTTGCAGGATCACAGCAGCCGCACCGTGACAGCATACGAAACTGATATATGTTGCCAGGATCATAAATATAGTGAACAGTTTTTGTCAAGACTGAAGAAAGGCGATCCTGTCCCATCGAAATCCTCGATAAACTTGAGAAAAGTAGTAGACTACCTTGAGGTTATAAAAAACTGCTTATGCATTATTTATTATAAGTTTTATGCTAGTTAACTGACTGAACTACATCTAACAAAAAGAACTTTAAAAAGTTGGCACCAACGTTCCATTGAGCACATTGATCCAGCGTTGGCAGTTCAATTTAATATCAGCGTCTGAATATTTCCCACGACTGCTTTTGAATATTAATATTTCAGAACTTATTGGACTGGTTCAATGCCAACGAAACTAATGATGCATTAAAGATGAGTAGTTTTGAGTTTTGTCTTATATTGAAATTATTATGAAGGTTCCCCATTTGTGCCTGATCGAATATTGAAGTACTGATTTGAATTTTAGGAAGACGCAAACAATTTATTGAATCGTCGTCATCATGCTTTCAACTGAAACACGTTTACTGCTGGACATGATCAGGATTCACCCAAGCGTCGCCACAACGACAAGGCTTTTGGCTTTATCCGATCATTTGCTTCTTTGAAATTGGAGGGTTGCGTTGCTCAAATAAATCTGTAAAGCCATGAAAAAAAAACAGGCTCATATTTAATAAGACACCCCAAGTTTGTGTCGAAGGTTAGCAACGTATGTACAGGATATTGCAGGCAGCTATACGCTGGCGGCAACCTACCGTTACGACAGGTGGCTTTACCATTAAAAAAAAAAAAGATAAAATAAGGAATTGTCGAATAAAATATGACTTAAGGCGATATATACGCCCCAATGTAAACGCAGTACTGGTCGTGCGCCCGTTCGATGCCAAAATATCAATATTGAACCTCCTTTTGAACAGTTTTGTATGCAAAATATTATTTGATTTACATATGCTATGTCAGTTATGAAGAAATTACAGCCATCAATTTTTCTGTGTAAAAATATTTTTAAACATCCAGGAGGAGGAGTATCCAAAAGTTGCGAAAAATATCGTGTTGCTAATTATTTTTTTAAAGCAAAACTATTTGTTATACGAAAAAACAATGTTTAAAAAATAATGTATATGAAACAATAATAAATATATATTTTTTTCAAACCTTTTAACCTAGCCGTTACTAAGGAGTATGCTTTAGAAAGTTACCGTTTTACGTCACTAAAGCGGATGTAGGCCCTTAAAACTGTATTTCTTTCAAAAACAGGATCTATATAACATAGGAAGCGATTCTATAACCATCCTGACCATTACATCATATAGAGGATTACGTAAGTATTACATTAATATGTCTATGCGCATTGCCTTCCATTACACATTGCCACACTGGATGCTCCATGTGAAATGGTGGAGGAATACAAATTAGTTACTTCAAAGGAAAAGCATTATTAGGTTCTTAATAGCTATGGCTAGGTTCCTTTGTATGGCAGCACAAAAGACTACCTAATCTAATATCTAGTTACGAACGTTAGGAACTTCCGAACGAAATTCGGTAAGTTATAACGAGTAAAACTTGCCAAGTTAAAGAGGAATATGACAGGGTCGCATTTGATGCTCTCTAAACCTTTCATTGCTAAGCTAGAAAATAAATACAAAACTCGGCAATTCGCCGAGAAGCTATGCAGCAGAAGTTATAACTCACACATAATCCGATTACTGAAGCTTACAGATACAGGTCTAGAATAAAACCTAACACAAAACGTATTTGAAGAACCAAAGTGCTGGGTTCTTATCCTATACTATTAAACGAGCAATATTTCTCTATATAATCACATTCTCGAAAACGACTCTAATGATTTTAATAAATTTTGCAATATAGGAGTTTTCGGGGGCGAAAAATCGATCTAAATAGGTCTCATATCTGGCAATATTCGTTTTCTCCTTATTCAAACGCAAAAAGAAATAGCTCGCGCAATGTGGTTCGTTTTCGCTGCCGCTACTGCCTGTCAGAATAGCCTTAAGATAAACGCGGTGGCCCACTACACCCAAGGTTCGGTTTCGAGTCCCATCTATGGATAGATTTTTTTTTGGTTTTAGCTTCGTTCGTTTTCTTTTTATAATATTTGCTGTTTGTTTTTTTAATATCATTTAATTTTTATAAAAAAAATGTTTTATCTCTATTTTCACGCAAGCTGAGCTCGGTCTCCCAGGTGACTAAATGAAATATTAATTTAACATATAATAAAAAGTGATAATGTTTTATTATGAGTACCTATGGTTTGTAGATTTTCAAGGTGATTATAAAATAACGATATTAAAGGAAACTTTGTAATAAACAGAGGGTTTTGTCCATAATTAAATATTGAACGTAAACTAAGCAGAAGAATTATGCTGTATCCCCGTTGAGAAAAATGCGTGAGCCGATGTTTGTTTGAACATAAATCGTTGGTATGGAAAAAATGTAAAAGAATATAAATGATGATTTCAGAGATCGCTTTGAAGTGTTTACAGATCATTAAACGGATCATTTGCTACGGAGCTTATTATTGTGTTCCAGGATTGCAGAAAAGGAAGTCACAAAATGGAAATAGTCTTTAATTCGTCATTTACTTTCGATCTGTCAAAAAGTCAGTGTCAGTGTTTATACGTATTTTCTCTTTTAAGTGTTTTGTATGTACATATATAAATAAATAAAGAATAGGGAAATGATAAAACATGTAATATATACAATATCTATCTCTATATAAGTACTTTTTTATGAATATAAATAAATATAATAATCATTTTTGCGTGATAAATTCTGCGAGGTACAGCGTGCTGCATGCAGGATGGTACACGCACGTAGAAAACCGAAGACGTACGAGCGCGCGCTGGCATACAGTACCTACGCTAGCAGCCGCTATTGTGTGTTTTCACTGAGCATCAGCCGTGTTTTTGTTATTTTAGTTACGTCATATTTTATGAAACTGAAAGACTGTTTTAATGAATCGAACTCCGTTCCAACCGGGTGTCCATAAGACACTTCTCTCTTTTTTTATTTAGTCACAAGTAGATATTCAAGTATGATAAGCGAACTGTTTTTCGTAGCGGAACATTTCAAGGAAAACCATTGAGCTGCATACATTCATCCACACGCTTGGAATCGTTCCCACAAGTCCACAGCATCTCGAATCCGCAGCGTTACGTCATGGACTCAGTGTTAACGTACCACAATGCGGTAATATCGATAAGTTATCATAACTTAGGGAGTTACGAGTGATTAGATTGATGGTGTAAAATACTGCTGTTGCATCATCAGCCGAAAGATGTCCATTGCTGCTAAAACCATACAACAAGCACTGCCACGAGGATCAGTCCTGCTTTGCTCGTATCAACACTGACAAAAATAATTAGGACTTGTGATTTTTTTCCTACTAGCAACAAAATAGAGTATTGCTATTTGCTAATAAAACAAATCTTTTTCGGTTAAAAGTGAAAGTCAAGTTATGTAACTTTAAATTTAAGCAAACTTTAGTTATAAGAATATAAACTTGGATAAAATAATACAAAATTAGTTTTGTTTCTAGTAAGAAAAAAGTTTGCAAGTCCATCCATTATATTTTTCAGTGATGCCGATTTCCAAGACCATACCAGGTCGATAGTCGAAGGCATGTGCCTTGCCCACTACTACTTAAGCTTAGCAAAGAGTAAGTATTTTGAGCAAATATAACTTCGCACAAAAGTGGTATGGTCATTTCTAACACCGCTAAGCTGTCGCTAATAATACTGCGATTTAAAACGAGTGTCGAGCAAGAGTTTCACAAATTATTTACTAATCTTTATGTATGGCAAATGGTTATGAAGGAGTTGAAATGAATAGGCTTAAATTTTAATATCAGGCAACTGGGGGATAAGAATCCTCCTCATTTGCGGGCTTATTCTATTTATAAGTACTCTAAATTTAGACTACTACCCACGCTGTGCCGCATATTACAATAACGATCACTTGTGCTATTCTGTAAAAATCTCACCGTGGTAATTAAGGCGAAGTGAGCATGAAGTGAGCTATCAGGGGATTGAAACTCTCTCTTCAAACTCACTTCACCTTTCACGATGTTTTTTTTACAGAATCTCCCGGCAATTTTCTTAAAATTTTATATTATATTTACATGGCAGTTCATGTAAAGACTTTCAGTATTACAACTATCACAGACCGTATACTACGCCAAATTTTGTTGATACCGTTTACTTGCTAGCATGTCGCAGTGATGAATTATTTCACATCCCTTGCCTCCTTTATAGTTTTCCTGCAAAGTTACTCCGTAACGATATTAATGGTATCATTTATCAACATTATTAGTTAGATACTCTCTGCAGAGGCGTTTTTCCGCATATTTTTACAAGAAACCTCTTGGGAGCGCTGATATGGAAATAAAGTGGAGGAAACACTTAGAGCCATTTATTTCAATAAGGTGCCGTCTTACTTTGGTAATAGTGTCGAGGCCAAACTTTTGCGAAATATTATTTATAAAGTGCGAAAGTTTCTTAGCACAGTTCTTTTTGTATCATCATCATCATCATTATTATTTCAGCCAAAATACTTCCTGGATTTCAGTCAAGAGACTGCTGGACATAACATAGGCCTCCCCCTTGCAAATTGTATCTATGTCGACTATTTAAAGCCACCGCAAACTACAGACTTTTTTATCAGCTGATGGTTTGTTCGGGCCTTTAATCAGTACGGGGAATAATGCAAGTGCGTACATTACAACGATTCGGTAATTTTCAAATTTCAATCAGACCTTACTATCGATCGATAAATAGTCTGTAGTTTGCGGAAGTTCTAAGCTCCAAGGCATGGCTAAAATGAGGAGCTCCTGGCTACCTAATAACAGTTGCACTGATCGGTTTTTAAGGTTCAGCCACGCTTGCCGAGAATAGATCGTCAATTACGTACCGTGACTCGGAAAATAAGTTAAAATCAGGACCTTTGTAGATCTTTGACTTCTTGTCCGTTCTTCACCACGTAGGTATTTTCCAAAAGGATGGTAGAATCACAATCATGATCCAGCACTACAACCTCAAAGGGGGTAGCCCTCAGCGTAGTCGCTTAAGTTTAGCTTTTTGTGCCTGGCTTGAGGTTCTAGTTTAGTCTCCACAGTATCGCCCGGTTAAGCAGTAGCCAATCACTCTGAATGAACTGCGAGAAGTCTTTCAAAAAAATAAAAAAGGATATTTGACTGTCGTTACGTGAAGCCATATAATGACTGTCAAAGCCAGCGCCAGGGCCAGTGGGTTGTGAAAATCAGATAGGCGGTCGTGCCATGTAAAATATTAGTATTCTATGTGTGGACTACTATGGCAACCAATCTTATGTTCTTTCTTCTTTTTGGTTAAGAAATTGACTCGCATACTGTTCCGTTGTTATTGAATTAGGTAATCTACCTATATTTACAATATTTGTAACTATGTGAGAACCATGTTCGTATTTATTTTATACCTACCTATACGTAGTATATTAGTGCTGAGTGTATCGTCCTCATGTATATGAATTAATGTATGTACGTAAATGTTGTAAAACACTTTTTTTACAACATTTACGTCCGTTCATAACAAGCTACTTTTCCGAATGGACGGTAGAATCAATTATTATTATTTTTAATTTAAATTTTTGACGTTTAAAAGTGCCGCTTAATGGCCTAGTTGAAATAAAGAATTTTAGTCTTTGTCTTATGATCAAGATGATTGATTGACTATGAAGAGATGATTACGATCATAATCATCACATCAAACTGCATATTTTCACAGTAAGAGTTATTTTCGTACAGACAACACAGTTTATCGTCATGAGAAGGAGAAGATCAATGAACATGATGATAGACGCAAGCTTGATTTTATAAACAATTAAAATAGCAGCAATATTATTGCAGTGAGTGCTATGAGCGATTGAAAACCTCGAGTGCCCGAAACTTGGATCCACGCAAGACACAATGGATTTTTAATTGTTTCTGTAATTATGGCATTCAACCGATTAATAGTCGTGAGCCCAACAGTTATTAAGATTGTTTGGTACTTAAATACATTAAATAAACAATTTAACTGAAGTATTTCAGCAGCAATGTATTCTGAACATCGTGCCAACGCCGCATACAATTACTCTAATACCTAAATCTGCATAGAACCATTACAATAAATTTTCGTCCCCGATTTTTCTAAATAAATCCTGCCACGAAATGACCGAAGTCTATATTTTAATCAAGTCCATACAATTTCTAACAGAAATAACTGACCCAAACTTCTCCGAGTCACGCAAGCCTACGGCCGGAGTTAGTCAGAGGTGACTTGACGTTTTTTTTTCGAACGAACGAGTCACCTCGTGACTTGTCTTCTTTTATATTTTGTTAATTATTCGTTTTCCTCGCACTGGTACGAGTACGTCTTGCAGCAATTACACCAATGGAGCACAAGCTTATACTAACTATAATTTAATAATATTATAAAGAGGAAAGTTTTTATTGTTTGTTTGTACCAAATAGGCTCCGAAACTACTGGACCGTAAGATGTAGTAAGTGCTATCTATTATAGTATCATGTATCTCGTGGCTTGTCTTCTTTTATATTTTGTTAATTATTCGTTTTCCTCGCACTGGTACGAGTACGTCTTGCAGCAATTACACCAATGGAGCACAAGCTTATACCAACTATAATTTAATAATATTATAAAGAGGAAAGTTTTTATTGTTTGTTTGTACCAAATAGGCTCCCAAACTACTGGACCGTAAGGTGTACTAAGTGCTATCTATTATAGTATCATGTATATGACCCTATCCATATATGTAATGTGTCTTCTAATAATATATAATACTCATGTACTCTTTAGTCAGTAATTAAAGGTAATCGCTCGAGAACAGTTGTTTCAATAACAAAATATAATAAATACATGGAGACCCTTGCCATTTTTCGGGCGCGTGACGCAATTGATATCTCGGCGTAGTGTTACGGTTCCAAAGCAAAGTAAAATAACTGAATTAAGTTCGTGATAAGTAAGCCTAAAATTCGTGAAAAATGAATCGAGAATATTGAATAACTTAATTGAACGTTCGGGAAATCAGTGAAAATGTGTCGTTCAAACGTAGAAAAGGAGACTGTCTTTGTGAACCAAAATTCTGTGGGTTCAAATACTGCACACATCGAAGAATTGAAGGCACACATTTCGACGATCAGTATAATCCTCAGAATAATGTTCGTTTTACTGGGTCTTGGTATTATATATTTTGCGTGGAAGCAATACAGAAATGTCATCATTCCTGGATCAGGGACCTTTAAAAAACTCTTTAACCTATGAAAAGCTAAATTATTCCGGAGTAACATAGGCTTTAAAATATTTTCAGAATTTAGAGATCCTTATGAAAATTGCAATAATGTAACCCAAATAGCTAAATTTTGTCTATAATATTCATTATTTGGCGTGCGCTGAGAAAACTATTGATGATACATAAAAATTATGTACTACATGATTAAAGTACTCATTATTACCTACAAAATAGTCTGCGAGAAAATATATCCAACTATCATAGTTAGGTTAGTTAGGTTTCAATAGCAGCTTTTACGAGTATGTCCTAAATTTGAATAAGTTCGCCGGTAGAATCAAAAGTTCGTTACATTCGTGTTTAGTATAATTCTTATTCAAATAAATAGTTTAACAAATTGGTAGGTAGGTAGGGTCGGGTAACAAGGATAGGTAGGCTGACAGGTAGGGCAGGTTGGCAGGTTAGTAGGTAAGTAGGGTAGGTAGGTAGCCAGATGACGGGAGCGAAGCCGCGGGGGTCAGCTAGTACTAACTATAAGTCCAGGTTTCCTCACGATGTTTTCCTTCACTGCTGTCAGCGATATTCAAGATAAACTTTGAAAGTGCATATGAATTGAAAAAGTCACATTGGTACTTGCTCGGATTTGGACCCACGAACTTAAGCACGAGAGGCGAAATAACTACCCACTGGGCCATAACGACAATGAATAAACTTAAGGTTAATAGATTTGAGAATTAAATGGAGGTAAGCAGGACATATAATTAGGAGCAAAAAGGAAAAGTAACAGAGTGGTGCCCAAGACAATACAAAAGATAGAAAAAAAGTGAGAAAGTGTCGTAGATGGGAGAACGACATTGGAAGATTATCGGGTATTACTTGGAGAAGAAAAACACAGAACCGCAGGCTTATACGCATCTTGCAAGAGCAAAACGATAAAGTTTCAGAGGATGGATGAATGAATGTTTATTACTCTTTCATGCAAAAACTAGACGACGGATTTGGAACAGAAATATAGCTACATCAGAATAACACATCGGCTATAATTCATAAAGATATTGGGCGAAGTACGTATAAAACGCGGCCGAGGCCTCGGGCGACGGCAGCTATTTGTTAAATAAAGGCTATTATTATATTACAAAAGCTTTGAGATCGTAACAAACAACATACAAGAATAAGCCCTTATAATACATAATTCTCTTGCCCTTATCCCAGTTTATTTGCGATCGGCGTAACAAATATCTGCTACTTCCATACTTCACTATAAGGGCGGCTACGCACTAAATCTGATCCGTGTCCGTGAAGTGAAATCTCGGTTCCGAAGTAGTAATTCTTGTAAGGAACCTTACGCACTACATCCGAACACTATCCGTCATAGTTCAGAACATTTTGAACTTGGAACTCAAATCACGGACAGGGATCAGATGTAGTGCGTAGCAGCCCTAAGTCGTCATATCAGTAAAATCAGTCCCTTTCTAGACGTAGCATCTTTCCGTAAGCCTTAGGCCAAGAGAAAACACCTTGGACTTAGTAGGTAAACAGAAACAAGAACAGAATGGCTACTTTCTTTTAGCAAACAGTTTTAGGATATGCTCTAAGTAGCGATATAAAGGATTTTCCATGAGTTGATAGAGAAAGGAAAAATAAAACGAAAGATGGATAGATTTTGTGAAAGATGGAATGACAGGAAAGCAGTGGATATTAAATCACTGATATAATTAAATACGTAGCTGTAGTTCCCGTCATGTAAAAAAACAATGTAACAAAAAAAAATCTCAAGCATACTTGGAAATTTGAGCATTATCTTGACAACCTTCTTCGAGATAAATGGAAATTGGCAGTACTGGCCGAATACATGCGAGCAGCGGCCGGCAAAAGTTGTATGAAAACTCATATCTGTCGTGTAATTTAAAAATGGAACGATCTTTTACTCCGAAACATGGCAACCAAGGAGGTAACATCAAAGGTTTTAATTAAATTTCGAACTGGCTTGCAAATAGAAAGCTGTTTATTGATTGTCGCGTCCTTTAGTACTAAGCTATTTTTTACATAGGTATATGTGGAATTGTTTCATTGTAGAAACATAAAAGGTACTTTACTAGCTACTGTGAGGACTCTGCCCATTTAAATGGAAACTTCTTGTCTATAATAAGACTAGCAACAGAAAACTATGTTTTGAAAGGGAATTGAAATTCGAACTTATGAAAATAAATTAAGATGTTTTTGCTAGGCTTTGATTGTTAATTCTAGAGAAGCCGCCGTAGGGCAGGCACATTGTTGCTAAATATATCAGATAAAAGTAATTTCATCATTTTAATAAGTAGCTGCCTGGCTACCCCCCGTACACTACTTAGTACCTACTTTGGAATAGGCTGGAATCGATAAATCGCTCACTGCGCGGGTAAACGACCAGTGTTCTATTTACGTGACGAGAACTCTGCGCTGACTCAAAATAAACAGCGGTAAGAGAAAGAAAAATTATGATCGATGCCATCTATGAAATCTTACATAGCTGAAGATAGAAAACCGTTTCGATACCACCATCACCACCTTAAGGTTGCCCTAGTTGATAATTCTTCCATACGTAGTATGGCGATTACTCTACTGTTTGAAAAAATGATATATTTTTTTATTTTGAACGTACACCGTGTACGTTCAAAATAAAAAAATATATCATTTTTTCTTATCTAGCCCTGTATGAACACAAAAAAGTAAAAAAAAAATGTTTGAAAGTTATGAGCGTGGAAAGTTCCAAATTTCAACAATAATTTTATCGCATCTTTAGGCGGCAATAAATACCATTAGAAGAAGGAAAATTGAAAAACAGTCACCATACCATTACAGGGATACATTAGTAGTTCAACAAGGCAAATAATTTTATTTTGAACAAACACATTTAGTAGTTTTTTATGATATCCATATTCCCAAAGGTCTATTTATAAAATTTCGCGAGTTTCGTTTTCGCCCTAAATCATTATCCATTTCGCTACAAATTTGCAAAAGTGTGTATTCGTACGCGAACTAGCTTCTTTCTGCTCATCACAGCATCTATCTCTTTCGCACGTGTTGTCGGATGAAATTGCATGCATTTTAACCCCGCGCACAAAATAGTTCGTGCCTTCGACTGGGGCAGCCTTAATGCAATATCCAGTCATCACAGACAAACCCGCCCGGTTGATGGCAATAGGCTAGTCCCCTATTTATGGGACTTAAACATAACTGACGAAACGTGGGTCTACTATAAGGGCATCTCTGCCCAACCTTTCGAGGAAAACAGGCGTGATGTTATGTTATGTTACAAACAAACAACCTTCAGTTAATCAGTAAACACTACAAGTTTGCTTCGCCCAACTGATCGTATGAAAAACATTGCCTCCCTACTCAAGTTGCCTCATTAGTAAGACTGGAGGGAACTGAATTAAGTAGTAGGCAATAAAAAAACAAACACGGGAGAATACAAAAGTTGTTGTTTTAGGTGGAATAGGTATCGGTGACCTGTAGATTAGTCTTCTACATAGAGAAAAATCGCGAACAGGATTTCTGCAAAAAGCACCAAATTGTTGCGAATGTCAACAGAATGGGTTGTGGTTTTGTGTGTAAAATTAAACATGATTTGTGCTTAAGAAACTGGCTTAGATATAGAAAGGAAGAAAATGAAGTACCTACTATTGTATTACAAATATATGGTTCCCATTCAGACCAATACAATGCTCTAAATATGAAACTGCTAATTTCAGGTTATTGGATGATTCGCACGAATTGAACTCGCCCGAAATGTGCCAATCAACATTTTTTAATAATATAATTTATTCTCTGGCGATTCGAGCAAAGTAGGAGCTGACTGTCGCCCACATAATTTGGGGCGCGCCCTCCTAAAGTCTCCGAGACAAAACAATTTTGTTGGCTTGCAATAGCGAATTTCAGTTCAGTAATAAATGCCTCGGTACATGTTTAAAGCTTGTCTTCAGTCCACAATCCACATGTGTAGGGACTGTGCGAGTGTCATGCTAATTACATCGGTGTCTCGAGCCAACAAAATTGTTTTGTATCGGAGACTTAAGGAGAGCGCGCCCCAAATTATGAGGGTAACAATGAGCTCCTACTTCGTGCGAATCGCCACTGAAAAATAATGCTATTAAAAAATGTCGATTTACAGATTTCGTGCGAGTTCAATTCGTGCGAATCATCCAATAACCCCTAATTTCGAACCTATGCACCAAACAATCACATATACCAATAAGCCAATTCTATTAACCTACCTACTAATAAACAATCTTTGTTCCCACTAAAACAACAGCCCATCGAATCAAACAATCACAAAATGAAACTACCAATTCATTCGAATTCGGTTTTATCAATGAAAATTAATGGTTTGTCTATAAACCAGTGATGGAGGCGAACCCCTGAAACTAACCCCTAGTCGATAAATTGATGCGGTTTCAGAGTTATTTACCCTTTTGTGCCGTTTAATTAATCATTTAGATATCTATTGTTAGTTGGTTTTCTGTCTTTGTTGACATCCATTTGTCTCAACATCAAGACGGTTTCAGGTCCTGCTTTAGATTTAAGTCTACAATAATTCTTGAATATAGTATTATCATATTTAAGAGGAAATGCGGTCGCAGACATCCGACTGAATACCCTATTTCCTCCTTCAATATTGGACCAATATAAAGATATACCGTAAACTGAAAAATAAAGATGTATACTGTGCCCCTATGTTTTCTTGATATATTATCTTTAAAAGCAGTAGAACCCTCAAAAAAAGCTCAAAATTGCGCTGGCAAAAAAGGCCAATTGTACAAATTTGATAACTATAAATGAAAAAAGAAAACATAGAAGCACATCATGTCTTTTTATAGAATTTATGGCATATTTTTAAATTGGTCCAATACTGGAGGAGGAAATAGGCGAGAGCCAAATCTTGAATTATGACTTTATACTAAGCAAATTTAGTCGAAGCTCTCTGCCCGCATTTCCTATTAAGGAGAGAAAATAAGTCTTATTTACGATTGATTATGCATCCCCTCCTGTGAGTCTTCTAACGGTTGAAGTGAAGCCAGGCGCCAGCTTAAGGGCGTCCGACAATCGCACCAAAACCGCCGGGTGTATTTTAATGAAATTTTCACCATCTCAAAGACAATTGAATTATCTACATTCTGATCTGAGGCTTTTTTTAAAGTCATAAAATAATAAGAAAAGTACGATAAACTACCGAATTTCGGGCGCGTTTTGTCCCTTCAAGGTTGTTGGCGACTGTCGTTGTCTTAAGGCGATATAAACGCCCCAATGGAAACGCAGCCTGGACTACTGGCCGTGCGCCCGCTCGATGCCAAAATATCAATATTGAACCTCCTTTTAAACAGTTTTGTTTGCAAAATATTACGCAAATATAATTACAAAATATATGCTATGTCAGTTATGAAGAAATTCCAGCCATTAATTTTTCTGTGTTAAAATATTTTTAGACATTCAAGTCGTTCTGGAGGAGTATCCAAAAGTTGCGAAAAATATTTATTTTTTTAAAGCAAAACTATTTGTTATACGAAAAAACCATGTTTAAAAAATAATGTACATGAAACAATAATAAATATATAGATTTTTCAAACCTTTTAACCTAGCCGTTACTAAGGAGTATGCTTTAGAAAGTTACCGTTTTACGTCACTTAAGCGGATGTGGGCCCTTAATACGCAGCCATTATTGTAGGCACATATTTACTATCAAAACAGTGTAGCGTAGAGATAAGAGCATATGAATGGCGAACGCATACTAACTTTATCATCCCACACGAGAATCAATTGAGTTTAATAGGTTTCGGTCAAGACTTTTTGAGATAGGCTTGTATGCTTGACTTGTAACTTATGGAATGTATGTCACTGGCAGTAAAGCAATGTTTAAGATGATATACATGTGGGTATACAGGTGCATTCTGGCCAACCCTTCGAGAAAAAAAAAAAAACAAGTAATAATAATAATAAATATATATATACACACAGGCATAGTTTTTAAGAAACAAAACACCACATCACCAGCATATATTAAAAGGAAAATTGTAATCATCCCGTCCCCTTAGCAACAACATGTCCTCCAAAACCACAGCCCCCAAAACGACCACGGAGGCCGCAAGAGCCCTCAGATCACTCCGTGAGAAGGTCCTTAAAAACACAGCCAAGTCAGTGGTCTCGGAACAGTTGGCGCGTCCATCACAAAAGCCGCGGGCGGCTAAGGCGGCGTCGGAGTCGGATGTGACAAGCAGGACACCACCTCTGCCGTTGGCGCCTGAGACTCACACTCCGAAAGATGGCCCCAGGGTCTCCGAGATCATTATCAACTGGGAGCAGTGTGGCATATCTCCCCCCCGCCAGATCATCTCGGACGAGGAAAGCTCGGTGGCCTCCACAGTGAGCCAGGCCGACCGTCCACCGAGTGGACGGCCGAGCCTCCTCTACAGGACACCGGGAAGGGGCACAGGAGTGGAGATGGATTTGGCCACGAGAGAGGCAAATGAACTTCTCCAGAAGGGAAAGGACGCCTTGGAAGCAGCCGGAAAAATGAAGCGCGAGTGCAAGGTCACGGCCCATGAGTGTCTGCAGGGCCTTTACGAGGTGTCATTGTCATTGGCGGACTCCCGAGCACGCCACAAGTACAATCTCGAGAAGGAGCGCTCTCGACACGCACAAGAGCTTGTGCGTGTCGAGAGAGCTCACAATCGGGAACTTGCGGCTGTGAATAAGGAGCTCATCCTAATGCGGACTGACGTCTCGGAAACGAAAAAAGAGGCGAAAGGGATCCGGGAATGGCTCGGCCACGAGACTCTTGACGCCTTAAACGGAATAAAGGAGCTGAAAGACGAGGTCGCAATGGCAAGCCTGAAAAACCAAAAGGAGCACGAGAGGACGAGGCAAGAAAGTGCAAGGACCCCAGGGGATCCCAAGTGGGACACTATGGGGGCGGGCCTATCACGCCTCAACACAAATCTCACCAGCATCTCCAACCAGCTGGACGTCCTCCGGAAAACTCTGGACAAGCTCAAAGAGGATCTCAACCGGCCAAGTAACACAGAGACGGACCCGAGTAGCCGCGATACAGGCCTACTCACGACAGCGGCTTTCGAGGAGAAGATGACGAATTTAACCGCAAAGCTGCAGACCATCGCCAACAGGCCTCTGGCCTCCCCCCCACCACCACACACACCCATAAACATTACCGAACACCTCAAACCTATATCGGATAGGTTGGAGCTCGTCTCGGCGGACCTCCGTGTACTGCGCGACAAAGAGCCGCAAATCCAGGCGCTCCCAGCGCTAAATCTGGAAACGGAGCTCGCAGTCGGGGAGGTAAAGAAGACGCTCCAAACTATACAGAAAGGAGTGGCAGACCTGGGCAAAGCGGATAAACCGCAAACACAACAACAGGGCCCCAAAACCTTTGCCCAGGTCGCCAGTACACCAAAGCCCCCAAAACCACCCACACAACCCAACCACACCCTGATCGTCTCGTCGACGGACCCCAAGCACACTGGGGACAACGTGATCGAGAGGATCAGGACCGCCCTGGACCTCAAGTCAACCGGAGCCCGGGTCGACACCGTGCGGAAAGCGCGCAACCAGAAAGTGGTCCTAAGGTGCGCCAGTAAGATGGATTTGAAAAAGATCAAAGACCAAGTCCAGTCGAACTCAGGGCTCAAGGTCCAGAAGCCGAAACCGCAAAATCCCTTAGTCTGCATCAAGGGTGTGCTGTCCAGTTACAGCGACGGGGAGATCGTCGATCTCCTTTTAGCGCAGAACCAACACCTTCTGCAAAACGTCGCTGTGGAAGGACGGACCATCAAGATGCGCTACAGGAAACGCGCGAGAAACCCCCACGAGTGCCACCCCGTTCTGGAGCTGTCACCGGAGCTCTGGAAATCCTACACTTCAGTCCAGAAAGTCCATGTGGGCATCAAGCGATGCTCGATTGAGGACCAGTCCCCACTAGTTCAGTGCACAAAGTGCCTTGCATATGGACACAATAAGTCCATATGCAGGGCTGCAAAAGAAGTCTGCAGCTACTGCAGTGGACCGCACAATATCAGGGACTGCCTCACTCGAGCGGACGGCAAACAGCCTACATGCGCAAACTGCAAGGTAGCACACGGGGCGGGCAGCGACCTGGCACACACAGCGTTCAGCGAAGACTGCCAGGAACGCCAAAAGTGGGACGGCATAGCCAGATCGCGCGTATCCTATTGCTAAGGGCAACGAAAATACACCACGAAACCAACCAGTCACCTCCGAAATCGCCTCAAGACCGACAGCTAGATTGCGGTTCATCCAAGCAAATCTTCACCGCTCCAAGCTGGCCACAGAAGAACTCCACTTGGCGGCCCAGGCGAGGGGAATTTCTGTAGCACTTGTTCAAGAGCCCTACGTAGGAAGAACAGGTGTGATGAAACAAAACCCTGGCACACAAGTCATCCAGTGCAGCCTAAACCGCCAAAAGCCAGTTAAGGCAGCGATTGTCGTTTTCGGTGGCAACCTGGAGGTCATCCACGACCCCCAGCTTGTGACCGAGAACGTTGCTGCTGTCTTGCTAAAGGTGGGTCAGCTCAGCTTTGGAGTTTTATCGGTCTATTTCGAGGGTGACCAGGACATCGAACCCTACCTATCCGAAACACAATACAAGACACACAAATTGAACACAAACAACATCGTGGTGGGAGGAGACGTAAACGCCTGGAGCCATTGGTGGGGAAGTGTTTCCGAAAACCATCGCGGGGCGGCGTACAGTTCTTTCCTCAATGAGCAGGATCTCCACATCCTAAATACGGGTCAAACACCAACGTTCGAGACATACAGAAATGACAGGTGGTGCACAAGCATCGTCGACGTGACAGCTTGCAGTTCGTCGCTACTGGGTAAGGTCGAGGAGTGGCGGGTAGAAAGAAGTCTAACAACTTCAGACCACAACGCTATAACCTTCTCGATGCGCCTAGAAAAGCCCCTGGAACCCTTAAGGCCGATTTCGACGCGCATCTACAACACCAAGAAGGCCAAGTGGTCCGAATTCAACACCCATTTTAAGACCAGTCTAGCAGACAGTGGCATCACCCAAGTCAAAGTCTCAAACGCATCGAACCCAGAGGATCTGGAAACAATTATTTCAAATTATATTCAGAACATCCACCGCTCATGCGAGGAAGCGATTCCAAAACTTGGGTCGCCCAAACACAACGCCAAGCCCCCATGGTGGACCCCTTCTCTAGACCGTCTCAAAAAAGACGCCATGGCGAAGAAGAGGAGGATCCGGAACGCAGCCGCAAGCCGGAGACACTTCACCATCCAAGAGTACGTGCTGGCCAAACAAACTTACACGACAGCAGCAACGGAAGCAGCCACAGCCAACTGGAAGGAGTTCTGCACGAAGCAGGACCGAGAGAGCATGTGGGACGGCATCTACAGGGTAATAAGGAAGACAGCCAGAAGACAGGACGACGCGCTCCTGAGAAACACCGCAGGCGAGACGCTCAGTCCAGAGCAATCTGCGGATCTTCTGGCAAAAACCTTCTACCCCGACGACTCAACGGATGCTGAACAGCCCTACCACACTGCGCTAAGGAGGCTAGCGGAGGAGAAGAATCCCCAAGGTCTGTCTGCAGACGATCCACCCTTTACGACCGCGGAGCTGGAAATGGTTCTCCAGAACCAAAATCCGAAAAAAGCCCCCGGTCCCGACGGATTAACAGCAGACATCTGCACAGCGGCAATAAACTGCGATAGGGAGGTGTTCTTAGCGATAGCAAACAAGTGTTTGTCGCTGTCACACTTCCCGAAGCAGTGGAAGGTCGCCCACGTTTGCATTCTCCGCAAGCCAGGAAAGGACGACTATACCAGCCCCAAGTCGTACAGGCCAATAGGTCTGCTCTCGGTCCTAGGAAAAATTTTCGAGAAACTTTTAGTGGGCCGATTACAGTGGCACTTCCTCCCAACACTACACACAAACCAATATGGCTTCATGCCACAGCGCGGAACCGAGGATGCCCTCTATGCTCTAGTGGGCCACTTACGAGCAGAAATCAAAGCCAAAAAGATCGTGCTTTTGATATCACTGGACATTGAGGGAGCATTCGACAACGCGTGGTGGCCCGCACTCAAGAAGCAGATGGTAGCCAAGAATTGTCCAGCAAATATCTACGCTCTCGTCGCCTCATACCTCGAAGACCGGAACATCAGGGTCAACTACGCCAGAGCGACTAGCGAGAAGGTAACCACGAAAGGATGCGTCCAGGGCTCAATTGCCGGACCGACGTTTTGGAACCTTATCCTAGACTCACTTCTACACAAAATGGCTAGTATGGGGGTATACTGCCAGGCCTTCGCGGACGACGTTGTTCTGGTTTTCTCTGACTTCACAGCCGGTCCCCTGCAGCAATCAGCCAACAGCACGCTAGTAAAGGTATCGGAATGGGGCGTCCAAAATAAGCTACGTTTCGCCGCGCACAAGACCAATGCGATGGTGTTAACGAGAAAGCGAAAGTACTATGTTCCGGTACTTCATATGTCGGGCACGCGGCTTAGCCTGGTTGAGGAGGTGAAGCTGTTAGGTCTCACGATAGACTCCAAACTCACCTTCAATGCGCACGTGTCTGCGACCTGTAGAAAGGCAACAGACATCTATAATCAGTTGGCATGTGCGGCGAGGGTGACTTGGGGTCTCAACAGAGATATAATCAGGACGATATACGTGTCGGTGATAGAGCCCATCGTGATGTATGCAGCGAGTGCGTGGGCCCCCGCAGCTGAGAAACTGATGACAAGGAAAAAGTTTGACTCACTGCAGAGGGGATTCGCGCAAAAAATCTGCAAAGCATACCGCACGGTGTCTCTGACATCGGCACTTATCCTGTCAGGTCAACTCCCCCTAGACCTCCGAGTAATCGAGGCGGCAACCCTTTTCAAGATCAAAAAGGGACATTCCCAAGAGTTCATACCGTTGGGCCGCGAGCTGGAGCGCAACGTGCACTATTCCAAAAATCCCCACCCAGCGCAACTCACAACAACCGATTATGAATGCCTACAGAATTTGACTCCCGAAACCCTGGAAACTCACCAAGTATTCGGCCCCCAGATATACACCGATGGCAGCAAGATAGAGGGGAAAGTCGGAGCTGCCCTAACTTGGTGGGAAAACGGGACGGAGTCAAAGTTCAGCACCTTCGGCTTGGAGCCTCACAACACCGTCTTCCAATCGGAAATGTACGCTCTCTTCAGAGCTGTCAGAATGGCAAGAGAATCCAAGGCGGCCTCCGTGAGCATCTTTAGTGATTCGAAATCGTCACTGGACCTGCTCAGGAGACCGTCTGTCACTCACCACCTGGCACTCCAAATCAAAAGAAGCGTCAGTGAAATCAGAGAGGAGGGCAGAGAAGTGAGGCTCTTCTGGCTTAAGGCCCATGTGGGAACTGCCGGGAATGAGAGAGCGGATGAGCTGGCCAAGGAGGCAGCCCTAACAAAACTCACATCTGACTACAGCAGGGTCCCCGTATCGTTCGTGAGGAGGAAGATACGGGAGGGGACTATAAGGAAGTGGCAAGCGCGGTACGAGTCCTCGAGTACAGGATCGGTCACGAAAGTATTCTTTCCAGACGTCCTAGCCGCAAAAAGGACACTCAGAGACGCTGTGCTCACACCGGTCCATGTACAAATCCTTACAGGACACGGAGGATTCTCAGCATATCTCCACCGCTTCCATCTCAAAGATAGTCCCTCGTGCGTCTGTGACACGAGCTGCGAAGAGACAGTCTGGCACCTGCTTTTCGAATGCCCAAGGTTTAGCCAAGACAGAATGGAGCTCGAAGTAAAATTCGAAACCCAGCTTAGCCAGTCCACACTCCACACCATCATGGGGAGACCAGCTACTAGGATTCCATTCTTGGCATTCGCGAGTAAAGTCGCCACAGTCGCAGCAAAGGCCAACAAAACGGACGTAACCTTGCGAAGTCGACCACACACTCGAACACACACAACCACAATAATAACCACAACCACACAAACAACTACTACAACCACACAAACAACAACCACAACTACACAAGCAACTTCAACCACACCATTGACTGATGCACAAGTTACACACACACACTCTAACCAACGGCCATTACCAACGGTAGCAGCAGCGGATTCAGTAACAGCCAGCCTACAACCAGCCTCTAGGATGACTACTACACAATTCCTGGCATGCGGAGAAGACGGAGTCCCTGGCATCCGACTGCGAGGCGTCGCTCTGTTCATGAACAGGGATCAGGAGAAGTTAGGCATAGGCTTCTGCATAGGCTCAAGTCGAGCTGCGGCCCGAATACACCTTTCACCGGGTATTGCCGCCCTGATTAACGGAAGCACCACCAAAACGAGCATAAAAGGCAGCAAGTATGCTGCACTACCTCCAGTGGAAGTGGCCACTCACCGATGTCGTGTAATGCGATTTAAAGGGAAAACAATCGCATTGCTAGAGTGGGGAGAGGCTACTCCATTTGGTCAGGCAAGCTCATTGCTTCAGAAGATTGGGGAGGCAGGAGACTACATGTCATCCGCGGCCCGAATCATAAGCGTGGACGCAATGGTGGTGGGAAGAGAGAGAGGAGACGTCGCAGACCGCTTTGGCTGTCTAAAGGCCTCAGAACATCATGAGGTCGTTGTCTATGAGGACAGAGGCGAAACCCTGAGTTTCCTCAAAGCCCCCGGACAACCAACAGCCAGCGCGACGAGCCCCACAACAAGCCCCACCACTCAAAGCGGATCGGAAAGGGCCCAGCAGAAGGCAGCAGCCGAAAAAGCTGCAAAGGAGCAGTGCAACACCACAAACCCGGAGGACAGGGCCCGGTCGAGGAGTCGCCTGAAAGCGTTCGGCACTTTCCTCAGTGCACTGCTCCCAAGCACCAGCCACGCATCTCACAAGCAGGGGACAGCACTGGAGAGGTTCTTCAGAAAAACACCAAAGGAACCAACCCAGCAAAAGCCTAAGCCAACACGAGCCGACAAAGGGCAAGTCAGCCCGCCGACCCTCGCAGTAAAGTCGGGTACCACGGACCACGTAAAGAGCGCGTTCCTCGAGTACGTAGCAATTGTAAGAGCAACCAGAGAGGTCAATCTTACGACATGCAGGAAGATCCTGCAGACCTACCAGAGAGACACAGAGGGTCTGTTAAGGGTACTGCTCGAGGAAGCAGGGGCAGCGGTGTACGACAACGTTACATGCCAAGTCATCAAAGGGGAAATGACGGGTTCGTATATGGCAGCCTACAGCGCGAGTAGTGGTTTTGTGGCCCTGGACAAGGAGGAGACGGAGCGCTCAGGCAAACTCAAGTTCAGCGTGCCAAATGACGATCCGATAGTGGTTACCGCCAAATGTACCAAAATCATGCCGGATGATAAGATCCTGGAAATGGCACAGTCCATTTCGGGAACCTCAGGTATCCCGGCATCGCAGGAAAGCTGGGCGGTACCCAATATCAGATGGATTAACGGAGTTCCGGGTTGCGGTAAGACAACCTGGCTGGTAAAGCACTTCGACGAGGACAGGGACGTGTTAGCCACCACGACAACAGAAGCTGCCAAAGATCTTAGGGAAAAGCTTGCGCGCCGCTTAGGAGACCGAGCAAAGACCAAGGTGCGCACTATGGCCTCAATCCTAGCAAACGGTTTCAAGAGTCAAGACAAATGCTACCGTCTTACGGTAGACGAGGCTCTTATGAACCACTTTGGGGCCATAGTCATGGCAGTAAAGTTGTCTGGAGCAAGCGAGCTTGTCCTCGTCGGAGACGTTAACCAGCTTCCATTTTTGGACAGAGAGAACCTTTTCGAGCTTAGGTATACCCGTCCAGACCTGGTGGCTGGCATCACCCAGGAGTTTCTCTGCACACACCGCAATCCAATGGACGTGGCGTTTGTACTGAGTGAGATATACCCCGGTATATACTCCTCCAAGTCGTCGCTGTCGCGGGTCCACTCCCTGAGGGTGAAAGGTTACACAGGGGCGCAAATAACGAGCACTGCCCAAAACACCCTGTTCCTGGTTCATACGCAGGGGGAGAAAGCTTCTCTTGCGAGCCAGGGATTTGGATCCGGCGAAGGGTCGCGCCTGCTAACCATACACGAGGCTCAGGGGTTGACCTACGAAAGTGTCATCATCATCAACACCAAGTCCAGAAGGCTTCAGGTCCACGACAGCATCTCCCACGCGGTAGTGGCGGTGTCCAGACATACAGTTAGTTGCGTCTATTACACCGACGACGCCGATGACGCCACAGGCCGCTTTGTTAAGAGGGCGATGGATGCGCCAACCAAAACGGTCGTCAACTACAATCTTAAGACGGCCATGCAGCATCGAGACGTGGTCGTCATAGAGGCCTTGCTCACGCTAGTGAAGTCCCTGGTCAGCAGACATCACCAAAACGCCACCTAACAAATTCTATCCAACAACTCTAACCCAAACACCTCCCAAAACCCAAACCATCACCCTGTCTAAATCCTGTAATGAAAAAATATACATGTAAAGCTGCATGGTGGAACGAGTCAGTCATACTCAGCTTAAAGTCCTAACGACGGGGTTCTAGAACGGGGACCGTCGGCCGGGACTGGTCTGCTCGCACTGCCATGCATCTCCCCCGAAAGTGTACAAATAGAAATAATTAGACAAAATAGTAAATAACATAAGCATTGTATCAATAGAAATCAGTAAACAAAATAGTCAATAATATAAAGATAAGTAGTAAATAGAAATATAAAATTGTAATGCCAGTGTGTAATAAAAAAAAAAAAAAAAAAAAAAAATATAAAAAAAAAAAAAAAAATATATATATATATATAGTATTTAATGAAAGATGAACTCACGTAGACTTAAGTTAGTTAAGTAAGACTAGAAATAATGTCCGACGTAGGAGTCCAATAATTGTAATATTATGAAAAAATATTAAACAAATTAATAAAGTAAAAAAGGGCGCGGATGTCTATGTCCGCGGTAGAATAAAAGCACAAAAAAAAAAAAAAAAAAACCCTTCGAGAAATACAGGCGTGATGTTTTATAATGTGGGGTTAGATTGAATAACCAATTTAACCACCCGTGTGCAAAATGGCTGGACGTAAACCTACCTGATTTGCAATGCATTTATATCATCCTTCATTTTTTTTAGTAGAATTATTGGATAATAGCTGCCGAAAAGATGAAGGATGATATAAATGCGTTGCAAGTAAAAAAAAAAGATGAAGGTTGATATAAATGCATTGCAGTAGAATTATTTGATAATAGCAGCGTTGAATTAGTATTTCCCTCATGTCTTTTTAAATTGTTCGACTGTATAATACAATCTTCCTCAATCCTGAGGACTTTAATGACCGATGAGATTTTGCTATATACATAAAAATAAGTAGCAGTTTCCTTGACAATAGATAACCTTTCCTAGCGATTTGACCCTTTCAAGTAATACAATCGATCAATTTAATAATACGTATGTGTAGGAGTGATATTTCTGGTTCGTTGACCGACCTTAAACTAACCTTTATTTTTCAATTACTTAAAATGAAATATTTGTTTGCTTTGACAACAAGCTCACGGATGTCACGAAGTCACGACTCCCTAGAACAGTTTCGTCATATCGTCGGTATCTGCCTTGAAATCTTGTCTTAAAGACTACCAAACCTACTTCTATTTTATTAATAACGCGAAAGATTGTAAGGATGGATGATGTTTGTTACCATTAACTATTGAACGGATTTAGATGAAGCTTGACAGTAATAAACATCAGAAGAACAAATAGGCTATAAATTATAAATATACTGGAGGAAATACTAATTCAACGCGGGCGGAAGCTATCTATACTAATATTATAAAGCTGAAGATTTTGTTTGTTTGTTTGTTTGAAAGCACTAATCTCAGGAACTACTGGTTGGAATTGGAAAATTCTTTTTGTGCTGGATAGTCCATATATCGACGAAGGTTATATCATCACGGTACGACCAATAGGAGCGGAGCATAAATGAAAAATGATGCAAAAACGGGCAAAATTATTCCTTTTTGAGAGATCCCGTTGCGTGCGCTGCGTAAACGGTTTAAAATACGCAAATATTGGATTTGTTTGCATATGATGGAATTATTCCACTTTAGTCCAAAAAAAAAAGTCCGCGACAGCATGTCTATCTTTAAAGATTTACTCACTATAACCTTTTTTATGGTAATCAAATTTGTTCATTTGCGAAGGAGTTTTATCAACACCTATACTAATAATATAAAGCTGAAGAGTTTGTTTGTAGGGTAGGTAGGATAGGTAAGGTAGGTAGGTGGGTAGGATAGTTAGAGTAGGTAGGTAGTGGTAGGTTAATAGATAGCCAGTTGACGGAGAGCGAAGCCGCGGGTGTCATCTAGTTATCTAATAATTCTACTGAAAAGATGAAGGATGATAAAATCCAAAATCTTCTTATCCTGAATTTGATCCTTGAAAATATAAGAGAATGCATAATCTCAAACTTGTCACGATATATATAAACAGGCCGTCGCGAACAGACGAGATGAGAAACGAAATAGTTCCGAACAAACTTCCCTCAACTTGGGACTCTAATCCAAAAACATGCGTCGAGTAATAATACGTCCAACTTCGTCCTCCCTCAGGGAAGCAAGAGTAAATATAATAAATAATATAAGTATGTACAGTGTAACAAGCCTCTCGAAACGTCTCGAGAGTGTCTGGTGTTATTGAAACAGCCAGACAGTACGGTCTAACGCATTTGGTCGTTCAGTATGAAGCAAGTAAATTGGATATTTGTTCAATACATACGGTGTCTAGAGTGTGTCCCTCCCACAGAGAGTGGGTCCGTGTCCTGGCAGTGGAAACATTATATTATACTGATATGCATGCGTGATGGTTGACTTTCCTTTCGCAGGTATGCAGGAATAGATAACTTTAGCAATATGATCACCTTTGTACCGATTTTAACGGACTTAAAAAAAGGAGGTAATCAGTTCGACACGTATTTATGTAATATTGTTGGAACTGCACAATATTCACATTTGTTGTACTCTATATGGGCTTCTAAAACACGTGTGCCAAATTTCATAAGTGTAGTACCTGGGTGAAAAAAGAGAAAAAGAACTTTTTCTAACAATTAAATCTAGCTAGATCGATTTATCGCCCCCGAAACCGCCTGCATACAAAATTTCATGAAAATCGATGGAGCCGTTTCCGAGATTCAGATTATATATATATACAAGAATTGCCCGTTAAAAGGTATTAGATGTATGTTTGTTTGTATGTATGTTTGACTACGCATTTCTGCGAAACTACTTATTGGTATGTGATCATTATTTTTGTGTTGCATTGAGCATCTCTTAATTTATACTGTTCACTATTAAATAAATAAATGAAGTTGATATCCAGAAAATTTTAGTTTATTTTGAGTTTTTTTTTTCTACGACCCATATTAGTGGCGGCAGGATATCCATCTGTAAGTCATCCGTAGGTCTTAAAGAATGATTTTCAAACAACATGCAACACAACAACGCTAATGGAATTGGCGATGCAACACCCTAAGACTGACATAGAATGTCGTATAATATGCCTGCAAATCCACCTGCACAGAAATACAGTTAACAAAAGACGAGGATCTCGACTTTCAAACAAGCTCTTTCAAAAGTAGCACAAGTTCTACGCTATTTTCATACATGATATAGGATTCTCTGGTCCACAATTAAACTAAAATTCGAAGCTATTTTCGTACAAGACCCGTTTGTATACTGCCTTGCAATAAATTCCACTCGCAAGTCCACAAAACCAAACAAAGGGATCACACGAGCGAAATTTATGAATACAAACTAAATAGTCCTTCCAGTCTTCAGGAGCAGACTGACAAAGTCGGAGTCCTCAAAAGGTTCGTTGAAACGTGTCGGTAATCGAACCAAGCAGACGACACGGTCCAACGCACACGGTCGCCAAGTACGACGAAATACATAGGGCTTGTTTCGGTGCTTGCGAGATTACTGGACGGAAATGAGAGTTGGGCCTTGTTAGAGGTACATGGATGTACTTAGATTGAATCCACACAAATTATATACAGGCCTTCCAGTCTTCAGATGTAGACTGACATAATCAGAGTTCTCAAAAGGTTCTTTGAAACGTTTCGATAATTGAATCAGGCGACACGGTCCAACGCATACGGTCGCTAACTCGCTAAGTACGACGAAATGGGACTCGTTTCGGTGCTTGCGAGATTACTGGACGGAAATAAGAGTTGAGTCCTGTTAAGGTACTTGGATGTACTTAGATTGGGTTGGGGGTTCAGAGTTTCTTTTGTTTAGAAGTACAGATAAACAACCCAACACTTTTTTTACCCAACAACGTGACAGCTAAGACAGGGTATGTATGTGGTATTCTTTCTACCCTCATAGCATCCCAACGGCAGTTGGTGCATTTACTTTAATATCAAACATAGATTTGATGTCACCAATTGCATCGACTGTTTGATAAGTTACTTGTTTGAAACTTCTTAGTCGTTGTTTGCAGACGCGCTTTTTGTTATTATTTTCAAGCAGAAACTGCAAGACGTAACGTGCTGCGATCCTTACAGACTTATTTTGCTCTGTCAACTGGCATACTGCTTATGAGAACCGCGTACTGAACTTTATTTTACGCTATAAAAATCAAACGCAATTTCGGTAAAGCAGCAGATTTTATAGCTCAAACTACTGGGGCTGCATACAGCCAATTATCTCTTAAACTCGGTAATGTTACGAAATGTGCACAAGGATATTATACGTTCATATTAGTTCTCTTGAATGTTTAGTTAATCTATACTAGGTAATGTTATAAACAGGTAAAGTTTGTCAGTTTGTGAGGTTGTAGGGGGTAATCTCTGGATTTACTGAACCGATTTTGAAAATTCTTTCACCAGTAGAACGTTTAGTTTTTTGAACGAACGAGTCACCTCGTGCCTTGTCTTCTTTGATATTTTGTTATTTATTCGTTAATCCTCGCACTGGTACGTCTCTTGCAGCAATTACACCAATGGAGCACATAAGCTTAGACTAACAACATAACTTAATAATATTATAAAGAGGAAAAATTTTTGTTTGTTTGTTTGTACCAAATAAGCCCCGAAACTACTGGACCGATTTAAAAAAATATTTCACCTATGGAAAGCTATATTTTTTTTGAGTGTCATAGGCTATAAATTATTTAAAAAAAAAAGTAGAGATCCTTATGAAAAGTGCAATAGTATAACCCAAAGTAGCAAAATATTGCCTATAAAAATATTTTTTTGGTGTGCGCTGCGAAAACGATTGATGATACATACAAATTATGTATTACATGATTAAAGTACTCATTATTACCTACAAAAAGTCTGCTAGACAATATATGTAACTATCAACGTTAAAGTACAATAGCGGCTTTTGTTCTAAATTTTAATTAGATCGCCGGTAGAAGTAGTTTAGTAGGGTAGCTAGGTCGGTAGTTATAGGTGTGTAGGTAGCCAGTTGACAGGAGCGAAGCCGCGTGGGTCAGCTAGAGCATAAATACATGCAATACTGTACAAGGTTTTTATGTCAATTGGTTTGATACGTAGAAATTAGGTGTGAGATGTCTGTCGTAAAGAAAAACTTGATGTCTAGAGGTATATGACGATAATATGGATAAGTTAGTGTAGTAATAGTGATTTGGGCGACTATGACAAACTGTATGACATAGTCTATGCCAACCCCATTAAAAAAGGCGTACGTTTATGTAGGTACTAGCTTTTATCCGCGGCTTCGCTCGCAGTGAAGCCATTTTTTTTTAATATGATGTATCCAATGTTACTTCTAATACCTCCAAGAATATATGTACAAAGTTTCATGTTGATCGGTTCAGTAGTTTCTGCGTGAAAGCGTAACAAACAAACTTACATTCACATTTATAATATTAGTAAGGATGTACTGAGATGAAGGATGATACAGTTAGATGGGCGAACAAGAAATTTAACACAAATTGAGATAATAGTAGGCGAATACTAAATTTTACGTAACACAACTTATAAATGCAAATAGAAAATTGAGTCGGCGGAACTATTTCTTTTTTGTTAGAAATATTTCAATTGAAATTACCTTTGAACAAAGTCGCAATTTTAATGGAAGTGAAGGTGAACAAAAAAGCTGAGGAGCGAAACCGTATTACTGCACGAGGCAATGGAGAAATACTATTATTTTTTAGTAGGAACGCCAGGTGTTTCCTGCGGCTTTTCAAGGTGTGAAGTTTTTATTATTACTGGGGCACGGGCACCCAACGCGAAGAAAGAAAATTTGGTTCAAATAAATTGCACTAGATGGCGTGATAACCTTCGATTCGTTATTGAATTTTGTGAAATACATTAAGATTTTCTAGAGACGATCATAAAAAAATATGTTCTTGTTTAATTAACTCTCCCAAGCACAAAATTAAGGAATATTGGGCAATTAATTCACATTTCATCAATTATTTGAATGGATAATTTAAAATTGAGTCCAATAGATGGCGCGTTTTTAAATTTCTGAGGCATCCACTCGGTTTTTTAAATTTGTTTTGTAACACATTTTGGTACAATGAAACTGTAAAAACGTGCAAAAAAAAATTTAAAACAAATCATCGCTGTATTTAAAAAAAAAGTATTCAGGAACCGACTAAACCCTTTTACTTGCAAGTCGCTGCTAACACCATCTATATCCGTGGAACGAAAACGAACGCGATCGATGTCCTTAGAAAAAATATCAGATTAATCAGACGAAAAACGCTAGTTACGTCGGCACGGTTTCTTTGTATGGGATGAGGCATCTATATAGATCCCAATGGGTCGAAGTGTCTGATTTATTTCTCAGCCCCTCCACAAGATAAGATTATATTATCTGTGAATGGGGTTTAAAATCTCTTTTTTTCAAGGATTTTGTCTGGTAGTGTCGTCTAGTTTAAGATACTTTCTTTCGCGTTCATTATTTTAATTGGTATGGTTGAATAAGCGTTCATTAATTTTGAGAACTTCTTTACTGCGTGTCGCGGGTACGATTCCCGCACGGAACAAATATTTGATCTGGGTGTCTTGTGTATGTGAGTTTAAATGTTTGTAAACGCACCCACGATACAGGAAGAAATTCCTAGTGTGGGGCAATGTTTTTTATAAAGAGAATACAGGATTAAGAGCGCTATCCCTTTTCCACAACGGAAACATGAATACGTGCGTTGACATGAGCCCCTGAAACTAAACGAAATTATTTGTCTTAGGTCGTTTGTTCACTATGCACCCGCACGGCACGATTTTCGGTCACGGTTTTTAACACACGACACACTGCATACGGTCTGTCGTCCGTTCGTTTGTTCACTAGACACGATTCTGCAACGACACTGCAGTGCACTTGTATTGTTTTATAAGCTCGTGGGTGATGAACCACGCGTGATCCGTGCGGTGCGGTGTGTCGTGTCGTCAACAAGCTCATACCGGTTTTGTTTAGCCGCTAAATCGTCACCGCAAAAAAACCGCGACGACATAGCGGCATCGACGGCATAGACGAAAAACCGTATGAAAATCGTGTCGCGTGTGGTGCGGTGCCGTGCGATGAACAAACGGTCCATACAAATATATGGAGCTCCGAATCGTCATCACATTTGGCGGTGTCGTGTGTCGCGTCGTGAACAAACGGCCTTAGTGTTTCGAAAAAACATATTATAAACTCGATTATTCCAACTGATCAATGACTATACCTGCAATACAATGTTTATAAATACGAGTAACATATTGAGACTGACGCATAAGTGATAAAAAGGTATTTTCTCCTATCAAAGCGTTTATTATGATAACCTTATCTTGGCATGAAACTATTTGGATAACGATGTCGCATTTGCCTAGTTTTTAGGGTTCCGTACCAGAAGGGTCCAAACGGAATCCTCATGCTGTCACTCACGTTTCCGTATGTCTGTCCATCTATCCATCTTCTGACCGTCTATCCGTCGTCTGTCACACGCATTTTACAGCCTAACAGTTGGAGCTAGTCTTCAAATTTTCACAGTATAAGCATCTTGTTGACCCAAAGACATACAAATTGCAAAAAATATTTTTACTTGATTTAAGGGGTCTCCCATACATCTACAGGGGGGGCGAGAAAAAAGATTTTTGACCTACCCCATCGAGTGAGGTACTATCGTTGTTTAGAGCTTGTAGATAAATAATGCATTTCTTTTTTAATGTTGGAAAACAAAAGGGATGACAAGCCACCAAAGTCAGTTTTTTTTTACAAAACTTTGTGCCGAATAATTTTTTACTGCCCATTGACATAAATGTACTTGAAATTTGGTGATAATGATTATTATTACGTATATATACCAATATTAATGTTTGACTTCGCACATTTAGGGTTCCGTACCAAACCGCAAAATTAATTTGTTTGTAATACGAATATCTTTCGTATTACAACTAAATTAATTTTGCGGTTTCTTGAAAAAACTGATTTTCCAATAAATTGGAATATACTATACTTACATATATAAATATAATGTACGTACGTAATAATATCACGTTTCTTGTATGGGAGCCCCACTTAAATATTTATTTTATTCTGTTTTAGTATAAATGCGTATAATATAATATCTTAGTATAGAGGCAATAGAAATACATCACCTGTGAAAATTTCAACTGTCTAGCTATCACAGTTCATGAGATACAGCCTGGTGACACACAGACAGACGGTCAGCGGAGACTTAGTATTAGGGTCCCGTTTTTATAAAAAGTAGTCACAAAATTTATGGAGTTGAATTATAACAGCCTCTAAAAATGGTACCTAGTACCCTCTATGAAAATTCCCAGATCACTCTTTGCCCTTATAGTTTTACCTTACTTAACAATAAGGTTGAAAATTGGTCGACTGAAGCACGAATATTTCTGCCATGTGTTGGTAGTTATTGATTGCGGATATCATAAAGACCATATAAATTGTGCCGCAGGGAAGTTGACATACTCATTATAATGTAGTTTGAACGTTAAATTAATTTTATTGCGCAGTAGTAAAAAAATTACAAGCTTATCAACGCTTATAGTGAAACATAATAAAACTGTGTTATGGACACTTTTAAAGCCAAAACGTGATGTAACGATTTAATTTAAGTGTACCATAAGGACAACGAATGGCAAAAGGATATCATATGTCTGGTGAAGTGTACGGTGACCTTAATGCATAAAACATACACCAAAATGAAAGACTTCTTTACATTTTGGTGACGCATTCTAAGTTAGCAAATGGCTCTTTTTAAAAATCAAAGTAGGTACGAAGTTTGTAACCTATATTGGTCCAATATCATGATGCTATAGATGAACACTACTTATGTGCCATACCAACTTCTCACAGACATTATCTACAATGAATCCCCTAGACTGCAAGTCACGCTGCTACAATAATCGGTCATCAAATGCCAAGAGATCGCCAAAAAACTCAATCAGAGGCTCCTAAAAAGTGATATTCTACAACGATTGTAGAAAAGGCAAAAAATATTGTGAGTGTCCAATGGTATCGAAATGTCAAATGATTATTTCAATCCCTCAGGGCGGTTACGCAATACATCCGATCCGTGTTCGTGAAATTTCGGTTCCGAAGTAGCCGTAGTACTTCTTGTAGGGAAGCTTACGCACTTCATCCGAACTCTCTCCGTCATAATCTGTCATAATTCAGACACGGATCACGGATACCTTTTCGTGTCTTTAACGTATCCTTACGTACCTTTCTACGTAAGGATACGTTAAGGTATTTCGACAATCGCTATCGCTAACAGAATTAGCCTTTGTCTAGAGCCTCAGAACGTCGCTGTCTGTATATACCATCAATTCTCGTATCCCGATTTCGACTCACCCCGCAATGCCGGTCGTCCCTCGGCTAAAACAACCCAGCAGGTCCTTAGTTCTGCGATGTCATCGATCCGCGTCATAGAAGTGTAAACTATAGAATATGGATGCGGGACACGACACTAAAATAGGCGATCATTTAACAAAAAAAAAACTTGCACATACATAATCACAGTACATAGCAAAGCATAAATAGCCTATGATGTGTCCACTGCTGGGACACAGGCCTCCTTTCAGTGTGAGTGAATGGGTTATAATACACCATGCGGGCTCAGTGTGGATTGGTACACAGGTTACATGTCTTCGAATCGTACTAGGACAAGCAAGTTTAGAAAAAGTTTAGGTTTTAGTTGTGGAGCAGTGGTGGCTCAGTGGTATCGGCCGCGACTTACAAGTTGTAGGTCGTGGGTTCGAGCCCAGGCTGGCGCTTTATTTTGTGTAAATTATTTCATCACGACTGCTCTCAAAACGATGAAGGAAAACATCGTGAGGAAACCGGCATGTCCTAGAACCAACAATTCGAAGCCATGTGACATCCACCAACCCGCACTGGGCCCGCGTGGTGGATTACGCCCCATTCCTGGCCTGTGTCCCAGCAGTGGGAACATTAATAGGCTGATGATGTGATGTGATGTGATGTGAAGCAAGTTTTCTCACGATGTATTCCTTCCAACATTTTGAGAGCAGTGATGATCACAATCCCAGCTCATGACCGCTGCATTCTATCCCTATAACATACTCTCGACGTCCCTCAACTAGAAAGTACGTTACATCCAATCCTGCAATGTCATCGACCCACGTCATCGGAGTGTAAACCACAGAATAAGGCTACGGAAGGGGCTTAACGCTCCGCTACATCTCTCCTGCACATATTAAATTACGTATCTATCTAGTTTTTCTTGAGGGAACCTGGAGATGGGGTTTTTAAATTGAATAATGATATTGCTTGCAGAGACTAATGTAGAATACATTTAACCTCTTTCGATTTTTCTGAGAAAGATAACATGACATCAGGCTTCTGTATTCCCCGAAGAGTTAGGTAGAAGTGCACCTATACTCCATTTGCGACAACATTAGACGTTTAAATTAGCCCATTTTACAGCCTGTTCAACCGATTTTGACTTCTATTGCATTGGTAACACGAAAAATGGTAGCTGTAGTAAACAGTTGGTTTTGGTAACAGGTTTATGCTTTTTATGTCATCCTTATATTTACGGGATAGAACTCAAAATCGGTTGAACGGACTGTAAAAAGATTTGGAAACGTGTCTAATGTTATTTCAAATGGAGTTTACAGTACACCCAAATTTCGGCAGTAATATTAAGTACCATAGTAATAGTGGGGAGAGCCTATTGCCAACAACCGGGCACGAAACCACTTTCCGGGCTGTTACAGAGAAATTTCAGCTGAAAATCCCCAATAAAACTTTGCACGAGCCTGGAATCGAATCCAGCCCATGCCAAACGCCAGTAATCAACCAAACAATCGTAATTTAAATTTTGACCTTGATTTTTAGGGTTCCGTACCCAAAGGGTAAAAACGGGACCCTATTACTAAGGCTCCACTGTCCGTCTGTCTGTCACCAGGCTGTAATTTCATAAACCGTGATAGCTAGACAGTTGAAATTTTCACAGATGATGTATTTCTGTTGCCGCTATAACAACAAATAGATACTAAAAATAGAATAAAATAAATATTTATGTGGGGCTCCAATACAAGAAACGTATTTTTTTGCCGTATTTTGCGATAATGGTACGGAACCCTTCGAGCACGAGTACGACTCGCACTTGGCCGGTTTTTTTTTTACTTTTCGACTTGAATCGTTATCGCCGAAACAATGTCACTTTTTCCATAAAGAGGCTCCTAGTAACGGTATATTGTATCCTTCTAATAGGTACGTGTATGGGGTATGGTATGTGTTGAAGTAGCTTGTGCGTGTTAAATTAAACAGGAAAACTGCTTTTACTTATTTACATTTTCACTATAGTCTTCACCGTGGCTTTTACAGAATTTTCAATAACAATGAAACAAAAATATCTTCAAATATTTCCTAGCGTTCCAAATATGACTAATCTTCCAAAACTAAGTATCAGTTGCCAGCTTTAAAGAGGTAAGGAGGTTAGCACGTCCTTACAATACCTAAACGCGAACGTTTGTAAGGATGGATGGGCGTTTGTCAGTTACTATTTTAATAAATATGTGTGCACAGATAACACGTGTATTCTAAAAAAATGTTTTAGAATCCACGTGTTATCCTTGAAAAAGATTTTATTCCCAGCCATATACGATATTAAAAAGAAATAAATTAGAGCGGTTTGCGGTGGGAATAAAAAATATAACAATTTTATACTCGACGGGATAAGGGAAAATTGTGTTTTGCAGCAGTGAAATAACAATGTAGCCTTATTGCAGAACTTTATATTGTGGACTTTCTCTAATCAAGGTTTATTTAATTTGCGGAATGGCTAAGGATTTTCTTCTTTACAAGCTGTGGCTATGCCCGCGTGGAATAAATATTTCCCGCATTTCGATAATTATCAATACATATTATCTCGCTGTCTGTCTGTCCGTATGTGTGCTTCGATCTTTAAAACTACGCAACGGATTTTGATGCGGTTTTTTAAACAAATAGAGTGATTCAAGAGGAAGGTTTATATGTATAATATACGCGGGCGAAGCCGCTGGCAGAACCTAGTAAATCATAAAACAAAATCCCCTGCCGCGTCTGTCTGTCTGTTCGTGATGAAAGTGCTAAAGTACTGAACAGATTTTTATGCGGTTTTCACCAATAGACAGAGTGATTCATGAGGAAGGTTTAGGTGTATAATTTGATAAGATTTTGTGTCTACCTGACACCCACGCAGACGAAGCCGCTGGCAAACACTAGTAGCTTTATGAATTATATTCTGATGTTTAACCCTGTTTTATATTTATGTTAAGTTTCATTAAAAATACGTTCTGATGTTTTTACGCGAAATAGTAACTTACAAACATCCATCCATCCACCCATCCAAACATTCGCGTTTAAGTATTGTAAGAACGTGCTACTCTCCTTATCTCTTTAAAGCTGGCAACTGATACTTAGTTTTGGAAGATTAGTCATATTTGGAACGCTAGGAAATAATTGAAGATATTTTTGTTTCATTGTTATTGGAAATTCTATAAAAGCCACCATTGGGTGAAGACTACATTGAAAATGTAAAAAGTAAAAGCAATTTTCCTCTTTAATTTAACACGCACAAGCTACGTCCCCACATACCATACCCCATACACGTATTAGAAGGATACAATATGCCGTCACTAGGAGCCTCTTTATAGACAAAGTGAAATTGTTTCGGCGATAACGATTCAAGTCGAAAAGTAAAAAAAAACCTGCCAAGTGCGAGTCGGACTCGCGCACAAAAGGTTTCGTACCATAATCGCAAAAAAACGGCAAAAAAACATCACGTTTGTTTGTTTTGTTTCGTATGGCAGCCCCACTTGAATATTTATTTTATTTTGTTTTTATAATTTTTATTGTAGCGGCTACAGAAATATATCATCTGTGTAAATTTCAACTGTCTAGCTATCACGCTTCATGAGATACAGCCTGGTGACAGACAGACAAGACAGTCGGACAGTGGATTCCTAGTAAGATGGTCCCGTTTTTACCCTTTGGGTACGGAACCCTAAAAAAATATGGTATTGGCGTGCCCTACCGAAATTACACGTGATCAATTTTGAACTGTTTGGCATTTTGACCATCACTTTGTGTAGAGCAAGGGTACTTTAAGATAAGAGTGAAGAGGTTACTTCTAAGCAAGAGTGCTTCATCATTGACCGCATCAGAGTTTACCATCAGGTGACACAGTGGTCAAACGCCAGCCTATCAATATAAAAAAAACCTTTTTACAAAAATTATAACCGACTTCCAAACAAAAACACTACAAAGTGAAAAATAACTTCAATTTCGGAAGTCGGTGTTTCTGTTTTCGTTTCTTCGTTTTTTGACACCGACTTCCGAAATTGGAGTTATTTTTCACTTTGTAGTGTTTTTGTTTGGAAGTCGGTTATAATTTTTGTAAAAAGGTTTTTTATTTTTTACTTTTTAGTTGTGGTACATAATGGACCAGTTCTATAGGCGGTACCTACGCGTATAGTGTCCAAAGTGAAGCTAGAATAGATTAACCCAATAACATGAAACTTAAACAAAACCGGTGCAATGAGAGTATACCAGGGTGAACTGTTCACATCTGCGTACCCCTTTAGAGAGTACCACTGTGATATTTTGTTATGAAATGGTGTAAACAATAAACAGACATGCGATATATCTATCCCGAGTGTTTTACCGTCATTTATTGAAGAGATCTGATGTATTTCTCCGAAGTTCTTCATCAGATCTTGATGAAAATTAAATGGGACCACATGACAAGCACCAGCTTTCAAATAAAAAAAGAATCATCTAAATCGATTCACCCAATAAAAAGTTCTGAGGTAACAAACATAAAAAAAAAAAAACAGTCGAATTGAGAACCTCCTTCTTTTTGCGAAGTCGGTTAAAAAGTCTCTCAACCGTTACCTAGGCAAAATCGAAACGAACGTGCTAGATTTAAGATAACTAGAGCCTAGCCTTAGCCTATGAATAAGGGCATTTAACCTGATTACCATGAACTTAAGGTTAGCAGGTCAGTTAGCTACATCGAGAATGTTATACATAAGATCAAGGATGGAAGTGAGTCAACAGTAATCCTGATTTAATAAATAAATGCCAATGGAAATAGTCAGTATAAATCAAGGAGATGGTTATTAGATTGTATAGATAACCTCTGGAAGTCTGCAAAGGCGTATTCTCATTTACGGGACAAGCCCGCCACACTATAGTCAATTCCTGCAAACCAGCAGAATCGATCGTGGTGACGACCAAAAAAGCACTGAGGCAATGAAGCTCGTCGATTTTTGGAGAAATTATTCAACCGTCCAAACTGAATTAATCAGAAAAGAACAGACCAGTAAGCCATGAAAAACATTAAATCCCTTTCCTCCATAACCAGCAGGAGAGAGAAAGACGCAGCAAGCACAGAAAATTAGCACGAAATCAGCACAATTGAACTGACAATAAAAATTTCAGTCCTTAAAACGCCTTACCTTTGGCCCTTTCCAAGCGTTGTAGTTTTTGGAAGGAATTGCCGTAATCAAATACTTTACAAAGAGTCCATCACATAGAAATGACAGTGACAAAGCTTTATAAAAAACTAAGCCTTCCTAAGTTCGCTGAGCCATCCATATTTATGTTCCGGTGCAGGTACAGTATTGCATGTTGGCTCGCAAAGTATTTCAAGTCGGATAATCCTGAAATGTCGAACTCTAGGAACGGGCTTTGAAGTCGAAATAACAATGTGTTCGTCGAATGTCGATTTAGCATGGACTGGACACGTGTCGCGTTTTTGAGATTCCATGTCGAGTGAGATATGGCAATGTCAGTTTGTTGGAAACGATGTACGTACGAAGGTATTTTAACCGAAATTTACACTAATTTCATAAAGCAGTAAAATTGTTTTTATTTCTCTGGATGTACTGATACGATGTTACTGATAGTAAACTACACTATCGCCTATTGCAATAGGCTACTTTTTACCGATGAAGAAGAAAATCGAGAGGAAACCGGCATGTCCTAGAACCAAACATTCGAAGACATGTGACATTCACCAACACGCACTGGGCCCGCGTGGTGGATTATGGCCCATTTCTTCTCTCACAGAGAGGAGGCCTATGTCCCAGCAGTAGGAACGTTAAAAGGCTGATGATGATGATGATGACTTTTTACCCAACTGTCCCAAAAGAAGGAAAAAGTTTTTATCGTGAAAAATACACGGTTACGTAGGGTCACGTTATCGAACGCGGGAAAGAGCTAGTCTATTCTACAGTGCAATAAGTTTGGCATGCGGTTCACAGTTAAAAGAAGAAATTAGCTTCAAGGGACAGGGGTTAATCGAATCAATAGCTATTGGAATTGAGAATTTTCTGACGTTTCAAATATCTTGTATCTGCTGATGTGAAGCCGTCACATTACTCCAGAGATTTTATTGTTATAAGCAATATACATCCATATTTAGAATTAGATGGCAGGCAATAATCTGCAAATTATTAACACACGCGTAAGCCCATTGGAAATATTGCTACCCTCAAACGTCCTTGCGGTCTCCTTTTAACCTAGACAGACGTCGGTAGTTAGGCAACGAAGGCCGGTAACATAAGCTCTCTCCGAGGAGAATTGTGCCGCAGAATAGAACAGAAGTCCCTACACGGGGCGGAAACGAATGCCCACATAGACACGCTTCACGTACAACAAGTGCGACGGACATCAACATCTGCCTAGCCATTTCCCAAATATATTTGGAGTCACCTTCCAGTCTAACCGTGAATGGGGTGACTGCCTATCTGAACTCCACAACCAAATTAAGGAGTAGGACGATATCCCCTGATAATTCTAGTTGTAAACATTTTAGTTTTATGAGTAATGCGACCACCCGCACAGACAAAAAAACCGGCCAAGTGCGAGTCGGACTATGGGTACGGAGCGCACGATGGGTACCGTACCATTATCGCAAAAAAACGGCAAAAAAATCAAGTTTGCTGTATGGGAGTCCCTCTTAAATATTTATTTTATTTTATTCTGTTTAAGTGATTGTTGATAGCGGCAACAGAAAAAAATCACCAGTGAAAATTTTAACTGTCTAGCTATCACGGTTCATGAGATACAGCCTGGTGACAGACAGATAGACAGACAGTCGGACAGTGGAGTCTTAGTAATAGGGTCCCGATTTTACCCTTTGGGTACGGAACCTTAAAAATCTACAAATGACAGCCGGTCGTGCTTTGCGATGCACGGAGGGGTCTGGTCTCCATACGTAATGGATAGTAACTTGACAAGGCATCGAGTTCTGCAAGCGCTATTGTTGTGTGGCTGTGTCGCAGTAAATATTCTCATGATGGGCTCGGGCCCTCATTATTCATTTTTTTTTGCTTTTTCGTTCAGTTTTTCGCTTGATGTATAGAATCAACCTTCTGTACAATTCTGTGACTGTTTCTACCGAATTATGCCAACAATTACGAAACGAATTAGAAGTAATTACGACTAAACGAGAAGACTTAGGAGTGTTTTCATCATGGCTTATTTTGTGTCATGAATAGAACCTTGAGCAAGACGAAATTATATTAAAAAATAATTAGATTAGGACTCTTTATCTTTTAGTTCAGCAGCCGTATTGTGCGCAAAGAGTTTAAACTTTATCCAACCGACCAAATCGGCCAATCACACAAAACGGAAAGCCAAATCGGGTCATTCATCTCGCATGTGATTGGTCGATTTGGTCGGTTGGAGAGAGATTGAACTCTTTGCGCACTTACGCAATACGGCTGCAGGATTTAAATTAAGATTAACCTGGCCTATTTACGGTCACTGTCAACAGGGCACTTAGGTTTTTTGAATGTCTTACTTATCGGATCACTTGAGCAAAAATATTAGTTATTGAAATATGTTGTTAAAACTGTTGCCTATTAGTCTCAATTACACTTAGGCCAATTTCAACATAAACTTAACTTAAGAGTTAGTTGCTAACACGAGGTTAAATTGACCATTTTGTATGACATATTGCCAATTTAACATCTTGTAAGCAATTTATTAACTTTGAGAGCAAGAGTGCCGTAATGTCATAATTATTTGAAGAGTCAAGTTCTTAAAAACATTGTAAAAATACTAAAGCCACGGAATTACATTAACCGTATTAGCTCATTAATGGTATCTTCAAAAAACCAAAACTACTCTTTGTTTGTAGAGAGAAGAAAGAAAGAAAACAGAAATTTATTTGACACAAGCCAGAGCACACAACATACATAAAACTTAAGACTAAACAACAATAATATAAAAAAGAAAACAATATAAGAGTAACATTGTGTGTCCCACGGCTGCGCCAAATAGGACCAGTTCAGCAAAATGTCGGGCAACTAGTGCCCGATGCTGGTTTTCAATTGGACCTGTGACTGTGACCGACGACGTCACGCACGTAAAGCAGTTTTATAGTAACTAAATGTGTATGTGAAACAAGTACTTAATTATATAAAAGATTACAATAGATGTGTAATATGTATATATTACAAACTAGCTGACCCGGCGAACTTCGTTCCGCCTAACAAAATTCTAAAATAAAAGAATTTTTCTAAAATAAATGTAGCCTAAGTTACTCCTTATTACATCAGCTACCTGCCAATAACCGTCAAAATTGGTCCAGCCATTTCAGAGATTATCCGGTACAAACAGACAGACAGACAGACAAAAATTCTAAAAAAACATATTTTGGTGTATGTACCGTAAATATATTCATATACATGTAGTAAAAAACGGTTATTTCAATATTACAAACAGACACTCCAATTTTATTTAAATGTATAGATAATAAAAAATACATGAATACTACATAAGAATAAATAAGGTGAGTGTGAGTACTGTGAGACCGCCTCTTTTCTACCATGTAATGATATGTATTCTCGTGTGTCCTGAAAACTACGTGTAAATCTCGATGTTGATGTCCTCAAAAGCCTCAAGTCCTAGTACCATCTGGTTAAGTACTTATAACTACTAATAAGTGACTAGTTAGTTGATTATATAGCCATCGATTTTTAAAAGTCTCAATGCGTAAGTACTCGACCCTGAACATATTCACGCTGGATAAGTCTATCAACGGCAACTATTACTCAATCTGGTCTATTCTTATCCACATTTTCTTATCTCAGAAGGTTGATCACGACGGCCGTAAAGGGCTTGAAAAGGAGCGATAAAATTAAATAGTAAACTTAAGTTGTAATATTTAGAACGATTACGTGTAACATTTTGAAGGTAACTGGGATTTTTCTAACACAGTTTGTTAGGCTTTACGGACTAGTCTACTGTTAAACATAATTGAAGATGTTGTGAATTATTTTCTTTAGGTGTCCAATACTAAAATTTTCCTGCCGTTTTTCCTATTTCACAGAACCCGTGCATTTTTCCAATGAGACTCAACAATAGTGTAATTTTCTACCTGTGAAAGTATTTAAAACGAACACGATGCTCTAGAAGTCTAGATCTACAGTGTCATACTATCAGTAAAGGCGATAGTGAAAATGCCAAAATTTAAAGGATTGGTTACGTGACATTTCGATAGTGCTTGGCATTAGTGATGCAACGGAAGCAGAAACGGAAACAGATGTAAAATAAAAAGTAAATTTTGGCAAAACGGAAACATAAACGTATGTAGAAGTGGAAGTGAACATACTATGAAAAGAAATATAGTATTTTCGTTCATTATTCAAATTAAATGAAGAATAATTACCTATATACATAAAAATTAACCCATATTTCTTCTGGTCACGCCATAACTTGAGAACGGCTTTACCGATTTCGTTAATTCTTTTTTTGTTGTGTTTTTTATTGTTAGATAGAAAGAATAAAGAAAAAAAGTAGTAGGTAGGTAGGGTACGCTTAGTTTTGCCGCTTTTGTACGCAGTAATCTGAGGCGCTCTTCATAAACTGCTAGACCACTAACCCGCCCGCGCGTCATGCCGTCATAATGTTCCGATTTAAAAGTTGCGGTAGCAGAAGCACAAAAGGATGTAAGAAAGAGTGCGAAACTTCCGCAGTTGCCGAAACAGAAGCGAAGGTCTGTTGCATCACTACTTGGCATTCATATACATTTATAACCCCCGACGGAAAAAGAGGGGTGTTATAAGTTTGACGTGTGTACCTGTGTGTTCGTGTACCTGTAGTATCATAGCTCCTAAACGGATGAACCGATTTTGATTTAGTTTTTTTTTCGAGCTTGACTTTATCGAGCCTTTAATGGGAGTAACTGTCAATCAGTTACTCCCATTAAAGGCTCGGAGTCTTTTCGCAAGATATCGTGTCATAATTACATGTTCAATAGATGTCCATCGAAGCGGATCTACTACTAGATAAATTATGTAGCATGAAATAAAAATGTGACGGGGTTTCTTTAAATTTTTAGTATTATATTTTATACCAATACCCATGACTTTTGATCTATCACGTTTACAATGTTTTTACTAACTTAAGAATAACCAAACCAGAAGTCGAGATTATTGTTTTTTCGTTCTGTCTGTCATGCTTGATCTATGATAAGCCCGTTATGTTTTACTATATAATCAATCATCATTAGCGAGATCAATTAATCGTAACCTAAGATACCTACTATTTCCTATTGGAATAAACTTAAAATTTAAACGAAATCAAATTAAATTTATTAAAATTCGTCTGAGAGCCAGTACTTTTTTAACGTACACGATTTACATAAAGGCTTACAAAACGCCCACCCGTCACCACATTGTCGAGTTTTAGCTGGGAATAACAAGTGTCGCAAATGTTCCTCCTTTACATCTGCTTGGAAAAACTTGGATTTACACCATAGGATGGGAACATTTTACACACGGGGCACATATCCCACCGCCGACGATCAGCGAGTAACGAGTAAACCTTAAAAAACGAGTTAGCGAGCAACGAGTGTGTAGTTCCGATAGTTATACCGCTCGGCTATGAGCGAGTGTTTTTATGCGAAGGACTATTTCTCGCACCAATCGTTTGGGGCGGCCGCCTGGTCGATCTCTTGGCGTGAGTTCTGAACTAAGAAGCGAGCATAACTTTGATAGCTTTTGTCGCTGCGACAAACATTTGGTGAGAGAGCAATATGAACAGCCAGCGATCAACTGGCTCAACAACTTACTATATGTAAGTAGGTACTATATGTGTTTTGTACGTTTCGTCAGTTAGACAATAGTCGATAGCGAATCGCTTACTCGCCGCTGCTGGTCGTACACATGTATTTAACTAAACTTAATATCATAAATCATTACATAGGATAACATCACGCCTGCTTGCCATGCTTCATCACCATTCACGTACATACATCTAGCAATTTTATAAAAAGTTACCAATAATACAAAACATTACCGTATAGAAGCACTGGGTTGTGTGAACTAATTGGCTCGGTACTTACCTGAAAATAAATAAAATAAACATTAATTTAACAATTCAAACAGTAGACAAGGAAGGAACATTTTGATAATAAAGAATTTCCAAATAATATAAATAGTAGGTATAGATTTACAAAAAGACAAAAATAATTATACTTTGAAACAACGCATATTTAATTTTGGGCTGAAATACTTAATATAATAATGACAAAACTTTGCCCACCTACTGTGACAGTTGAGGTAACAAGTAAAATTTAAAAAGCCACGACACCATATCTTGCGCAAATACCCCGATTGAAACAGTAAAATTACCATACATCTTGTGAACGGCTGAACCAATTTTCATCAAACATCACATTCCCGATTATGTCACGTTTCAAACAAAAAAAAGAACTATATCAAAATCGGTTAATCCGTTACGGAGCTATGATGCCCCAGACAGATACACATATACACAAACACACAAGTACACACGTCAAACTTATAAAACCCCTCTTTTTCCGTCGGGCGTTAAAAAGATGTCAAGAATAAAATTCACACAACAATACCTACATAACACATAATACAAGTATAGTTCTTACCAAACTTCTGGGCCGCCCTGAAGTTGGCTTTCCGATGCACAAGGCACGGAACGGTGCTGTTTTTGTATGAAATTTACTACTGCGCAGCCATTGTAGCCAACTTCAGGGCGGCCAAGTAATTTGGCGAGAACTATATCACGCCTGTATTCGCCGAAACGCTAGGCAGAGGTGCACGTACTAATAGGACACCCACTTGAAATAGGGTCGAGCCCACAGACATACATTTAAATAGATAACGCAAGTCCCTCCATCTGTATGAAAATCAAGCGTGCCACTTTTTCACAAACAATGTAAAAACAAATTTACTTACTATTGAAAGAAAACATTTCGAATGCCTCGGCTAACTTTTTCTATACATTCTTTACAGTTCAATATAGCATTTTTTATAGGTTTCCGGTGCCGATAATGCGAAATGAAGAACTCAGCTTACGGTCATTTGTCGTAACTTTAGTCCGTTTTTTCGGCACGCGAAGTACATACAATCGCGTCATCTAGTTAGATTTATGTCTGTGGTCGAGCCTATTACCATCACCCCGGGCACAAATCCAGACCGGGCTGCTACTGAAAACTTCGAGATGGTTAAAACTAAAACCCACCTACTAAAAAATCACACTCTAAAAAGAAAATATATGAGAAAATATTCTCATCTGAAGACGCTTCACGACACCACATTTGTCAAATTATGATAAATAGTTTAGAAGTTATGAGGGAACAGATAAACGTACCGGTTAAAATTATAACCCTCCCTTTTGCTTCGCCGTAGTCGGGTAAAAACCCAATAACACTGCCCGACCCGGCAAACCCATGACACTAGGCCAATAAGGTAGGTGCATAATAACATTATTTTAGCCTATTTTAAATCCTTTCCCATAAAAGCTTATCTCCTGAACTCTAAACAAAACCCAGGCAGTTTCCATTTTTCAATCAGAGTGGAAGGGATCAGTCGTACGGGTCAAGGGCTAAAAAAACCGGCTAAGTGCGTGTCGGTCTTCGCACATTTTGTATTCCGTACCAAACCGTAAAAACAAATTGGTTTTAGTAGGAAAAATTAGGAAATTTCAAACAAAAATCTGATTTATCCATATGTTGGTATTTGTTAGTAAAATATACTTCATAATAAACATTATCACTAAATTTGAAGTTCATCGGTCAATGGGAAGTCAAACATTTTTCAGAACATAATTTTGTACAAAATGCTGAATTTGCTGGCTTCACATTCCTTTGTTTTTAAAACACAAAATACAGCATTTATCTACACAATGAGCTTACAATGACACCCCACTCGATGCGAAAGGAATTTTATTCCCTTTTAAAAAATATTTGTTGACAATTTAGTATGGTTTTGCTTCAACAAGATGCTTATAAGTACTGTAAAAATTTGAAGAATGTAGCTGCAATCCCTTTGGCTGTAAAATCTGTGTGACAGACGCCAGACAGACAGACACCTGAGTGACAGCAATAGGGCTCTGTTTGGACCCTTCGGGTAAGGAACCCTAAAAAACACTGCGGCCGTACCGTATTGCGAAAACTGGCTATTACCTATTCCAAACCACTGGTTTTTATATTTCAGGCTTTGGCTGACAAATTAGAAGGATTTATTGAGTTTGAGAGAATTCTGTGTGTTTTGGAACCGATTTTAAATGCTTGAGTGAAGATGGTAAGCCTGGTGGGCATCGTAAGATTATTGGTTGTCGAAATCCTTGAAGGACTAGCTAGACTCGACAAAGTGGCCGATTTAAAAGTATTTTCTATTCAAAATTATATGTGGTCTACGTTACATTTCCGTAGTCAATTCCACATATTATGGGAATATTCGACAAGTGCTATCGCTGATAATACACTGATAACAGTTTGTCTAGGACCTCTCATTCTTGTCAAGTACCTATTGGACGCCTTTCAGTCGAAAATATGATAGATTCGCTTGTTCTGGCGATGTTTGTATAAATATATAAAAAAACACGCTGCGATGAGATTAAACGTAAAAGTCACAACCCATTTTCAAGGAAAGCAAATCAATGCAACACAGACTAAAAAGTTTAAAATAAAACCCTTTCATTATCGTCATCAACATTTCAACCGAAAGACGCTGTGCTTCTCGCATTCAGAAAATTACAAAACTTCTTTTAAACAAGGTTAATATGCTAAAAACGCCAGTACAAATATTTTAACCACAAAAACACAGGAACTCATATTTATAACCTAAAAAAAAAAAACATTTTCCCGGAACAATACAGCCATTATTCTTTGTGAATAATCGTTTTCAACCGCAATATTATAATGTATCACTACAGTATTTTATTATGAGAGTCAACAAAATACGAATTAGTGCAAACCTCGACGTACTTCTTAGGTTAATAACCTAGTTTTATGGATGGTGACAGATCTGTAGGCTCTTTGGTTAAGAAAGAAATAAAATAAGAATAAATTACTATTATCAATCACACAGCTAAGCAAGTAAGCATGGTCCTTAGAGACCGCAGTAAAAATACGATTCTTCTAAGGATATAATGCCATATCATCCCTCAATAAATCTCGGATTAACGGCCATTCTTTTTAACCCCCGACGGAAAAAGAGGGGTGTTATACGTATGATGTGCGTACCTGTGCGTTTGTGTATTTGTGTATCTGTCTGTGGCATCATAGCTCCTAAACGGATGAACCGATTTTGATTTCTTATTTTTTTGTTTGCTAGATGACTTTATCAAGTGTAGCTATGTTTGATGAAAATCGGTCCAGCCGTTCAAAAGGTATGGGTGTTTCACTGTTTGAATCGGGCTGTTGCCGCAAGATATCGTGTCATAGTACTTATTCAATATAGAACGTCGATCAAAGCATATGTCTACTACTAAATAAACTATGTAGTATGAAATTAAAATATGTCGGGGATTTTTTAAATTTTATTTGTTAAAGATATTATCTGAACTGACCCTCATATGCGTAAAGCCAGAATCGCTATAACATGTTACGCTGGCCTCTTAAGTCTCGAACGGGAATCGAAACCATGAAACCATACTCACATAGACATAAATTTACAACACATACTCATGCTTGATGAAAATTAATGCTGCTGTTTTGAATCACAGCATCAAGATGCGAGTAATTTTCTAACCTTCACGTTATGTCCCTTCTTAGGCGATATATACGCCCCAATGTAAACGCAGTACTGGCCGTTCGCCCGCTCGATGTCAAAATATCAATATGGAACCTCCTTTTGAACAGTTTTGTTTGCTTATTTTGTTTTATTATTTGATTTACTTATGCTGTCAGTTATGAAGACATTCCAGCCATCAATATTTCTGTGTAAAAATATTTTAAACATCCTAGTCGTTTTGAAGGAGTATTCAAAAGTTGCGAAAAATACCCAGAAGTACCCAGACTTAACACACACATATTGAAATTCTTAAACACCCTAACAATGTCAACGTAACAAAAATTAATATTATGTAAAACCGTGCCAGACAAGCCGTGGGGACGGTACGATACCTATTAGCATTTTCAAATTGAGCCACCTTTGTTTTCTTTGAATATTCCGAGCAAATTTCAGGTGAATTTACATGATGGTAGTTAGTGTTGCTCTTTTAAATCAACTTGTCTACATAAAAAGATTCTATGTAGACTAAAGACTCTTACATCTAAAGGTTACTATACAAAGGAGCATCAGCTGTAGCCGAACTAAGCGTGCTTCACCGTCGATCACATCATCGCTTACCATCAGGCGAGATAGTGGTCAAACGCGAGCCTACCTATAAAAAAAAATAAACAAAAGACGGATCCTGTATCTCGGCATACAGCGCCATACCCACAAGGATAGACAATAATGTGTATCCCAAAATACAAGCAAAAATATACATCTAATTATATTTATAACATATTCATAAAATTAAAAATCTAAACTAAAGATTAAAAATTATAGATTAAATTTCTAAAATTAAAATATCATCATTATCGTATTTATATAATATTCATAAAATTAAAAAGTAAAAATATGATAATTATATTAATAAATCATGTTACCCAGTAACTGGGTTATGGACGACAGAAGTCGGTCCATGTAAAATATTGGTAACTAGCTTTTACCCGCCGCTTCGCTCGCAGTGAAACCATATTTTTTTAATTTTATTTTTTAATTAATATATCCTATGTTACTTCTAATACCTCCAAGAATATATGAACAAAGTTTCATGGTGATCGGTTCAGTAGTTTTTGCGTGAAAGCGTAACAAACAAACTTACATTCACATTTATAATATTAGTATAGATTAGCAGAATCCGGTTTTACTGGAAGCAAAATCCAAAATAGTGGCGACAAGGTTTGGCAGATTAAAGTACTACACGAGGAAGAGTGCTCTAAGAAAGCCACTTTACATGAAATTTAATCTCATGAAGCGCTTTAGAGCAGCGATGTTTCCGCTTAATGTAATAGAAATCGGGAAGCGGCATTTAGAAGAGGGTGAAAATTCAAACGTAAGCGATTTCTATTTCACCTAATTTGGCTTTTGAGTTCGTTACAAATATTCAAAGATTATGAGATAAGCCGCGAAATGGTCTCTAGTCTTTAATAAAAATTGTGGAAAAAATTGTGGTGTAATAATAAAATTAACATAACAACATAGTCAGCCTATAAGTAATGTCAGTAATGTCCCCACTGCTAGGACACAAGCTTCCTCTCCGTGAGAGGAAATGAGCCATAATTCACCACGCGGGCCAAGTGCGGGTTGGTGTCTTCGAATTTTTAGTTCTAGGACATGCCGGTTTCCTCAGGATGTTTGCCTTCACCATTTTGAATAATAAAATTGTTAAAACATACAGCAATGCACAGTAATATATAGAACACCCAAATTTCGCCAAATCGAGAACCTGGCAATAAAAATTAGCTATTTTTTTTTTTAAGATCGTCCCACCTTTTTAAGATATTCCTAAACCACAGCAATTCCTGGAAGCCCGAATCAACAGTGGCGACCACCAGAAAACCGCTGAGGCAATGAAACTCGACGAAGTCCCGGAGAGTTAGTTTAACGTCTTGGATCCCGCAACGAAATTAATCAGAAAAGAATAACGGAGGAGTAGGAAAAAAAAAAACTTACACACATATCAAGCTTGAGACAGAACAAACAAGGCCAAAAGGCACAAAGGGTCGTTTACAACTTGGATAAGCCCAGTTGCCTAGCACCACGGATAAAAATTAGCATTAATATTAATGGGTCCTAACATTGTGAGCTGCTTTATTTGTTACCAATAATAGGTATGGCAAAAACGCTGGAACGTACGGAAATTTGTTCTAGTTTCGACAAGGTCCGTATAGTAAACAACTCCTGATGCAGCCTATACATTATTCAACATAATATTGCGTTCATTCTGCCAAAGAATACACTCCCATAAGATATGATGTGCAGATTGTACATATTCGCAGTCAGATGTAGGACACTAACATAAAGTCGAAGCAACGAGCTTGAAGGAAAATAGTTTACTTTTAAAACCTAGCGCTAGCTTGTTAGATACTTAAGGCTGGTACCTATAGTACAACACATATAGACAGTCAATCCCCTTGTAATAAACTTACCAGGCGCTAGCCTATTGCAATTACCGGTCACGAATTCAAATCCTGTGCCGAGTAATTCCCAGAGGAAAGAACCCAATTACACTTTCTCTTTCATCGAACCCCTCCCTGAGCATTCTTACTAGATTCTTCTAGACTCGATGAGACAATCAGTCAGTAGTATGAAAATCTACCTTTATATTGTAAAGATTAACTTAAACAATCATTGAACATTATTTTGTGCATTAAGTTTTAAATAAATTTCATCATCATCCTTCAACCCTAAGACGTCCACTGCTGGACATGGCCTTCTCCAAGCGTCGCCACACCGATCGGTCTGTGCATCTCGCATCCAGCCGATACCCGGAGCGTTAACTAGGTCATCGGTCCACCTATAGGGAGGCCTTCCAACGTTGCGTCTTCCGATTGTAATAAAATAACTAAATGCCCTTAAATTAACAATCAGGAAGATTTCGTTGTATCTGATCTTCTGTCACTCATACTTGTGTGACAGTTTTTCTGAAACTTGTTGCTCCATAATAAGTTCCGCTAGTACCCGGTTATTAACCTAGTTTGAGAGGTACCTTCACGTAGTTTCCTCCGCTCAAAATGAGTCCAATTGAAGCTTGCCCGGAACAATCCTTTCAGTGATTGTTCGATTCCGGGAATACGTTCAAGCACTTGTTACCTCTTAGCACCAAGAACTCCAAAAAGGTAAGTACTGTGGTACTGATTCTTGTAATGAATCTTCTCTGCCCTTCCAATATTAACGCCTTTATGTTTGTGAGTTTGCTCCTGATATTTACCGAATTATTTATACAGTCAATAAGCTGTAGTTAATTTCTACACCATAGAGGAAATAAGATAGTTAATGTAAGCAAAACATTACTCAATTTAGAATCTCTCAAGGCCTTCTCAGAGTTCACTCTTGGAAGTACCAATCTTCACGTTATTTGAAAAGTGAGTAAATAATTACTATTTACCCTCTTTTCAAATTGCTACAAGGCACTGAAAATATGAAGTTATTTCAAGCCATACAGTATGTTATCATGGCGTATCGCAGGGCTTAAATCAACTCTTGTAATGATCAAGGATTTCGGAGTAAGCTCCTAATTTGCTTCAGAATGCCATTGTATGGATATAGAATCGGTAGGAGACCGCCATATATTTTCTTCTGCCACCAGTTCCATACAAGCTAGTGTCTTTTCACACTGGCAGTCGGAAAGAAGGTGCTTACTACTCAGTACCGACCACCCGGGAATTGGAATATATAAAAAGGCACCACACAAAACAAACATCCAGAACTCCAAAAACCACACCAGCTCTACAGCAATAACTCTAACTCCTACAGAAACACATTATAACTATGTAACAGCCAATAAAATAATATTCATAGTATCGAGTCTTTCCCTCGGCGTCGTATCCTTAAATTCGGGTGTTACGTAACGCCGGGGTCAACGATCGGAGGCCCGGCCGCACCGCATGGCTTGTCGCGAACTAAAGTTTAGCGCGGATCGTGCTTAAATTATTTGCTGATGTTCTTTTTTTTTTTGAAGTGTTAACGTTTTTCGTGAATCCAATGATTTTATAGGAATGTTCTGGAAGTTTAGTAACGGAGATTATGATGTAAGTATTACTATTCAGTATTTGAACCAGCACCAACAACACGCACTTGGCCCGTGTGGTGGATTATGGCCCATTCCCTCTCTCACAGAGAGGAGACCTGTGTCCCAGAAGCGGGAAGATTAAAAGGCTGATGATGATTTGAACCAGTACAAAGCAACAGAAGAGCATAAGAGTATGGGATTGTAGCAGGTGGTGTTCTGTAGTTTCTGCTTACCCCTATGGGAAAAAAGGCGTGATTTTATGCAGGTACTCGTAATAAAATAAAACCGGCCAAGTACGAGTCGGACTAGCGCACGAAGGGTTCCGTACCATTATCGCAACAAACGGCAAAAAAATCACTTTTGTTGTATGGGAGCTCAACTTAAATATTTATTTTATTCTTAGTATTCTTCTATTTAGTATTTGTTATTATAGCGGCAACAGAAATACATCAATAGTGAAAATTTCAACCGTCTAGCTATCACGCTTCATGAGATACAGCCTGGTGACAGACAGACAAACGGACCGCGGAGTCTTAATAATAGGGGTTTTTACCCTTTGGGTACGGAACCCTAAAAACACCACACGTAGATATTTCCTGTGCCTTGTCCTTGCAAAACAAACGGTTCGCAAGCCAGCTGACGGTAAAGACGGTTTGCGAGCGGTCTCGTCGTGCTCGTAATATGATTGAATTCTTTACATCACGATTCACGATACAAATACTTAATCGGCAGGGGTGTATCATAACTTTAAAGAATCAAGTTAAATAACAGCATATATAGGTAGGTTGGATAATGAATGAAGCCTTCTTTGATCTAATTTGACCAACGTAATAGCACGCCTCTATTTAAGGCGATATATACGCTCCAATGTAAACGCAGTACTGGCCGTGCGCCCGCTCGATGCCAAAATATCAATATTGAACCTCCTTTTGAACACTTTTGTTTGCAAAATATTATTTGACTTACATATGCTATGTCAGTTATGAAGAAATTCCAGCCATCAATTTTTCTGTGTAAAAATGATTTTTAAACATACAAGTCGCTTTAGAGGAGTATCCAAAAGTTGCGAAAAATATCGTGTTGCTAATTATTTTTTTTTAAAGCAAAACTATTTGTTATACGAAAAAACCATGTTTAAAAAATAATGTACATGAAACATATTTTTTTTTTCAAACCTTTTAACCTAGCCGTTACTAAGGAGTATGCTTTAGTTACCGTTTTACGGCACTAAAGCGCTTGTAGGCCCTTAAAGAAAACACGAAAAAATGAACCCAAATATAGCCAGTTAAGTTGAAGTAATGTAGTAAGGACTGACCTTATTGCCAACAACCGGGCTCAAATTCAGACTCTGGGTTACAACTAAAAATAAATTCCAGATAAAAAATAAAACATTTCATTAACAATAGGCTCGCGTTTGAACAGTTTCTCACATGCTGATATGTATAGCGATGATGTGGTCGGCGGTGAAGCACGTTTGTCTGTAAGTAACCTATTCACTCTTGACTTGACCCTTGGTTGTATTTTCGCAAATAGTCTGTGTTTCATTTAAGTTTTTCACCGTCATTGGCCTATTGATATGTATGTTTACAGAAAACTTGCCAGGACAAAAAACCGGCCAAGTGCGAGTCGGACTCGCGAAGGAAGGGTTCCGTGATATTATCGCAAAAATCACGTTTGTTATATAGGCACTACCTAAATATTTATTTTATTTTGTTTTTAGTATTTGTTATTATAGCAACAACAGAAATACATCATCTGTGAAAATTTCAACTGTCTAGCTATCATGGTTCATGAGATACAGCCTGGTGACAGACAGACAGACGGACAGTGGAGTCATATTAATAGGGTTCCGTACCTAAAGGGTAAAAACGAAACCCTATTAATATGACTCCACTGTCCGTCTGTAAAAACTAGTCTTTTTAGGGGAAGCAGACCTAAGTTTTAGCTTCGTAAAAGTAATATCCAACCTAAGCAAAAACAGAGATGATGGTAACTCACAGTTCAAATTACGGTGGTTGTTCCTTTAGTTTGTAACGCTCTACCGATCAGCTTTTGACCGTGAAACATGCCTGCGAGAAAGTAAAGAAAACCCACAATGTTTCCACTAATAAGAAAGTTTATTATTAGAACCCTGTTGATATAGGAACGAGGAAATTTTCATACTGTTGAACTTAGAGTTCTGACTTAAGAGATATTTTAAGTTCATTTGGAAAGTTTTGTTTGAGTTTGGACACGGGACGGGACGATATAGAAATAGAGGAAGATCAAAGAAAAGATGGATAGAATGTTATAAAAAGTTATAAGACTAGCCGGTTCACAGTCCCATGACCCACATATAGTCTGTTGTAATTGTTCAACTAGTGTCTGCTCTGTGGACAGTGAACCTGTCAAAACTTGTGCCTGATTCATGGCAGTAGGTTCGCCCCCTAATACATGAAACTTAAACATAACTGGCGATAAGGTGTACTGTATGTGCATCTCTGCATAACCTTTCGGGGAATACAGGCGTGATGTTATGTGATATGACAAAAAAATAGAGTGACGACTGAGGAAACGACAACCACAGATGTTTGGCAGATGAAGGCGGTTGGAATTGAAAAAATCTTTTTTGTGTTCGATAATCCATTTATCGAGGCAGGTTATAGGCTATATAACATCACGCTAAGACCAATAGGAGCCAAGCATAAATGAAAAATGTTGCAAAAACGGGCAAATTTATTCATTTTTGAGAGCTTCCGTTGCGTGCGCTGCGTAAACGGTTTAAGTAACGCAAAAAACATGTATGCAGGGTCGGAAGGGTAGATGGGTAGGTAGGTAGCCAGTTGACGGGAGCGAAGCCGCGTGGGACAGCTAGTAATAAAATAAAGAGTCTTTAAAGTATTTCACGAACTTCAATCAGCCCCCTTGTTTAGTGACGAAGAAACTTTGATCGTACCTTGAAGTTACAAGTTCAGGAGTACCTAAAACTGCAAGAACCTTGTGCTTTTAGAGAAGAAAGTTTGTATTTCTTTAGTTAATAACTTTTAAAAGTTTCAAAGTTGTATTGTGCTTTCGATATTCAAAGACTGGTCAAAGTCAAAGTCAAATATATTTATATCAAATATATTCAACTGGGCCAAAAAGCGGCACTTTTGAACGTCAGAATTAAAAGTAACAAATCATAAAATAAAAATTGATTCTACCGTGCATTCGGAAAAGTAGCTTGTTATGGAGAAGAATGCACAAGAAACTCCATACTTACTCTTACTTCATTTTACATTCATTACTCTTACTCCATACTTACTGGCTCGAAGTAGCTACTTTGGATCACAAATAGAGTAACACTCGTCAGTATATTTAAAAAATAATGATAACTTAAAGCGTAATGAATATCGGTCACACTGAAGAGTGTTCGAGTTCTGAGAGACGGATTGTGAAAGGTAAGGGAAAATGTGAAAAATTTGACCTCAATCGGTTATTTGAACCTAACAAACAAAATTGCAAGTTAATAAAAAATCGGCCACGTGCGTGTTGGACTTCCTATATAGGGTTCCGTACCAAACCGCGAAATCAAGTTGGTTGTAATAGGAAAAATGAGAGATCAATATATTGGTATTAGTTAGTAAAAATAACTTAATTATCACATTTATCACCAAGTTAGAAATTAATAGGTCAATGGGCAGTAAAAAGTTCTTCGGAACAAAATTTTGAAAAAAAAATGCTGACTTTGGTGGCTTCTCATTCTTTTGTTTGCCTATATTTTTAAAACAAAAAATAAAGTATTTATCGAACCAACGAATTCTTAACGACGGTAATAAAATTTTAGTTTAACCCATTTTTTTTGGTCCCCTTTGGTCTGTATTAGCCCCCTGAAAAAACATTCAATACTTTATTTGGCAATTTGTAAGGCTTTGGTTAAACAAGATGCTTGTACAGTGAAAATTTGAAAACTGTAGCTCCAGCTGTTTGGCTGTAAAATCTGTGTTATATAGACGACGGACGGAGTGACTGCAATATGACTCCGTTTGGACCCTTCGGGTACGGAACCCTAAAACTTGTAAAAAGACAGTGAATGATAGCGTGATGGCTGATAGCGGAGACTGGAAGTAGAGAATGTGTTGCGCCGACTCCAAGTACATGGGGACTAGGGCAGAAAGATGACAGACAGTGTACTTAACCACCCTGTATGATAAGACTTCTAATGAAAATGCCTTAAAGATTCTTACACAGTCCCTGGAACAGCCTTAGCTACTTACTTTGTAAAAGAGGAGGAGCATAGATCAGGATTTAAGATCCTCATTCTTTAGCGATAAATGGGAGTTGAAGCTGTTGCTAATTTATGCTCACATAAACCATTTCCCATCCATCGTTGTACAAAAAGGTGTGAACAAAGTACTGCTACACTACAATCATACATAGGTATAGTCTGGCTAACACGTTACAATTGATTTCAAGATATTAGCAATAAGCAAATCAATCTAATCGGACGCGGTTACTTATTTGAGTTGGAATACGTCATAAATTCACATACCGCGAACTTTTCAACGATTGTTGTCGATAATGTTAAAGAAAATTGTGTTTTTATTTCATATTTTGATAATCGGAAAACATTGCCTTTGTTTCTATTCATAGGTTCGCATTCGACCATTATCTCACCTCTTGGTAAATGACAATCTGCTCGACAATGAAGCACTCACTTCACTCTTTACTTAAAGAACCCCATCTTCATAGCTTTCAGAGAACACAAACTCCGGCTGGTATTTGCAGTCCTTAGCTGTACGCACGATGCAAGTAGGGTAAGATAACCAATTATTGGCACTTTAAGAGAGTGCCTCCAGTAGCTTCGTAATCAAATGCCCAGAAAATCGTTTTGAAATGCACTACCATACAAAAATTATAATGACATTGAAGGAAATATTCAAATCTTTATGTTGTTTCATCCAGTGACATAGTAATTATACATATTATATTTTCACTAAATTATAAAAAAAGCTATCTAAGATCCTATTAAGTAATCTATGGTTTTCTTATTTTTAGCCTATAAACTCAGAAGTGACAATAACTGGAGGGGTGTCATCAATAAGGTGGTTTAGCCTACACCCAAAAGATTTCGTGCGTACGATCATTCATAGGCATGACTTCTAAGCGAAAGATCTTGGATTAGAGCGAGTGCGGCAAAAAATATTGGGCTATAGCTTTATTGAAATTCTCAATACCAAATCAGTCTGGGTTTGTGACCGATTAATGGTAGTAAGCACTGGTGACGACTGGTGTCAAATAGCGAAATGTGAATCGGCGATGCGCCATCGGTACATCGTAAATATTCCACCCATACGCGCAAAACGTTTTGGAAACACTTTTATTATGCGTACAGCTAAGGAGTAGAATTCCCTGCCGGTGTCTGTTTCCCGACAGCTACAATCTAGGAGTCTACTGAGCTAGAATCAAGAGTGAATAGGTTATTTCTAGGCAAGCGTGTCTCACCATCGACCACATCATCGCTTACCAACAGGTTTTTTTTTATTTTTTTTATTCATGTATTCTACCGCGGACATAGACGTCCGCGCCCTTTTTTACAGTATTAATTTGTTTAATAAATTTTCATAATATTCCAGTTATTGGACTCCTACGTCGGACATTATTTCTAGTCATACTTAACTAACTTAAGTCTACGGCTACCAACAGGTTAGATGGTGGTCAAGCGCGAGCGATACATAAAAAACTGGGCTTCTTTAAAAAAAAAAATACTAGAAGTTAAAGCAGATCTGAAATGTGACGAAGACGAAAAACATTTTAAAGTAATACAAACAAAGTAATCCTTTCAGGGATAGCAACACAGCTGTTTCCACTGTAATAGGGTCGTCTTAGAGACTTTAACTTAAGTTTTATACAAACAAACATGCTTTCAAAGCAATGTTTATAAATGCTGCATAGCTCTGAGAGGGCTAGACATTTGTTTTACATACATAGTTTATGTATTTATGTACACTTCACGCGTTTTTCCGTGGGGGTAGGCAGAAACTAAAGAACGCCACCTTCTACGACTCTTACATACTCTTTTGGGTTCATTTAAGTTCATAGATCTAGTCACACTCGCACGCCTGTGATGATACGGAAGGAACATCACCAATAAGATCCATAAAAACATTTGCTTTGTAATTAGAATAAGTGAAATGTAACAAGTTCCCTTCGCAGTTCACTAGTTTGTGCGAAATATAATGCTTCTCTTCTCTTATCAACGGCTACTGATAAATGTCTACTATCACACCACGCTTAGCCAAGCCTCGTGTACTGATAATAGTAACTCGTAGTATGACACCTACCATACCCACATAATATTGTATAATATATGATATACATACATAACTTTGACTTCGTTGTTTTGATGACGAAAATCGAAATCTATGAGACTGAAAAACTTATGAAGTTATGATTTTGTCTACCTTTCTACAGATTAAACTATTTTAGAAGTAATGCACAAAATGTTCTAGCAATATCTACACATCCAAACAATTAATCAAGACAAATGTCGCTAACATCAAAGTGTTGTGATCTATCATTGTGTGACTGTAAAGCCTCCCGCGGTCAGGCTCGACGCGTCCATGCGACCACGCGTTTTCGTTAAGTCTTTTTTATTATTATTATTGATAGGCTCGCGCTTGACCACTATCTCACCTGATGGTAAGCGATGATGTGGTCGACGATGTGGCACACTTATCTAGAAGAAACCTATTCACTCTTGACTTAAAGACTCCTAGGTTGTAGCTATCAGGAAATACAGACTCTGGCAGGGAATTCCACTCCTTAGCTGTACGCATAATAAAAGTATTTCCAAAACGTTTGGTGCGTATGGGTGGGATGTCCACCAAGTCTGTTCAAAACTAGTTCGATAGATAAAACAATTTCTATGAAAACGCATTATCTCTTCTGCATACATAATCCGTGCTACATTATTCACCAAAGCAAGTGTGTAACGTATTTTTTCTCACACCATGCGAGCAAGACGCGTAAAATATTATTACTACTATCGTAGGCCTGTCGACCTTGAAAAGGCAAGGTACATACTACATAACAAATCAAGGTCGTGTGCTCACCATGAACAATTTTATTTAACATTGCATTAGCTCCGTGACACATATTATTTATAATTGCGTGTATAAATACTTTATCTGTCGGTTAATTTATCGTTAAATACCTACTGGTATTCAAGTGCATTTTTTTATCGTGATGGGCTTATTGATTTCAATCTCGGCTGAAGCGATGTATAAGGTCTACAAAGGATATGGCAAGCTCAGTTTTACTTTTAATGTGCCTTTGAAGGTGGTCGAGAGAATAGATGCTGGATTGTTGGCAGAGAGTTACAGTTTAGTGGTGCGCATCATAAATGTGGAGTAGGGGCTTGTACACTAGTCGGGGTATCGTGTTACCCAGTTACTGAGTTATAGATGTCATACGTTCCATGAAATGAGAAAATGATGGAATGATGTGGCGTTCCATGAAAAATACAAAGGAATAAATTCGAGGACCGGAACTCCGACTCCAATAATATAGGGTAAGATTATGTAGATTGATTGATGTTCGCAATCGTTAACCGTTGTTCGGGACTGTCCGAAAACTTCTACTCATGACCTTGTCGCGTTATCAGGCAATGCTTAAACCGAAACTATCTTGCAAATCCTTATGTACATACATACGAGTTTAACCGTAAACAAATTATACAACCTTTTTATTACTATTCATGTATTTATTCCAGGCTTTAGTGTCGTGTAAATTGTGTCTTGAATACCTAATGTCTACATTTAGAAACATGTTAGATGGTTTTAAAAAACTTAGGCATATTTCATGCCTGTTAAAAGAAGATAGCCCGTAAGACCTGCTTGAGAATCGCACAGACCAAGGCAGCATTACATAAAAAGGGAGGACTCATACTCAGGAGTGCGTGGAACAAGATTGCCAAAGATGATGATGTTAATGAAGAAGTGAGTTTGTACAAAGGACCACAAGACAGACAAAGTGACATTCTATCAAAGAACTGTCAAGAAGTCGTAAAGGGCATGTGCATAATGACAAATGCCATAGTTTTGAATTTTAAGAATCGTTATAGTAGCCATGCTGCTCTGCGGGTGCGAAACGTGGAAGATAACAAAAGACATCTCACGCCAAATACAGGTATTCGTCAACCGATGCCTTTCGTCGCATCCACGGCATATATTGACCCGAGACCATCTCTACATAGAAAGAATCATAGCTGATAGAAAGTAACTTGATCTGGAGCCTCCGGGAGCGCCACACGTGGCACTACACTTGGTTCTTTACGTCACACGTGGATTCTATTTGAATACATCAATTTGCTGAAAATGATGGGAAAAGTTCTTGCCAAAGGGTGACTGGTTGTAATCAAGTCGAAGTTGCGAAACAACTTCTAAACGTGGCTCTCAAGAGCTAGAAAACTATTCCTCTCCGGGGAGTCGAAGGTAATATGCAATGCCGATTGCCTAGTGTTTCAAAAGGGATCGTGATGGCACAGTCTGACTGAAGCTTTGACTACGGTATTAAGTTATAACCTAGGAAAATCTCATTAACTTAATAATTTCGCTGACAAACAATGGGCCGCCTGAACCGCTGGGTCCAGAATCATGAAATTTTTCACAATAGTTCCTCATGTAGCGATGTTGAGTAAGAGCGCTTTTAAAAAAAATCATTCTGCCCAATGGGGTTAAATAAGGGATGGATGTTTATATAGAAAGAAGTATGTCATATTAGTTGGTAGGGAATCCCATCCGGCACCATTTGTTGTCCCATAACAATTTGCGAATTTTAAGGACCACAAAAAGTTTTAATCAGATTTGCACATTGTGTAAAATGCGTATTTTACATAATGTGCATACCTACTACACCCCTATATTTTTCTTTGTTTAACAAACACCTGCCTTTTACCGAGCGACCCCACCCACCACCACTTTATTTTGTTCTCAATTGCCTTTACATTGTGGGTTTATTAACCCCGTACAATCCCTATAAATAAATCAGTACAATATTTTCGAGGATAATCCTGCTCGAAAACTACTTACATACACAAAATGTGTACTATGTTATGTGTAACTTAAGTCACCCCGAGACTTTACCAACAAGGAATACGAAAATATATATTTTTCCTTATGAGCAAAGTGTATGAGAATTCAGGAGGAAAACTGTCGGGTGAAAATGAAGCCGTATCTTTGTGGGTTATAGAGACTTAATGCCACCAAGGAGAACCGTTCATGTATTGAATTCCTCCAATCCAATTTGATGGCTTCCTCTCCCCTTCTACTACGAGTATTTTGCTGTGTCTGACAGGGTCCATAATGATATCTCAATATATTTTCAATAAACTGACTAAGTATACATGGTGGAACTCAGTAATGATTAAGTCAGATAGTCAAGTCAAAATAATGAAGGGAAAAATAATTTTGACCGAGGGTCAACGGTCGTTTTGTTTCTTTTAAGGGAGGTTACGCACTACATCCGATCCGTGTCCGTGAAATTTCGGTTCCGAAGTAGCCGTAAGCTTGTAGGGAAGTTTACGCACTACATCCGAACTCTATCCGTCATCATTCAGAACATTTTGAACTCTGAAATCAAATCACGGACACGGATCCTGAAGACAGACGTGTAATGCGTAACCCTAACACATATAAATAGTACCAATAATATAGTACCAAATAACGTACGCGCTTCGATAATATTCGTACTAAACGTGTGCTATTTGATTAGCCGTTCTTATTTTAGGCAATCAATCGGAACAGATAACCTACGATTTGATAGCCTGATAGTAAATTTTCGTGTTTTATCATTATGCAGAAACCACTTTTAAGCAGAGAGCAGTCTTGCCAAGTTCTGCCGCTCCATGTGAAATATACCAACCGAATCCGGTTGGACTGGAAGGCGACCCTAATCATCGTCTTCCCGCCCTTGTTACTTGGGGTCGGTGCAACACGTTTTCTTCTTCCATTCCGTCCTATCACTGACTCCCTTTTCTTTCATATAACTCCTCAGACAGTCCATCCATCTTTTCTTAGGTCCTCCCCTCCGTCTCCATCCATCCACATTTATATTCATAACTCTTTTAGTAACGTGCGTTTCATCCCTCTTCATCACATGACCATCGACCAGGACAAACGGTTTCCTTTCAACATTTCTGTCACTGGCGCCACTTTCAACTTCCTCTAATATACTCTTTTCATCCATCATTTTTCACCATCAGTACGACACTAATATAAATGGGACAAGCAAAAATTTTAATAAAAACTGTAACTGTGTGTTTTTTAACCAATGTAACCCAGCACACCTTATTCATCAAAATTGGATGAATAATTTAGGCGCTACGGAGGAACATACGTAAATACAAACATGCATAAATAAATATACTACTAAAATCATATCCCCACCTTTTGGCTTTGCTGTAATCGAATAAAAAAGTTGGGCAGTTTAGCTTGGGTTTATGGTAGAGAAATATTTTCTTGAATCGAGTAATCCAATTCCTTTTTACTTGACTGCCGAAGGAGGGTAATGTGTTTATCAGTCTAAATGCATGTTTGTAATCGAATGTGGCATTCTAGAGACCAATTTCGTTAGCCGATTTTGAAGATTCTTACGTCAATCGATTCGTCTTAACCTTGCGAGTGTCACTGGCTACATTAAAATAGAAAAATTATAGAATTTTGGGTGCCCAATTTATTTATTTTTTCCAAGCCCATCGATTAAAAAAAATTGATAACTATATTCGAAAAAAAAAATTAACTATATAAGTTATAAATAAAAAAACTTAATTCAAAAACATCTGGGTTTGGTCAGCCAGCTCGCGAATATGTATCCTCCGACTGCACAGCATGATTTTCTTCTTGTTTACGTCTTTTTAATTCGCGTCTTAAGCAGTCGGGTTCTTTGATTTTTTGAATTAAGTTTTTTTATTGCACATATCGCGTACCCTACTAGTACTACATAGAGAAAATAATTAAAGCATGAACAAATAAAACGTTGAATTGTATCACACAAAATTGTAATCGTAAACCGTCGTCTGTCGTAAATGGCTCTTCCGTACAATTCTACCATGTTTATTGCGAAGTGCGAAGACAGAAATATTTTATCGTTTTAAAACAGTGTACCTTCTGAGATACATAAAGTGTTTCAGTAACTTAAAACGTTACTAAATTTTTGTTCACTATAATATTTTGCGTTTGTTTCTCGACTTTTCTTAAACTGTTTAGTTGTTCAAAGCCTTTGTCATTTGTGCCAAGTAAATGACAATAGCCAGCCTTATTAACATAAAACTCTAACTTATGAACTCAATAAGACGTTCTATCCCTTAAGGAACTTACTGACGGTGCAACGCAATTTAAATAAATAATAAATATCGGTGTGACATTAATCGAATAGCGTCATGCCATCAGGCTAAGGGACATTACTGAAGAACGCAACTAAAATTTGGTCTATAGGCGATATCGTGCTCGTATTTTGCAATTTCGCTTAGTAAAACTCGCTTATTGATGTGATTTAAATCATCGCCATCAGCCATCGGTACATGGTGGACACCCACCCATACGAACAAAACGTTTTGGGAAAACTTATATTGTGCGTACAGCTAAGGAGCGGCATTTCCTGCCAGAGTCTGTGTTTCCGGACAACTAAAATCTAGGGGTCTTTATGTCAAGAGTGAATAGGTTTTTTTTAGGCAAGCGTGATTCACCGTCGACCACATCATCGCTTACCATCAGGTGAGATAGTGGTCAAGCGCAAGACGAGAGTGTATTAAAAAAAATCATCAGGCAGGTTGCTTAAGTTTACGAAAATGATATTTTTTCCTCACAAATAAGTATAATTATAAGTACATTTTCCACATGAAAGAAACATACGAACATTACGAACACAAGCTCAAGCCCTTGTCCCATGAATGTAGGTACAAAATACATAACGTTGCTGCGATATTTTTATTTATTTTCCACGTTATGAATATACATAACTAGCAGAAGCCTCGCGGTTTCACCCGCGTAGTTCCCGTTCCCGTGGGGATCCAGGGATAAAAAGTAGCCTATGTCACCCGGGGATAGTGTAGCTTCCCAACGGTGAAATAATTTTTGATATCGGTCCAGTAGTTTTTAAGTTTATTCGTTACATACAACTCTTCCCTCTTTATAATACTAGCTGACCCCCGCGGCTTCGCTCCCGTCAACTAGCTACCTACCCTACCTACCCTACTCTACATACCCTACCCTACCTTCCCTAACTACCCTACCCTACGCAACCTACCCTACCCTACCTTACCTACCCTACCCTGCCTACTCTACCCTACCCTACCCTACCCTATCTACCCTAAAGACAGACAAACGTGAGATCACATGAAAATGTCAGTTAGAAAACGTTTGTATGGGAAAAAGAAAAGGGCTCGTTTTAGGGTTTTCCCGGAAATTATTCGAATTTTTCTTCGCCGTAAAAACATCCTTGGACTTTAACGAACATTTAAAAAAAAGAATTGGTAAAATTGGTCCAGGCGTTGTTGAGTTATGCGCTTACCAACACATTTTGCGATTCATTTTTATATTATAGATTATCATACAGAAACATCGTGACTATTATTCCCGGTTTTGCAATAGATCTTGGTCCATAAATAATTTATTCATTAAATATATATTTTTTTAAAACAAGTTTTTTTTTTTTCGTATTCTTCTCAGCAAACTCTTTCATTATACCCATATCATGGCACAAAAAATAACGAGTTCGCCATCTTGGGCCGTCCGCCATATTAGATTTAGAATGACGTCACTTAGCTAACCATGTATTGTCATCCAAACTAAACATGTATGCAAAATTTCTTCTTAATCGTTGGACGATAACTGCTTTAAAATGCAGTTGCAAGATTTGCCCCGAACACACTTACATACATATATACATACAAACATACATATATACATAGTTAGTTAATTAAAAGCTTGTAAAGATAGAATATTTTGACCCCAATAAAGTTAAAGACGGTGTCCACTTTTTATCAGTGTCGCTCATTATTTAAATATTTATATGTAATAAAATAAACTTGAAAGTTCATTATCGGTCGGTGACCTTCTTCATTTTTATGATATTCTCGTTGAGACATAATGTAATATTAAAAGTATTTTCGCGAAACAGAATTTTCTTTCTTATTTCACTCAAAAATAACATCTGTCATTATTTACATTAAATTACCTATTTGAATAATTTATGACAGTAGATGCTATATTCACCGGATGACAATGACATTAAACAAGCAATTTTAAACAGACAAGCAAATATAAAAAAAATAAGCGCAATCCCTCTCTCCCAGATACTGTTTCTACAATGTTGCTGTGCCCGACAGGGCTTAGTTGTTTTTCTTGCTTATATTTACTACCTGTAGGTACATTATGGATGCAATCAATTAAATTTGAAGCTCTCCCTACATTACATCTCTGGCTAATCGGCAAACCCTTGTTATGGTACATAAACATTGTTTAGTAGTCTGGCTTTTAAGTTTTTACTCTGGAACGCTTAAGCTGAGAGAGTGAAAACCCTGGCAATTTTAGATCAAGCTGTTTTTAGATCAGGTAAGAAACAAAAGATTTATTTAGTATTTTAAAAACAGAGTAACTGCCAATTCTGACGTCCAAAACCTATCAAAACTACCTCCAACCAAGGCAAAACCTGAAACACTAACTAAAGGAAATGAATCAGCAACACTCGATTCCTAATCGATGGCCTGGCCCTGACAGCAAAGACCTACATACCTAGTATAACACTACGTACACAGGCTAGGCAGTATAGTCGAGATCACGTTTGGTAAACACATTGCGAACGGCCCGGGACCGTTCATTATAGCTGTCTGGGAACGACGGAGGTTTAGTTGTAGGTGTTATTCTAACCTAATTTGTTGGATATTAGATTTATCTTCATCTTAGTCGTGGTATGTTTTTATGTGGAACTAACTTGGTTATAATTTTAGCTAGTTCTATCGTATCGGCACGGTGTCTCATTGCTAAGAAAGAAAATATGGTTCAAATTAATCTTACTAGATGTCGCGATATGCACCTATCTGTTAATGAATGCGTGTTAAATTAAAATTTTCTGGAATTGAACATAAAAATTGTATGTTCTTGTTTAATCAACTCACCTAAGTACAAAATTATGGAATATTGGCCTCTTAATTCACATTTCAAAGATTATTTGAACGGATCATATAAAATTGATGCCAATAGATGGCGCATTTTTAAATTTCTGAGGCATTCCACTCGATTGTTAAAATTTGATTTGTAACACATTTTGGTGCAAAAGAAAACTGTAAGTAACGTGCAAAAAAATACTATAAAACGAACCTTCACTGTATTTAAAGAAAAAAATATTCACGAACCTAGTAAACACTTTTACTTGCAAGTCGCTGCTAACACCATCTATCTATCACCGTGAAACAGAACCGAACGCGTTCGATGTACAAAAAAATATCAGATTAATCAGACGAAAAACGCTAGCTACGTCGGCACGGTTTCTTTGTATGAGGCATCTGTATGCTAGTATTATATTATCTGTGGTATCGGTTAAGACTGCGGCCAACCGCTGGATGCAAGACGCACAGTACAGAGAGGTGTGGCGATACATGGGGGAGGCCTGTGTCCAGCAGTGGACGTCTTTTCCAATGATGATAATTATGATCGTATCGACAATAAATTGTTCACACCAATTGGTGTGATTTCTCAAATATACTTGGAAACTCGGGTTTGAACCCACCACCTCGTGTAGAAGAGGCCAGGCTTACACCACTGCGCCATCACGACACCCTGGTTAGGGAACGTTAAACGTACATTGATATATTTCAATTTTTTATTTATTTATTTAACTTCAATAAAACTTAACTATAAATCATTCCACAATTGCTCAAAGTAATTGCCATTGACAACTGAACACAACAGACAACCCAGACGGCAGACACACATGCCTGGAAAGCGGCAGAAACACGGAAATGAGATGTCTAAGTTGCGCAGAACCGGTTTGAAGGAGCATCATCTGCAAGTATGCTAGAGCTAGACAGTTGCGGTTCGTGGCTTCGCGAACTAAGCAAGTTTAAGACCTTTGCAAGTTTTGCAACAGGTCATTTTGCAGTATTAAGGGGCGCATTTCGGTATATTTTAAAAGATGTTTCTTTTTGTAAGCTGGTATTTCATGACAGTAGCAGTTTTTTAGCTTTTTCAATCAACACACTCACTTGGAAAAATCATTTCGTATGGTGAAAATACCGACATTTACTCATTTAATACTTTAGGTACACGAAAGTACAGAGGCGGACGGCATCTACCAGTCGATCATGGAAGATCTAATTGGAAACACCGCGAAGGGATGCCATAGAAGGGTAAAAACAGACCTTATTAGTGATGGTCTTCAGAAAGTTCAGATGCCTAGTAGGTACTGTAGAGGTTTTCCACATAAGACGACCAACCTGTTCGGCCGCTGACACCTAAAGCTGGCAGCTTATATTTATTTTAAGTTTGGAAGGAAACCGAATACAGAATATTTGAAATATATCGAACGCGTGTAGTTTTTGTTTAGCTGGGACTTCTGTAAAAGCCGCCTGAGAGCAGGCACGTTGTTGATTCAATACAAGTTAAAAGTAATTTCTGCTTATTATTTGAGCTCCCTGAGCTTTTCAGGTTCACAGTACTTGCAACAACCCGTGTGAGAGTATACCAGAAGCGAACGATGTATGAACGTAGCAGAAGCAAAAGAAGTATGTAAGGTATGAAGCAGATGGAGTTCAGTAGTATTACCATCGTGGGAATATGGCGTGAGTTTCTGCATTAATGTTTGAAAAATAAATAATGGATGACGACTGATAAAATAAATAATTACTCTAGCTGTGCTGCAGTCTAAATAAACCAAAACCACAAAGGAAACATCGATTAAATACCCCACACACGACCTTTTACATCTGTCTCTAACAGAAACTTGCTGTATAACCGTCGCTAGCATTCGATTCTGCTTCTTAAAACCTATGAATTAGGGAGCATTTTCGCTACATTTAGTACAAAAATCCGGTTTTCGCAAAAGCAATTTATCGATATAGTATTGTGTTGGCTTTTAGAAAAACCTCGTTGTTGTGATATAATAGTTTGAGTTTAATGTCCTATGTAAACCGATTTTGTGGACATTTTGCTGCGTTTATTAGTATGTTTTTATGTGCCCAATCAAAATTTCTGTTGCAGTAAAATGTTATGACATAAGAGCAACCATTGGTTTTTGTAAATTTTATGTTTTACTGCTGCTGACCCACGAAACTTCGTCTGCGTCTAAGATAGATAGTGGTTTAAGTTCCTTCCACCGCTTTAGTGCCGTAAAATCGTTACTTTCTAAAGCATACTCCTTAGTAACGGCTAAGTTAAAAGGATTGAAAAAAATATTTATTTATTATTGATTCATGTACATTATTTTAGAAACAAGATTTTTTCGTGAAACCAATAGTTTTGCTTTAAAAAATAAATTAACAACACGATATTTTTTTCGAAACTTTTTGATACTCCTCCAAAACGACTTGGATGTTATCTTTCCCGTATTTGCAACATTTTTCATTTATACTGCGTTCCTATTGGTCTTAGCGTGACGTTATATAGCCTATTAACTGCCTCTATAAATGGACTATCCAACACATAAAAAAAAATCAATTCCAACCAGTAGTTCCCGTAGCGCGTTCAAATAAACAAACTCTTCAGCTTTATAATATTTGTATAGATTAGTACATTCTCATTTACTGGCTTACGCTGTTTTAGTATTCGCTGATACAAATTAAACCCTTAATAATATGAAATCGATGATAAATCCAATTTTATTTTTGTACCATGGAGTTTCTTATAGTTTCTTCTCTAAGCAAACCATGAACTGACGCCCTGCACTAGCTTCTGAGGATCCATAAGCACCCATGTAGGTTTGTTGAAATAAAGTAGGCGCCTTTTACCGTTTCCCGGCTTTTCTCCTGTATCTTGGGTGCAAACATTTAAATTCACATACACCAACAACCAGACCAGACGTAAAAACTATCTGTAGACCATACAAATATTAGTTCCGACTTCCGTGCAAGAACCGACCCCGCAACAAGCAACGCAGTAGCCAATCACGCCGCCACTGTGACAACCGTGTAGAAGCGCCTACCAAGAAGCGTTAAAGCTCAAAGATGTCTCGATACCGGTATCATTTCCTATCAAGTTCCGGAAAGAAACTGTACGGCAGAGAAACAGTATCAACACCGTGCTATGCAATCGATTCCTAACATCTTCATTTTATATTCGTTCACGAAGAATGAGATTATATAAATCCAAAGTAACATCACGGCTGTATTCCCCGAAGGGTAGAGCAGGGGTAGACCTTTCACAGGCCGAGATACAATTTACGCCCAAGGCAGCGCTTCGAGGACAGAAATAACCGCTCTCAAATTGCCTCTAGATTTAGAAGCCCACTACCAACCGATCACCCAAACGAACCAGGACACAGTCAATAAATAAGGATGAGCAATGTGTACTTGAAAGAGCAGCTCCCGATCGAAGACAATAAACACGGTGATATTACTCCATTTATTAGCATTTGTATAGCTAATCAATTTTATAACGCATTGGTTGACAAAGGTGCTTCTAATTCTTCCGAAATGCAAGAGATAGAAGCCGCCTAAAGACAGGCTCGTTGTTGCAAAAATACAATATTTTAAAGTAATTTCTGAGTATTATCATAGCTCTCTGAGCTACGTTCCTCACATTGAAAAAAAAAGAGTGGGGCTAGTCTATTGCCATCAACCGGACACATTTCCAGACTCTGGGCTTCTATTAAGAAATTCCAGATTTTGTGCAGCTAACTTAGGACTTCATGCCCAGCAGTAGCACATACGACCACTAGACCAGTAATACGATAACTTTGTATTGAGAAGTAGGGAGACAGACAAGTTTTCAAAATTCAACGATTTAATACACGCTAATATCGGGTTTTTGAAAATTTCTCAAAGAAATCTCAAATGGTTGTAGCCAATTTTGACAACCAATCAAATGTGCAAAAGCTGTCAAGCGTCATGTCATCATCATGACACTGCTGTCATCTGAATAGGACAATCAGAAATTGTGTCCGTTGAATTGATGTTCCGTACAAGATACACTAAGGCTGGTTTTATAGTCACGCCGCTCGACGCGCCGCTGGGCAGCGCGCTCTTGAACAGCGGTGCACTGTGAAACGAGATTAGTACCGTGCGTTCCGCTGCTGTGAGACAATCGTGTTTCATTTTGTAAACAAATATCTTACGGCTCGTCTCAACGGCGTCTCAGTAAAACGAAGTAAGCTAAAACCCAGTATAATATGGTAATCTTTGACGCATACTGGCTGTAGAAGCACACGAGCGGCGCGCGCGTTTTCTGAACGGGCTTGCTGAAACGCGCGACTTTGAAACGCAACTAATACCCCATACATCTCCGAACGCGCGCGCTTCAACGGCGCTGCCGAAACGCTTAACAATAAAACCAGCCTGAGGGAATTTACTGATGGCGCGACGCAATTTAAATTGCGTCGATATCACGCACGTATTTTCTATGTCTAAGTAGTATTAGTAAGTGCAAATTGCATCGCGTTGCGTTCATGTCAACGTAACTGCTTGCAATTTCGCTTAGTAAAATCATATCAGAGTGATATAAATCGAATCTCGTCGAGTCATTAGGACGGTTACCTACTTACAATAAGTTTAAACAATCAGTTTTTGAAAGACGCTATCAATTTAATTGCTGTGACCGAAACAACAACAGCCAACCAAATCACTTTAGACGAAACGATATTTAAATTCAATAGGCTTTCATTAGAAACCGGACGTTACTGGCAGATAATTAATCTGACTAGCTTATCAGATAAATCTAAAACCAATATGTACTAATAAATTCATTTTAATCGCGATGTCGGTCGGATGTACACGGACGTGATATATTTCGGTACAAAAACGATTTAGAGCTCGATTCGTCTATTTGGGCATGAATGTTGGTTAATCAAATGCTATCGGAATCCTCTTTATCGATGCAATGGTTTTCTGGGAATAAATAAAGTGCATTAGATTATGTGAGATTACGTAGAAATTGGATACTGAAAGAGGTTTATATTCCTTTTAGAACGTTGGCAACACGACTTTGGAACTTCTTACCACCTTCGTTAACAGGAAGCAACTTTCGGCTGTAGCATCTTCATCCTCGTGCCCTTATCCCATTCTACTTAGGGTAGGCACAACACGTATTTTTTCTTCCATTCTTAGAGCGGTTACGGTTACACTGCATCCGATCCGAATCCGAGAAATTAACGTACCAAAGTAGCCAGTACTTCCTGTCGGGATGCTTATGCACTACATCCAAACTCTATCCGACATAATTAAGAACATTTGCAATTCGGATATTATTCGGAGACGGATCGGATGCAGTGCGTGGGCGGTTACGCACTAAACTTCCGTGTCCGTGATTTAAATTTTGAGTTCAAAATGTTCTGAATTATAACAGATTATGACGGATAGAGTTCGGATGTAGTGCGTCAGTGCTACAAGAAGTACTACAGCTACTTCGGGCCCGAAATTTCACGGATACGGATCGGATGTAGTGCGTAGCCGCCCTGCCAGATTCCGTTTTTTTTTTTTTTTTTTTTTTTTTTCTTTAACCTCCACGGTGGCGCCTGAAAACCCATTTTTTTCTTAGGGGAGAACGGACGGTCACGCTATCATTCACTCCCTTTTCTTTCATCTCCATTCCTTACACGATCCATCCATCTTTTCATAATTGGCTACAGCTTCTACTTACTCAAAAATCTTTCATTCATACACATACTTAAAAGCTCTAAAAAGCAATTATGAACAAATATGTTTAGCTTTGCATTTATTTGATATGCATCATAATAACTTGAAACTTCACTCCGATATACGGCGTGAGGCCGATGCATGATCCCTCTTAAAACTTGATAGCATTTTGAAATACGAACCCCTTTACATTACAACTCTTTGAGGATTCAATTACATGCCAGCGAGAAAAAACTTAGCGAACATTTTATCAGAATTTCAAAATATGAACACATTATTTTTTATCGTTTGCAACACCGACATTTATGTCAAAAACAATACTATTCTATGAAAATGCTGGCCGAAAAACAAAGCTGCAGTTGACACTATGAAGGTTTTATTTCTACGATGTTTGGCTCGTGCCGTTGAAAACAAGTAGGGTGTTTTATGACATGGGCGGGCACAGAGAACAGGGAATGCCAGATCGATGGCTAGAAAACACGTTTCATGGGAATTCCACGGAGTTTGTTTAAGGTTTCATCATGGTTTTTCCCCCGGTAATTTGTTGCGACGATGTTTGCTTTTGAACTGTGTGGCTGTTAAATTCTTTTTGAAAGTCTTTTGCGAATGCAATTTACGTATCCTAAGATATGGCTGGAGCTATTGAGAGATGTACCCAGTCTGTGATTAAACATTTATTTGTCGCATAAGACTATTATAATTTATCTTGCAACGGATTTTCACTCTGAAAGATTGGTGTTAAGCGCAAGCCTTTGTTGCCAGCTTGAAAATACTCACTTTGCCATGCTAAATAATAACATTGACTTTTAAATGACCTATATAGGTTTTCCTCACTCCATTGTATTCAGCCTTATCAATAAATAGGTAATTCAAGGTTACAGATTATGAATAATATCACTAGCTACTAACACAGTTGCAAAAGTCTACTGTAACTTATTTTGCCGTGTATTTTTGGTGTAATATTTTATCATGACAGATAAAATTCTCACCTAGATAAAAACCATATCATTACAAGTGCATTGTTGCATGAAGAATTCTGCAATGTAATGCAATAAATTGGTATCCGAAATAATTTTATCTTCTTAGGTAGCTACATATCACACCATCAACGCATATTTTTATTTAAGATATTGTTCTACGTATAATTTCTATAAAATGAATCGTCGCTTTTTTGTCGGTTGTCGCGAGGCCTATCTGCGAAAGCCTACAATAGGTAAGTACTACAAGTTCTTCAAAAAAACCTCATAAACCGGAAGTTTACACAGTTTAATTTTAGAAACCGGGTATTATTGAACTAAATATTTTTTAAATATTCCTTGTACTTTAATTTCGTTTTCGTTTCCGAAATCCGAGATTAGGGGTCGTATCATAGTGTGTCAAAATCGTCATAATTCCGGTGTTAAACAAGCTTTCAAATTAAAAATAGATTTTTTAATTTTTTTTTTATAAAAAATGCATTGTCACGAGAAAAAAACATGTGTGTAAAATTTCAGATCAATCGGACACTAGGATGTCGGCCAAATTTAACTTGCAAGTTTCGATTACAGACACCATAGACAGTATTACTGTCCAGTTTGCGGGCGCGTGCGGCTCCTGTGGTGCGTCTAGTTGCGCGTTCATCTTTACAAATCAAAATACGGCCTCGGAACATACAACTAATCTCAACGGACAAGACGCTTCACGTAAAATTCAAATCTACTAAGAAAAGACATTTTCGCCATAAATTCTCTCTCATACAATTTAAATTCCACCCTGTACGTTGCGGTTAACTCTGAGCAACGGTAAAGTAGAGCGTGTTTCTATTAAAACTCTAACATAAAATGTTTTTGCATCAAAAGCGCAGCGTACGGTGTGGTATTCTAAAAATGTTTGCTACAATAACTCTACTACACATTTGCGCTTCGAGTATGTTTTTAATTTGTATATTTTTATTTTTTGCTCATAAATGCACATTGTTGGTTAAGAGCTTTTAAAATGTGCTCTACGCAATGCTTATTTTATATAAACGTTTTTATATTCAAACAATTTTCAAATTGAACATAAGGCATAATTTTAGGTATGCTCTAATAGAATAAAACATTTTTTTTAAATAAACGTTGCCCCACACTAGGAATTTCTTCCTGTATCGTGGGTGCGTTTACAAACATTTAAACTCACATACACAAGACACCCAGATCCGGAACAACGATCTGTAGGCCATACAAATATTTGTTCCGTGCGGGAATCGAACCCGCGACACGCAGCACAGCAGTCGATCGCTCAACCACAACGCCAACCGTGTCGTCAAAGTTAAAAAAATATTTCATAATTATAAAAAAAATCTATAAATAGGTTTACGTTACCGTAAGGTAGCACTGGATTCTGTGAAATATTGAGCTCGGTACTTACCTGAAATCAAATAAATAAAACATGAATAACAATCCAAAATAGTAAAAAGCCCAGAACTCCAAAACCCCAGCATATTTTTATGTCATGCTTTTTCAACTACATAATTTTTCTAGTACATAGTAGACACGCTTCGATCGACAATCTATCGAAAACGTAATTATTACACGATATCTTGCGAAAATATCACGATTCAAACATCGTGATTTTCATCAAACAAAGCTAAGAACAATAAATAAAACACGTTTAAAAAAAAAACTAAATCAAAATCGATTCATCCGTTTAGGAGCTATGATGCCTCAGACAGATACACAAACACACAGGTACACACGTCAAACTTATAACACCCCTCTTTTTCGGTCGGGGGAAAACAAAAAGTATATGACATGTATTTATGTATGTGTCCAAAAAATCTTGAAAATTAGCATTCAAAAGTAATTTCTGATAAATTGTACTATAACATTTATAACAGATAAAACCAAGTAACAGTTATCATTGGTATTACGCTATCAGTACATTATCGGTTACTTTATTTCTTATCTATACTCCGGGTAACGCTAAGAACACCGCATTTTCCCACGATCTTTTACGGTTAGAACCATAAAACTTACTGTCAGAAATCGCGACATCCCTAGTGGATTATTTTAATAATTTATATCCCACACGGCAGCGGTTTTAGAGGCTTCAAATATATACTGAAACTTTTCATGAAAATGGTTTATAGAACTTGTGTAGATTTTAATTAAAATATGCGCTCGAAACGACAGACATACATAAAGAGAAAACAAGAAAGAGATACTATTTACTCCCTACGTTAAAAAAAAAAACTTTTTACAAAAAATAAACCGTATTTAGTAACTCTTGTTTTTATCATTTTCCGAAACAAAAGTTATTTTGCACTTTTTGGTGTATTGCTTTTGAAGTCGGTTTATTTTTTGTGAAAAAGTTTTGATTTCTCTCTTTTTAGTTTTAGTATACCATCACTAGAAATGAGCAATTTCTATAGTACGGTACCTTAAGGATTGACAAAATACCCATAATAACTAAATTTACACATTCGTGCTGTTTGTCGCTAAGTGGTTCGGTTGTATGCTCTGTATCTTGAAAACTGCTGGACCGATTTTGATGAAACTTGCACTGTACCCTAAGTTGAGAAATACTCAATCCAACACAAAAAGAATGATCACGATCCAATAAGTAAGTTCGGCGAAATGCGAGGACAAACATACATACATACAAGCATACATTCAAAAAAGAAATAGGGTATTTTATACATATATGAGAAAAAATCTATAAATGTATTATTGAGATTGTTTAGGCAGAGAGCAGTTAGATAATATATTAGTTCATTAAATAACAGAACAAATTTTAAAATTCAATTCACAGCTTCAATACTTTAATCTGTTTTCTAACACCACGACATATAAAACAGTAGAAAGTAAAGTAGCACATGTGCTATTCCAAACTATAATTTATCTCTGTGCCAAATTTCATCCAGATCCGTTCAGCCGTTCTGGCTTAATTGAGTTACAAACAGGGCAGGCCCAATCTAACGTTTATTAAAGTCGAAACAGTACTAAAAGATACCAAACCAAAATACATATCGCCGAGGAATTCGGAGAAAAAGATCATTCAGAAAATCATTTCATTTGAATTAAAGTTCGTTTAAAGCCAGACTCGACGCCGACTGCTTTAAAGTCTTAAAGAGAATTACTTGGAAATCCTCCGTCTTATGAAACAAGGTCGAAGTTGGAGGTCGAGAGTCTAATACTACGTTAAGTATGGTTGTGTAGTTTGGAGTACTTTGAAGGCACATCTGTATAATTATTAAGTTGTTGGACTCACGACTTTGGCATGTGTGGAACCCATGCCACATGTTTAAATAGAAAATATTCTATGGCAATCAATAGCAATTTCTCCCGTATTATCGGCGTGGGTGCGATACTTTTACATACTAATCACATCACATGGGCAAGCTCCCTATACTCGGGTAAACTGTCTGTGCCATCCACAGACATAAACGCACGTTTTTCGCAACGCACACGCGTTCCGAAAAACGTACTAAAGTTAGGACAATTAATTGTAATCTGACTTTTTCATTTAGCATTATCGACACCGGATATCCACCGAAATCTAGAAAAATGCCTTTTTATGCAATATTGAGCTATAAAGAATGTATAGAAAAAGTTGGCCAAAGCATTGGAAATGTTTTCTTTCACTGGTAAGCAACTTTGTTTTTTAATTGTTTGTGAAAAAACCTTTTTACAAAAATTACAACCGACTTCCAAACAAAAACACTACAAAGTAAAAAAAGTTTTTTTTGTAAAAAGTTTTTTATTTTTCACTTTTTAGTTGTGGTACACAATGGACCAGTTCTATACGCTAGGTCCCTACGCGTATAGTGCCCAAAGTGAAGCTAGAATAGATAAACCCAATAACATGAAACTTAAACGAAACCGGTGCAATGAGAGTATACCAGGGTGAGCTGTTCACACCTGCGTACCCCTTAAGAGCGTACCAGTGTGATGTTATGTTATGAAATGGTGTAAACATTAAACAGACATGCGATTGGATCTATTCAGAGTGATTTGCCGTCATTTATTGAAGAGTTCTGATGTATTTCTCCGAAGTTCTTCATCAGATCTTGATGAAAATGGGACCACATGACAAGCACCCGCTTTCAAATGAAAAAAGAATCATCAAAATCGGTTCGCCCAATAAAAAGTTCTGAGGTAACAAACATAAAAAAAAAATACAGTCGAATTGATAACCTCCTTCTTTTTGCGAAGTCGGTTAAAAAGTGGCACGCTTGGTTTTCATACAGATGGAGGAACTTGCGTTATCTATTTTAGATATATGTCTGTGGTGCCAACAAGTGCGATGTGACACCCATACATTACCATTTTCCATAGAAATGATTTTATTATTCGCTTAGAATTATTCGCAGTCCCATCAAACAGACACGGGTACATTGAAACAAAAAGGGATAATAACCGAAAAATCTTGTAACTTTAAATTTAAGCAAACTTTAGTTGTAAGAAAATAAACTTTAACAAAACTAATTTGCAAATAGCAAAACTGTTTGGTTGAAAGTAGGTTTGCAAGTCCCAATAGTTTCTTACCCAGCAATCAAAACTTTGGTAAGTGTTAACAAAACATTTTTTTTTCAGTGTATCAAATAACAATAAAAAAACAACAGCCCTAGCACAGAGAACCTCATCCCCAATTAATATTCATACTCCCGTCTGCCATTACTTCAAAACGCACACAATTTGATCCCACTACAAAATTCATGCATGTTCATGCACTCGATTAGGATTGCCGGATGGGAAATTGAAAATGCCTGTCAGAAAAATTGATTTTAAAAATATTTGACATTTTGCGGTAAACACATTAATTCCGAGCTGTCTGGAAATAATTGGGCATCCAATCCCGCAAATGCGGGTTCGCAAATCGATGGATGAATAGATGTATGCAGTAGTGTGTTGCCAGCGATTACTTACGGGACAGAGACGTGGTCGCTCACAATTGGCCTCATCAGAAAGCTTAGTCGTCCAAAGGGCAATGGATAGGGCTATGCTCGGCGTTTCCTTGCGTGATCGAATTAGAAATTAAGACATCCCGCAAGAGAACCAAGGTTACCTTACTGACATAGCCCGTAGAACTGCCAAACTTGAGTGTCAGTGGCGACCGCGTACCGGAAGACGCAGCGTTGGAAGGTCTCCATCTAGGTGGAGCGACGACCTGGTCAAGGTTGTGGGATTCGGTGGATGCAAAAGCACAGGACCGATCAGTGTGGCAACGCTTGGGGGAGGTCTATAACCAGCAGGGGACGTCTATCGGCTGAAATGATGATGATGATGCAGTAATAGTCTATCCGCGTGCAAAGTTTCATCGAAATCCGTTCAGCATTTAACAGGCATACATAGACAGACAGTCGACAATCAGAAACTTTCGCATTTATCTACAATATTTTGTTGAAGAATCGAATAATTCTGAGATATCCATTTCATTTATTTTACTTGAAATCTTAGAACAGACCCTATGATTTGGTAACCATAAATCCGACCATCATCATCTGGCGCGTAATGATAGTACACGAGGGGATCGTTGCTATAGCAACTAGACTAACCGGCTAATATACCCGTAGGTAAGTACTACAGTGCGATTCAGATTGGAGGTGTTTTGTAGCACGATGCACATGTGTGTGCGCAAAATGTTTTTTTCGGTGAATTTTGTTTATCCGATTAGCCGGTGATTAAATATTGAAATTACTGGAAATAGTTATTCAATTTTTTTTTGATTAATCATATTTTAAATATAGAAAATTCAGAACATTTTGAACTTGGAACTCAAATCTTGGATCACGGATGTAGTGCGTAACCGTCGTAAAATCATTCGTTTTCACCAGCGGCTTCGCTCGAGTGAAAGACGGAAATTATCTTATGGGAACGTACTACCTCCAGAATAAAAATAGACTCACATTTTTTAATAATACTTCTGAACTGGCTAATCTGAAGATTGTCTGAAAATTTCATTAAAATCGCTCCAGCCGTTTTGGAGTCCATAGGGAACAGACATACACACATCGATTTTTATGGCTAGAGAAGTAGGATATCGTCATATACGTAGTAGATTCCTTACGAACTGCAAGCGTACGTAGGATTACGAGTTGTAAAGTTCTGTATGCCCAAGTGAGTGATAACTTGTAATGAAGTCGTAACGGTTTTGGGCTTCGCCGTAGTCGTATAAAAATGGGTGATTTTTAGTTAAACCCATGTCAGGTTCATCGTTGCAAAGAATTTGGGCCTATGTTCAGCAGTGGACGTCTTTCAGCTGAAATGATAATGATATTTTTCTATCGCCGTTTACCTCAAAATTGCGACATTTTTGTCCTGTCTCTTATAAGAGAATGTCATAGGACTGAATGTTCGAAACTAATACAAACCGCAGCGATACAAAAGAGAAGTCCCTGCCAAAATCCTTCATTCAACATTCAAGATACTGCGGTGATTCCAACAGTATATCTTAAACTAAACTTGGCAACCACACATTCTGGGTCTATGTCTTAATTAAGTGGGTAGATGAGCCAAATCGATCCAACATGGCCGCTCAACAAAAGAAAACTCGACTTTGTATACTCATCTCGTTAGGCTGAGCTAAATGATCCTTGTAATTTGATACTCAGTACGTTGAAGGCAAAAGGAATGGCCTTTTGGGACTTGAGATAATCCTTGTTTGAAAATGAAGAGATATATGTAGATGCAATAGATAAAGCTACCGTTTATCAATTAGTGTCAGTACAATGCCAAGTATCTAAACTGTTAACGCTAAAAAAAATTGTCGTCTGAGAAAAATTGACGTCCACTGCTGGACAATCCCGTGCGTCTTGCATCCAGGGCCTTCCAGCAACCTTAACCAGGTCATCGGTCCACCTAGTGGGAGGCCTTCCAACGTATCGTCTTCCGGTTCGCGACTCCAGAACTTTTCGGCCCCATCAGCCATCCGTTCTGCGAGCAATGTACCCTGCCCACTGCCACTTAAGTTTGGCAATTCTCCGGGCTATGTCGGTAACTTTGGTTCTCCTGCAGATATCATCATTTCTGACGTGATCACGCAAGGAAATTCCGAGCATAGCCCTCTCCATAGCTAGCTAGATATCATAGCTTTATTCATACGTGCAATATCAAGCCAGGCCTTCCCCGAAGGGCCAGATATTAAATAAATAGCAATGTAACATTTTACAATAATGTGGTAAAAATACACACATGCGATGATTGCCGAGGGACATTAAGAAAACAGTTGTACTGTAATAGGTACAACTATTTTCTTTATGTCCCTCGGCAATCATCACATTTCCGAATACAGACGAATTCTTATTTCCATGTCCATCAATTATTAGATTTATCGTGTATAATCATTTTAATTCAGAACGAAGTACTTTATCGTAGTTTTGTGATTTCCGTGTGAAATATATAGAGCTGTAAAAATAGCAACTTTAGCAACTGCCCTCCCATTTTTTTAATAAATTATAACTATATTATGTTAAAAGAGTATTAAAAACGCTGTATACTTATAAGTTGATTGAGAGCGTCCGGTCTGCACCAAGTGCAAAGGGCAACTGATTGAAATCCGACGACTGACGAAGTTTGCCGAGGGACATTAAGAAAATGTTTGTACTGTACATGTGCCATATAAAAGAGTTCGAACCTATTCATATTGACTGAGTACAACATCGTGTTGCTATTTAGAAATTCCTGATGGAAAATTCCATGTCCCAACCTGGATAACCATCTGTATAACAAGTAGGTATTAAGTGTTTTTTTTTTCAATTTGTTGAACTGAAAGGCACTAAATGTAAATTACTTGTCAACCCAATGAGCTATATCTTGTCTGGCTGAGGAGTTTCTACGGCCACCTTCCAGCTCCATCATGAGACCAGCAGCCTTATTGCGTATTGAATTTGGTAAGGCAAAGGGCAAAGGGTATGAACAATCGACCTATCACATGCGAGATGAAAGACGCGATGTGGATTCCTTTTGCGTTACCGAATTAACTACGCATTAAGGCTGCAGCTCCATATTACCATATTATTTCGATGTCCCCAAAGTTACATATGTTCCCCAAGTTACAGCTTAATCGGATGCCAGGGAAGGCTTGGGTAATGGATTACCTACTAGTATCCGGACACACATACGAAGGCAAGATAATATAAAGCTTGTAACAAGTATATATATATATGTTGTTTATATTATAAAAATCCCCGACACATTTTTATTTCATGCTACTAATTTAGCTAGCATGAAACAAAACATGCTTCGACCGACAATCTATTGAACACGTAATTATGATACGATATCTTGCGAAAACACTCCGATTGAAAGAGTAAAATGCGCATAACTTTTGAAAGGCTGAACCGATTTTCATCAAACAGAGAACACTCAATAAAATCACATTTCAAACAAAAAAAAAACGAAATCGAAATCGGTTCATCAGATTAGGAGCTATGATGCCACAGACAGATACACAAATATGCAAACGCACAGGTACACACGTCAAACTTATAACACCCCTCTTTTTCCGTCGCGGATTTAAGAGCAGTTAATTTGGCCGCATCTACATTCATATTTTGACAGATTTTTATTTTTATTGGGACAATCTGACCGCACTATTCCCAAACCACTGCAAATCCTGAAAGCCAGAATCAACAGTGGCGTCCACCAGTAAAAGGGCCGAGGCAATGAAGCTGGCGAATAAATTTAACTGTCTTAGATCCCACAACGAAATTAATCAGAAAAGAGGAGAAGTAGGAGTAAGAACAAAACATAATTTCCATTTCCTTCCATATCAAGGACGAGACAGAACAAACAAGGCCAAGTTTGACTGAATACTGACCGTAACATATTTCGGATAATACTGATGGATAGTACCTGCATCTAAATCATGGGTTTCTCTTGGTACCTATCGTCGGTCAAAGATGACCGACTATGACGTCATTGTAGTAGCTCGGCTACTACAATGACGTCATTGTTCTATAATAATAGAACAAAGTGCGTGTCATGAGGTCAACGGAACCTTTCCAACTGGCCTAGCTTTACTTTAGTGCCGTATGAAATTGTAATATGGCTCTCGTGTTTTATATGGACGGCTCGGTGAAAACTTAATCCTTACTTTGGTGTTTCAAAAAGTAGATTTACGATCGTTGAGATTTAATCCCCAATTTCTAAACCTAACTGTTCTACATACCTACCCTCCCCACGTCAACAATTTTTATTTTAAATTTTCCCTGTATTCAGATCAGTATGAAATCAGTAATTATTCAAATCAGCTCAACCGTTTTTGAGTTTTAGCGAGACTAACAAACAGCAATTGATTTTTATATTTAAAGATATCGACATATTTATTTGAAGGTTCAATTTCATACTTCTGTCTTAGAACGACTGCACTTGAGTTGCGTATAATTATGTGTGTCTTATGTCAAGCATAGTTAGATGATATGGCCAAATGAGAAGGCAGGAATAGTAGATTGTTGAATTGGGCACTAAATTAACACAAGTGCATTAATTACTCACTGTAGAGAGGTACGTAATCTACTTTTCTTTTAACTACAAATCTACCTACCTTACACAAAAAAAACTGAATTTAATGAAAAATAATTATCCCGCGACTTTTGCGGCAAAAGGTTATTAACAAATCAATTTTCAGCTGTATAAATACTTTCTAGAGTTGAATTCATATCGCTATCGCGGTCTATTTCCATTTATTTAACTTTTTAGAAATTAACATTTATTTAGATTTTATTCAGCCGATTTTTATTTTCAGCCAGTATCTTTTTGATCTAATGCATACATTTTTATATTAAACTTAATGGAAGACATTAAACCTCTGTGGTAGATTTATATTTAAATAAAAAATAAAAACGGTACATAAATGAAAAATTTTGCAACAATGAGATTTCTTATAACATTTCTGCACTGTTTTGGTTCTAAGCAAGAAATAAGTTCTTTGTGATCGGTTTTGTAGTGATTAATGATACTATTACTACGTTGTGAAAGAAAAATAAATTTGAGATTGCTTTTGGTAGATGAAAACTGCACTGAACAGACAGTAGTAAGTAGACAAACCACAAATAACTGAGATTTGGGATGACAATGACATAGCAGGCTAATATGATGTACTAAGGTACATCAAATTAGCCTGCTATGTCTCATTGCTGATCAAAGGCCTCCCTTCTCCTTTTTCACAAACGTGTCCTCTGCCTCTGCGGCTTAGAACACAAAGAGTACAAATAAAATAGTGTTTAAATTAATAGTAACCGTTGAAACTACCCTCTAAACTAACAATGCTACGTTTCAATTTATTTTCACAAAACTCTCGTTTGTAGCGAACCTCACGGCAATACGAGCAACTTGAATGATCTAAGGGCGGTCATGCACTACACGTCCGTGTCCGTGATTAGAATTCTGAGATCAAAATGTTCTGAATTACTACAGATTATGACGGATAGAGTTCGGATGTTGTGCGTATGCTGAAATTTCACGGACACCGATCGGATGTACTGCGAAACCGCCCCAAGGGTAGGACGATGATGATATAAATGTCATAAGCGCAACATATAGAACATACAAAAAGTAATAAATAAAATAGTGTTAAACTAACACTAACCGTTGAATTTACCCTCAAAAATAACAAAGCTACGTTTAATCTCCAATTTATCTTTACAACACTCGTTTGAAGCGAACCTCACGGCAATACGAGCAACTTGAATGGTTTCTCTCTATTATTTTATTTTTAGGCACAGACCGGACTACCAATCCCGTCGGTCGAGTCCGCTTGAAAAAGCAGCTTTTTTGTTGAGAAATTTGTCTAATTTGTAAAGGAATCAAAAGCGAGTGGATTCTATTGAAAGAACTCGTTTTGGATGATTTTGAATGACGATTATGTTTCCTGTTAATTTGTTTGGTGGCAAAAATATGTTTTTTGACATTTCACACTGTGAATAGAAAGTTATAAGAGACATTTTAAGTGTATAGAGACCACCTAGTACTGGTAGTTCGTGGCGTACTTAGTTTAGGAACTGTACTAGGAGCATAAAAAAAACAGAGTTTTAGCTGGGTCATGCTGCGCAATTTGTGTTCTCTCAGAGAGATTGATGACTGTGGAATTGCCGAACAAAACTGCGCATGTAACAAAGATTTTGAAAGCGAAACGTTTGAAAGAAAACGAATAGGCTTTTTAAGGATTCCCATACTTTAGAATTATTCTGACTATTGTGTCTGTACCTTAAACAAATGTTCTTAAAACGCATTGTCACGTCGCGCATGTCTGAGGGAGATGTGAAACGAACCTTTATAAGATAAATTTAGGTCGGTCTACCACAAATGCCTTTCATATCCGATGGTTTCTGCTTGCTTAGTCTTCGATCAAAGGCTTTTTGTTTTCCTAAAATACAAAAGTAATCAATCACAGCGACGTAAAAAATATTTTATGCTGCCCTTAGCTACAATGATTTTTCCAATTAAAATAATTAATTTCCCTAGCAGAAACCCAATAAAAACCAAACTACCCTACCCGACACTTTTAATAAAACCAGTAACAGCACGGAACACGGAACGCATAAACACTCAATCGAAAAACTGAAAATCAAGTTAAAACGATACCAGCGACTCCGTTAATAAATTCTGTAGCTTTTATATACAGATTGATTGAATTAAAATAATTGGATTAATCACTGGGTAGGGCCCGTGCCACGTGTTTGGCAGTACACGGAAAACCGGGGGAAGTCGGCTAATTGATTATTCTGGAATGAAAACGGTACGTAAAATAGCGGTTTAACTTAAAGTTAAGAGTAGTTGGCGTATTTAATAACAATAACATAACTGAGATAAATTAAGTGAGATATTTACAATGTAGTATCCTCATATTGTTTATCTTGGTATGGGCAAGTGATGAGGAGGATTGATGCGATGGATATAGAGAGGAAGGCAATTATTATTATTTATTACTAGCTGTGCCACGCGGCTTCGCTCCCGTCAACTGGCTACCTACCTACCCATTTTTCCCGTTTTTGCAACATTTTTCAATTATGCTCCGCTCCTATTGGTCGTAGCGTGATGTAATGCCTATAACCTTTCTCGATAAATGGACTATCCAACACAAAAAGAGTTTTTCAATTCCAACCAGTAGTTCCTGAGATTAGCGTGTTCAAACAAACAAACAGTCTCTTCAGCTTTATAATATTAGTATAGATTATAATTATTAAAGTAACATGGGGCAAGGGCAGGCAGATGATGATTATATGGGTATTTCCCAAAATTTGGGGCTCAAACTGGCATACGGGTCGACTGATGCTAAGCCCCCACCCATGGACATCCGGAACACATGAGACGATAATCTCTTATGATGATGATTTCCCTTGTTCGCATTTAGGCATCCTTCGGATGTTACGTATGCGTTATCGAACGTATATGTTGGACAAGCGTCAACACGTCAATTGTTAAGTTAGAGTTTAGATACAGTCACGTCTACACGACGTCAATACCAGCGTTTCTGGTCTACGTTCACAACTTAGTTTCCGAATACGTCAACATTACTGTGTTCTCTTGGGATGATAAAACACTTTTTATGCGGGCGTAGCCACGAACAGAAATATATCGCTAAGTCTCTGACGAAAAAATATCGTGAGGAAGAAGCCCGCTTGCGGAAAAAAAATCGCCCTCGTGTTTAAGCGCCCTTAGGAACACCACCGTCGGAACGCAACTACAAATATTCCCTGTATTGACAATCAAGCAGTTTCGCAGTATCATTAATGGAAGCAGTTCCCGGAAAAGCGGATTCACTCCCGCACATAATATTGTTCAAGGCCTCACACTTTTGATTGCAAATATGCACTAGACCAGATTCATTGACGTTGACATTTGTCATTGACGAGCTTCTTCAGCTCTTCTCAAGGCAGTGGTCACCGTGTGTCATATGCCTATAATCACCCTGATCTGGTCTGCGGTGCGGCCGCGTGGCTTTTTCCAAAAACAATCAGTTTCTCCAGGTTATCTGGATGTCTCCGGGCGATGTGCCCAAAGTAATTCAGAACTCGTTGGTAGCAGATCGTGGAGACTCTGGTTTTGATGGTCGAGAATGGACATAATAGCCAAGCGGCGTGTTGCACAGCTATTGGGTTGTCAGACAGGGTTCTTGTAAAATACTGGTATTCAGTTGGTTTCGTTTAGACTGGAAGCCGACCCAAAGCTAATTCAATTTCCATCCCGCACGGTTAAATGAAAAGGTGCAAACAATTTCTAGACCAGAATCGTGTTCTGAATGAAAGCTCCGAGCTTATAATCAAGCTCCATTTATCTGACATAGATAAATAAACGGAACTCCCACGCTTTGGAGAGATAACGTCACCATATTACGTCATGGCTACGTAAAAATAGTGATGTTATGTGGCAGGCTGTTTTGATCAATTTTTTTTAAGTGATAAGTTTTTAAATCATCATTATCATTTCAGCCGAAAGACGTCCACTGCTGGACATAGGTTCCATTATTCGGAAGCATTTGCTGGGGTCAGCCTTCAAGACTCCCGCAGTAAGATCCGTCGCAATTTTTTTAAGGAAACGTTACAGGTAGAAGAATTTCTATAAAAAATCGTCGTAGACGGAGTTACATTCAGTGTATTGACATAAAAATTCTCTAACATTCCGTAACTGATCCCTATATGCTGGTAAGCGGTTACTACAACCAACAGAAACCAGCAATATCAAACAGTTAGCCAACGCGTTCAACCATAGACACAAAGCCTGTAATTTTACAGACACCCATACATTTCAAACCGGAACACAGCAATGCTGCTTGGGCAACTGAAGTGGTAACACTTTTATAGACATTCCACTTAAACTTTTACTTAATAACATAACATCACGCGATACATGAGAAGTAAGTATAACTCGATTTCTTCTTCTTAGTCGTTACGTTTTTGACAGAGCGGTCGTGGTCGTCATGAAGTGTTGTTAGTATTTGCGGCAGATGTAATGCGTCTCACAACCTTGCCCGATTAGAAGTCATCCGGGTACATTCGTGCACGGGACCGCCCACAGCATACTTGATCTAGTCGGTCTAACACATGGGTGACCTTCCACGCGGTCTAGTATCTTCCACTCTACCTTGGATGACTAACGGCTCTATGGACTGACTGGCTCGGCTTGAAAAGTTAGTTATGTTTAAGTCCAAATAAAGGGGTCGAGCCTATATCCATCAACCGGTCAAAAATCCATACTCCAGATATAAAAATCCAATAATACTTTTACTAACCGGGGAATTGAACCCAGGACTACATATTCAGCAGTAGCGGTTACGACCACGAGACCATCGAGACTTCAACCTAATTCATTGACCAATAAAAACCCTTTCAATTCCCTGTAAAATTTCAGAATACGGGTGCAAAACGGAGGGTTGTAAAAGGTACTTGACTATCTCAGTTGTAGGACTCGCTTTATGGATGACAGACACGGTAATAAAAACGTTTGGAAAACACTCTAGCGATTTTTAAATTAAATTGAAGTCGATACGATAAAACCAGCAAATGATTGGCAATTGTGATTGGTTTACTTTTCTGGCTTCTGTTGAACGTAGAAGAAATAAGTACCTGCATTGTTAGACCAGCTCTATAGAGCTGGTAGCATATTAATGCTTTGTCTCTAATATATATACCTCACAAAAAAGTTAATTTAAAAAATTCGACTGCTTAAGAAGCGAACTAAAAAGACGTAAATAAGAAGAAAATCATGCTGTGCAGTCGGAGGTTACATATTCGCGAGCTGGCTGACCAAAACTAGATGTATCCTCCGACTCACAGCATGATTTTCTTCTTGTTTATGTCTTTTTAGTTCGCTTCTTAAGCAGTCGAGATTTTTTTTTATTTTTTGGATTTACATTTTTTATTTATACATTTTTAGCAATCTTTTTTTTTTTTTTTTTTTTTTTTTTTTTTTTTTTTTTTTTATTGTATATAGGCTCGCGCTTGACCACTATCTCACCTGATGGTAAGCGATGATGTGGTCGACGGTGAAGCACGCTTGCCTAGAAGTAACCTATTCACTCTTGACTTAAAGACCCCTAGATTGTAGCTATCGGGAAACACAGACTCCGGCAGGGAATTCCACTCCTTAGCTGTACGCATAATAAAAGTGTCCCCAAAACGTTTTGTGCGTATGGGTGGGATGTCCACCATGTACCGATGACGCATCGCCGTGCGTCTGGTTGTCCGATGATGGAACGGGCTGGGCGGAATTAAATCATGCAATTCCATCGCACACTCCCCGAAATGTAACCGATAAAAAACCGACAAGCTGGCAACTCGGCGACGATGTTCAAGGCTCTGGAGCTTTGATTTGACCAGTGCCTCATTGCCGATAAGTCTCTTGGCCCGCTTTTCGATCAACTCTAGTGCATCAAGCTGGTATTTGGCAGAACCGTCCCAGAGGTGAGAACAGTACTCCATGCACGATCGAACTTGCGCTTGATACAAGTTGAGCAGCTGTTCCGGCGTGAAGTACTTTCTCACCTTCGCAAGGATCCCCAACTTTTTGGAAGCCAGCTGAGCCTTTGCCTCAATGTAAGGCCCAAAATTGAGAGTCGATGTCAACGTAACGCCAAGAAGCTCAAGATGGTCCGTTATTGGCACGGTTACATCACGAAAAGTTGGAGCCGGGTGAAATTGGCTCTTTTTAGCGGAAAAAAGACACGCCTGGGTTTTAGTAGCATTAAACTTGACCAGATTGGCATCACCCCATTCGGAGACTGCCTGCAAGGACAAATTCAAGCGCTCCACCATGGCCTCACGAAGAGACCGGATCTGTGGCCCGGTAGCCCGTGCGTTGGACAAGTATCTCTCAGCAACAGTGCTGTCGTCTGCATACCCAAAGGTGCCGGGTTTAAGCAGATCGTTAATGTGCAACAAGAACAATGTTGCTGAGAGTACCGACCCCTGAGGGACCCCGGCATTAATATCCAGTTGGTCCGACGAGCAGCCATCAATAACTACTCGAATGGACCGATCTCTCAAGAAGTCTGCGATCCAATCACACAGACCACCGGGCAGACCGAATGAAGGAAGCTTACCGATAAGGCTTTCGTGCCAGACCCTATCGAAAGCCTTCGAGATGTCGAGGGAAACGGCAAGCGCTTCCCCGTGCCTCTCGATGGCCTCACTCCATATGTGAATGGCATACGCTAGAAGATCCCCAGTAGACCGATTTCGGCGGAAACCGTACTGGCGGTCGCTAAGGATATCGTTAGCTTCTAGGTATGCCAGGAGCTTAGTGTTTAGTACACGCTCCATACTCTTACAGAGTATGGACGTAACAGAGATGGGTCGGTAGTTAGCCGGGTCAGCTCGACTGCCCTTCTTGGGCACGGGCTGTACATTGGCTTGCTTCCAAGCATTCGGCACTTTTCCAGTCTCATATGAAAGGCGGAATAGGCGTGTCAAGATCGGAGACAGTTCAGGCGCACAGGTTCTAAGAACTATAGCTGGTATTCCGTCAGGGCCGCTAGCCTTGTTCACGTCGAGGTTGCGTAGCACCCTACGGACGTCCTTTTGGTGGATGCGAATGTCCGACATACTCGTCTCGCATCCAACAAAAGGAGGAGGGGGCCGCGAATCACCAGAATTTAGACGCGAAGATTCCGCAAAAAGAGAGGCAAATAAATTTGCCTTCTCCTCAGCGGAGTGGGCCAGCGACCCATCTGGTTTCAGCAGTGGTGGTAGTGAGGGACGGCAGAAGTTTGATTCGACTGACTTAGCCAGGGACCAAAACGCTTTACTACCTGCTGGGTAAGAAGCAAGTTTGGTCCCTATTCGGCTAATGTGGTCAAACCGAGCCTTTCGCAACACCAACTTGCAGGACTTGGCAGCTCTGTTAAAGGCCCTCTTCTTCTGACCCACGTCACTCGCTTCGCGCGATCGCGCGTCGACCCATGCCAGGTACGCCTCATGTTTAAGGGCGTCGGCGCGATGACATTCGGCGCCAAACCATGGCCGGTCAACGCTGGACATTGTTACGTCAGAGAACGGAATGTAGTACTCCATTCCCTGACGCAACACACCCGTCACGGCGTCCGCGCACGACGAAGGATCAGCCGAAGAAAAGCAAGTAGGCTGCCAAGGATAGCATGCGAAGAAAGATCGCATGCCATCCCAATCTGCTGACCTGTACCGCCAAACACGCCGGGTGCCTCTTGGGCTGGGATCGGGCGGGGAGTAGACGGACACAGACTTCACCAGACAGTGGTCGGAACTACCCAAAGGTGAAGTTATCGACACAGAGTATCGGTCTGGATCTGTTGTCAGCAGAAGGTCCAAGCAATTGGCCGTGTGCGAGTCAACATCCGGTACCCTCGTTGCTCCCTGGACCAGCTGGGTAAGGTTGAGCGCTAGCGAAAGCTTTCGCATCTCCCTCCCAGCATGGTCAGTGCACTGGTATGGGAAGAGCCACTCCTGGTGGTGGGCATTAAAGTCCCCCAGTAACACTAATTGGGCGAAAGGGTACCGCTGCTGTGCCGCGTCAGCAGCTTCACTGATGTACTCTGTGAGCCTGGTTGTCTCCTGATCTCCGCTATGCGAACGGTAGACACAGGCGTAGATAATTTTATCCAGACCTGTGTCCACTAGAGCCCACAGCGTTGAGAATCTGGGGTCCTCAAGGTTACGGAGACGCCGATAGCAAGTGTCGTCACGGGCGTACATACACACACCCGCGTGTGGTTTAAAATTGTGCTCCAGGGTAAACCCTGGGTAAGATAAGTACGACACATCTGACGGACTCGCTATCTGCGTCTCCGTAAGGAAAAACAGCGCTGGTTTCTCAGCCTCCAGGTGGTAGTGGACTGCAGAGAGATTTGAGTGCAGACCTCGAATGTTGGTGAGGTGCACTTTGTGGGGGAGGGGGTGCAGCCGCTGTTTGAGACCAATTTTCTTTTTCCTTCTCATATATTAAGTGAATGGAGGTAAGGAGAAGGAAGTGAGACGAGGTTCCACGCTGCTAACCTACAGACACGCACTGAAAAAGACGCTATCATTGGGGCACTAGTCCGGAGACTGCGGGGACGCCCGAGCCCCCCCGGAATGTCCATCGGGCCCTCCCCATCTGGTCGCCAACCAGCACGATGGTGCATTCCGGGATTTTTCGACAGTTGGCGGGGCAGCCTTTCGTGTGTGGCTGGCACACTACTTGGGCCCCCAACTACCTGCGGTCGGCCAGCGGCGCACCGTGCCTCGGATCCCGCTACCCTCCGCGACTAGTCTCCCGATACGTCCATAACAGCGCGCGTCAGGTTGGTCAGCCTGCAGTGGAACGGCTGTCTCGACCCAATTCCTCTAGTGGCTACACCGAGCATCGTAACGGAACACGGCTAGGCCGCTTGGCGATACGTCTTTGCCCGGTGGGTGGTCGCAAGCCTTCGGCCGAAGCCTACCACCAGATGTCACCTGATTTGCACCACCCGGGGACCACGTGTAGGGAATCAAAGGGTACACTCCTACGGACGTGGGTGACTCGGCCCCCAAAGAATTAGGGACATTTAAACATAAGTGTTATATTATATATTTTTGAAATAACCTCTTAAAACCCTTTATTTTGATACCGCACACAATGTCGCAAGGGCAAGTGAAATAACCCAGACATCGACCAATGTGATGTGAAACCATTAAAAATGAATATAGGACAACTGGGCCACAGTTCATCGAATCAACAGTAGCACAACTAAGAACAATCTCCTGAGAGCCCCCGCAAACTATAGACTGCTTATAGTCCGATAATTTGGTCGGATTGAAAATTATGTTCACTATTGAATCGTTGCAATGTGCGCATTTGCATACTTCCTAATACTGATAAAAGTTACGTTCAAACTATCGTCCGATAAAAAGTCCGTAGTTTGTGGTGGCTCTAAATCTACGCATTTACGCGGACACGCCGAAGATACGCTTTCAACGAGTAGGTACTTATAACAACACATATATATTATGCTGCCCGTCCATTTAAGTAGAACGAGGTAGTTGGTAGCTGAAAAGCGGAGTATCTCCAAAACGCGCGAATGACGAGAAGTTTAGACAATTACATTCTGTGTGTTTATGTTTGGCTAGCCCAGCATTTCCCCTTCCTGTCTACTCAAAAGGACACCGATAGATTTGTCTCGACGGATGTCTGGATGGATAAATGACTTTAAGGTTGCCCTAGTCGACGTCACGAACTATTTTGTGCGCGGGGTTAAAATGCATGCTATCTCATCCGACAACACGTGCGAAAGAGATTGATGCTGTGATTAGCAGTAAGAAGCTAGTTAGCGTACGATTACACACTTTTGCAAATTTGTAGCGAAATGAATGATGATTTAGGACGAAAACGAGCGCGCTAAATTTTATAAATAGACCTTTGGGAGTCTGGATATCAAATATATATATATGACTAAATGTATCTGTTCAAAACAAATTATTTGCATTGTGCCCAATGATGCGTTAAAATTAGTGTTGAAATATGGAACTTTCGACGCTCATAACTGTTAAAATATATGTTTTTTTTTTTACTTTTATGTTTTCATACAGGGCTAGATAATGATGAGACAAATTGATATCATTTTTTATTTTGAATGTACACCGTCAAACAGTGGAGAAGTTGTTGAAGAGAGTTGTTGTGGTACTACGATTGTGGTCAATTTCTCAAATTTTATTTCTCTCATTTTGTTGTGGTTATTTTTATCTTCTTTCTTTCTTTTTCTTTCTTTCTTTCTTTCTTTGGAACGTAGGCTACTTTTTATCCCGGCATAATGTTCCCTTGCGATGATAAAAAAATCTTTTCACGTGGGCGAAGCCGCTAGCAGAAGTTAGTAAACAATAAACAGACATGCAATCCCGGGTTATTTGCCGTAATTTTTGAAAAGTTCCGTTGAATATCTCCATATTTCTTCATCAGATCTTCACACATCATTCATTATCTTCGGCACATTAACAATGGACAGAACTAAAGTTACCGACATAGCCCGAAGAATTGCGAAACTTAAGTGCTATGGTGCGTTGAAATGCCTGCCACTAGATGGACCGATGACCTGGTTAAGGTTGCGGGAATGCGCTGCATGCGAGATGCACGAGATCGGTCAGTGTGGCGACGCCTGGGGGAGGCTTATGTCCAGCAGTGGACGTCTTTTGGCTGAAATGATGATGATGATGAACAATAGACATATTACATTTTAGGAGGTTTGGTATTTCGAATACAAAACAAGAGCAATATAATTCGATTCTGGGAGTTTTGCCCGCTTGATAAGTGTCGTGAAGAGAACTTACTACAGGGGTAACAAGTTTTCGCATTTATGACGAACGCATTTATGACAAACAGACGCATTTATAATATTAGTATGGATGTGTGTGATTCAGTAGATACATACATATTTTTATTTAAAAAGAGTATGTTGTTAAAGAGCTTTTAAATGATGCTGTATTAATGCGCCGTCAAGTTTTAATTAACACGTTTTTAAATCCGAACGCTTCGAAAATGAGGGCTCTTTCTTATGCAGCACAAATAGTTATAAAATCATATAGGCACATATTTGTATTCAAAAAGAGTATGTTGCTAAAGAGCTTTTAAATGCTACTGGATAAATGCGCCGTCAAGTTTTAATTGACACGATTATAAATCCGAACGTAGTACGCTTCGAAAATGAGGGCTCTTTCTTATGCAGCACAAGTAGTTGTATAATCATAATTCGTAAAAAGTTACTATATTACAACGTTACCGTAAAGTAGTACTGGGTTGTGTGAAATAGTTGGCTCGGTACTTACCTGAAAAGAAATAAAATAAACATTAATAACAATTCAAAATAATCAACAAACATTTCCAACACATTTTGATAATACAGAAAATTTCTAAAAAAACATAGATTTACAAAAGACATAAAAATAAACTTTCTTTAAAGCAACCCAGATTTAGTTTCGCTAACAATGGTAGGCTTAATTAAATACTTTATGTTAAAAGACACGTCTTTTAGACGTATTCCACATTGGGCACCCGTATTAACACCACCTGAGTTTAAGTATTTGCTTATAATGTTCAATATCTAACTAAAAAAAGCAAAGTGGAAGTTATACTTTTATCATTTTATTAAAGTCTCTACTAATTATTATCGAATTTTTGATTTTGTCTTCCCAAAAAAAATAAACGTCCTAACACTATACTCCATTTGTTTAGGTAGTTAACTAAAGGTAAACAATCTTGATATGTCTTTTTATATAAAATAAATCGTATAAAAGACCAACAAATATTATTTAAATTTAGTTACTTACCTAACATCGGTTTAAGTAAATACCTAATTGTAAACATTTTTAGATTCAATTTTTAGACATTTTTTTTAGATAAAAGACATGTTAAGATTGTTTACATTTAGTTAACTACCTAAACAAATGGAGTATAGTACCTACTGATCCGTAGGTGCCAAGAATGGAATACAATTTTAAATAATAAATTATTCCACTAATGGCACCTGCGATAAATATCGATGGGTGCCGTATGTGGAATACCTAAAGTGCCGTTAAAACGGGTGCCCAATGTAAAATACGTCATCTTTTAGGGGACTCGGATAAAAAGATGATAAGAATAAACATAAACATAACATCAAACCTGTATTTGGCCAGTTATGTTTAAGTCTCATGTAATAGAGATCAAGGCTATTATTGCCATCAACCGGGCACAAATCCAGACTCTGACTGCTATTGAAATAAAATTACCTATACATTTTTTTTTTTTTTAAACTAACCTTTTTCGTATTCTTCTCAGCAAACCCTTTCATTTGATACCAATATCATGGCAGTGCACAGAAAAACTAGTCCGCCATCTTCGGTCGTCCGCCATATTGGATTTATAATGGCGTCACTTAGCTAAACATGCATTGTCATCCAAAGTAAACTTGTACCTATGCAAAATTTCATCTTAATCGGTGTAGGATAACTGCTTTAAAATTTAGTTGCAAAATTTGACCCCAACATACTTACATATAATATACATATATATTGCAAGTTAAATAAAAGCTTGTAAAATTCACAGAATCCTACTCGTATTAAAATCAATAAAACAGCAACTCTACCTAATAATTCCTTCTCTAAAACACGTATCATATTCTTAAAAACACATAAATACTTGGTACCTATAGTTTTGTTTCTGGAATGGGGTTGTATGTGGAGTGGTATAAACCCGCTGTCTTGGTCGAAAAATATTGATACTGAAACCACAGCTCACATTGGGAAATCGACCCTCACATATTTTAGTATAGACGGCTTGAATAGCCAAGCCATATTTAACTAAAGTTGTGGTATAATTTACAAGATCGTGTTAGTACAGTCAACTAAAGAGTTGAGTAACTAGGCAACAGATGAACATATTTTGTACTACGTTGTGTCAACGTAGTACAAAATATGTATATTATTATTACGTACGTAATCAAATCACTATATCCAAAGGTAGGCAAATAAATTAACATACAAAAGGATAATTAGTTGATGATATTTTTATTCTTTATTGTCATACATCTTATGACCTAATCAGAATAGATGAATAATGATTACTGAGCAACCGAAAAAAATATTGAAGTATTACGTAAAACATTTTTTATTAAAAAGTTTTTGAACTAAATGGTACTAAATATAATTTCACTTTCAATTATGTAATTATTGTCTGGTTAAGGAGTTGATATGCTCCACTTGCCGGCTCCATCATAAGATCAGATCCATAGTACCATAATTACAATGTATTCAAACTTACATAAGTATGCAAAGTGTCAGATTAATCGTTTGAAAAATGGATAAGTACTTGCCGGACCCACTTACAAAAGCAAGGTAATGTATATTGCTTGTAAAAAAAGTTGTAGTAATTTGCTGGTTACCAATCTCTTAGGCTGACAGTACAAGACTTGTACGTTATACGTAAACCCACTAGTAGATACGTTCATCTGGCTTGCCTTGTGCATCCAAAAATAGAACACGTCGGAGTAAATACAGACAGCTGATTAATTGAAAATTTTATAATGAATGAAGTCGAATAATGTAAATTCGACGAAGTTAGTAAAAGTTACACAATATTTTATAACATATTTATTATGTACAAAATATTGTGTAACTTTTACTAACTTCGTAGTATTTTTAATTAAAGCGTATATATTCCACAATGTTAACGCGGTATCAGCTGTGAGAGGGTGCGCCCGGCCCGATCGGTGGCAGAATATGAATATTCTGACCTCCTTTTGCACAGTTTTGTTTGCAAAATATTTTCTGATTTACTTATCCTATGAAGGTTAAGAAGAAATTCTAACCATCAATTTTTCTGTGTAAAAATATCTTTAAACATCCAAGTCGTTTTGAAAGAGTACGCAAAAGAACCGAAAAACATCGTGTTATTAATATTTATTTTTAAATCAAAAGTATTACATTTTTGACAAATAATGTAGATTAATAAAAAAAAAACATATCTTAAACCTAGCCGTTCCTGAGGAGTATGCTTTAGAAAGTAACCGTTTTACGACACTAAAGCGGTTCTTAATCAGAAGTTTTTGTGTTTACTCCGACGTGTTATATTTTTGGATGCACAAGGCAAGTCAGACGACCGTACTAGTGGGTTTACATATAAAAATAATGTAGACTAATCAAAATATTTTTTTTACAAACCTTTTAACCTAGCCGATTATGGTTCAGAAAGTAACCGTTTTACGAAACAAAAGCGGAGTACGGGCCTTAATCAGCTGTTTTTGTGTTTACTCCGACGAGTTATATTTTTGGATGCACAAGGCAAGTTAGACGAACGTACTAGTGGGTTTACGTATAACATACAAATCATCGCGACAGTTTGTTTAATTACAGTATTTAATCAAAATGAATGTCTCGAAGTTTCGACAGTCATTACTCCATGTAAAAAGACTAGTACTCAGCTGAATCCGGATAGACTGGCAACTCAATCAACATGATTGGTTAGCTTCTCCTTCGTACTCCGCGTCACACTGCCAGCCGTTATGATGGCTCCTTCTCTGTAACTGCAGTGCACCTATGGAATTCTCGCCCACACTCCCTACGCGATAGCCCTTTTCTTGTGTCTTCAAGAGGAGGATTAAAGAGCATTTTCTTTTAACGCAATGTTTGTAGATATATACATATTTGTATTTATTTAAGTATGATTTATTTTTATGATTATAATTATGTTATTTTAAAATTGTACACTGGATCCTACCCTCTTTTGTCATCATTCTCTGTCACTCTCTAGAGTCTAGAGTTTGCTGTAAGAGAACTCATCATTGAGTTAAGCTCGCCTTTGTACATGTAATTTATTTACACATCGTATTGAATATTGTTTTTGGTGTACAATAAAGAATTGGTAAAAAGATGATAATGTCTTTGAGTTGCCGAAAATTAATCATTCGAATGGTGACATCATTCTATTTTTGTCTGTTATATTATTTGTTTAATATTAACGGACTTTAAGATAATTTTATTAATTGCAGACGAGATAAGATTTTTCTTAATTGTTTTCAAGTAATCTTTATATTGTTTTCAAGTTTTTTATGTTATTCGTTCATCTTTGGTATCAGAATCCGAAATCCCTTGTCAAAGTCGTCAGTTATAAAATCATCGTCATAATCAACCTATTGGCTGGAGAAGGCAGGAGACAAAGTTGGCTGGAAAGATGTGGAGGAGGCCTTTGCCTACCAGGGAAACAAAAAAAATCTATAAATTTCCCACTACTAAAACACAGGTTCTTCCTTATCAGGGAGTAGCCCGTAATATACCACGAAAGCCCATTACGGGACGGCTGATAAGATGTCTTTGTAATTCTAATTGCTGAGGAAAATCACGCATAAGATAAGAGTGACAGATATACTTAGTAGAAGACCAAACCACAGAAGCCCTATAAAAAAAAACATCACGAAATCAGCGGAAGTCTTCGCATTAATGCGTGTCCCCGTGGTGCAATATAGCTACTGGAACGATGCCCGTTTTTCTTTTATTGTAGGAGTACGTCTCCCCAATGTCGCATTGGCGATTTACGTAACGTCTGGGCATCAGACTTTGACGTTTAATTAAAAACCTGCTTTTTATGTCGCGGTTATGTACATGTCTTCTTTTTCTAAAAGGATGCATATTGCATTTTAGCTTTGAAGGATTTGATATACTTGGTTTTGACAGAGTTGTCTTCAAGTTTGGGTTTTGATTTTTTTAAGGGCCGATTTTCAATATTTTGGTGCAGTTTTTCTAACTCACGACGGCGGGTTGGTCTTAGTCGCGTGTGTAGATTCACAAGCACATTAGTTAACCGACTGTCGTGAGATAGAACTGTAACTTATATCTGGAAATTAAAATAACAGATTTAGAACAGAAAATATGCAAACAGCCATGAATATGGCTATTTGCATTATAAAGATAAAAGTTATCTATCCGTTTAAAAATGGGCCCTTAGGGCTATTTTTTATTCACCCTGACATGTTATTTGGGGAATAAATAAGGCAGATTAACTGCTTTTGTATATAATATTTCTCAAACCACCATATTTATCCTTCAAAAATAGTAATCCTAAGCTATTACTCATTGAGGTCACTACGCCATTTCATTCCATGTCATAGATCGACAAAGATTTGATAGTTCGTCTCCGGTTTGCGCAATCAACGACATCTAGGGCGCCTCCTGAGCGAAATTGAATAACGAAGTTTTGATGTTGTCGAAGTAATAGGCAGAAGTTAGCACTTTGGCTACCTGCAAGTCAAGCACTTACTTCAATAATATTATTATCAAGTAACTTATTTTGAACCCTCGTTCTCATGTTCTGGGACTGTAGACAAGAGGACATTCCATCAACTTCAACGAAATTTCAAAAGAAGAGAAAGAAAAACGAATGTCATTTCAATACCATACATTTTAAACTATTTGATACAATGGCAATCTGTCTATAGACCGAAGACGTTCTAAGTAGCTGCGCGGTACGGGGTGTATTTATTATTTAAAACTTCATGCAACATAAAAGCACAAAGGCGGACTTAGTGTCGCCGCGGGTGTAGTGACCTGTCAGTCGATAGTTCGCTGATGGGTGTCAACATCCCTCTTGCTACCTTAGGAACGGTCTTAGTTAAGCGGCCTATAGGCCTTGTCTTTATCAGTATGCAGTCTTTAGGCCCTCAATTAAGGGCCTTAAGTTTTATTTTTATTAGGAGTTATGAACGAATCAAACTCTACTGTAACGCTAAAATAGAATCTAGCAAATACTGCAAATTCTTATTTTCATAAATCGAGGGTAGATGACACACCAGCGCAAGACAGTTCTACATTATATCCTGGCCCGAAGCCACGCTACTCAAATAAAAAGCACTTGAAAATTACTAATTCGTGTGACGAACTTATCTGCAATACAAACCAGTCATTACGTCACACATTTCATTGGTAATTCTCCCAGCTGATCACATTGACCTAGAGTTAATGTCCAGTTGGTAGAGATTAGACTGTTAAGTGTAAACCTTTCTATTTTTGTATTTATGTGGGTATTCTTGATATATTGTTGCTGTCGTTTTTAGATGTGTGTCACTGATTTGCGCAAGAAACTGTGCACTGTGCAGAGAGAGAATGTTAACAAGTTAAAGCAATATACTAAAACTAAACTTTATCACGTCAGTTTTCGTTTAGACACAAGTAAAGTCACGGGACCGTTCAATGTGGCGACGCTGTGGGTAGGCCTATGTTTAGTAGTGGACGTGTATCGGCTGAAATGATGAGTCATCCTGAGGCTTTAGACAAAGTATCTTTTTATTAGCGATGACGATAGTCGAAACGCCAAAATGCAATTACAAGTTTAAAAAACCGGCCAAGTCCGAGTCAGACTCGCGCACGAATGGTTCCGTACCATTATCGCAAAAAACGGCAAAAAAATCACTATAAAGCCCCACTTAAATATTTATTTTATTCTGTTTTTAGTATTTGTTGTTATAACAGAAATATATCATCAGTGAAAATTTCAACTGTCTAGCTATCACGGTTCATGAGATACAGCCTGGTGACAGACAGACGGACAGTGGAGTTTTAGTAATAGGGTCCCGTTTTTACCCTTTCGGTACGGAAAATAAAAACGCCAAAATGTAAGGGACCGATCACGTGACGTATCGAAAGCGCTTGGTAATCTCATACATTTTACCAATAGTTATCGCGACTCTTTGGATTATAGAATGTCTCTTGTCTAGAGCTTTTGCTCTTATCCCAATAAGGATGAACTAAATAACGTCAGTTTAAACTTGGAACGTTGACTAAGGACCGATTTGACCAATGAAACTAATCTCGATTAGTTCAACTAAACTCAGTTTATGCAAATACAGCGTTCTGATTGGTAGTTTCTTAGCGGTCTCAAAATGAACAAGAGTGGATCTTAATATGAACATGGACAAAACCAAGGTCATGGTGAACGCCCATGTAGCACCCACTCCTATCAAGATCGGAGACTCAACACTCGAAGTTGTAGACGATTATGTCTGCCTGGGACAAACGGTCCAGTTGGGTAGGTTCAACTTCGAGAAAGAGGTCATTCGACTCGGCTGGGCGGCGTTCGGGAAGTTACGTTGTATCTTCTCGTCCAGTTTACCGCAGTGACTCAAGACAAAAGTCTATGACCAGTGCGTGTTGCCAGTGATCAACTGATCACCTATGGGACCGAGATATTTTCGCTCACAATGGGCCTTATCAGAAAGCTTAAAGTCACCCAAAGGGCAATGGAGAGGACTATGCTCGGAATTTCCTTGCGTGATCACGTCAGAAATGATGATATCCGCAGGAGAACTTGTGAAGACTTGTGAAGGAACTAGGTGGACCGATGACCTGGTTAAGGTTGCGTGAAGGCGCTGGATGCGAGACGCACGGGATCGGTCAATTTGGCGTCGCCTGGGGGAGGCCTATGTCCAGCAATGGACGTCTTTCGGCTGAAATGATGATGATGAATCGTGATTAGTGAAAATTGGTGAAATAGGCCCTAAGCTCCAGCTGTCAACGTTTGTTACGTAGTACGAGACCATACGCTACACCAGCGCCTATAACAGCGAATACATACGCGGTAGCCCCCATTTACTTGAGATCGACGCAGCATGTCTTCACTAATACACATCACGCTTCACACGATCCATCCATCGTCCAAGTTTTCCATGTCCTCTTGTACATAGTCCCTCATAACAATTGGCGGTAACCGTTACCAAATATATTTTTTTTTACTTGTCGCGTCGCGCCTATCTGCGGTCCATCTCTTCTCTCACAGAGAGGAGACCTGTGTCCCAGCAGTGGGAACATTTAAAGGCTGATAATGATAATGGCATCACGCCTTTTATATACATGGGGATAGGCACCTGCTACGACCCTTAAATACTATTTTTGTTCATTTAAAACAAAAAGAGCACAACAAAACAGTCTTCAAACAAATACAAATTATCCGCCTGAAATTGTAATCATTCGCTTTCCCTTCAATTAATGACGATCGCACAATGAAATCTGTCTAAAACCTAGTTAAATTTTCCAATAGCTTTCAATAGCAGACACAAGGGTCCAATAGAGAAATTAATTGCTTCCAATGAATACAATGAAATCCGTTCCGATGAGAATTCATAGCCGATATTGCTAGTAGAATTCTGTGAATAGCGAATATAAATTTTATATGAATTCCTGTATATTGTTTTTTTGTGTAATTTCGGTTGGAAAAGGAATGTGTAGCAGCTTTTATGAGAGATAAATAAGGAATATGCGCTTATGTATTCGTTTTTATTTGCATTAATAGTGGGCACACAATTTTAAGCCTTATCTACTACAAATTTAATGTTGGGATGCTGCTCATCTGGTATGGTAGTACAGAAAGGGAGATGGTGGATTTGGTATCATACAGAAACACAACTTGGTACAGTACAACTATTTTCGAAATGTCCTTCGGAAAACTTCGTGTTTCGTAAGTCGTCAAATTTCACATTTCACGTCGGATAATTAAGAAAATAGTTGTACTATACCTGAATATTTACATAGGCTAGTTTTCATAGAAAAAGCACAAAAGTCACACGGTAGTGGCAAAAAACTCTAGAAATCATCAATTTTCTTAGAAGACTACAAGATTCACAGACAGAGATCAGCGAAGGAATAGAGGACTACGTATTTCCTTGCTGGAGTTATTGTTTCCAGATAACTACAACCTAGAGGACTTTAATACAATCTTCTTTTTATTAATCTCAATGAAAAAAAAAATTAAAAAAAATCTTGAATAGATTACTTAAAGGCAAGCGTGCTTTACCGGAGTTCCCAATCGACCACATCATCGCTAAGAACGCGAGCCAATCATTTATAATAAAATAATGCGTTTGACAAAATGAGAAAGTTCCTCAGAGAAATTGCCTCTTTTAACAGAAAAATAACATACCTATCTCCTCTAGACAAGTTCAAAATTAAACAACTATCCATAAGACAGAACAATACAGAAATCAGTATTCATTAACACACACACGTGCGCTAGTACTTTGCAACATATGTGCAAAATTCAAATGTATCGCCAAACGGCCAAGGAAAACTGATGAGGAAACCCAACACCGTTAATAATAGATTCTAGCCACGTTATATTGCCCTGACAACGGCAGTACGAATATTTATTGGCTTTAGAACTTGGTACAATATTCACGGCGTTAGATATAGTTACCTGGATTGGGGTTAGTAGCATTAGTTCCCAGTTGCGATAGTCCCCGAAAACAAAAAGGAATAACTAGTTGCGTTTTTACCCGGTTTCTTGCAAGGTACAATGGCGTTGTAAATGTAACTGTTTGTAAATTTAAGAGCAATTTAATGTTCTATAGTGGGATGTTAATTTAATACTTAATACATGTAATTTATAAACGTTGGGTATTAAGTTGAAATTAGATTGTGAAATAATGCTGTTAGAGCTAAATCTAGTCTCCGTTTCATTCTTAGCTCTAACATAAGTAAAAAAAATTGTAGGGCTCGTATAATTTTATGTTATTAAAAAAAAATTGTTAAGTATCTATTTGTTAAATAGCATGTGCCATGTTTTTCACAATAATAAATCTTCTCGCCGACAAAGGGTCGCACGCAGCCAAACCGGTTATTGCTTTCCTACTGAATCTACTGATAACACGGTCGTTCTATCTCTTTCACACGCGGTCGTTCTATCTCTTTCACACGTGTGGGAGAGAGTCCATTGTATTTGTCTATCTTTATTTATTGCCTATGCACTTGACCTACTCAGTGTGCTAATTGACAATGTCGAATGAAGGTGGTTCCCGGGGTGTAACAAAAAATTACGAAATATGCGGAACTGTGTTATTACATGCAGGTCACAAATATTATAAACATCGCAAAAATAAGAATTCAACAGTGTGGACTTGCGCCAATAAAAAAAAAATTAAGTGCAGTGGCATAGCTAATTTACACCACGAAACGGATTGTGTTGTAATAAAAAACAAGCATGTATCCCAATGTGTACCTAAGTTTGATGAGAATGAAGTGAAATTATTATTGCAACAAACTAAAAAAGCTATTTGTCAAGATTTTTCAGACACTGTACAAAGCGTATACGAAAAAAATATACAAAAATTAAAAGATAGAAAAGGTTTGGATAATATTTCTAAAATTCCGGACTTTCGAAGTGTAAAATATCAGTTTTACAGATACAGGAACAAAACATTGCAAGTGCCAAAGATAAAATTCACAAATCCGGATAGCGTTGTGATCCCCGAAAGGTTTGTGAAGTACATATTATTTGACTGCAAAGAAAACGAAAGAAGAATCATTGTGTTTGCATCACCAAAAGTCCGAATTAATGTGCAAAATATCAAACATTATTTTTGCGATGGAACTTTTAAGTCATGTGTAGAGCCGTTTACACAGTTATACACCATCCACGGCGATATTGGCAGTGATTTATATCAGTCAAATATAGTGCCGCTATTTTACGCGCTTCTAACCGATAAACGGGGCATTACATACGAAGCTCTATTTCAAAAAATAAAAGACGCTGTACAAGAATTTCGCCCCATTCAATTTACTATGGATTTTGAAATGGCAGCTATAAATGCTGTAAAAAATGTGTTTCCAAGAGCAAGTATTCATGGCTGCTTTATACACTTTCAAAGAAGTATTTATAGGAAAGCAACTTCGTTGGAATTACTTGAATATGAAGAGACTAAACAACATATAAAATTATGTGCTAGTTTAGCTTTTCTCCCAAAAGAAGACATAGAAGATGGTTGGTTGACACTAATGGAAAACAGGTAAGTCTTAACTTATAAAAATAAAAAAAATGTTTCGTAGTATTGTAATATTTAAATTGGATAGATTTTATGTTATATCCTCCAGGGGCACACTCACATACACTACAAACATAATGTATATAAAGATTGTGCTGCGACCCCGAGGTCCTCAAGCTCTAGCAGATCTGTCACTATCTATTGCTTTCCATGACATTAGTATCCTTCCCTAAGGTCTTTTCATTTTGTTCCTAAAATCCATTCTATCTGTATTCCTTAAACAGTGTCCGATTATTATTAGATATTACGTGGGGCCATTTATTTGAAAAGGCGAAAGGTGGGTGTTTAGCAATGGCTAGCCTGTTAGGGATACGACGTGAAATATGTATGTATTTAAACATAATTTAGGTACCTATGTTTATATCAGTCATCTGGTTGCCATAATACAAGTTCAATCAGTACTTTTACTGAATTAGGTTTAAATTGGAAAAGTAGGCTGTTACATTTCTTTTAATTTAGTTTAAATTTTCTTCAACAGTTTTCAAGCAGAACCAGTGACGATATTCAACAATTATTTTGTAGAGCAGTGGCTGGAACCCCCCGAAATGATACCACTTTGGTGTTGCTTTAAAGAACATCACAGATCAACAAATCTTGTTGAAGCGTGGAATGAAAGGTTCCAGCGATATACAGGCTGCAAACCGAGTTTGTTGCTGTTCCTACAAACCGTGGCAACAGATATTTCTACTCACGATATTGCACGAGAAAGGTATAATATAAAATCTCCTTGGCTTGTGTGATTAATTTCATAATATAAACTGTAGACCTTTTTTGTAATTCTAATTTATATTATTAAAAATATATCATTAACTTTCAGGTTACAAATGAATGGTATACCTATCCATAAAAGGAAAAAGACAAGCATTCAAAATGATGAGCTGATTAATAAACTGACCCATCAATATGAGAATAAAGAACGTTCTATTACAAATTTCCTACAAGAAGTTAGCAGTGTTTTAAAAATTGTTTTTTAAAAATATGATTATTATGAACATACTTATTAAGTAATTTTTGTTTCCTTTGTTATTTTTTGGTTTGTTTAGGTAAGTTGATTTTAAGATATTTTTTACCATTTGTTGATTAGTAAATATAGCATAATAATTGTAAGATAACAGCTCATTTATGAGAAATTATTAGTAATTAAAATTATATAACTTACTAAAGTTAGGTTATATGTTTATATATACAAACTGTGATTCTAGTGCTGTGATTTGTAATACCAATTTAGATATAAGTATACAATTATACGAGTATATATTTACCTCTCCACGAGATTTATTTTGATAAACAATACTCATTTTTTTTAAGTATTAATAAAGGCTGATTTAAATTTTGTAATACTTTTTTTATCATCTGTACAAACTTCTATTTGTTTAAGTGTTAATAAAGACTGATTAAAATATTGTAACAGTTTTTTTATCATCTGTACAAACTTCTATTTTAATAGGTATAATTCTTTTCGGGGACTACCGCAACTGGGAACTAATGCTACTAACCCCCTGGATTGTTCTTGTAGGTCCAGTAAGTTTTTACGTGATGAATATTTAAGTATATTTTGTGGTTGGTAGACGGCAGCCCTTTATTATAAGGGACGTTTATTATTATCTGCCTAGCCTTTTTTTACCCGACTGCCGAAAGAGAGTAGTGTTTATCAGTATATGTATGTTTGTTCCTATGTGGCGTTCTAGAGACCAAACGCGTTGGCCGATTTTGATGATTGTTACGTCAATCGATTCGTCATAACCTTGCGAGTGTCACTGGCTACATTAAAATTGGAAAATAGAAAAATGGCGCCATATTGTAGGGGCACAATTTTTTTTTTTCTGTCAAACCCATTGTGTGGGGTTTTAAAATAAAGGGCATTAAGAGGAGAATTAAAAAAATATACAACACTTGTATGGTTAAATGTACATAACTCGAAAAAATAATGTCACCTAACAAAAAATTAAAAACCTAAATAAAAAGCAAAAAATTAAAAAGGTCCTGAGTCAACACGATAAAAAGACATAGGCAAATTTTATAAATTTTCATTTTAAAATTTATCTTAATTTTCAACTTTTTTTCATTTTTCGGAATTTTCCCTTAACTTTTGCTGTAAGATCTAGCTTTTAACCAAAATTGACAATTCTAGGTCAACTGGAAGTACCCTATAGGTTTTGGGTCGAAAACCTATATGGTAGTTCCCGTTGATCTAGTTACCCAATTATGTTGGTGAATGTAGCTGTTTGCACGGAACCCTCAGTGCGCGAGTCCGACTCGCACTTGACCGGTTAATTTTATTGTAACTCATTTTCGTACAATGAAACATGCAAAAAAAAAACTATAAAACGAACCTACACTGTATTTAAAGAAAAAAATAGTCACGAACCGAGAAAACCCTTTTACTTGCAAGTCGCTGCTAACACCATCTATAGCTGTGGAACGGAACCGAACGCGATAGAAGTGCTTATGAAAATAATGATTTTAATCAGACGAAAAACGCTAGTTACGTTGGCATTGGCATGGTTTATTTGTGTGAGATGAGGCATGCTAGAGTAATATTATCTGTGGCAGTACCTTATCCAAATATTTCGGAGTCTGCATCTCATATAACCTGATGCAGCTGCATATCTGTATTTTACATGAAGGGATACGAAAAACGCTAGTTACGTTGGCATTGGCATGGTTTATTTGTGTGAGATGAGGCATGCTAGAGTAATATTATCTGTGGCAGTACCTTATCCAAATATTTCGGAGTCTGCATCTCATATAACCTGATGCAGCTGCATATCTGTATTTTACATGAAGGGATAGCTTATCTGGAGTTTCGAGCTTCTGACTTCCCGTAACGACTGTCAAAGGTGTTCGAATCACAAAGGACATTAATATATCTACAAATCTACCTTCGTACATCTGGTTTTACAGGCGTGGTGCTAAGTTATACGAATCCCGACTTCAAGCTCATATTTCTTACCCTGAAGAAAACTTGGTCTTTCTAATTCTAGGTTGTCTGGCTCATTGCCAGTGTTTTTGCTTAAGGAACAAGTTCTGAGCTTGGTAAGCAAATTTACGAGTCTTCGCGTTCATTTCCTTACTTCTAGGTCGAATTTTACGGCGTAGCGAATACCAAACCAAATTGTTGGCACAAAGAAAGTCTTATGGTTGTGCAACTCTGCCTAAAACCCTTCGGGGAGTATTCTGTATAGGCATTATATATAGTTTATGATCTTAAAAACTTACTTTATTGAAGTGAATTTGACTCATAGGCTTGTCAAGTAGCCTGTCTACGAACTTCAATATTGAGTATCTAACAATTGTGTTATATTTAGAAGCCTATTATTCTTCGTGAATAAATGCCTTTCATCGTCATACAAAAAGGGCTCTTAAATATTTAAATGCTGTTGAATGACAAATCCTATCCATTTATTATTATAAATGTTAAGTTTGATGATTGTTAATCTACTACGTTTACAGCTCAATGGGGGAAAAGATTTAGATGAAACTTGGCGCCCGGGTAAACCATGTCCCGGATCAGGGTCCGCACCATAACGTGTCAACGCCGTGATGATTCAGCTGTGAAAAAGGGATAGAGCTATTCGTCTTTTATAGCTCCATTTCTCTTAGACCCACTTACAAGAAGAACTTAACTTACGAGTTAATTGCTAACACGAGGTTTAATTGATCACATTGTATGACTAACTGAAAAATTTAAGTTGTTCGTGCCTTATAATGGAACCATGATAGTTCTAACACGTTAGAGTAAGGCCCACGACACAAAATTCAGTTTATCCCGGTAATGCAAACGTTCTTTTGGGCTAATTGCCGATTTTCAGGCGGTTGAATCCGGTCTCAAAAGCTGTGAAACTGTCTGTGAATGGTCACGTGGCATAGGTGTATAAGCATTCGCCTGGTAAATCAAATGTCTTAAGTCTCTGTTTTTCCCTCGTATAGCTCCCACACATTTCACAGCGCAGCATAGTTTTCCTTAATATTTCGGTACCAAAAATCTACAACATTTAACAAACATCTGCCCACTTTCCTCCAGGCATAACAGTACTGCTACGTGCGCATTCCTACCTTTTAAAATGGTAATAACGGACCTGGAGCCGATCCAATAGTTCGGAGCGAAACAGTAACAGTTGTTTTGTACAGAGCCCTTGATAGCCTTCTAAACGTCTGGTTCCAGTCCAGACGCGAAATAAAAAAAAAAAGCTTTAGTGAAATTGTAACAATACTGTCATCGGCAGTGCTGTTACGTAGTGATGGTGTTGACAAGCTCTGATGGTACCTCTTGCTATGGAAAGTTTTGTGTTAAAAGTGTTGGAGTAGGATATTTGACTACTATCGAAAATGTAAATTAATGAATTCTTATTTTAAAGTTAATACTAATAAAGGAGTCACTTTGGAATTGCTGTAATATGCGCTTCCAAGATTGACATTTTATGAGATTTAAAGGATTTTTCTGTGGCTTATTTATTTCTGGTTTTCAGAAATTCAATAAATAAAACCAGTCAAGTGCATATCGAGGAGGGTAGATTTCGTTTTGATCTCGCTGAAGCTACTAAAGCTACACACGGCTTTCAACACGACCGAAAGTGTTTGAACTGTGTTTCGTTGTGTCTGATCGATAACTATTTTGAATATCTCTTGTTTGGATCAGTACGTTTTATTATAGACATTATGCCCACCTATTATCTGTACTCCAATGTTTATTTCGGCTTTGTGCTAGAATTTCAGGTATTCTGGGTCATACTGGTGTGGTGCGAATGCGATGGGTGTCCCAGCCGCGATTCCACTAAATTTTTGCTTTAAAGGCTGACGGGTTATAGGAACTCAGACGTTGGTAGAGTTCCAAATATGTATTTGGGTTAGCCATGTCGTAGGGCATCTTTTTAACCGTGCACCTCGTTGCAATGCACCCACATTCCCCCAGAGCGCGTGGCTGCGCCCCCACGTTCACCTCATGCGCCAATAACAAGAGTAAAATTTCAGACTGGCGTGACGATGCCAGGTGCAACAATAAGTCGACCGTTATAGCAAAAAAAACAATCTCAATTTTACCAGGAATGCGTCCAATCGAAAAGGATAACTCAGTAGGCGATGTCTGGGAACTAATTACGGCTTGTGTACATGGCACCCGACACGTTATTAAAGTACACACAGACACACAGTTGCCAACTATTTAAATATTGCACGTAACATGACGGAATATCGAAATGTTCTTTCCATGTTTTATTTTATAAGTTTTCAGATTATTTATGTTTAGTGAAATCGTTGGTTCGTCAGAATTAGAAATACGCCGAGATTTTGCAGAATTAGTAAAGGAAGATCGAATAAAATACAGATGGTTTGTGTGAAAGGCTATATATGGTTAAACAGGGGTTGCGCCGACCCCAAATTAATTGGGATAGGTAGGGGAGGATGAAACCATTCTTCTAAATATACTCCTATTGAGTAAGAGAACCCCGACTGTACACTAAAATTACATTATCATTATTTGCAAGGCTGATTTCTCGCCTAATTCTGACGAAGCTCTTCGGATTATGCGCACTTCGACCCATTCGCATTTCGTCCCGCGTTCACAGTAGGTCACATTTGCACTTCGTCCCAGCCGCACTTTGTCCCAATTGCGGTTGGTCCTATTCACAATTCGTCCCATGCAAGTAGTTTGTAAGGGAAGAAGTAGGTTAGACCAAAAATTCCCGACTGTACACTAAAAGTCAAAATTTATTTTGTCAGTGTATCCTACAAAGATCCAGAAGGAAAAAACGCACGAGCACTAAACAAACCCACATTTATTAGAATGTTTTAGGGGCCTACGATACCGAGAAGACACTTGAATGTTATCTCAAAATCAAACAAAACCGATTACAATTCAAATTGTATTGCCATCGTTCGACATTTACATTTTCGAGACATGTTTCGCTCATCTCCCATTACGGCGTTCGTGATAGTTTTATTGGCAGCAGTTTTTTTTTATTACATAGGAGGATTATTCTCAAGGACGCTTCTTTAGGATTCTTTTTACAAATATTGTGTAGAATATAAAGCCAGCCTGTCAAAATAGAAGTAAGGGACCTTAACGATGGCGCGAAAAATTTAAATTGCGTTGTGCACGTACTTCGCATTGCGTCCATGTGATCGGATTTAACTTAGTAAAAAGTAAAATTAAAAAAAAGACAGTCTAATTTTTATCTAGAGACACGCTTCGATCAACAATCTTGTGAACACGTAATTATGACACGATATCTTGCAAAAATAAACCGATTCGAACAGTAAAACGCTAATAACTTTTGAATGGCTGAACAGAATTTCGTTTAACATACATAGCTCACTCTCGATAAAGTCACATTTCAATTCAAACAAAAAAAGATCGGTTCATCCGTTTAGCAGCTCAGAGGCCACAAACAGATACACCAACACACAGGTACACACGTCAAACTTATAACACCACTCTTTTTCCGTCGGGGGTTAATAATCGCTTATCGCATCGAACCAACAGAAAAGTTGCTGAGGGTTACAGTGCCTAAAGATGCAAAGAGATTTGGTCGCAAAAGATTGTGTTCAGCTATATTAGCATAATCAGAGTATAATGTTCCCATTGCTGTGACACAGGCCACCTCTCTGTAAGAGGTAGTGATCCATAATCCACCACGCGGGCCCCGTGCATGTTGGTAAGTCTGTTGCTGGTTGGTAACTGGGCATATCCGATATTGATTAGTTATGTATATCTTATATATATATCTTATATATATATATATATATATATATATATATATATTATATCTGCCAGGTTTTTAGAAGCTTAATCGAGTCGCTTAACTTTTTTTTATTATAATTTGTTATTGGCTCGCGTTTGACCACTATCTCGCCTGATGTTAAGTGATGATGTGGTCGAAGGTGAAGCATGCTTGCCTAGAAGTAACCTATTCACTCTTGACTTGAAGGCCCCTAGGTTGTAGCTTTCAGGACACAAAGACGTCGGGGAATTCCACTCCTTGGCTGTACGCACAATGAAAGTATTTTCAAAACGCTTTTTGCGTATGGGTGGGATATCAACCATGTACCGATGGCGCATTGCCGTAAGTCTTGTAGTCCGATGATGGAAAGGGCTAGGCGGAATCAAATTGTGCAGTTCCATCGCACACTCTCCGAAATGTAACCGATGGAAAACCGACAGGCTGGAAACTCGTCGTCGGTGTTCAAGGCTCTGGAGCTTTGAGTTGACCAGCGCATCATTGCCGATAAGTCTCTTGGCCCGTCTGTCAATCGACTCAAGTACATCAAGTTGGTACCTGGCAGATCCGTCCCAGAGGTGAGTACTCCATGCATGACCGAACTTGCGCTTTATACAAGTTGAGCAGCTGTTCAAGCGTGAATACCATCTCACCTTCGCAAGGTTCCCCAAATATTTAGCAGCCAATTGAGCCTTTGCCTCAATGAATGGACCAAAATTGAGGGTCGATGTCAACGTAACACCAAGAAGGTCGAGATGGTCCGCTAACACACATTGTCTACGATAATCTGTGATTAGTCGACGGAAAGTACAACAACCAAATATCCAATCAATAGAGATCTACAAAAGTAATACCTCAACACACCAGAAGAAAGGATTTTAGCATTCTAGTCAGTACAACACACATTTACAATTCAACTGTCATGTCATGGCGAACACCGCGAACATCGCTCACGTTGCCATCGCTTCCCCTTTGTTTGTGAAAACAATTTGAACGCCCCTGAATACGAGTCTGCATTCCCCGGATACTACGACCAGAGTAAAATGTTGAAAATGGAGCTACGGTAGTTATTTTTCAGGAAATATTGCCCGTTTTAATATTGTTGTCCGAAACTGTAATGAAGACTAACTAGGCGAGATATTTTCTTTCCATTTGTTGTTTCCAGAATTATATCAGCAGAGTCTATTTAGTTTTGTTTTGAAATTATGCTGAATAAACCGGCAGACATACTGCTCTGTTGTCGTGCTTTTTTGGCTGGGATTTTAGAAATTGGTAGTTTTCGTCGCGCTCATTTCTGAACTCGTAATAACAAACTCGATAACAAGTTCAATCAACCAACAACTCAGATTCAATAGACCACAGAATGAGAATTATAAGTTCATTAGTTGTGAACCAGAACCAAAGGATAGTACTTAATAACCGTTCTAATTGAAGACGCAATACAAACTCAACCACAAACATTGTCAAAAACTTGTTAGTGTTTTTGAGAAACTGCGACTGCGGTGCGAATGCTCTTCCTCCTCCATATAAATACAGGAATTGATTGCCTGAAATTCTACAGTAAGAGTGGAAAAATCCACACAGACAAGAACAGATAATTGTCGAGGCACTCTCACATGTCTACACTGCACCGATTCTATCGATAACAGACTGTCAATTTGTCTAATGTGTTTCCCGCAAAGCTCGATTGTGTTCATCGATATTGTCGCGCGATGTAGAGAACTGTCAGTTGTCTTTGAATTACTCGGTTTTCTGGATAAGAGTTGATTGTGGGTTTGTTTCTCACTACAATCTGTCTACCTAAATGATAAACCATATTTATCTACTCTCATATCGTAATATTCGAATTATAAACTTGGAAACGAGTTTATATTGACATACTTATATAAACACAATACCGAAATTTAAAAATAGAATCTTATTATAACACTTTTTTCCTATTACGATACAGGGTAAATCCAAGAAGTTAATATCACCAAAGAGTTTCCATCAATTATTTTTTTGTAATGGAAAGCTCTGCGGGAGGTATTTTTTTTATTATAGTACCTATTATAAAAATTGATTTCAATTTTTCTTGTCTGTGGCAACGCCCGCTTTAGCGCATGCGCGGTTAATGCGGTGATGTGCTGGGTTTTGGCGCCATTCATATGTTTTGCTGTACTGAATATTTCTGACTCTTTTGACTTTTTTCTTTTATTTAGTAGGTTCAGTCCTTATGTATGAGTGTAGATAAAGTAGTGTATGAAACTTCACATAACTAGGTATTAAAAAACATTCGTGTGATACTTTTAAACTCATGTTTTAATACCCCTTATTATGCAACAGTTTCATAAACTACTATTACTTTGTAATTTGGCTGTAAATAAATTATTTACACATACATTTTTTTTTTTGGAAATCTAGACGAGTTCGGTGTTTGCAAAGCGACTACTCTGAGAACAAACAAACTCGGAGATCAGTCTCTTTTAAAGTCCATACAATTACTTGTAATGATCAAATCACGTGGGAACCTTGTAGGTCTATCTGTTAAGAACAAAGGTGGGCAGAGCTCCGACTTAATTTCCTTAGTAAAAAATCATAATTCGAGGCTTGGCTCTCGCCTATTTCCTCCTCTAATATTGGACCAATTTAAAAGATATTCCATAAACTAGAAATGAAAGACAATATTATACTATGCCCCTATATTTTTCTTTTTTAATTTATAGTTCGTCAAATTTGTACACAAGGCCTCTGTTGCCAGCGCAATTTGAGCATTTATTGAGGGTTCTAGTGTCCTACTTATCCTTTGTATTTTATAAATAGATATGTGGGTAGGCCTGACTAGGTTCTGGAATTGCCAGATTAAGCCTTCTGGTTCTGACCCAGTTGATTTGCTACAAAACTCGTGGTGATATGACGTAGGCTTGAAAAGAGTCGTTTGGTTGGTGTATCCCGCGCCACGACACAAACAAAACGAAACAATAATGTAACCCGAGCTTAAATCATGAAACATAACGAAGGAAATAATATCATTATGTCAGAAAATATCGCGACTGACTTGATTTCCAATACCAATCAGGTTCTATTTAGATACTGTTCTGGGTGAATATGTCTCAAGAAGGTCGGACATATTTGTAGATACATAACTTTGTGTAAGTAACTTCGATAGAATCTGTGCCAGACACCAGCATCTCCATATTTTTTACCATAAACCTGCTCAAACTTTGTCTTATCTAATATATTCTCTAAACAGCTTCATCCCATCCGTGTTATTATGTTAATTTGACTACTAGAACTTGACAAAAAAAAACATGCTTTCGATTATGGCATTAAGAAATTTCCTTATATGGTGTAATAGTACGAGATTTGATAAAATCGTGGCTATTAGTGACATTCATTCTAGAAGCGTCTTATGCTGTGGTTTCTAAATGATTTTGGTCTTATTTTGCTTGACAATATTTTTATTGCTTTTTTATGTGATGATAAGCGATGATGTGGTCGACGATCAAGCGCGCTTAACATATACAGTTGACATAATAGAAAACATACCACCCTTACCAAGCCAAAGCGAGGGAGCAAAAATTAAGACATTACCGCTTCCTTTAAGGCAGTCGGATAAAAAGTGCGACAAAAACTGTCAACTCTAAATGCGCAATCATTTTATATTGAATAAAATACATTGCATGAGTTGTAAAAGGAACTTGGCTGATCGCCTACTACGTTCTATTCTTAATTAGAAAAGTATGCAATCAATAAGGGTGTAGTATTTTTACAGAACGTCGACTTAGCCTCGGGCAAAGTGCTGTCGAGATTCTCCATTTGGAAATTCCCAGTAGCAGATCCGAGTCTAGATTTGTACCGTTTGCCCTCGCCACCAATAAATAACGCAGTACTGCTAAAACGTGGGTGTTTTATACTCTCTGCCTACCCCACTACAGGGAACACAGACGTGATATTTATAACACAATGCAGCTTCATTAGTCTCTACTACCACGGAACAGTTTTTAGGGTTCCGTATCCAAGGTAAAAACAGGACCCTATTACTAAGATTCCACTGTCCACCTGTCTGTCTGTCACCAGGCTCTCAATAACCGTGGTTGCTAACAGTTGAAATTTTCACAGATTATGTATTTCTTTTGCCTCTTTAAACTGCGGTATGTGGTAATTAGGAAACAATTGATTTTCTATTGTTAAACACCCGATTCAGGTTTCATCACAATTGAGGGGATACAAAAAAATACTAAAAACAGAATAAAATAAATATTTACGTGGTATGGTAAAAACGAATAAATCACGTTTGTTGTATGGGGCTCCCATACAACAAACGTGATTTTTTTGACGTTTTTTGCAATAATGGTACGGAACCGTCAGTGGGCGGGTCCGACTCGCACTTGGCCGGTTTTAGTTTTACCATAGAAGCTCGCTACTCCATTTTACACAGGCGACGAGCGGCAAAGGGATTCGAAACGATACATGATACATACATTATTCAGAATGAAAATTGTTTTTAGTCCGTCGCAAGCGGTTCTAGCAAATTAATTAACTTTTACTACAAATACATCACATTTACATAAGTTAATTTCGGGACTTGATTGACCTACGGATGTTAGCGAAAAGTACCAGGACGTTAGAACTAGTCAGGAGTCTCTAAAGCTAGAAGAAAACCAGATGACTGCGACTGCGAGTCTCAAATAAAGAGTGGGACGTCTTCGCGTTAAGTGATACGAAGATCCTCACAGTATTGCTAACAGTAACTAGATGAGAATACCCCAGAATCATATTAAAAATCGTACCTATGTATTGGACTGCTATAAGGCTGATGATGATCACACAACTAATACAAAAGGAAGTTTATCTAAAGGTACAGATAGCTTAAGTATTAGTTTCGGAAGCCATTTTCAATTTCAACATCAGTAGGCAACAAAAGATTACTGGCGACTGAAAACTACGCCTTCACACCAAACCAGTTGAAACTAGAACAGACTGGCTAGCGGCCAGAATTCCAATGGACGTAGTAATATTTCATAACTAGGCAATTCTCTTTTTTTAGTTTATTAATTTCTTTGCATTTTAGTGGTGGTGCAGAGGTTTTGTTAATTTATTAGTAGACTAGCTTCTGCCAGCGGCTTTGCAAGCGTGAATGTCGAAAATTATCCCGAGGAAACATACTCGCGGGACAAAAAGTATCCTATGTGCTATTCCTGACTATAATCTATATCTGTAACGAATTTCATCCAGATTCGTCCAGCCGTTTGAGGGTGAAGAAGTAACAAACATACAAACACATACACACACACACACACACACGTCCGCTTTTATAATATTAGTGTGATTGCGGGTAAGACTGTCGTCTGCTGGTCTAGTAGTCCGCAAGCGCTACTGCTGACCATAAGGTCCCGGTTTCGAATCCTGGGTCGGGCAATGCTATTAGGTTTTTCCATCTGGAATTCCTACCAGCGCGCTCGGTTCTGGATTTGTGGCCGGTTGATGGCAATAGGCCTAGCCCCATATTTCATGGGCCTTAAACATATCTGTGGCAACGCTTGGTGGGGGGAGGGCTATTTTCAACAGTACACGTCTTTCGACTGAAATGATGATGGTGATAAAACATAACTGGCGAAATATGGGTGCACTTCTGCCTAGCCCTTCGTGGAACACATACGTGATGATGTATATGTTAATTGCGGGTAAGAAATCTTTACTATAAGGCCACATACGTAGGTATTTTAGTTGACTGGCAACTGTCGGTCTCCCTCCAATTGCACAAACGTCTAACGGTGGGTTTCATACTGAGCATTTGTATTTAAGAACGTGTCAAATCCTATTTAAATGCCAAATTTTGACAGCTTTTCAGGCTACTGTAGAGTTTGACAACAGCTCATCTAAAAATACTTACAAAATTCAGAAATCGGGGGATACTGTATGGGGATATACTACAAATGATATAAGAAATTTCATAAACACGAAGTTAGCGAATTGCGGCAACTGGGGAAATAATACAGCTTCGTCTGCGCATTGCCAAAGACACCATTGATCAACCTAGAGGGGCTATCTCTTTACAGTAGTAATGTTCTGTAAAAATCGCACAAAGAAATCATAGGTAAAGTAAGCTGTCAACACATTAAATAAAGGTAAACTTCACTTCAAGTTCATTCCACCTAAGAATTCATGGTGAAGTGTTTACAGAATAGACCGCGTCATTATTAGATATCACCCGTTTAGCTTCAGCTGCTTAGCCAGTTTCCAGTGTAACCGGATGCAGTTGTATACCGATACATTTTTTAACATGGAGCGACTGCCTCTTTCAAAGCAGGTCAATGTTAGTCATAGTGTCAGGCACCTTGACCTGCCCTACAAATTATAAAGTAGGGCTGATGAGTAGTCGCAATAACGCAATGTACTCGTTAAAAGCGCCAATTCAAGATGCTTATTCATTCTCTGAATGAGTATAGAGAACCCTTTGTTCTGCAGTCGGAATCTAGCATTATTTAATGAAATTGCACAGCACAAAATATATCAGTTATGTGCCGAGCAAACTTCAATATCAATAAATAGTTTATATTATAGAATTGTTGAATGTTTGTTAACCAATAACGCCGCAACAGATCGGGCATTTGGATGATATTTGAAACACGGGTAGAACTTTACCTATACATAAAATACTTATCATTACCGGTAATTAGTTCCATAATTTTCGATTGTGACGCGAACAAAACTGTTGGCAAAATAAAGCCAGTACTGAGATAATGCCTATACATTCCAGACATACGTTGTCAGTCTGCCAAATACATACCAATATTATAAATTCGAAAGTAACTCTGTCTGACTGTTACCTTTCCACGCATAAACCATTAAACGCAATTCAATGAAATTTGGCAAGGAGATAGATGGAATCTTGAGGAAGGACATAGGCAACATTCGGTATAAAAAAAAAAAACAATAATTTGTAGGTAGGGTGGGTAGTTAGGTAGGTAGGGTAAGTAGGTAGGATAGGTTAGGGTTGGGTAGGGAGGTTGCCAGTTGAAGGAGCGAAGCCGCGGGGGACAGCTAGTATCTAATAAATAGTGTTCATGATCCAAGGTCATAATCATTCCCAATACTTAGGCACAGAAAATAATTTCACAATAGTTTCTTTTTTCTTTTGTGCTTTCAGCAAGGCTTTTGAAAGTAAGTAAACTAGGAGTTTGAAGGTGTATTATTAGTATTACAGCCAGTAACAATAGAACAATTTTAGTGTTTTCCGTAACAATAAAGAAATCTCATTGTTAATAATATTTCGCAACATTCAGCCAGTTCGCATCAGCTGTGTGCCGGGTAAAACACGTATTGTGTGCGCCGACGACGAGAACCACTTTATAAAATATAGACTATTGTGCAGAAAAGACTTTCCTTTCCTTATCGTGTGACCTAAGCTTACATATATGCATAACATCAAGCCCATATTCCCCGAAGGTTTGAGCAGAGAAGTGCACGTATAGCACATCCAGTTTGCCAATTTGGTTTTGTACCATGCAATAGGGTGCGAGCCTAATGTCCGCCAACCGAACACAAGTCTATACTCCGGACTGCTACCGAGAAAATCCAGATGGAAAACCCAACATAACTTTGCCCGACCCGGAAATCGAACCCAGGACCTCATCGTTGTGTAGAACTGCCAACCAATATCGGTGACCAACGAAACTAAACGCATAACTAAACGGCTCTCAAAAGGTGTCAGTGTTATCTTTGTTATGGAATATTGACACTGGTGTAGTTGGTGCAATTCGCCCTAAGTACATATCAAATTGATAGATCATTAAGTATCAACCACTTAAATAATTACGTAAGTATTTCCGATACCTTAATGACGTAAAACCACACTGTTAATTAGAGTAATTGTAATATTTGTCTAGTAAATGGTAGTCATTCATTTCAATCAATTATCAAAACATTAAGTATTTTTCGAAACCTTTCTTTTACCTTCTTATCACTTTTCAACCACCATGGTTTCTGTAACACAGTTTGTAACTACCTCAGAAGTCGTAATAGAATTTATTTCTTTAAAGTATACAAAAGACCATGAAATCACCACGAAAAACACGGCTGATCAAATACAACACTTCCCAAATAAAATTGACCGCTTGATAACCTCTTCAAATTATCGACTCATCTGATCCGTTGCCATATTATTTAATCTTTGGCGCGTCTACACGCAACCGTGCCACGTGACCGTCTGACTCACAAACTCACAACGTTCATTCAACGATAAACGTTCGTAACTTCGTACTTCGTAGTTCGTCGTCAGCTGTTGGCCTGTTGTGTTCTCTTCGTATTGTAAGTTCATACGTACGCGGGATTCTGTCATCTGTGTTAGTTACGTTATCTTGAACAGGGTTATCGGGAGAGTTAGGAGGAATATTAAGTGTGTATTTGAAATGTGTGGGTCTTGTATTTGTGTTGTTACAGTATGTATTTTGATTACGTTAGAGTAGCTTTGATTTTAAAAGCAGTCTGATTGATTTAGTGAGCCAAAACATAAAACTGCAGCACAGGAAATAAACAGACTTGAAGAAATTGTCGCATTTGGCAAAATGAATTGAAAATAAATACGTAATTTTTGGGAGATTACTGAGTTTTTCTTAGAATGTCATTAGCTGTAGATTTCTACCCAGCAGTGACCGTCTTTCGGCAGACATGAAGATGTGTATAGCTTTGTACACATGAGTTTATTTACTTGTTAAATTTCGGTGTAGTACTATCCGTCATAATTCAGAACTTTTTGAACTCGGACGACGGTAACCGCCCTTATGATGATGTCTTCCTACTAATGTACTAGCTGTGTCACTACTTATCAGTGTATCATGCCAGAGAAACGAACGCAAGTCGAACCAGCAAAAACGTACGAGTGCTCAAGTGATATTTTTTTCACGTGGAATATCCCTTTACGATATCAATATAAGATCTAGGGTTGGAGTGCATCATAAAATGGGCTCTCATCCTTCATTCGCTAAAAGTATGCACTTTAAATAATAATCTTTTAAGTTGGTACAAACTCAAAGGTAAAATGCCTAGACCACTTAGAGCCATATACTAAGATCGATTTTTTACTTAACTTTTAAATCTACAAAAAGTTAAAAGTCTGGGTTTAAAAAATATTTGGTGGTCTGGGTAAGTATGTTTAAAAAAGATTTGGCAGGGGCTAATATCTACTTGGGAACGGGTGAGCTGTAATGTCTGTGTATAGTAGTGGAATGCAATATCCTAAGTTGATGCTGATAACTACATGGATGGGGAATAAGAGATTTATTAGCTACTCATCCATCATCAAAATTTAAATCTTTTTCACAAAATAATAAACCGCCTAGGACCGAAAAAGTTTTATTTCTATCTTTTTAGTTTTAGTACACCATCACTAAAATAAGCAAGTTCTATAGTACGGTACCTAAAGGAAAGACGAAATACACATAATAACCCAAATTTACACATCCGCTGATTTCGCTAAGGAATTTGGTTGTATGCTCCATATATCTTGAAAACTGGTGTACCGATTTTGATGAAATTTGCAATATTTACAAAGTTGAGAGATACCTAATCCAAATAAAACAGAATGGTCACGATCCGATAGCAATTTTTCATTTAAATAAAAATGAAATGAAATGCAATTTGACACATATGTTTAGAAGTCCTATATTGGGCAATCCTAACAATATTACATACATACGTTTCGAATTAATTACATACCTTTTTTTTGAAGTCGGTAATACGGTTTATGTAATCGTACTCAAAGTATCCGTACATAATCTACGGGTTACTGATCGCATACAAAGTATAATATCCTTGAAAATGCAACACAATTTATTTTATAGAACCACATAATTTATATACATATAGACCAGAAAAAAAGATAGCGCTTGCGAAACAGCGAGAATTCCTTTCAGCAAAGAGAATGTTAGACGTAAGAAGAATGCTTTGAACAACGGGAGTACTTTTTATCATCTTGGCATTTCCCGAGCATGTTCGCGGCAGTTTGCAGTCGAACCAGATGCTACGTAGCTGAGAAGTATTTCACATGAAATCAGCATTAAGTTTATAAGCTTATTATGTTGATATCGAGTTTTTCGTTTTGGAATTTCACAGTAGCAGCGCGAAGTATGGGCATTGGTGCAAGCCCGCCTATTAATCCCAGACCGAATTTCGATTACGATGTCCGATCTCAATTGAGACATCTTCTTGCTTCCTTTCTTTTTCGTAAGAAGATGTGGCCACTTCATGTGTCAGAGTTAATAAAGTCGCACAGGCCTCTGACTTGGGTATTTCACACTTACATTAACTATATATAAGTCCAGGTTTCCTCAGGATGTTTTCCTTCAACGTTTCCTGTGATTTCAAAGATAAACTTAGAAAGTACATATGAATTGGAAACCCCGGATTTGAACCCACGACCTCAAGCACCAGAGGCGAGGTTTTTGCCACTGGGCCACCACAACATATCAATTGATACTGACCAAGTAAACAGGAGGCAGTGCTCAAGTGTGTTCGCCAACACAGTGGTACTCTCTATTCCCTCAGTCCTATGGTACGGCAATCCGGCTCAACCGGTAAGTGATCAGGTGGAAGATCAACGGCTTTACGTGCTTGTCGAAGCACAGGGCCCGGGAAATAAAGCTTCGGAAGGCTACTGAGAAATCACTCGCCTCTATTTACAATGGATATAATTGTCAAAATAAATTGCTCTTAACATCTCTGTCTATCCCTGCAGGGAATACAGGTTTAGTAAATGTTATGTTCAGTGTTAAACTTATATATATATCATGAAGAAAACGTTACAATCGTTCGTAGTACGTTCTTATCAATTGCGTATTCGAATGGCTAAGTAGGTACTTGTGTAGTGTATTTCAATTTACTATTGAAGGTTCTTTCTATTATGTACGCATTATAAATGACATGATTTCTTTATAGGTTTGTACTTTTTTTGGATAAGCTAATTGCGTCTAACTTGATATAATAATCCCTTTAATTTGGATTGAACAGTCAATATGTCCATTCTTTTTACCCGACTGCCGAAGGAGGGTAATGTGTTTATCTTAAATGTTGTAGTCTATTTCCAGTTTTATCGGATGCAACTGAATACTAGTATTTTATATTGTGCAACTGTTTTTCTGATTGCCACACCCCAGTAATGAGGGCTTCCGTTTTTGTGCTCACCAGTTGGCGCCACTGGCGAGTGAGGTCCTTATATAGCTGGTAAACGTTGTTATTACGGGCACGGAAGCAAAGTTTGAATTAAAATCATTTCTCATGCTGAAGAATTGCGATTATTATATAAAATCGAGTATACTGCAGTTTCGCGCAACCCCTTTTTATAGAAAAACGGATGATAAAATATTCCAAAACATAAAACTCTATTAAAGCTGTGGTTGGTAAAACCCGTACCTATCTTAAGCTGCCATGTTTGGAAAATATTCACAGCAATAAAAAGGTAGTGAATTTACTCGCGTTAAAAGTAAAAAATCTATGAAATTTGACATTTTGAAGATCTCTCTCTACACCAGCGCCCCTAGCGGCAAATTCAAAAGCGATAGCTCTCATTGGGTAAATCGATACCCAAAGCAAGACTGTTTGTTAGACATTCAGACTTATGACTACCCGAAACTGCTGTCAAAATTCTACAAAATGACAACGGGCGAGACACAGAGCGTCTGCATGCCGATGCTTGGTGGCAGAGGCACGGAGTGATCTCGGCCTGTGAAATGGATTATCAGCCATCTGTCCGACCTCGGCAAGCGCTACTTAAACTTTCATAATTCCACACTAATTATTCCACTGCAAAATTTTATGAGCAGAAGCATTTACCAAATATTTAAAAAAAGGTTATTTATGTTATTATTAAAACGAAAGGGATTGTCATAAGAAGTGTATTCCGCAATTAGAGTGCTATTGTAAAGAAAGTAACCCACGATCTATTTGTATAACGATTCATTCATGCTAAGCATGTGAATGCCACGTGGCGATTGTCGGCAGGGGATTTACAGAAATAGCGTAGTAGATAAAATAATATTTATAAAGTGATACCGTCTGGCCATTCGACCAGAACTACGAACTAGAGGAAAGCTTTGAGAATGTGGAAAAAAGAAGAAAAGTAGTGGGAGACTAAAGAAATGATGTATGAACTGTTGAACGATGATGATGATGAAGCCAAACATTTAAGGTATGTTTAGGCAGCAGCAGAACCAAATCATAGGCGCTCCAATGAAGATGAACTAACTTGGAAGCTGTTAAACGTTGTTATAACGCGCACGGAAGCAAGTTTAAATTAATATCATTTCTAATGCCGTAAAAGAGCGATTAAATTATAAAATCTGTTTTACGCAGTCCCTTCTTTTCATAAATAAGGAGAATAACATTTACCGAAACATAAAACTATTAAAGCAGTGGTTGGTAAATCCCGTATCTATTTTAAACTGCCATATTTAGAAAATATTTCTTAACAAAACAAAAATATAAATAAACTCGCGCTAAAAGCCAAAAAAATATAAAATTTGACATAACGAGACCTCACGCCACACTAGCGCCACCTGCGGCGAATTCATACGCGGTAGCCCCCATTCCAGGATGGTTATTATTTTGATTCAATTAAATAATACGGGCTAACCAGCTTGGAACGTAATATAGACAATTATTTTCCCGTATTTTTTCTTCAACATTAACAAGAGATAATATTGCCACAAGCAATTATCTCAACAAATAACAAACGATTGAACATCACATACAGGAAGATTACTAAGAACAAAACAACATTTCTTTAATTAGAACAACATAAATAGAATAGAGAAAATAAATTTCTTGACACATCTATGTTTAAAGAGGCAGAAGTTTTGGAGCAGACAGTCCACGAGAACCTTATGCTCAGATTCAGGCCTAGATTGGGCAGACCTACGTAATAGGGGAGACAATTGCTAATGGACACAAATCGAGGCTCCAGGATCTGCTCCTGAAAAAATTCAGAAGGAAAAACCCAATATACTGTACTGTATCCGAATGTATCGAAACGAGGAATTCGTGCTTTGCAGTGACGCTTGCAAGCACTAGCTTCATCGAGACAGTCAGATGCTGAATATTTCCACCTTTAGGGAGGTTACGTGCTACTTCCGATCAGTGCCCGTGAAATTCTCGGGCCCGAAATAGCCGTTGTACTTCTTGTAGGGAAGCTTACGCACTACACCCGCACTCTATCCGTCATAATCTTACTAATATTATAGATGCGAAAGTTTGGATGGATGGATGGATGGATGTATGTTTGTTACTCAATCACGCCAGAACGGCCAAACGGATCTGGATGACATTTTGGCACAGAGGTAGATTATATATAGTCAGGAATAACAATTGCCTAAAGTAGCCTGTGTGTGTGTTTAAAGGCTACTTTTCATCCCGGTGTAATGTTCCCTTGGGATAGGTGAACACTTTTCACGCGGGCGAAGCCGCTGGCAGTACCTTGTCTGCCATAATTCAGAACATTTTGAACTCGGAACTCAAATCAAAATCACGGACACGGACGTGTAGTGCGTAACCTAAAGCCACTATGTACTTATTCGACAGAGCTTCATGTGCGTGAAAATACAGGTTGGTTAGGTGTCTGTATTTTCAACATAATATGATGCTCCCGATTTGTTTGTTGTAATACTGGTTCAGTGTTTTAACAGATATTTTGCCATAGTAATTAATGGGCCTTCTGCATTTTCCCATTCCGTGTTCAAAGTGTGACAGTTGGCGTATTCCGTATATTCCGGTCTGCCGGTTCGCATCCGAGCCTCAGCCGTAATTCCACTGAATCCTTTCTTTAATTAAGGATTTACCTGCCTTAGGTAAGGGTCGGTCGAGTTTTTGCGGCATTAGGAATTTATGTAAGTGGAGTTTAATTCTAAAGCATTTATTAAGAGTTGTTTTAAATAAATCTCTTTCAAGCTGCGGAAGCAAACAAAAATTAATTTTCGGCTATGCGTGTTTCGGAAATTATCTTGCGTAAATTTAATCTCTTTACGACTTCTAACTAAAATTATAATGGGATAAAATTATTTTTGTTTGTAAAAAGGTTATGCTCTGGAAATACTGATTCGATTCCGAAAATTCTTTCACAGGTTTATTAGTGATTACAAGCTACACTAGGCTGAATGCTTTTTTGAACTGCCTTCAAAAAGGAGTAGGTTCTCAATTCGACTGTATGTTTTTATTACTCCGCCAATAATGAACCGATTTTGATGATTCTTTTTTTTATTTGAAAGTGATTTTGATCCTAGTAGTTTTTAAAATATCCTTAATAATGCGTGTTTTCATGGAAGAGAGAGAATTATAAAAAAAGTTTTAACAAAAAAAAATAAACCGACTTCCAAAACACGAAGCGAAACATAACTTCCTTTTTGGAAGTCGGTGACATAAACGAAAAAAAATAGGTGCCAAAGACACCGACTTCGGAAAAGAATGTTATTTTTCGCGTGTCTTGCTTTGGAAGTCGGTTTTTTTTTAATTAACACCTCACTATTCCTATGGGATAGGTAGGTTACAGAAGCGAAGCGCATGAAAAACTTACCAGAAAGGTTTTCATCTTGTTATAGGCAGAAGCAAACAAAAGAAAGGATGGGTGAAAATGACAAAGAAAAAGGCGAAGTTAAAGCTGATATCGATGGTTGGAAGAAAAAGACGTATTATGACGTCCCCTAATAAATTGGGATAATGGCATGTGGATGACGAATCGCTACCAACGCCCCAACGCCCCTATAGGCTGATCGGATCGGCGACCTCGGCGCAGCTTGGGAAAAGCCATTATTCCTACACTAGCTTTATGCTATGGCTTTGCTCCCGGAGCGTGGTTTAACCCACAGGGACCGTGCATTTTTTCTAGAATCCTAAGACACTCAGCATTTTTTTTTTTTAGTTCTATCAGTAAATGAATTTTGGTGATCGAAAAAGTCCCACTTGCGTGAAAAACTTCAGGGTTAGTTGCTAACACGAGGTTAGCTACTGTGGTGTTCACTAGTAACACTAGTAAGGGTTTTGGGTTTTATAATAAGATTAACCAGATTTATCAGTAAGTAAACAGCACTGAATGGGACAGACACCGCTTGAGGCAAACTAATAAGGAATATACGTAAACATTCAAATACTGCCAATGTTTATTAAGAGGATGCCACAGCTACAAGCTCGAGTTTAGTAAGATAACCCAGGGTTGTGTCAGCGAGCCTTAGAGATTACCTTTTACAAACATAGACAAACAAGTTTACCACTTTATAACATTAGTAAAGATTAAATAATTATTCGGAATCTACTATAGACATTGCCAGGAACAACTAATCTAAAAAGGATCTCGTCGATCGTTCAACAATAAAGGCAAGACTACATTCCTTCCTTTATCTGAATCCATGACCATACTTATTTCTTCTTCTAAATACCACAGCAACAATAATGAATAAGCCCAAATTTTAATGAGTCCTTGTCCTTATAAACAAAAGTATAATTAGTGAAAAATTGCCACTTTGTACAAGTGGCGAGCGTAAATCGCACTGCAGGAGTTTCCTTGGCGGAACAATTTGCGTGAGATGTAGGCAGGTACTCGCAGGTAACAATGAAAAATAAATCATAATGAGAATTAAACGTGAAGTGTTGTCATTCTTGTTATAAAATAAAAGTAAGAATACAATAATGTTGTCCAATCCGTCAAGGTCCCAATTACTTAGTGAAAAATAAAAGAACATTTTATTAAGGTTCCTAAGAGGAGGGTCCTCTGAAGAATCGACAAAAAATATGGCAATGAAATGACTTCTCAGTCTACTAGCAAAATCATCAATTAGCAAACCAAGCCTTTTTAGCCGAACTGACATTTCAGATAAGTGATTGGCACGCGACCTCGCTGCACGCAGACCTCAGGGCGAAGCCGAATCTAGTCAGACTACCAAAAATATTAGAATCACTCACAAAACCTTAATGTTTTGTTTAAAAATGTGCTTTATTCTTATTAGAATAAGTCTGAGTTTTAGAGCTCAAGAATGTCGTTTGGGTTTTCCTAAGTATACCTACTTATTCTGGGTATGAGGAATTCTATATCTAGAGGAAGATGAGACATTCTTTAGCCAGCAAACATAGAGCTTGACAAAAATATTTGAGACAAAGGGATAAAAAGTATTTTTTTATCCCAAGGGAGCAAACATACTACTGGGACAAACAGTATCCTAAGTCCTAATCCAGTTAACAATCTACCCGTGCGCCAAGTTTTATACGAATTCGTTTAGTCTTTACGGCGTGAAAACAGAAAACAGCGACGACAGTTACTTTGGCATTTATAATAATAGTATGGGTGAAGTAGATTAATCTATTCTTAAGTTCAATTTAAATACGATTCAGTTTCCGATCGCCCAAGAATGTCGTTTGGATTCCTAAGTTTGTTCCAATTCTGGGAACTCATCAGACATTCTAAATTCGAAACTTAAATGATAGATGTGTCACGACTTTGCTATAAAACATAGCAATACTCTAACAAATCATGATGGAAGATTCCACAGGGATCAAGAAGTCTTATTACATAACATCACGCCTGCTTTCCCCGGTAGAATCAGACAGAGGTGTACTTTTAGTACACCAACATTTCGCCAGTTATTTTAAGTCCTCATGTTATAAGGGGAGATCCCCATTTGCCAAAAATGGATCTCAAATCCAGACTAAGGACTGCTACTGAATAATTCCAAATGGAAAGACCCAATCATACTTTATTGGACCTGAGAATCGAAACCAGGACTTCTTGCGAGTTTCATATTACATATCTGTAATAGGTACGAAGTAATGGAAAAAATAACATACAATGACTTCTAACGATAAAACTATTCCGTTAGGGTTCGGCGAGTTTGCGCAAGAGATTGACCGATAACGCTGATACGTGTTATCAGGCGGTCAATAAAAAGAGTGACGTCGTCGTGTGCACCTAATTAGTATATTAATAAAGATGATAGAATTAACTATCTCGAAGATATGACCTATCGGTCACCGCTGGATAACTGGCTTATGGACGTTTAAATGTGTCCAATGTTCAGGTATATGTTACGAATTAAGAAGAAACACTGGAGAAAAGGAATGAGCAAAAAGTTTTACAGCATACTTTAGTTCATCATCAGCCTTTTTAGGTTTCCGTAGACAAAGGGTAAAAACGGGACCCTATTACTAAGACTCCACGATCTGTCTGTCTGTCTGTCCGTCAGTCACCAGGCTGTATCTCATGAACCGTGATAGCTAGACAGTTGAAATTTTCACAGATGATCTATTTCTGTTGCCGCTATAACAGCAAATACTAAAACCAGAATTAAATAAATATTTAAGTGGGGCTCGCATACAACAAACGTGATTTAGTTGCCGTTTTTTTTTTCGGTAATGGTACGGAACCCGTCGTGCGCGACCATTATCGCAAAAAAACGGCAAAAATGTCACGTTTTATTGTATGAGAGCCCCACTTAAATATTCATTTTAGTCTGTGTTTGTTACAGCGGCAACAGAAATACATCATCTGTGAGAATTTCAACTGTCAAACTATTACGGTTCATGAAATACAGCCTGGTGACAGACAGACAGTGGATTCTTAGTAATAGGCTCCCATTTTTACCCGTTGTTGCTCGTCCTCTTTACGTCATGAGCATATCGGTCACGTGGACATAAGTTTTGTCGCTACCTAAAATCGCTCAACACGGCAAAAGAAGTCACTTCAAAAACTGGAAGGATTTTAACCTTGTTTTGCTAAGTTGGCAAAGATTCCCTTATTATATTTTAAAGAGGTTTTAAGAGACTTTCAAACCCAGTAAGCTTGTCGAAGCGTTGCAAACCTCGTAGAGGACTAGCTTTAATTTTAAATAACATAACTTCACGCCCGTGTTCCCCGAAGGGTTGGACAGAGTATACAACATATATCTATGGATAAATGGCAAATGTTCCAAGTCTCATGTAAAAGGTGGCGAGTCTATTGCCATCCAACCGGGCAAAAGTCCAGACTCTGGACTGCTACTGATGAATTTCAGATGGTAAAACCCAAAAACCGCTCCGCCATTCGGTTGTCACCGCTCGCGCTTGCGAGGAGAGTGCGTGGTTGATGGGCGCGCGGGTCTTAGTTCGAGCAGCCACACAAGAAAGGAGCCGTCAAGGATCAACCCAACCGTCACCGATATTGTCCCTCAAAATCGTGTACTTGATCTCGGAGACTGAAATATCTGTTACGTAATAACTTCTCTAATGTATGACCAAACCCACATGCCCAGCAGTAGCGCTTGGAAACACTAAACAAACCAGAAGAGAAATGCTGTCTGCCGTCAAAAATAATCATACTGATGATGATGTAGATGTCATAACAGGCCCCAGTAATGAAGCGATCCCATCGTCAGTTTTTGGGCACATGTCCAATTTCGAACCGTACGAATTTTGGAAACCGACAAAATGTACCTAATAATACGTTTGCCAGACCCGGTAGTCGAACTCAAAGTCCACAGCCCCACTGCCACCAGACAGACGGACTAATGAGTTGATATAATTAAACACAAGGTTAATTTATCATGCGAGAACTTATCACACATTTCGTAATATTACAATTTTTCCAACGAGAGCAACGAGCAATGACCTTTGTGTCCGCTACGCTAAGTTTTCTTCGTAAACAATTTAATTAATAAAATAAAAGTGTTTGGTTTTCGTCGTAGAGTGTTTATTTAGTAAATAGGTAGGTTAGTACTTTTGTGAGATGGCTTAGCAACAGAGTAAGCGTTATTAAAAACCTAGAAAACTAGACTAGACATCGTGTGCCAAGATTTTTTCGCGGGATTTAAATCTCTGCTTTTGTCCTAAGGGGAACAGTGTTGCTAACACTGAATATTTTTTTCATAACCTAAGGGTTGTTGACGTGGTTCATGGCTGCACATTTGTGAGTTGTGACACGTCTCTTACACATTTTTAGTTTTGCTCTAAGGGTTGCAGTTTCCCATCCATAACCCTTGGAAGCTTTATATAAGGAAAAAATAATAATAATAATTAACTAGGTATTACTAAAATACTATAACTAGGATTAACATTACCGCAATGTAGCACTGGATTGTGTGAAATAGTTGGCTCGGTACTTACCTGAAATCAAATAAAGAAAACATTAATAACAATCCATAAAAAACCGCCCAAGTGCGTGTTAGGCCACCCACATAGCAGGGTTCCGTAGTTGCCCGTCCCGTTAATCATAAAAATGTGCAAATGTTCACCGGCGCCATTTGGGATTTTTCTTGGAGATCAATCCTCTCTGTATGGGAGGAACCCAAGGGTACACGTTACGCACTACTAGTGTCCGTGATTTGAGTTCCAAGTTCAAAATGTTCTGAATTCTGACGGATAGAGTTTGGATGTAATGCGTAAGCTTCTCTGAAAGAAGTACTACGGCAACTTCGGAACTGAAATTTACGGAACGGACACGGATCGGATAAATTGCGTAAACACCCTAAAAAAAAATATAGGTATCAAAACTGAAAACAGTATTTTACAATTTTCAACAGTCTTTGATTAAAATTGCGGACGAACGGACGGACGTAGCAAAACAAAATGGTTGTTGTTTGCTACGGAACCCTAAAAACTATTCAAACAAGTCCATAATCGAGTGTCAATTCATTAAAATTATCCTTTTTTATTGAATTTTTTCCTAATTAATACGCGCAAATGCCTCTTGGCGTCGGACTTGCTATAAAATTAATGTTACAAGCATAAAAATGTTTTAAGTTTAGTAAAATGACTCACTAAAAGTCGTAACGACCCGAATTATTGGTTTATGAAACCGGTCTAGTGTAGTTCGTAATATGAAGTTATCTTATGAAATATCTGATAAGTTTATTAGAGTTTGCAACATCAAAGTGCGGCGGATTGATGATGGTAGAAGGTCGTTGAATTTTAAAACTTTATGACAAGTACTTTTAAGACTTAATATTGCTAGCTATAAGTAATTTTCTCATCCTCAGCATGCAAAATCACAGCGTATCTTTGTGTCTAAGAAGTTGGCTCTGCGAATCATTGAGCAAGAAACAGTTTTGTAAGCGGGGTGGGACGATGCGACAAACGTAAACGAGTGAAAAAGCTAGTTATACAACGATATCTTTTACTTCAGCATTGACACAAAAATAGCAACTGCACGGTCTTGCAGCCAACTTCAGAGACACTAAGATCCGCTGTGACTACTGTATATCTGGATTTGTACAGTATATCGTTGCTGGATAATCTTCGAGGCAAAAAAGAACAAAATGCTGTATTTGCGTTAAGGCTAACATAACAAGAGCAAACATAAATCTAGATATTTTATATACCCGGCTTGCGTTCACAGCATCTACCGTGACGATGGAGCGTCGCGGATGTATGCACCGTCGCACTTTTCCCTTTTGCAGAGTGAATGCAACTCCCAACGCGAACGGTATCAAAACTAAGTGCATCAGTTGTGCTTGGTAACAAACTCGTTTTATTTTGTTGAGATTAATTTAATAAAGAAGAAAGAACGACATTTGTCGGATAACAATAGGAGTAGTAATCGAAGATTCGGCTAGGCAGATTGTTACGAGCACAAAACTAAATACGGTGATATTGCAATGAGGTCCTTGACGATAGAAAACTTAACAATAGTTTTGCTTTGCAATAAATCAGGATATAAGCAAAGAAAATATGAGTGTAGAAAAAGTAGGAAGCCAAATTTGCTTACTGCATGGAACGCATGGAAAAAAACCCGATCTCAAAATACAAACTCGATGATTTAAATACCATAATCGTTATATGTATGCCTGTAATATTTTAGGAGTTTCCTCGATTTCTCTAGGATGCCATCACCAGTTCCTGACCTGATAACCATGGGACCACCTGCAAAGTATACCCTTTCAAACAAAAGAAGAGTTTTTCAAATCGGTCCAGGCGTCTTTGGGTAAATCTGGGCAAATACATTTAAAAAAAAGATGCCGACGAATTGAGAACCTCCTCCTTTTTCTGAAATCAGTTAAAAAATATGTTCCATTTGAGTCACAGAAAACGTGAAATAAAATCGATTCCAGTTCTATTGGAGTGGCAAGATAAAAGCGGTTGTTGAATTCGAGCTACACAAGTATCTTTACTTAGATCTTATACAGAATGTCGACTTGAGAGAAGTGTTCTGTATATTGCCACCAATTCCCGGATCCGTGTTAATCAAAGTATGCAATTGACCTCAAAAGTTGTTGATCCCCAAATAAAATAACAAAGGGAACCTTTTCAAACACGATCCGCCATCTTTCTTTGGCGATAATTAAATTCTTGTCTGATGGACTATTTTCGAAGTTTCATGCTCCAACTGCCAGAAAGTCTTAAAAACCACACATTTCGAAATCCGTGAACAAAGAACTAAAGCGCAGGACATTTAGACAAAGTAAATTAGGTCGCATTATACAATTACACGATAAGATACGGAGTTAAAAACAAATACGATGTGGAAATGTTTGGCGTAAAAATGTGCTCCACGTATTCCTTCTTCCCAATTTTGTGGGTAAATTATTTAATTTAAATACTGTGTTATATGGTAACGGCTATATTGTGTGCCCTAATTTTGCCAGAACGGTGTCGTTATGGACTTTTGGAGAAGTATGGAACACAAATATGAATCCACAAAATCTTTCACCGAATATCACTTTGGTCACACCTTAAATAAAAATATCACGTAAAAACGTAAAAATTTGTTTTTATCTATATAGTTATATCTTGAAAACGGTATGTGCGATGAGACTGCCAGAATTTGCCGATTTTATGCAGCAGGAACACATAAATATAAAGGGAGTATTTCACGAATAAAAATCCGTTTCATCCTCATCTTCCTGACCTGCTCTACTTTTCCTTCTTCCATTTTTAGTAACCAATCGCCTCCATCCCTTTTCTTTCATATCATTACTCTATTTTCAAGATTATATATTATATTTTCAAGATTCAAGTTCTACCACAGGTTCTGACTTGTTAGGGAACCCATGCAAAATGATTGTTTAAAATAGTTACAGATATGTAAATATTTTAAATAGCTCTAAGAATCACTTATATTTTGATTTTTAATTTCGTAGACTAAACTGACAGCTGCCAATGACCTTATTTTTTTTAATGTTGCAAGTGCGGAGCATAGTGTTGTCAGTAAGGCGAGATGTGACATGACTTCTCAATTTAATTTTACTTATTGGTGATTTTTTTTTATGAATATAATCATAATATATTTAAATATACTAGTATATTAACACATAGTTCATAAACTTTTATTGTAATAAATAAGAATTCGACAATAAAATAAATGCGATCGATAGAATGAAGTCTGACATAAATGAGTAGACGGCCGCTAGTTTCTTAACATTTTTTTTTGCCGTGAAATACCATTTTCGATCAATCAGGTTACGACAATATTTTAATGTAACGAAAAAGTGACAACCCCACAGATGTCAGTTTAGTCTACGAAATTAAAAATCAGAGATTAGTAACAATGAACAAATTACTTTATTCTTATTATTACCACCTGTATAAAACTACGTCTTACGTCGGACGCCTAAACGTTAAATACGACCTCCAATATACAGAATAATACAAGGCACAGGTGTGTTATAAAACCTCATAAAGACTCCACACAATTTTCATTATAACAGGTTGCCTACAAGATAATAACAGACTACTTTTCTATGCGACCTAGGCCCTAGGTAATTTGATGACGTCAGATAGAGTGTTGTTCTCATTAAGTACTCAATATTGAATTAGCTGTATAGAACTGGACTAATGTTGAGTTGGCTTTAATTGTGTCAGGGACAAGCCTTGGATCCGAGAATATTATATGTCAACTTAACTAAGTTGGTCTTACAGAGAGATTTGCGGAAATGGTACAGGCGATAAGAAGACTTGAAGTTCACATGACCAGACAGGGACTGAGCTTTGAAACCGGTCCGAAAAAGCGTGGGAGATTCCCATAACTTGGACGTCCATCATAAACAACTCCCTAAAGTATGTGAATGTCTCGACAACCGATGAAGATGATTCTTCTCCACAGGAGACGAATAATTAAGACCGTGCACATAGTTTTCGTCTCATAACTGTACTTTCTTTAAAGCAATGCAATAATGATGCAAGAATGCGTTTTTAGTACCAAAACTAATACGCATTCTTGCATCATTATTTTTGCACCTTACCAAGGGAAGTACTAACTAAATTAGTAAATGTTATAATAAAAACATTCGCAAATATATTCCATAGTGACTACTTAGATACTGTTTATCAAGGCATGACACGTGTTTAATAAACTACCAAAATGCTTAGTCACTTCCAGTTTTATACATAGTCATGTATCTACGGTCTAACTGAATCATCGTAGCCTGATAAGCGTTATATTGACCGATTAAATTAACATAACCACCTTATTTGAATAAGAGATTGGTGTGTTACTACCACACGGAAAGATGCTGCTGATTACCCTCTTAACAAAACTTTTTACAAATTCTTAAAAGGCTCTTCTAAGAATTTGTAAAAATTTTTGTGCCGCGAACTACAGACTTTTTATCGGCCGATAATTTGGTTGAATTGAATGTGTGCAGTTGCATACTTAATGATGCTGCTGACTACCCTCTTAACAAAACTTTTTACAAATTATTAAAAGAGTCTCGGCGAACTACAGACTTTTTATCGGCCGATAGTTTGGTCGAATTGAATGTTTGCACTTGTATACTTCCTGATACTGCTGACTGCCCTCTTAACAAAGCTTTTTACAAATTCTTACAAGAGCCTCCGCGAACTACAGACTTTTTATCGACCGATAGTTTGGTCGAATTGAATGTGTGCACTTGCATACTTCCTGATGCTGCTGACTACCCTCTTAACAAAACTTTTTACAAATTCTTACAAGAGCCTCCGCCAACTACAGACTTTTTATCGACCGATAGTTTGGTCGAATTGAATGTGTGCACTTGCATACTTCCTGATGCTGCTGACTACCCTCTTAACGTTAACGTATGAGGAAGTATGCAAATACTTCCTCATACTGATTAAAGGCCCGACCAAACTCGGGCGATAAAAAGTCTTTAGTTGGCGGAGGCTCTTTCAAGAATTTGCAAAAAGTTTGTTTAGCGGGGCTTCTAATACATGAACGGTAAGGTAGCAGAAACACTTCGGAATTTTGCATACAGTCTTAAAAACACCATGTTTCTATGATTATATGGGATAAGTTTTATACAACATTATAATATTGTTATAGGTAATCAAAATTACGGTAAACACCCAGACGAGATACGTACGGAAACGGGAAGGATGACGGTAAGGAAATCAGGAAAATTCAGACACACAGACAGTCACAAAGACAGCTGTGTGTCAACATTAAGTCTATAAAAAGTATATAGATGTTTGCATCGTCTTGTGTAAATCTAAAATGTAAGTGTATTTTACAAGCTGGCAATGTATGTATGTAAGTGTGTACGGGTCAAATCTTGCAACTGAATTTCATAGCAGTTATCCTACACCGATTAATATGAAATTTTGCATACAAGTTTACTTTGGATGACAATGCATGGTAACTTAAGTGAAGTCAATCTCAATCCAATATGGCGGACGGCCCAAGATGGCGCACTAGTTATTTTTTATGCACTGTCATGATATGGGTATCAAATGAAAGGGTTTGCTGAGAAGAATACGAAAAAAGCTCATTTAAAAAAAATATTTTTAATGAGTTGAATTTTATTTAAATTAAATTGGTAACAGTAGTACATAAGTTTTTAAACAAACAACAAAATAATACATCTTTTAGTCAGACACATGTTTCTGCAAACATAATATGCATCATGAGTTAACAAATTCGACCCTTATAATTGCTGGTCACAAGATCCGTTCCCATGAGTGTCAAGGGAGCGATTAAGGGCTTATGTTAGCAAGATGGGCAACCGTTCCCACCCACGGTAGGTTATTAATTCTGTCTTACAATATAATCAACGCTTGCCAAGGATTATGGTCGGATCTTCGTAATTGGGGGAGGGCTGAGTCCATCGGCACTCTTTTAGCTAGGTAAAATTGCTGGCTCGAGAATGTTGCAAAATAATTGTACAATTTTCGATATTATTAATTACTTGAGTAGAGAAAACCTTCCACCAGAGACTCTTAAGGAGCTATTCAATTTTTTTCTCTCTTTGTAACATTTTTGGGTATTTTTCATTCATCCTCCCACTTCAACAAATGGTGTTTATTTTGTACAAAATTCAAATCAATATATATAAGTTTTCCTGTACCTCTACAACTAAGTTTTTCCCTGAGCTTAGCCGCAATTTCAATTTAATTAACCAATGAAGGCTGAAGGCACAACAAGGTCTTCATAAAATGTTAAAAGGTTTTTAAAAATGTTGTATTTTTTTATCGTCCTGCAATGAAATTAGCATTTTTATAAGGTAGTTTGTTGGTTTCTTGTTAGAACTTAGAAACATCTGTAGCATTCATACATTTTAAACAGTTTTTAATTTATATGTTTTTTTTATTTGGCTCCACTGAACAGACCACTAGGCTAGAATGTCCATCGGGCCCTGTCTTCTGGTCGCCAACCAGCACGATGGTGCATTCCGGGATTTTTCGAAAGTTGGCGTGGCAGCCTTTAGTTTGTGGCTGGCACACTAGTTGAGCCCCCAACTCTGCGGTCGGCCAGCGGCGCACCGTGCCTCGGATCCCGCTACCAGTCGCCCGATACGCCCATAACAGCGCGCGTCTGGCTGGTCCGCCTTCAGTGGAACAGCTATCTTGACCCAACTCCTCTAATTGGCTACACCAAGCATCGTTTCGAAATATAGCTAGGCCGCTTGGCGGTACGTCTCTGCCCGGTGGGTGGTCGGAAGCCTTCGGCCGTAACCTACCACCAGTTAATGTCACCTGATTTGCACCACCCTCAGGGGCCATGTGTAGGGAATATCGTATGGGGTGCTCTCCTACGGACGAGGTTGACTCAGCCCCCAATTTATATATCACGAAAGTTAGTATGTTAGTTAGGTGGTATTTTAGTCGACCGTGGAATTTTTTCTGTGCAGGTACGATACTGACAAATCCTTAAGAACTACAATGCCCAAGACTTATTTTTTATTATTTCGGTCTAGGGCTAAAGAGGACTACTATGTTTTATTTATTTCCTTTTGCAATAGTGTACCTGGGGCCCTATCATAAGCTCTTAGAGCAAGGTTAATTCTATAGTGCGTAAGGGACAGATGTATACAGGTCTTATGGTAGAGCCCCTGGTCTAATGTTACGTTGCGTTAGCAATTGTGAAACACAAAACATCGAAAAATTCAGTTTTAGGAAGCCTTACCATAAGTTATAATTGTCAACTTATGAACTTTCTTTGCACTGATTCATATTGTTGTACGCAATTAATCATACTTAGAATAGAATAGAATAGAATACTCTTTATTATGTACACCATAAAAGTTACAGAAAGTATAGAAGAAGTAAACATTACACTGGGTGACACAATGGGCGGCCTTATCGCTAAAATCGATCTTTTCAAGACAACCTTTGGATGGATTTTAAAAATGAAAGGCAAAACAGTAGGTAGTCTTTGGTGTACTATTTATGTATAAATAAATACATATACATATATATTATTTAGACAAATAACAGTAATAAGTAAGGAACAAAAACAGAGAAATCAAGAAACTTACTTATTCAAGCCAACAAGTTGAAGTAGTGACAAAAAACGCCTTAAAAAAACAAAGCATGATTTAAAACGGTCGCGCGGTCCCTAAAAATCAATACATTGCCTCACGTTTCACATCACGTGGAACAAAGTCTCAGGAGACAAACGCTCCTCTCGGGATGCCATAGAAATTTCCTTTTAAAACGGCAGGTGTGGGGCGTTTTTAATTTGTTTTCTTCAGCTTATAATATGAGGAAAAAGATAGGCAGTCGGTCCATGTAAAATACAGGTATTCAGTTGTATCTGGTTTGACTGGAAGCCGACCCAACCCCAATATAGTTGGGAAGAGGAATGGATTTCTGGGGATTATGATGACTAACAGCAGTTACAGCGGATCTTTGTATCTCTGTAGTTGGGCTCTACAAACCATTGCGCAAGAAACAGTTTGTCATCGAGTATACTGCATGCAGTTAGCAAGATGGACACTGCTGTGATGAAGGACAATGCGACAAACGTAACACGACAAAACCCGAGAGAAAGAGACATTCATATAATGCTTTCTTCACCTTCAACATTGACCCTAAAAAATAGCTACTGCGCAGGGTCTTGCAACCAATTTCATAGACACAAAAATCTGCTGTGACTACTGTACTTACTTTATTTATAGTTTTTCAGTCAGAAGCAGCAGTCAGCTTACCTAAATAGTGTAAAACAAAGTCGCTCTCTGCGTCAATCGACGTCATTTCTGTTTCTCCGCTAACTTTTAAACCACGGAACGGATTTTGCTTACAGTAAGAGCGATGAACTAGGAAGGTTTTTATATATTATTTGTCCCGAGCGAAGCCGGGATAGGTCGCTAGTACTATCAGATCCGAGTTGAAAGGACAAAAAACAATGTAACAGTCGTAAAAGTCACCCGACTTGGGCTAACGTTCATTGGAGATAAAAGTGATTCGGGTTATGTTATTTCGGGCTGGAATTGCTCGAATAGCGTCGTTTAACAGTGATTCAGGTTTTGGAAGTATTCGGGACCTTTAATAGACATTCTGAAATAATACAAATTTCTGCAAAGGAGCCATTATTTGAACTATAAAGATTTCATTTTACTAGCAGCTGTGTCTTGGGTTCACAGCGGGTTTATCCTAACAGAATTTCATTACGCAAACATAAACTTAACATCGGGACCCGTTACTCCAGAAAGAAAGAAATATAAAAAAAGTTCTTACAAGACCTTTTCTTTACAACTTCTTAATAAGCTCACATTCATACAATCGTCGGCCTGTTTTCAAAATACATAATACCACATAAAAGAAGAATGTTACTCAAAGTAAGAAAATCTTAAACAGCGACAACAAGGGCTCAATGGAAACCGATATATCGTAAATCATACTTCAAAAGGCTGTCAACTTATTCGTTACAAAGTAGCGGTGGAAGTGGAAATACGTTGACATTAAAAAGGTACGTTTTGGCATGTTTTATTATGATTTCGCTTGGATATCTTAAATGATTGGCTTGTACTTGAAACAATTCAAAACTATAATTAGATTGAACAATATCCCGAAGCTTGTGTTTTCTAGGAAAGCGGTACCCTCATTTAACTGACTCCAAATCAATGCAAAAACCCCAGCTTTACAACAAAGACTATTGCTCATTATCACTAAAACACTAAACGACACCTAAATGAATATATAAATAAAAGCGTGTACTTGGCTTTTCACACTTCAAACTAGCTAGGAAACTCAACAGTGTAATAATATTTAAGAGTTTCCTAGTGTTAGTGAAACGGGAATTACCATCTCACTTTGAAGACTTTCTAAGCACAGATGTCTATTTATCAGCTAAGAGTTTAACTTTAAGTCGACCCAGAGTCTGTCAAAAAGTTCGTATAGCTTACGGCTAACAACAAAGACGGACCATTATCATCAATTTCAACCTACACTAATAACATAACACTGTTCCCATCAATCCACCCGCCAGCAGAGGCGATATCCATCAGGATCATAGCGGAATCTTCTCAGAATTATTCGCTTTACCAGACTATATACGAAGCTTATGTATGTATAAGCAGTTATGATGGAAACGGTAAGTTAATCTTATTGAAACGGTAAGAAATAACAATCAAGAATCATTGCGCTATCAAACACTATATGTCATAAGTCTGAAATACCTACACAATAGTTTGCTAATGAAAAAGTGTAGGTCCTACACAATAGTTTGCTAATCGCTCGCTGTTTGTCAAATGCACTTATTTCTAAAAAAAAAACGCCAAGACTTCTGTACTGAAGAGCAATATTATTGCGCAAAAAACGCTCTTGCAAGATAAGTAATAAGCGGGTTTAGTTGCAAAGCAGAATTTTCTTCCGATGCAGAAATCTACATCAATGAATTGTGATCAGACAATCCCTAATTCCCTTAGCCCAATCCTTAAGTTCCGTTCTATTTGTACATTAATTGTGTGTATTTGTGTGTGCCAAATAAACAAGTTTTCTTTCTTTTTGGGTTAAATAGTATTTTATTTTTGTATTCCTAAAACAGCGTAAGAAATCTAGGTTTGTGCCCGGTTGTTATCAATGGACTCGCCTCCTATTACATGGGGTTTTAAGATAACTGAGGAAGAATCTGTTAGAGGTACTCCTCTGCCAAAGGGCGGGTCTCGGAATTGAGAATTAGGGGTTAAGAACGTGTCAGATCGTACTTAAAAGTCAAATTTTGACAAGTTTTCATGTTAAAGTAGTTTGACAAAAACGAAACTTCGAATATGTACTTAATTCAGAAGTCGGGTGTTAATCTTGTAGGAATACAAACGTATTGATGGTGTTTTTCCTGGTGAACATTTACGAGTCGCTTGCTTACTCCAATAAGACTGTCAAATAGCTAGACTTCCTGGAGTTTTCACAAATACCCTTAGTGTGTGACACAGTATTGAGTATCTCAAAAATCCCTTGTTAGAACTATAACCTTAATTAACTCCTTTGTATTAACCCTTCGCTACATCTTATACCTTCCTTATCCATTACCAGCAACCCAAACCCATGTCAAACATTTGCCCAACTGCAGACCTTTGCATACTTCAACAATGTTAATACATAAACAATTACCGAAGGTGTTTAACTGTTTATGCTACCATTGTTTCGTTAAATCATACTGAACGGTTAAACTGTGCAAGCTTCTAGCCACATCTTACTAATATTATAAATGCGATTGGATTGATAGATGTTTGTTTGTTACTCAATCACGCCAGGACGGCTGAACGGATCTGGATGAAATTTGGCACTGAGATAGATTATTGTCTGGAATAGCACATAGGAATTTTTAGTCCCGGTATAATGTACCTTTGGGATGATAAAAGAGTTTTCACGAGAACGAAGCCGCTGGGAGAAGCTAGTTATAATTTGCAACGTGAGTTCAGTACGGGCTGAATGGGGACAGAGCTTTTGGCCCAAACTGTGCAGTACGGCAGACATAGATTACATAAACTTATCTAATATTAAGCCTTTATTTCCCAAATGTGTGAGCAGATTGCCCGGTTGGTGACAACAGGCACGGCCCCTTACTTGGAACTGAAATATATTACTGTTGACATGTGGGTATTCTACAGGTACTACAGTACAACTCAACTCAACCCTTCGCGGAATACAAGCGAAAGCTTATAGGTAGAATAAGGGTGAAGTATCATAAAGGAGAGGAATCGACTATTGCCATTGAACACTTAAAAGTTTCGCTTGTGCGTGATACAGACCCCAGATAACCCAGAATTTCTTTTTTGACATTTGTCAAGACCCTTAAAAAAGTATGGGATGGTACTGAATGTTGTAACGTAATTTGTACACTGTAGCATAGATATGTTAAGTGTATTAATTAGTACGTTTTATGGTGCCAAGTCGATGCCAAGAACTAAGAAAGTCTAACTTTATGTGCGTATGAGGGTTGAATAGAATTTCATGCTGCAAGTGGTATTCCTATGTTTTACTGCTAAATGTCACATAAGTATATGGAAGTAACGTATATTTTTTTAGGGAGATAGGAATAGTACATGTAATATTCTAAAAGAAGCATCGTAGAAGTCTTCAGCATATAAGATCTTTGTAGAAAATCGGGGACGACAGTAATAGACAAGTTTTAATGAAAAGAAAATATCAAGTTACGAGTAGGTAAGATTCATTCCGTTGGCTGTGAAAATAACAAAATACCGTCAGTTAGGAAGGCTTTCAAAACACAATTTAGACAAGCAGGCAACCTCGAACTTTGTAAACCAACAAAAACATGTTTATGCCCCCTTAATCCTAAAATAAACATCCGTCTCACTTTACGTGAAAAATACCTCCCACATACCATACCTTAAACTCGGAACAAAGTTCGTACCCTCCCCTTTATTCGGTATTAAACGACGTTTAACTACACATTGTTTCCGTTAAACGGTCCCTTCCGAGCCCTTTATGCGTCGCTTACGTCATCGGGTATATCGAGACGGCCAGGCAATTTCATTTTATTATTGGGATTCAAACCTGCTGCGTGGTAACTGTATTGGATAAGATTCGTGGGGATATGATCATATGATGTAGCGTTTCTTATCACTGGTTCAATGTTATTGATGATTGGGGTAAGTTATTTATTTTGTTAGATCCGAAGATTATTAACTAATGCAGTCGTAGAACGGTAGGTATGTTGTGGTTTAGACCAAACTACCCAGGATCTCATGCTTGGTGCCGTGGATTTTAAAATGTTAAAATTCGTGAGGGTACCAATGTGACTTTTTCAGTACATATATAATTTCTAAGTTTATCGGGAACATCACTGGCAAATGTGGAGGAACGTGAAACTGGACTTATATTATTGTCTGGAATCTTCAATCCGCCTCGAGCAAGCATGTTGGTTAATGTGTCCCTTCTCTGTATCGGAACAAGTCTGTGCCCTGAAGTGAGACAGTTACAAGCCGGTATTATTACGAGTATATTTTCAACTAAACGAAAACACGACTATAATGAGTGAATTCAATCTTCGATTACGAAAAGGTGCGCATCTACAGAAACTATGTTGCTAAAATGGTAACGAATAAGATATAATTACCGTGGAATAGGGTAGTTGACAAAAAACATCTATTTAGTCCGTCAATTAGTTAACCAAAAAATATTGGACAAGTATTTTTTACTTGAGATATCATGTGACGTCACGGCGTGCTACACTTTATACTGACAAAGTGACGTAACAAGCCCCCACTCTTGAAATTTGATGCGCTTTATTTTTGTTAAATTTTTATTTATTTGTTAAAGCAAAAAATACGGGTTCAATATTATTTGATAATTTCACTGACGTACTAAAATAGAATTACCTATTTTTCTTCCCAGGAAACATCATCTATTGACCAGAGGCTCTAGACAAGTGTCAGTCAATGTCAGCGATGGCGAATTGGCGATGGTCGTAATGCCAAAATATAAGCGATTGATCACGAGACATTTCGATATCGTTTGACGTTTTTCTAATCGCTATCGCCATGCTTTCGATGATAGAATGTCACTTGTCTATGGCCTCAGGACCCAAAACAGTCGATTAAATCGACATATATGGCCAAAACGACAGTCCAAACATTACAATTTCGTATGCGTAGAGTTTAATACCTACAATTTTTACTGTCAACCACGTTGTTCGACGAAAAATCAATCGTGTACCTGACCAAAATATAAATGATGTTGCTTGCCGTAGTTCTGAATTGTTTTTAAATAATATTGGTGTGTTTTGGACGAAGCTTTTGAGTTCATTATCTGAATTCTGAGGTGCCATTGGCTTTAATTTAACTATTCGACAGTCCCATCCAAAAAAAATATAACATCACGCCTCTATTATGTGAAGGGTTGGGCAGAAGTGTGTATAGTTACAACATCGCGAATTTATCTTAGGACCTCAGAAACCGGTCATTAATCACAAGACTATTGACGCTAGACTAGAAAAACATCTTGTCACTTTGAATGACGAGACCTTCATTTTATTTATCTCCGCATTCGTACAAAAAAAACAAGCTTACGTCACTCGATTCCTCCATAGACAGCCAGTTTTTTTATAGCCTTCCCTAGATAGATACAGGGAGACGGATACGAATAAAATTATAATCCACCTATAGCATTTCTATCCGGCAGCGAGCTACTCAGGCAATACTCAGAATACAAATTGAAATATTTATGTTGTTTTTATGGTAACGTATTCGGAAAAAAATGGGAGCTTGCTAACGTATGTTGAAAGATGGGTCTCTTCACTTGTTATTTATTCTGCCGTATCGTTTCGAGTGTTGAGGTTTGCTGGTTTTATTTATTGTATGCAATGATATTCTAGTAAACAGATATGTTATGAGCGCGCGCATTGTGTAGACTCGAATACGTCCCAATTGGGACGTATAGTCTTTAGTCTATATCACACATGGCGAAGAGCGATACGCTTTGTTGAAACAAAAACAAAATGCCATCGTGTGCATTTAGAAAGTGTACCAATTATGATACCAAAGTACATAAAACAGAAGGCATCTCATACCATATGTAAGTACGCAATACTCAATTTACTATTTTTTTTATTTTTTTCCTAATATTCTGATATTTGGAGGTTAGAAAAAGAAAAAAACATTTATGGTCATAGAAATGTTTGTTTACATTCACACGCAAGTGACAAACACTAGCAGTCTCTTTTTTTCTTGTTGGTTTTATCAAGCCATCTCTTTCGACTTGTAGTGAAATGTCAGATGAATGAAAAGTGTGTTCGTGTGCTGCCGCTGCTGTGCGGAACACTTTTTCTGTCGTTTTGTGAGTGTGTAACATATCTATTCACTAGAATATCAGTGATTGTATTCATGATTCTCTTGCCCTCATCCTAATTCATTTGGGGTCGGATCTGTGCAGCATGTCTTCTTCTATACTTCTCTCTAATGAGTCGCTCCCTTTCTAGACCATGTTTCTCACAGTCGCATCCGTCGTTTATTGTTTTCATTTATTTATTTTCCTTGTTGTGGTATTGATATGTTTAAAGCGAGCAAAGACAGACTCTCAATCTGGTTATTTCTTTAAGACATCCATCTATATTACACACGTCCACGACATGATTCAGAGATACGATGCAGTGAAGAACGGTCAGAACCCGGCTTCATTTTGTTCGTGAATATATTTTAATTTTAAAAGCTGCTTTTACCAGTCTTTGTGCTCGCTTGCAGGTAAATGATTTATTAATTGGATGTGAGCGGAGAACACTGAACTCATTTTTACGAGCACTTCATACGTTTTAATCTACAAAGTAATTATGTTGTATATACATGCTTGACAAAAACCTTTTAAAATGTTAAAAGCCGAGTTCTTTCATTTACAAATATATGAGAAAAGCGCAGCTTTTGTTCTCCTTACAGTTTTAATATTAAATTGTACAGTCAAGGGTCAAAAGTGCAGTCATACTCTACCAAAACTCAAATGGCTAGTTTTTGTAGAAGAAGTAAAATTATCCAGAACTTATTTAACATTTTGTATAGAAATTAAAGTATATACAAAAAAATTGGCTTTTCTGTTTTGGTAGAGTGTGACTGCACTTTTGACCCTTATAGTGCATACATTCTGGCCAAGCCCGACATCGAACAAGACACACTTTCTTAATATGACTATAGTTAGCGAACAGACAGTTAACAGACACACTTAATCGACCAGTCTTACCAAGGAGTATGTGTTACCTAGTAACTCAGTTATGGACATCAGATAGACAGTCGGTTTATGTAAAATACTGGTAGGTATTCAGCTGCATCCGGTTGATCGGCAGTCGATCCTAACATAGATGAGAAAAAGGCATATTCTGCAATACCCCTTGACTGACAGAAAGCGATTTACTTACTGTGCATCAAGTAGGTAGTATAGCTCTCGCCAAACTTCAGGGCGGCCCAGAAGTTTGGCTTTCCGAAGCGCTCGGCGCAGCGCGGCGCGGTGCTGATTTTGTATGAGATTTACTTCCATTCTTATTTACCAACTTCAGGCTGGCCAAGAAGTCTGGCTATATATAATTACTAACAAAAGTTCTAACTAATGTTAGTAATTAGGTTATCAATAGTTAATTCCATCTGCCAATCATCCCACTTAGCTATCTAAGGCGTAGACAATACTGAATTAAAAGATAAGGTAGGTATATAAAATTACCTATATAGTAGCACTCTAAACCCATTTAGCTCGAGGAAGTACATACTCCAGTTGCTACGTACTCGATTCAAGATAGAAGCGTAATGGTCCAAATAAAAAATGTTCCCCGAGAGATGTTCGGTTCGAGACGAGTAATATAGTAACTGTTTAAAGTATAAGGATTTTTCGTCTGAGGTAGATTCCATGATATTGGAGACGAGAAGAATCTACAGAATACGTTGATGTTAAAAAAAAAAATCAAGTGTCGAGACGAAAATTCAGTGGATAAATGCTACTAATCCTACTAATATCATAGTGAAAGTTTGTGAGGATGGATGGATGTATGTTTGTTACTCTTTCATGCTAAAACTACTAAACGGATTTTGATGAAACTTTACAAAAATATAGCTTATACATCAGAATAACACATAGGCTATAATTTACAAAGATTTTGGGAGAAGTACTAATACTACGCGGGCAGAGCCGCAGGTGGCAGCTAGTTATCAACATATCTTTATTCTCTACCTTTAGGGGTGGATATTATTATTGATAAAAATAGAAATAAAGAAAAATTGAAATCGGACCGCTCTATAAAAAGTTATGCGTAAAATTTTCCTTATAGATACAAATAAAGGCCTCCATAGGTCGAGTCTGGCGATACTGCATGGGATGAAAAAAATACCGGCCAAGTGCGAGTTGGACTCGCGCACGAAGCGTTCCGTACCATTATCGCAAAAAACGGCAAAAAAAACACGTTTGTTGTATGCCCCACTTAAATATTTGTTTTATTCTGTTTTTAGTATTTGCTGTTATAGCGGCAACAGAAATACATCATCTGTGAAAATTTCAACTACCTAGCTATAAAGGTTCATGAGATACAGCCTGGTGACAGACGGACAGACAGACCGAGAGACGGACCGCAGAGTCTTAGTATAGGATCCCTGTACAGTCTTACACTGTACACGTTTTGCTGACGCGGTGCCTCGCACCGTACGTGCGTCATTTCATTACTATAAAACTACATAACTTACATAAAATCAGGGAGTGCAATAACCGCTACGCGGTGACCAACATTGGAGAACGGAATCGCCAAACAGTACTACTTTTGTAACGTATTAACATAATAAACATAGTGGGAAACAAGTGATCTTTTCTCTGCGTACTCCAACCAACAACTCTGTAAGTGTACACACTGTACAATCTCGTTTTTACCCTTTGGGTACGGAACTCTAAAAAGTATGGTTACGTAATGATTTTTTATCTATTCCCGTTGCGTTTTTCCTACATCAATTTCATTATCTATAAAGATTTACACCTACAGATTGCGTTATTGCAATGAATGAACCCGTCAGTTATCGGCAGATGTGATTCATTGGTAAAACCCGTGATACAGTTGTCAATTTAAAGCCCGTTGAGGAAAATCTGACGGTCCAAATTGCGTGCTAAGTGGTCTTAAATGCCTTAAATTGAAAGTAAGAATCATCCGAGATTATGTGACGAAACGGTGCATGGCCTACGAAGTTAGGATGGCAAGAATGGGGTGAATTATATATAAACTCCTTTGCTAAAAAAACGGGCATTTTAGATTTTCTCTCTACTTGAATAAATAACAAGAAAGAGGTTTTATTAATTTGGCGATGTATTAGCATGCTATTTGAAGCATCCTGGTAGCATACTTTATGTACCAAATTTAAATTTTGAAATTTAAAAGAAAAATTTCCATTATTGTGGATTATTGTCAAATTGCTTTACAAATGGCGTGAATTGCTGAAACGATTTTTTATTGATTATTAAAATTTTAAAACTTTTTGGATATTTTCTGTTAATTAAACAATTTAATCTTTCTTTTTATTGAAGCGATAAGGGCCGGTAAAATTATATCCCTACTTGAAGAAGGTTGTTCGCAAACTTACTTGTCTCAGCGGCTTAATGTGAGTCGTTCAACTGTCCAGAGGACTTGGCAACGGTATCAAGAGACCGTTTAGGTCAAAAGAAGACCCGGTTCGGGCAGAAAACAATGAACAGAACCAAGAGGTGACCGCTTTTTGATGAGTCAGGCGTTGCGGAATCGTAAGGCGTCAAGTGTGGACCTGAAGAAGAGCCTTGAAGAAGTAAGAGGAGTAGAAGTTAGCTTGTGGACGGTCAGGAGGAGGTTTTAAATCACACGGACGGATTTTTAAATATTGTCAGAATTCACTTCACGCGTATTAATTTAAACGATTATAAGTATACACACTACGTCAAACAATTAAATTTCTTTTAATTAACTCAAATCGACCTTAGAATGTAAATTGCCTTAGGTGCCTGTTTTTTTTTTTTGCAAAAGTGTTTATTATAGTAAGATACCGACTGACATATGTACGAATGAAAAAGGCTTGCTCATCTAAGGCCTTACTTTGACGTCTCAAAACTATCATGGTTCACAGCGACATTATGATGGCGTTGATACATTATACTATAGTGCTCGCCAAACTTCTGGGCCGCCCTGAAGTTGGCTTTCCGATGTGCAAGGCACGAAACGGTGCTGTTTTTGTATGAAATATACTGCGCAGCTATTGTAGCCAACTTCAGGGCGGCCAAGAAGTTTGGCGAGAACTATACGGCTCCTGATCCCCCCGCATTAACGGATTAATACAAAATTTAGAACATGAGTAGGCAATAGCCTTGATTAGGACATAGAATAATCTTTATCCCGTTAGTACTTTCCGTGGGATAATTTTCGACATTGACGCGGGAAACCCGCTGACAAAAGCCGGTTTTTTATAGGTTTTATATCTAAGAGTGGACATCGACAGAGTAAATTACACTTTCAGAATCTCAAATCCAGATATTCCAGCACAACAACACCGGGTTCCAGGAAATAAATTATCGATGAATCGAGTGTTGCGATCGTCTGTTGATATCATAACAAACTATCATAGCAGATAACGTGACATTGAAAAATAGTCATGTTATCTTGCGGAAATTTTCGTTCCATCAATGACCTCTAGATGTAATGATCAGTAATGCTACCGTTACTCAAACCCTAAAATAATGATGAATGAACTGTCTCGGTCTAATGGTCGCAAGCGCTTATGCTGAGCATGAAGTTCCGGGTTCGAATCCCAAGTCGAGCAAAATACTATTGGGTTTTTTACCTGACTGTTGAAGGAGGGTAATGTTTTTATCAGTGTATGTATGTTTGTTCCTATGTGGTTTTCTAGAGACCAAAAGCGTTGGCCGATTTTGATGATTCTTACGTCAATCGATTCGTGTTAACCCTGCGAGTGTCACTGGCTACATTAAAATTGGTAAATAGAAAAATGGCGGATTTTGGGGGCCATATTGCGGGGGCCCTAATTTTATTTTTCTTCCGAACCCATCGTGTAAAAAATAAATAAAGGGTTTTAAGAGGTTATTACAAAAATATATAACATTTATATGTTTAAATGTACCTAATTCTAAAAAGAAACTAAAATGTTGTACCTAAATCAAAAAAAAATTAAAATAACTAAAAACCCGACTGATTAAAAAGCGAACTAAAAATACGTAAACAAGAAGAAAATCATACCGTGCAGTCGGAGGATACATCTGGTTTTGGTCAGCCAGCTCGCGCATATGTATCCTCCGACTGTAAAGCATGATTTTCTTCGTGTTTACGTCAGTTTAGTTCACTTTTCAAGCAGTCGAGTTTTTTGGTATTTAAAAAAAAAAATATCTATCTGGAATTTCACAGCAGCAGCCCGGAATTTGGATTTGCGCCCGTTTGATGGCAATAGGCTCGTCCTCTTTAACATGGGTCTTAAACATAACTGGCCAAATGTGGGTGTACTATATGCCTACCTCTGCCTCACCTTTCGTGGAATGGCGTGATGTTTATGTGTAAAATAATGATAACAACATCAATACTGTCACTGATAGGCATTAAGTACAGCTCATTAATATATCCCACGAAACTGCCGTATCATTCATTAAGGAAACGCTAATGACGTCATTAATTATGCTTGTTTAGCATTGCTCGTAATTAGGATTACATGATTATGTTCTTCGTTTCGTTATTTGAGGCTTGATCATTTATCTAGCTTTTGGCGAGTTATTATGCAAAAATGAGGTTTTTACTGGACGGGTTTTTATAGTTCAGAAATAGACAATGTAGGCTCCTTTTTATCATCTTCATCATTCAACAGTTCGAAAAAGTCTGTTTAAAAACGTCCCACCTAGATTTCCAGATATATTGTCGACTGTCTTACCAGTTCGACGTCGTGTCCATGAAATTTCAGTTCCAAAGTAGCCTTAGTACTTCTTGTAGGGAAACTTACGCACTACATCCGAACTCTATCCGTCAAAATCTGTCATAATTCAGAAAATTTTGTACTCGGAACTCAATTTAGAGAACGGTAACGCACTGCACGTCCGTGACGTGTAGTGCGTTACCTCCCTAAAACATAACATCTGCCGAACACATTATTACCGCCTGTATGCCGGTCCCTAAAAGAGGTACAATTTTAATCTACGAGCAGCTACTGACGTATTCGTCATGGAAAATCCCAATGCCATTTTGCTCAGGCGTTACTAAGGGCTGAAATGAATGGCAGTGAGAGTTTCCATGGAGTTTATTTCACATTCTTGCCCATAGAGATCTAAGCTTTAGCATGTGCAATAAATATAATATACTTTACTAGCTGAAGCCCGCGTCTTCGTCTGCGTAGCATTAGTACTTCGAATAGCATATTTTTTTTTATATATATAAAGTGTCCTATGTTACTTCTAATACCTCCAAGAATATATGTACAAAGTTTCATGATGATCGGTTCAGTAGTTTTTGCGTGAAAGCGTAATGTTAAACAAACTTACATTCACATTTATAATATTAGTATTAAGTATGATTGTACATAAAAATAGTCACACATCACTTTTACAAAAAAATACTTAAATCGGTGGGTACAAGCTTATCGCTAACAGCGATATCTACCAGACAATCTTTAGATGAATGAGCTTAATTTTTCTGACCGACCGATTCCTTGACAATTCAAAAGTGAGTTTGCAGTCGCATTTACGACCACTAGAGAAACAAGGCATCTTTCAAGTATATGACTAAACACGGTGAGAAATAAAAACATGATATTATGAATACTTACTATGTGTACTAGTGGCAAAATGCCATCAGCTGTTTATCCTACCAGGTACACTTAAGAATGAGTCAGTCGTGGTAATGATGTTTCTATTCGGACTTTGAACGGAACGATATTTTTCTATGTTATCCTTGTAAATATACGAGTTTACAATAACGTAAGATTCAACAACACTTTACTGTGTTAGGGCCGATTTCACCAATAAAACTAATCGCGATTAGTTCAACTAAACTCAGTTCATGCAAATACAGCGTACAAAACTACCAATCAGAACGCTGTTGGTGTGTAGCATGTTTTGTTTCATGGGCCAAATAAATGTTTTCTTTCTTATAGTTGTTATTCTGTGATATGTCAAACACAGTGCCAGTGTGGAGCTCCTCCACCTCCTTGTCTGGCCTTCATGTCCGACCACCTGCACCTTTGGTCGGACAAAACCTGAATGATTGAAAGTTAATCGAAATGAAAGAGGAAAGAAGAAGTTTTTATCCTCTCAATTCAGCACGAACTAAGGCCCAGTTTTTTGTCCGGTAGTTAACTCAATGGCATGCTTTCAAATTTCGGTAAATGCGTTTTTTCTTCAAATGTTAGTAAAAAAAACCGGCCAAGTGCGAATCGGACTCGCGCACGAAAGGTTCCGTACCAATATCGCAAAACAAAAAAACCGGCAAATATATCACGTTTGTTGTATGGGAGCCCCACTTAAATATTTATTTTATTCTGTTTTTAGTATTTGTTGTTATAGCGGCAACAGAAATACATCATCTGTGAAAATTTCAACTTTTTAGCTATCACGGTTCATGAGATACAGCCTGATGACAGACGGACAGATAGACCAGACAGAGAGACGGATCGTGGAGTCTTAATAATAGGGACCGTTTTTACCTTTTGGGTAAGATGATGCATAAACGCGTTTTACCGAAATTTAAAAGCATATTTAACCATTGGTTGAGTTAACTACCCAAAAAACTGGGCCTAAGTGAGAATAGCTCTTGTAGTAGTTAAAATATTGTCCAGTCAGCTAGGAGGTAACGAGGCTGACTGCCCAGGAGAAGGACGTTCATTCAAGTATCGTCGGTCGTAAAGGGTTTTTAATGCTGTTCCTTTACTCTTTTTGAAAATGTGTTGTTGCGGCTTTCTGCTGCATAATTATATACGTGTAACGCGGTTAAAAGATATATGGATTGGTGATCGCAGTTTGTTGATAAAATCTGTATTGATCAGACTTCAGCGAAGTAAATGGTGTTGAGTCTTGAAACGGATTCTTTTTTACCATTGAAACATGACCTTATTTAATTCTGCCTGTCACTTCAATACACGTAAAAGTGACAGAGACAGCGAAAAGACTTCAATACGTCTTAAAACAGACTTGCCCTTGGGGTATTCAGCCCTTCGTAAACTCTTTGGAAAGTAACAAACAGGCATCGTCCTCGGATCCCCATAACTTTGTCAATTCACGTCATACTTGCCGGATGATGGGTTGAGTTGAGCGACTACCGAGTGACGATTGTAAGGTCATCAACCCGACCTTGCGTGTAGATTACAAGATTAATATTTTTACTACCTACTATTTTTGACATTAAGAATTTAGTAAATTAGCTTTCTACATTGGCAGAATTAGTTGAAATAACATCACTCCTTTATTCCCCCAAGGGTTAGACAGAGGTGTGATACAGTAATTAACATAACATTTAGTATAACAAACCTATAATCAATAAAAAAAAAAAAAAAAAAGTAACATTTTGTTATGTTTAAGTCCCACCACTAACGTTTATAAGTGGCAAGATAAGTGAAATCCAGAGATTAGACTTCCGTATATGTCTATAGACTCAACACACACCCCAGATGGAAACCCCCAAATAACATTTGCCGACCTGCGAATCACTCCAGAATCAAGCTAAGTGATCACGATTGCGACCGCTAAGCCTACGAGGCTGTAAAGTAATCGGCGAAATAATAATAACATTCTTCAAATATTCAGTACCTACCTAGAACCATTAATATTTGAGTGACATTGGCATAAACAAAAAGTTTTTCCTCGATAAAACCACTTTAGAAATGATTGTTTTACTGTTCATATCACTTCGCTTATCCCTGAACGAAAAGTTGACATCATAAAATGTTATTTGTTTTTGCTACGGTGCGTATGACTAATATTTTATAGTAGGTAGGTATTTTAGGTGTGCCTTGTATGACTAGATAGATGTATGAACTTAAATGAAGCAACAGAAGTATGTAAGGATCGTAACAGGTAGCTTTTTGTAATTTCTGCCTACCCAAATGGGAAAAAGGCGTGAGTTTATTTATGCTTTATTTAAGTATTTCATAAAAATCTTCCTTTACTAAAGAAGACTGCTAGCTGGGTCTGACGAAATGCAAAAGTCATAACATAGGAGGTATAGTGTATACCGAACCGAATACTTTTTGTGCTATTCAGTCCAAAGACCGACCGTTGTATGCATAACACCACCGCGTATAATGTAAAACCCAGAGGGGTAGGTAGCATAATTCCTCAATTGTGTTGAAGTGTTGAAAAATCCCAATAAAGACGTAAGAGTAGGACAAAACGTTCAGCGGTCACACATTCCTTCGATTTGGAAGAAAAAAATGCAACAGCAAAAAAAAAAACAAATGGAGGATGACGGCTCAGCATTTCCATTGTGTAAAGCTCCATCATCTATCAAATAACTGCGACCAATTGCACTCAATTGCCTCGAATACTGCATCATTACATCTAGTTTTATTACAATTTCATCGTAAATATTTGTATCTCACGGACGTACATATCAACACACTGACTGACAATAGTGACTGTAGATAATGTATGAGTCACAGAGCATCGAAACGTATCGGCAGCCTCTACTAGAGAAGGCATTGTCAAAACTTACAAACCAAGTGTGACTGTGAGTGTCGCGGTTTACTCATGTCATTTGAGAGTCCGTGACAATACTGACTATCCTATGACAACCGAATATTGTGGTCAACACACATTGCGAGCCAAAAGTATTAACAATGACTTCTCTAGTAGCTGCCATGCTCTATGGTACGTATGAGTCAATGAGGACAATCGCTGTAGTATGGATATCTCCTCCTGCCAGAATTCGGTCAGACCATTGAGGAAATATTTAGATGAATTGACTTTAAACCATCCTTATTTATCCTGGTATAGATGTCTTCTATAAGCGGCTATTGCAGTACCGTATGGAATTAAAATTGCTTTGAAGTACTTAGATGGGGTAATAGTGAATCTGCGTCAAAGCTAGCTGTTGTAATGATTGATTGATGACTGTCTATCACAAACGAAGAGCAGTGACTTGTCTTATGGTAATGGCTGCGACTTACCAACTGTAGATAGTGTGATCAAGGTATTAAGTTTATGTAAACAACACTTCACTCTATGAAAACTTTTATCCGATGTTTAATTGAGGCAATCGTGGTTGAAGCAAAAATTCGCGGATATGATGATATCCAACAACCCGCACTGGGCCCACATGTTGGATTACGACCCACTCCCTCTCACAGATAAGGTTTATGTCCCAGCAGTGGAAACATTGTAGGATGATAATTCTACTACAAACGCTGACAGATATTGCACTGAAAATAGGTTTTCAAAATGCGATAATTTCTTTAATGAATGTAGCCTTTCACATGCTCTTCACACACTTTTAATCTTTTCTAGAAACAAGACTTCGTATCATTTTTGCAGTCCAGAAAACAATTTCGGTACTTAATGAAGTTACCGAGAATGTTCTGCATAAAACCCGACTGATGAAAAATCACAAAAGAATGAAAAAGTATGAAACAAGAAAATGTTCTCATCTAAAATTGTTATGTATAAACTATACGATATATAACAAAAACAACTTACATGTAACAAATATTTTATTGTATCGTAGTAGTAACAAAACAATACATTCTGCATAGCATAAAATACGGTTATCCTCTGAAAACGACCAGCGGACGAACAAGAAGATTCCAACGACACCTCATTTTTCAAATTATGATAAGCAGTTTAGAAGTTATGGGGGAACAGATAAACATAAATGTAATACACACATACCGGTCAAAACATAACCCCACCCTTTTGCTTCGCCGTAGTCGGTAAAAAATGATTTTTCATGGCCAAATAAAACCATAGCCAATCGTGGGCGGATTGAAGATAGCAACTTGATATCTTAGGTTCAATGCCATCAAAGTGACGGCGAAACGATTACATCGGCAATTGAATATCAACTTTAACAGGCTTAAAACAATGGACTTTACGAGAAAAAATGAGTGACTATTTATGCCGTCATTTAAAATCAATTATAGCAATAACTTTGAAAGCTTATGTACTTCTTAAATATCAAAGGAAATCTGTTAAATTCTAAGGCAGAATCTGTCTGACTGACATGCTAAACCACTTTGTTTAGAAACTTTGTTCATTTGACAGTGATCATTAACTACCTGCCCTTGTCCTATGTTACTTGGGCCCAGCGCGGCGCAACACATTTTTTCTACCCTGTCGGCCGTCATGCTAAATTGCATTCCCTTTTTGAACGATACAAAAAAATAACACTTTATTTCGGACAAGTAACATCCATATGCGCCATTTGCTAGTGTTACATTTTTTTTGGCAGATCCGCAGTTTTGATGGACAATGGAGAAGATACCTACATTAAATGTAGGTACCTACGATTTGGCGTAAGACAAAATTTGTCTTACGCCAAATCGTAGGTACCTTCAGTCAATCGTAGTAACTATTCAACTACCTAAGGCCCATCTGCTCCATCCTGGGTTATAACTCTGAGATAGTACTAACACAAGCAATTACAAATGATTTTTATTTAACCTTACGTTTACAACTAACCCCGTGTTAAGTTTTAGCTTAACTTGGCCTATATGAATATTTTGCAAACCACCGATTTATGAATTAAGAATTTGAAGATGAGCAGGTAATTGTCAAACTCTGTTTTTCTCTGAAAAGTGTCAAAATTTGGCATAAGCAGAGCGTTCCTATCTCGAGATACTGAATTCAGAAACTGGCTTTAACTCTCAACATTATGTTTGTTTGACAGCTATACAACTGATAGTTTCGGTAAATAACAAAACATAGTACTATGTGGTAACTGCCTGCATGAGGTCACCATAACAATAATAACTTACAAATATAGCTTCAAATAAGTGGTGAGTAGGTACTAGGTACCTAGTTATTAAATGAGGTAAGTACTGGTTTTAATTTTAAATTATAAAATGTATTTTGAAAAAGGGATGTTAGCAACCTACCTTCAAATGTGGAATTATTATTACAAACCCAAGCTGAAGTTCTATAGTAAGGAAAAGATAAAAGAAAACCATTTATTTGTCTCAAGTACAATGAAGGGCATATAAAGCATAGATTTAACAAATAGGGATAACAATGACACAATTAAAATAAAATAAATATGCATATATACCTGATTAAATAAATTATATAAAAAAACAAAACTTAAATTTATAACCCTATTAATTTAATTATGCATACAATAAAACATAAAATAAGCAGGTGAATATAAAATTTGCAATGCAAAATAATAAAGAAAGCATGTATACAGCATATAATATGTATCATAGAATATGTAAATGATAGTATCAATTAATACATTCTAATTCCAGCAACCAAGTTTCATCATTCTCTCGCACTTATGCCAATTTATTTGGGGTCGGAGCTACATGTTCTCTCCTACCACACTTCTCTATTACTGGTCATCTCAGCAGTCACCCTGTTTTGAGACATATCATCTTTCCCACAATCCATCCATGGATGCTTTTTTCTTACCCTACCCTTACAGCAATCCACAACTAAGTGCATTAGTAAAAAAAGAAAAATTCAAAAAAATTCCCTCACTACACAAAGTTCTACAGAGTGAGGCACGTAAGTTGAACAAAAATGTACTATGATTAAAACGAAATTGAATCACTTATAAATGACCTAACCGTTGACAATATACAAACTGTAAACAGGAAGAAAAGTTGGTTTATACAGTTTAATTTCAATAAAACGTTAGTACATTTTTGTTCAACTTACGTGCCGCGCACTATACCCAGTTTGAATGTTTTTAAGTCAAGGTATTTATTTACTCCTTCTCTACTTTTTCCTATGGGGTTAAAAAGAAACTACAAACTGCTAGGATAAGGATCCTAGCAGTTTGTAGTTTCCTAAGGAGGCCCACTATAATCGTGACAATCTAAGAAGTTCGATGATGTTTCTTATTTTACATGCCGCAATAACTTTGTAGGAACATCTACAAAACATCAAATTCATAATCCTAATTAATTACAATGCTACCCATACACAATAAAAACGATTATCATTTATAAGCAGCAAGTTTAAACTTATATGATGCTGTTTTACAGCTGTCAAATCCAACTTCTTAGATTGTCACAAGTTTAGTGTGCAAAACACAAAGTTAATTTGACAATAGTGTATGACATATTGACAATTTAACCTCATGTTAACAACTAATTCTAAAGTTAAGTCTTCACACAAGTGGGCCTTATATACTTAGCTACATTTATGTTCATACATGCATGTTGGTTACAAAATAATGCAAAGCAAATAACAAATTATCTCCCTGACACTCTAATAATTTGCATTGATTTTAATTTTTGTATGAGACTTCAGAATTAATCATAGAAATCATAGCAATTAGAAAGAAATAATTTAATAGTTAATTAACTTAATGTGTATTTAGCCTAACAGATGATCAAAACAATCAATAAATAATTAAATCTTGTCATCTGTCAAGTTGTAAGAATTTCCGAAGAATTGCAATTAATAATCGGTAATAATTAAAAAATCAACTAAAATGTTTGTTGCTCTTCAATAAATATTGATTTACATTTGAATCAAGATGAAGGAGTGTCGATAATAAATTAAAATGTGCGCTTGCCGGCATCCATTGTTTGTAAACAAATAACATATGACACGGCCGCCAGTTAACTATCATTTTTACACCTCAAAATCTACATAATTTCGCCAAGAACATACAAAAATTCCAGCAAAATCCAATAATAAATAACCGAGAAAACCCTATTAATATACTAAGTAGTAATTGTATGTTAAAATCACCATGTGGTCAATTATCGCGCCAAAATTTGACAATAACTTTCGCATTGAGGATAACGACAGAATATTTGTTATTATATATGTATCACCCCCAGAAAACGAATTTTCCTACTTCTTTCTTGCAGGTAGAAGCTAAATAATGAATATTTTTCGAAATTATTCAATTTCCTGCGAAAATATACCGCCCCTAGCGGTGAGAATAGGAAACATAACGTAATGGCCGACACACAGTAGTTTCCGATGACTTAACATCTAAATGCGCAAAATACTTACGCTTTCCTCCTCTTTTTCCATTCCAGAAGGCATTTGAGGTACTGCACGGTTAATCGCCGAGTAGTCCGGTAAATCCGGAAGCTCCTCGGCGAGATATATGGGCATTGGTTTGGACGCATCCAGGGCCCTCGCCCTAAACGAGAGCTTCGACATTTTGTTGACAGAACAAAACACGCTAGCGTCGACACAAAAATGCACTTATAAAACACTTTATAGCTCCACTAGGAGGTCCCAATGGACCTTAAACTGAACTTTGCACACTCTAGTTCGTTCCCATGATTAATTTTTGCACGCACTCAGTCACAATTAATGAAAAACAATAACGAAACTTTACATATTGAGCGTACTTTACAGAAAGCCATCATGGCGGCTTTCCGTTTGGCGGACGACCATGACCAACTTCCACCTACAACGACGTGCGCGGGAAGGAAACACGCGGGATCAATTCCAATAATTTTTGTACTCTTAATTAAATATGAAATATAATGGAATTATTTTTAAACAAATAATTAAATTAAATTAAAAACGAATATTTAATTTATATTACTGATTTAAAAATGATTTTATAAATTATTTTCTGTTAAAAGTACAGAAATGACGCTGGAAGTTACTTGTCAAATCATAGACTAGACCATTCTATATGTTACGTTTCTTTCTATGCAACATCATTTCGGCCGAATTTGGTTAGATGTTATTTGCAAAATAATATAGAAAATTTATTGGTTTTTGTTGTTTATTTATTGGTTGTGATTTAATACATTAAAATAATTAACCCATATTCAAACATTTGAGTTTCAACATTTAATTAAATATTTTTATTAAAGCAAGAAACCATAGACAATACATTTTTGGCAAAGGAAAAATTTCCTTCTATTATATTATTATACAGGATCACAAGAAAGTATTCCGTTCCGAAAGAATTAGGTATACATTACAAAATTAATTTAATATCCGACTCTGATTTGTCCACCGCTTATCAAAATTCTCCAATACTTTTTCTGTTTTAAATAAATTCTCGTTACATGTTATACTTCGTAATTGTGCCGCCATTTTGAAGTTTTTTCTCTATCTCTTTTCGGTACTACCTACATAAAAAATCATAAATTAATACTTTTATTTCTTTTTGTAAACTACCATTAGGTACATTTAAGTATTTGAATAATGTGGCCTGCCCAGTGCCATTTAAGTTTCGCAATTCTTCGGGCTGTGTCGGTAACTTTGGTTCTACTGCGGATATCTTCATTTCCAGCAGAGGACGTCTTTCGGCTGAAATGATGATGATGATTTGGATTATAAATAATCAATATATTTTTTTGTTATTCTTTGCAGTTTGCAGCACAGAACAGAAAAAAACGCCGTTCGCAATATGCAGTATGGGAAAATCAAAATTAATAGTAATACTTGCTGGCAATTAAAAAAAAGCTATACCTACTTAGTCTCATAGCTATCTATGAGATAAAACATCATTGATGATCATGCCAAAGAGGGTTTTCTGGAAAATCTGTAGCGAAAGGTGAAGATCTGATAATAATAAATTATGATTAAGGCATAATACTGCACGATGGTGCGTAAGAGTTCGTTTTTACTTAACAACAAACGTTTATTCTGTTCTAAAGCCTGCACTTTTGCATTTAAACCCAAACTATAATTCATAATGTTTGCTCTACCTACAATCACGCATCATGACCAAAGAGAATATAACCACTAGAGAGCTTATAGGCCGATTTCTTCGAAGCACACGACTCACTACCGCGGGCCGGGAGACGAGGAAGAACGCGCGGATGCAATTGGTCAGTTCAAAGTAAGTTGCGTAGGTATGGCTATCGTTAGGGTTGATCAACTCGATTAAGGGAAAATTGTCGATATCGATAAAATGGATTTTAACATTATTAAAAATACTCAATTAAAATCATATAACTATTATTTAATAAAAATCAATCAATTACAAATATAAATATGTGTGTCGGGGACATAGAGAAACAAAAAGTATTTTTCCAAATCGGTCAAGCCGTCTACGAGTAATCCGGGAACATAATACATAAGAAAATTCGACGAACTGAGAACACCCTCCTTTTTTAAGTCGGTTAAAAGTAGATAGATATTTTTTCATACATTTTTTATTAAGTTTAATTTTATTATTATCGATATCGACTTCAGCTATTAAAAGTAACAGCACAGATATTTACGATAAAAATACAAAGGGAGAGAAAGGGATAGAAGCATTAGAATTGTCTAGTGAAAGAGCGAGACTTTTCCAAAAGACATCAACGCGGGAATCAAAATTGTGCTCGTTTACCCCATCCACCATTTTAACTAGATCCCTGCGGCGTCTCATAATCTGATTAAATTAAAAATAATTTTCGTACTGTTTACTTACCGATGAAAAGTTATGCCATCCTTTTTGTAACTAGATGTCTTGGCATGTTTCCTATACCCCTTTACGGCGCAAGAGGGCATTTTTATGCGTTATAATTGCAATAAAAAGATAAAACAATTTGTATTTATTTAGCGTGCATACAGGTCTAATAACGTGGTTAACTTGTGAACTGGCATGTCATCAATCGGTACCTAATACAAAGTGTTGCACTGTCACAAAATAAAATTATAATAATCACATACGCCTCAAGTAGCGACATCTATTGACTAGGAAGTGAAAATACTAATCCAACGAAACACGACCTCCTTTTTTCGATGCTAAACAAACTGAACAGATAGCTAATAGGCCTACACGTTAGACTTTGACGCAGAGAGCTCTGGTTCGAATCTCGCCACACAAGATTATTTTGGTAGAATCATGAACTTTCTGGAGAATATTACGTTCCGCCGCACGCGCACCCGCTCAGAACCAGAAGATGTCAGTAATATGTCTCAAAATTTAACAATTAACAGCATGCCTGACATGTCTGAGGACGATGATGAATCACAACTCAGAACATTAAAAATCACAATCGAACGAATCACATTGCAATTAAACAGTGCGCATAATGAAATTGAGTCCCTTTCTCTGGAGAATAGCGAATTGAAGAAAAAAAACGACGATCTGGCTAAAAGAAACGAACTCCTTAAGAAAATTAATAGCCCCGCCAAACCAAGATCTACACCGAAGAAAACTACAAACAGACGTACAAATAGTAAAGAGACTCAAACCGACGATTTAGATAACGTATCTGAAAACACAAATGATGAGACTAATAAACGTGAGATAACACAAAAACGTTCTAATACTACTCGAGCATCACCGCCAAGCAGAACCAACATCAAGCAGACTATTAGTATAGATAAACCAAAAATATGTTTAATAAGCAGCGAAACTTCAAATATACTATATACCGCTGCAGAGAAAACTAACCTGCGAAATTACGAAGTTTGCCACTATCGCAAACCAAAATGTGGACTAAGGCAAATATTTAAGGATATTGACGTTAAAGTCCAAAACTTAACAAGTAAGGACTACTGTGTTATTTACATCGGCGAAGAGGATTTCCGAAGAACGCAAAACTATGTAGAGCTAGTCATGTTTATTCGAGAAAATTTAATTGCAATAAACCATACTAATATCATTATTTGTCTACCTACTTATAAATTTAAATTTAATAATAACTATTATGTAAAACAGCAAAATTATGGAAATACTCTGTACAATAGTAGAATAGAAACTTTTAGTAATCTTTTGTATATGGATACACAGACATTTAATTACGCATACCTACTTGACTCTAATCTAAATCTGTCATATAACTACGATATGTATAATCAGCGCACGGGCGCAGTAAATAGTACTGGCACGAAAGTTGTGGTATCAGACTTACAGGATCTTGTTATGTCAATAAGCAACCTAAACAATGAAGATTTTGAGGAGGAGTATCCACAGTCGGATGAAACAGAAATATCTACGGACTCACAACCACAAACCAGCACTAAGTTTTTTCTTTAACAACAACACATCAAAAAGCAGTACACAAACACATTCATGCAGAAATATAAACATACTGTATCAAAACATACAAAGCCTAAAAAATAAACGTTACCTATTAGAAGCTATCACGAACGAACATGAAATGGAAGCACTTTGTTTTGCGGAAACATGGATTACAGAATTAAAAAAAGACCTACTGAGTTTGGAAGGCTATACTGTAGCCGCCAAATACTGCCGCCCAAACTATGCAGGGGGTGGTGTGTGCATATTCTTAAAAGACGATATTAAATTTAAGGAAAGACACGATTTAACGGAAATGACAATTGAATTTATATTCGAAACGTGTGCAGTAGAAATTCCTAAAATGAATCTTTTACTAATAGTTATGTATTGGCCGCAAAAAAATAGGGAAACTGAAATATTTTATAGATCCTTAGAAAAACTGCTGCTTAAAATCAACATAAAAGACAAACATAAACACATAATTATAGGCGGGGATTTCAACGTAAATATCCTTGATAAAAATCGCAATTCATTTAATCTTCTAAATACTATGACCAAGTACGACTTTCGACAATTAGTGACGGAACCTACCAGAGTAACAGCCTCAAGCGCCACATGTATTGACCTAATATTTACAAACGCATACGACAAAAGCCATCTAGAAGTAGTGGAGCTTGGACTTTCAGACCACAGAGGAATAGCAATCACTATACCTACCCACGATCCAATAATTAATAAAAAACAAATATTAACTCTAAAAAGGATCTATAACAAACAAAACATAGACTCGTTTAAACAAAAACTGAAAAAGCTAGACTGGAGTAAAATAATAAACGAAAATCAAAATATTAATACTAATTATCTGTCATTTCATAACACCTTACAAAATATTTTAAATCAGTGTATACCAAAGAAAACCGTGAAAATTAAAAAGAGATCGTCTAAATCATGGCTAACGACTGGATTAAGAATAGCATGCAAGCATAAAAGACAACTAAAAGCATTAATGACTACAACTAATAACAATATATTGGACAGGTACTATAAGCGTTACGAAAAATTACTTAAGAGAACAGTGGCCCACTCTAAAAAACTGAACTGCATAAGAATTATGACTAAATCTGAAAATAAAACTAAAACAATGTGGCAAATAATAAAAGAGCGCACAAATAAGAATAACAAAAAACCAATAAATAACATAAAATTGCGGGTACAGAATACTGTGACAGAAAACGCGACTGCCATTGCCAACGCTTTCAATGAATATTTTGTGTCAGTGGGAAAGCTGGATACCACAAACGGGAACGTTTGTCCAACTGGCCGTCCTACCTCCTCCCAAAGTGAAAACTCCATTTACCTAAGACCTGTTGACCCTAACGAAATTAAGTTTATTATAAGAAGGTTGAAAAACAAGCGAAGTTATGGGCATGACGAGCTACCGCCTATACTTATTAAAGCATGCGCTGAAGAATTAACATTACCGCTAACCTATTTAATTAATCAGTCTTTGGATGAAGGATCAGTCCCTGACCTACTGAAAGTATCAATAGTGAAACCAATATACAAAAAGGGAGACCAGACTGATACTAGTAATTATCGGCCGATAGCATTGCTACCAACCTTCTCAAAAATATTGGAGACTGCGATGTCAAAACGACTTTATTCTTATTGCGAAAAATATAAAATATTCAACGATAGCCAGAATGGGTTCAGGAAAAACAGATCCACGACATTAGCAATATTTAAGTATATCCAGGAAGCTTTAAATATAATCAATAATAAAAAATACGCAGTAGGGATTTTACTGGATATGAGCAAAGCCTACGACAGAGTTTCATACGAAATTCTACTTAATAAATTATATGCAATAGGTGTTAGAGGTACAGCACACAAGTGGTTCTGTTCGTACCTAGAAAATAGGGAGCAATTCGTAGAGGTAGAACATTGCGACTCACACACTGGTCAAATAATACGCGCAAGATCGAATAAAGCAAAAACAACAATGTCAATACCACAAGGCAGCGTTTTGGGATGCTTATTATTTCTAGTTTATATTAATGACCTCCCTAAAGAAATTGACGCTCAAAGTATTTTATTTGCTGACGATATTTCTATCATTTTTCCTTATACCGATGGAGAAAACCTAAACTTAAGTCTGGATGACAAGCTATCCAAAATAATAGAATGGTTAAAAGATCATAACTTAGAATTAAATTTTGACAAAACAAAGCTAATGCAATATAGACCATACCAGAAACGCAAATTAGATATAGATTACTCATACAACAACATAAAGCTGCAATGCATAAACGAGTTTAAACTCTTAGGTTTAACTATTGATACCAATATAAACTGGAAAGCTCATATGGATACACTGGCAAACAAACTAGCCAGCTTTATTTATGCCTTGGGGGAGCTTAAAAGAGCTACCGATTTTAAAACTGCTCTAACAGCATACTATGCCTACGCATACTCCTGGCTAAATTATGGAATCGTGGTGTGGGGGAATGGTGTAGACAAGAATAGACTTTTTATTCTACAAAAGAGATGCATACGAATTCTTGCCAATATAGATAACGCGGAAAGCTGCAGGCCATTCTTTGTAAGTTACAAAGTCCTTACACTAACTGGTATCTATATTTTGGAAGTTAGCAAATTTATAAGGAAACACCAGGCACTGTTCCCACTCACTAGTGACCTCCGCCCGCAACATCGCAGTATTCGACGCCAAAACAAGAACGAATTAGCCTTACCAAGCTCAAAATTAAATATATTCCATTCAGGACCTTTAGCCATGTGCGTTAAAATATATAATAAGCTTCCAAATTCAATTAAGGACATAGAATACGAATATAAATTTAAAAACAGTCTCCAAAAATACCTTGTATTAAAATCGTATTACACCCTAAAGGAATTCTTTGACGATAAATAAATTATGACATTGAAATTCTAATACACACAGCACTTATTACTATTTTGACTTAAGACCTACCTATGTTGTTGTATGATTATTATTGTTATCGGTGTTTGTTTTAATTTGATTTTTATTTTAACTTAATCTATGAATGGAAACGATGACCAAATAGTTTGTTATAATTTAATTTTTATCTTACTTTTTATTTATGAATGGCAATGGTGACCAAATTGTTTGTTTTAATTTAATTTTTTTCTTATTTTAGTTTATGAATGGAAATGGTGACAAAATTTGTTTGTTTTAATTTAATTTCTATCTTTTATTAATTTATGAATGGAAATGATGACCAAATTGTTCTCACCTGTCCTATATTTAAACATGACCGTTAATTACTTAAATAGCAAACGTTGGACACTTGGTACACATGTAAAAATTAGTTGTTTAAGCACAGTAGTTTGCTTGTTATTGTGACACTGTAGTATTTTAAAACTATTTATATTGCCGTGCCCTAGCAGGGTTCATGTATGAAACCTTTATATTTGTAACAACTTTGTAAACTACATGAATGCAATAAATGATTATGATTATGATTATGATTATAACTGGACACAACTAAAATGGTAACTAGTACCGAAGCCTTTACATAGGAGACAAAATACTAATAGTTTTCGAGCGTCGGGGCACTGTATGCGCCGTCAAGGGGTTATATCGTCGTTGATCATGACATAGTGCGCTAAGCGATGACATTAACAATATTCAATAGTCTTTCTAACAGAGCAAGATCCCAGGAACCCCAGATGTTTCTGAATTCTTTGTACACAAATTTTTATTTAGTTTTTGGGAATACTTAATGCGCGATGAGTAATTCAGGAATTACGCTGATGATATGGTGTTACTGAAGTCTGAACGCGTCGATTAATAGTGCAATGATGAGCCTGTTTACGACATGTGATTGATATACCTAAGCCCAAAGTGAGGAACAAGTATCTAAGGCGAAGCACTAAAACTGACCCGATTGTACCACAGTCTTCGATCAAGTTGAAACTTTTCAGATCCATGAAGCAAGTAAAAAGCTCCAAGTATCTAGGCCACTAGGTTTCCGAAGACCTCAAAGACAGCTTGGATATTGAGTGTGTCCGCAGGGCGTTGGCAGTCCGCTGCAATATGTTGGTTCGCAGATTTACGAAATCCTACACTGACGCTGTATAGAACGTGTTGTCAGTCATTCTTTATAAGTCATTCTTTTTGTTTGACGTCGGCGATTTGTGTTTTGGAGCGCAGTGCAGCTGTACTGTGTTCCTAACGCGGTCTGTTAATCTGACCCACAGAATGGCAAACCTCAATCTTGAACCTCTGCTGCGCCGTCAAAGACTTGGAGATCTCATTTCATGAGCACCTTCATCGACCAAATAGCTCTTCAACCAGGCGAATTTGGTGCGACGAGTAGGTATCTTTCTATTCTTGTGTTGCCTGGAAAAAGACTATTTGACCGTGGTATGGTTTGAGCTAACCTTATGGCTAATTGTGCGGTAATCTTCTAGGATAGCCTGGACCGACTGGCAAGAAAGCGACCACTAAGAATCAGCGTCGTGCTGGGGGAAACCCCATGGCACAGCATCATGCTGAGGGTGAGCTTTTCTTGTCACGAAATGCATCTTTTCTTTTTTAATTTTTTATAAATATTGCAGCCTGCGTAAGTGAAATAATTGCTAATTTCACTTACGCAATATGGCTGCTGGTTTCTGTTAATATTATAAACATTATTAGTATAAACATTGAGTTAACCTAACTCATAACCTAACTTATAACCTAACTTATAACCTAACTTATAACCTAACTTATAACCTAACTTTGAAGCTAACCTAGCTTATAACCTAATTTTGAGCTAACCTTACTCGTAACATTGAGCTTACCTAACTCGTAACTTTAGGCTAACCACCTCATAACTTAACTTTGAGCTAACCTTACCCATAACCTTTTTTCTTTTGTTTACGGGGGTATCCTTCAAAAGGCTCCTGGACTTTTGGGGAAAGGACCCAGGGAATGTGGGACTTTTACCTCACCCCGGTGATCCCCATCAGCACGTAGAAGAGGCACCGTGACCTCTCAAAAGACCACCCCGGTCCCAGGAAAGTTCACCCTATTCCATAATCTTCTTAACTTCTAAACTCTGGACCAAGTGGTGGTAGCCAGACGCTTGGAGCGTACTACGTCCCACTTAAAGTAGGTACCTTATGCTAGATACCCTCGACCCTTGTATGTATCCGAACTAAAGATAGGTTTAAACGCAACATAATTAGACTAGCCCTGCCCGTGTCTTCATCGCGTTGTTTTACTATCGCAAGGAAACATTATACCGGGTTTGTATAAGTGTCCTATCCTAATCCCGATTTTGAACTTTAAGGTAAGTTTCATCAAAATCCGTTCACTCCTTAAGCGTCAAAGTGTTACAAACTCACAATCATATGGATTAGGCGCACAATGCCACATTCGCAAAATGACATATTGACGCAAAATGACACATTCGCAAAATGTCATTTCTCAATATGCCATATTAGCAAAATGCCACATTAGCAAAATGACACATTCGCAAAATGTCATTTCTCAATATGCCACATTAGCAAAATGCTACATTAGCAAAATGACACATTCTCAAAATGACACATTCTTAAAAGTTAAAGCCACTTAGTGACTTCTGAGCCGATGATTTATGAATAAAAAATAAAACAAATTTAATTACGTATTTAATCACATTATTTATTCATTTTCATTTATTTAACATAAAATAAATTAAAAATGTAAACTGAAATAATATATGTCGCTGAGAATCAAAAATATAATTAAAAAAAACGTTTTTCAAAATAGCTTACATTTTTTGTAAAATTGGCTTGGCTTGGGTTTTTGTAAAGTATTTTTCCGCATCTATTGCCAGTGTACCTTTAGGGTTAATTGATTCGCAGTATTGATTATACGATTTGCTTAATCAAGTCATTCTTAAGTTATAGCTAGGTGGCGTTATTCATAAAAACATTTAATGTTTGAATATAAAAAAAATCGACTATGTCCCAAGTGACATTTTCTGCGAAAATGGTATTTTGCGATAAGGCATTTTGCGAAAATGGCATTTTGCTAATGTGACGTTTTGCGATGTGGCGTTTTCGGAATATGACAATTTGAGAATGTGACATTTTGCGAAATTTCAAAATGTCATTTTGCGAATGTGGCATTGTGCGCCTAATCCAATCATATGTTTATAAGTTAGGATTTAGGCCTTACTGTACATAGACGTAAAGGCCACATTCCGATTCATATTATCTTTATTTTCCTGGGGTAAGTTCAAATGTTGCTACTACATAAAAATTAAACAAACAAATAACCAATGTCATGATTTTTATTGTATAAATTATAATACAGCGGATAATTTAACGTCCAGTAAATACAGGTGAATTCTAATGCGGTTTTATAATCAAACAAATAGTTTTTATCTATAGTGATTCTCATACTTTGTAGAATTTGCTAGGATTATTTAATCGACTGGTATTAAATTGTACTGTAAAATTTTCTACATCATGTATTCAAGTTACTGCAGTTATGTTATAACATGGTCAACTTAACTGTGCACCTCGCTAAAATGCGAACCAAATCGAATGTCGAACGTCAGTGTCGTCATTTTACTTCGCATATTCAGATGTTTGTTATACATTTCTCACCGTTTTATCAAACGCTAGGGCTACGCGGAAATGAATGTCTAACTATTCATTGGATTTTAAACTCGCAACGCCCTGAGCTGAGTGGTGAAAATCAAATAACGCGCTTTTATTCAGGCATTCATTTAGATGTCGTCTATTGTCTGATAAAATGGCATATCCAGCAATGGTCAGCTTTCGAATCATCATCAGTCGAAAGACGTCCACTGCTGAACATATATCAACCCCAAGTGTCGTAACATTGCATGGTCCCGTACCTCTTGCATCCATTTTTAATGGATAAAAAATCGTACAGTGCATTTTAATAACCTCCAAACGAATATAAAGTGAAAAATATATATCATTTTAGTGCGTGCAGTAATGTATTGACTTAAAATTTAGTAAATTCGCTTAAATATAGTGTTCATGTTGTATTAACTTCATGTTTGTTCAGTTAGAAAGACAAAATAAATTAAAACCTTGATAGTTGTAAAAGCCTTAATTTCGTTTTTAATATAAAAAGTTTTATATTCTAGGCATGGCAACATTACCAAAAATATTTTGCTATAAATAATTTTCGAAGATCTTTTTCACAATAGTTATCAATTTTAGATTTAATGTTCAGTAATATGATTAAAAGAAAAACAGGATATTATAATGTCTACAATTTTAATTTCATAAATGCGTGTTGCCATGTAATAAAAAAAGAATCAAAATACGTAAATAATAGTAATAAAAAACTGTAGATTTTGTACAAATTAATATTTCAATTAGGTATCTTAACTAGTAATATGCATAAGATTCAAATGTAGTATGCGAGCGATACATTAAGACATTTTTTTTTCTGAGTTTGTCCAGCGATGAGGCTGTGGACCTTTGCAAGGGCAGACTGTACCGATAACTGACTAATATTTTTGGTACAAGTGTGAGCAAGTGACGGTGTTATACAGCACGCATAGCACTATCCTTTATTCACAAAGGAATCATGATGGTATTACGACGTCATAGTAAGTTTTTTTTAAAGCAACATCTCTCGCATACCACCTTTAATTCACATTGTTAACTAAACTATATCTTAACTCTTCACAAATTAACAAATCGACCACACTAACATACAATCATAACATAACAAAACATACTATTTAACATTACTTATAGTTTCTCCACTCATGCATTACTCTTTATCGATTTATTTTTAAAACTATCGATTTCTGAAACCTTCTTTGAGAGAAATATTTCGTGACGTATAGACCAATCTCCTTTCCTATTCTCCTCACCAATTTCATATCAAGTTTCCATGAGATTTTGATAGCAAATTAAATTTAATCTTTCAGAAATTGAGGGCTTCGAATTGCTTTTATCAGTCACTTTTAGGTATAAAATCATCTTGCAAATTTTTACTTTTATTGAGCCGCTGCAGTTGGTGAGGACTGCCAAAATGATTGGCGATTTGTGATTTTTATAATCACCACGGTTGCGATATGGAGTGGACCGTTATAAACTACGCGTGCCCCAGTGCGGGTAGTTGTCACATATCTATGACTTTTCGGTTCTAGGATATGCATAGTAAATTTAAAATAGATTACTGTCACCCTTTCACTGCTAAACAGCTGAACCATTTTTGATATAATTATTTGTAAAGAGATATTTCGGAATTGATGATTTTGGTCTTTCAGATGAATAAAATATCGTTTACTTGCAATTTCATTTCTAAAGCGACTGATAATAAACAATTTCAGTTATTGGCATATCCAAATAGTGATTAGTCTTTTCCGTTACTATACTCTGCTAAAATACAAACCTATTATAAACACAGGCAACATCTAGATCTCGGTTCTACTAACCTTTTCACATAAATCCAGTCATGTTTTAGGATAGGAAAAAACTTAGGATGATGACTAAAATTAAGTTTTTGTCCGTCATGTAGGTTAATAAAAAATATTGGAGACGTATTTTTACTTTTGTCGCGTAATCAAACACAGTGTCTTGAAATTTCGTGTGACGTCACCTGTTTGTAGTTTTTACTCACAAGTGACATCACAAGCCGCGACTTTGATGCGCTTTTGTAAATTTTTATTGATTTGATAAAGCAAAGAATATGAGTCCAATTTTATTTGATAATTTGACGGACTGAATAGAATTTTCATTTTTCTACCCAGGAATCATCCGTGTTTTCACATATATTTTATAACATTTTTGTCTTATGGACGCGTCTGAACGGTCACATCTAGAGATGTAGTATTCTATGATTTGTGTGTTTAGAGTCTTATTTAAAAGTAGATGCCAAAACATCCGATCCAAAGCTTTTTATCTCGCTTCTTCTTCAACTGTGCGATTGTCTTCAATAGTGAAATCGCCATTTTGATAAATGGTTTTAATAATTTTTCCCGGGATGTCAGACAAAATTAAAAATAACATATTGAGCAGTTACGTTAGATTTTTCATGTATTCTCGTACATATTTTAATATTATGCTATTTCAAGCTTAGGCAAGCGTGCTAGCCGCTTTGAAACGACTTTTTAAGTTAATATTATAAGTATTTTTATTCGATCTTGCCAATAGTGCTAAGAAAATAAGTAATAACATACTGTTCTTTTTATAAACGTTACTTTAGGAATTTCTCCTTTGTCGTGGGAGTGTTTAACTCACAAACACAAATAGGCGAACCCGGAACAACTATTCTGTAGGCTTTACAAGTATTTGTTCCGTGTGGGAATCGAACGAGCGACACACAGAGCAGCAGCCGATCGCTCAACCACTGAGTAAACCCAGAAATAATCATTAGAACGTTATTGATAATTTGATACCAATCACTAACTGCGTGTCGCTATAAAATTTCATCCCATCTTCTCTTGCTTTGTTAACATTATTGGAAAGATCAATTAAAATCAACTATAAGTGAAGAAAAATGCAAACAGCTTAGTAAAAGTTTCTATATTATTTAATTTATTACATAATTCGGTAAAAAATAGTTGTTATAAAGAAAAAGTATCAAGATTATTCACAGTAATATGATTTATTCCTCTAAGCCAATATGCTCTTTCATCCCTTTAATCTGTATAACTTTGAACGCGTTAAAAGAAATTTTACAAAGCTGTGCAAAATTTCCACCAAATGTCACCAAAATCGGTTCAATAGTTTTGGCGTCAAGATGTAAAAACAAACAAACAGACAGACAATCTGAAGGGATGTTAAAAGAACCTAAAAGCATGTTGTGATTGGTTGAATAAAATATCAGTAACATGAAATATAAGATGAAATGACATTTGACAGCAGTTTAAATACAATTTTGATACTTTTTCGTTACAGTAGAGGCATAATTTTGATACTTGATATTTCTGTCTAACAGTACATACAATTTTAGGCGCATATTATATTTACAATATATAGCGAAAATGCGACAATATGTTGTATAAACATGATTAGAAATAAATAATTATTAATTTTACAGGAATGTGCAAAATCGTATTTTATATATTTTAATTAGGTTTCTTACACACGAACGATTTACTTAGTTCATGATATTGGTAAAAAAGAAATAGTTTTTTTTTTTAAATGATTGAATCGAATATTTTTTTTGTAGAATTCGTCGCTCGTGTGAAAAGGCCATTAGTAATGAATGAATATTTTTAAATGATTTCATTTTATTATTTACAATTTTAATCGATATGTTTATTAATTAAATCAAAATCAAATAAAAGAAAAACATTTATTTCATAATTCCTTCATTTTCACTGCAACTAAAAATTCATAGAAAACAAAGAAAAATATTTTTCAAATCAATTGAAATTGTAAACAATAAATAAAAGTGAGTAAAATGAATTAAAAACAATAATTTATTGGGTATTAAAAAAAATATTAATACGATTCCATATTCCTACAGGCTTGAGTATCATAATTTCATTATTTTTTAAATTACATACATTTTCATACAAAACTCATATTTTCATTTAACAAGTATTTTTTTGTTTAACAAAATTACCTACTAAACTTACTTGTATGATATTTTGTACAGTGATTTTAGATGTTATTAGAACTTGCTTACATTCCAAGAGAAACAGCGTGAAAATGTAATAAAAATAGTTAAAATAAGTATTGACAAAACCACCAAGGAATCAGTCGTTACGGGTAGTCAGAAGCCCAAAACTATGACGTGCCTGGATTCTGAGACTTAGCATGCATTGCGACTTTTAGCCGCGCGGATTCTATTCACGCGATTTTCTGTCCGCGTACTAAACCAAAACTAACACGCACTACGGATAAAATTCCTCGATTTTTGTCTCTTTCTACCTGTTTAAAGAGCTCAAAATATTCGCGCGAATTTGTGCGGTGGATTCTGTGGCAAAACACTTTCTTGCGGTATTATTTCCGCGCGATTTTTTTTATAGCAATCCTTGCAGCTTCATACAATGCACATCTGTCGCAGAATGTGCGGAAAAAAATCGCGCGACTAAAACCCCCAGTGCGTGTTTAGCGTAAAGATTAGATAAGCAATTGCTCCATATATTATACTGATATGCAGCAGCTTATATTTAAACTGGAAGTTGAACCTAATATAATTGGGATTAGTAGGTCCACTATCTCACCTGATGGTAAGCGATGATGTGGTCGACGATGGAGCACACTTGCCCAGAAGTAACCTATTCACTCCCAAACCTCCAGGTTATAACTGTCGGGCTGTCTAGGCAATCTTCACGCTACTCCGCTCAGGTTGTAAGCAGGATCATACAAGCATAGTTTAGTAGATATTTTCAATAGTTTAGTTATTCTAGGGATAGTGTGATCAGCTCTCCTCGACTATAGAGTCGTCAGATCGCTCGGTACTCATGCAGTCTCCTTTGGGGGCGACCTTCGAAGGCTTCGCTGTTTTGCCGACGAAGATTTCTACCTCCTGTAATTATAGAGAAGAAGGTTTTAGTTTTTTGTGTTATTGGATGACAAACAAGGGGAAAGCAAAGCTGATGGTAGGTAGTTGCCGGCTCCTATGGCTGAATATCAGATGCGTGACCTTGCAAGAGACAAGCTGAAAAGAGTCACGTGTCTGTAACTACTGTGGCACCCATTAAATCGGAAACCAGCATCGCTTCTTGGTCGCAACAAAGGTACGGCAGGATTACTTTCTCTGAAGATTCTTTCAAAGGAACTCTACTTAGTGTACCTAATAATACCTAGTCCCGACCCGACCTAGGTCTGCATGCTTAAGCAACCATAAGACCCATTGATAACACTTTCTGTTCAATGGTGGCAGAAGGTGGTAGACCGGGTGAACACGGGGAACTATTCTAGGAAAAATAGACATGAAAATGTCTGCCCGACAATCGTTTAAGTAATTATTATTATGCCGTAAAGAGATCATAACTTATGGTGGGTTTGCTTTGCGTGGGGTACTACAGTACCCGCCCAATTTTCTTGGCCACTCCAAAGTTGGCTACAATGGCTGCACAATTGTAAATTACATACTAAAATAGGCAATGCCATGCGCACCGGAAAGCCCACGTACAGCCCGGCCAAGAAGATTGGGGGACTACTTTAGACTGCATTTGTTAATATTTATTGGATGGTTGTAATGAGTAATATTTATCTACACTCACAATGTAATGTTCTTAACATAAATTCAAAAAATATTGTATAAACACGTACTTTATATTCGTGGACAGGTAAATTAAAAAAAAAAAATGACCGTGCAACAATTTCTTTCGATTTTCAAACAACGGCAACTTTAAAAATTTTAAAGCACACCTTTACTTTTTAATTTATTGGCGCGTCTGGGCTCATTGACTTACAGTAGAAAAATAGTAGACGCGCGCTGCGCAGTCATGCGCAATGAGAATCTAAATTTCCAACATACCACGGCATATAATTACATATTAAACCACTCGTGTGATAATATTATCACACTCGTGTTTTAATAACCCCTATTATATGATCATTGCATAAACTAGTATTGTGTACCGACCTGACTGCCTTCAATGCCCATGTCTCTGTGCTCCTCGCTGCTGGTGCCGGGCGCCGCCGCGCGCACTGCCATCTGACGCTCGCGGGCCACGCGTCTGGAAACAACCACAAAATAGATTACAATATTAACTATATTAGAAAAACAGATGGATTGTCTCGTTTTCTGGTAAGAAATTAACGACGAGCTCAAATTAAACCAAGTCAAATTATACGATTTGGTGTTGAAAATGCATGCAAGTAATCACAGCAGCAAAACGTTTGACAAATTGTCACATACATTTTGCGATAATTTCCGCGCGGAGAACTTTGATTGCGCGATGCAGGATTTGTGTGTCGTCAGATCTATTTTCATTATCAGCAGTTTGTATGTGGCGGTATAGATGTCGCTACAACTCACCTCCTTAGTTCCAACATGGCCTTCCTATCGGCCTCCCTCTTCTCGGCGGCGAGTCTCGCTTTCTCGTTCTTGACGACGGGCGTGACGCGCGTGCGACGAGGAGTTGACGTCACGGGCGTGGACGGGACTGGCTTCACGGGGGCTGCTATCTGGAAATGTGGAGAAAAGACATAATTAGTGACGGATTTACAAAAAAAAATCCCATCCGTTCAATATCACGACAGCGGTTACTCGTGAACTACAGAAAAACTTTTTCACTAAAAATAAACTGAATTCTTTTTTTTTTGTGAAACGTTTTTATTTCTCTCTTTTTAGTTTGAGTACACACACCATCACTTTAAAATTAGCAAGTTCTATAGGCCTAAAGAATTAACAAAATACCCATAATTACTCAATTTATACATTCAAGCTGTTTGTCGCTAAGGAGTTTGGTTGTATGCTCTTTATCTTGAAAACTGTTGGACCGATTTTGATAACTACGTACAATCATCGGCACGGTTCTTGAGCGCTGAGCTTCACGTGCGCAAAAGTGAATTATTGGGTCCCTCTGGTGGTATGAAGTGAGGCGCGGGGGCGGGGAAAGTGCAGTGATTGGCCCGTAGCGTATCGCGTCATAGCCGTCAGTCGTGATTCGTTCTTTACTCTTGTTGCACGTACCTCACGACGACGAGTACAATTCCGGCCAATTTAATTGCTACAAATTTTTAAACTGCATCATTTTAAATTATCTGGTAAGTTAGAACTCAAATATGTTATGTGATTTTTTTATTAATTAGACCTTTGTTATAATAATAAAAGGTGATATTTATCGAAAATATAGCAGAAAAAAAATTAATGTCAGTTTGTAATTATAGCAAAACTATTATTTTTCATTACTAACTATACTACTATACTTACAAACTATATTGTTTTTCATTTCATTAATGAACAAATGAAATTAGAGGTCAAAAATGTTAACAAAAAAAAGTATGTAGGTACGTTGTAGATTTTTTAGTAATTTTTGACAAACTATAAGAACTAAGTTATAATTTTAAATTAGAAATACTTTTGTTAGTTACCTTTTTTTTTGATCTCAATTTCCATTTCTCAATTTAATAAATCATTATTTAATCTTATAAGTAAGAAATTACGTAGACCGTAACTTAGAAAAAATAAATAATAAACGGGTGTGCGTTTTATTTGTCATAAGTGTACGATGCGCAAAGCGATCTCCACTCTTCCGCCGAGCGCTCAAGAACCGTGCCGGTATCTGTACTATTCCCTAAGTTGAGAGATACTCAATCCAACACAAAAAGAATGATCATGATCCATAAAGTCATGCACTTATGAAATTTGGCACCCCTGTTTGGAAGCTCACATAGAGTAACATATGTGAATATTGTGCAGTTCCAACAATATTACATATATACCGTGTCAAATTGTTTATCTCTTTTTTTTGAAGTCGGTAAAAGCAACTCTTACTGCCAGGATATAAAAGCGCTATCAATGTCAAGTTAGACGTGCGAATAACTAACTGAACTAAACTGAAATGTGGACTATGAAGACAACTCTGTAACCTATATTTTTGATTGATGGCAAACAATCAAGCGGGCCACCCGATGGTATTGAAGATGCGTCGCCGTATTAGAGTTAAGTTGAAATAAGATGCGGGCCTGTTATTACACTGGCACCCATACCAATGAAACCTGCTGGTTCAACAAAGCCAAGCTTGGCGGCAGAATTAGTTACGGTGGTCATTTGCCCAGATGCGTGCCTTTACAAAGAGCTAATAATTATTTGATGGTCACCCATCCTAGTTGTGGCCTAGCTTACCTCCTGCCAGTTGTTGGCTTTTAGCTCCGCTATTTGCTGGTAGATAGCATCAACATTGGTGACCTGCAGGCACACCATGTCCCAGAAACCTTGCAGGTCTTCGACGGTGGTCGGGAAGGGCTCGTCCCGGCGTTCGTTTATGTTGTTGTAGCATAGACCTGGATTTTTTTGTGAATATGGATTAGTATTTTGTTATTATTTTGGTTTAGTGGTTGCAAGAGTGATTGTTGAGCATGGGGTCCTCTTTGTTTCAGTTTCCAGGTTTAATTGATATTTTTCATAAATTTAATTTTCAATTGACTAACTGCCTATTAACTGTGACCAAATTGGCGAAATTTGAGAGCACATCCGCCTACCTTTTTATGCCATAGTGTGGCAAACAATTGATGATAAGGTGTCACTGCCGTCTTTGGACATCTGCAATGCCAGGGGTGCGTCACCTACCCTTTTCAAAGATAACTCTCATTTATTTCGGCTTTCCTAAATGCGGAAGGCAGAGAAGCAAGTGTTGGAGCGCAAGTTGGGAGTGCCCTATATTCAGGTATGCCTTCGGGGTAAACTATCCTGATGTTTTGTAACCTGACAGTACTTAGTACAGTACACAGTAAGTTTGGATAAAGGTGGTAAATAGGTTAAAAGAATGATACCTTCAAACTGCTGCATCTTCTGGGTGGCCAACAGCCTCGCCTTGCCGGACGCCGCGCGAAGGAAACCCATGATCTCTTCGCTCACATCCTCACGATTCTGAAACATTAGGAGACCTAATTAAGCAAAAGGTATACAAGACAATTAACAGAATTGCCTTTTATCAATAAATCACTTGCCATTATAGGTGATTTTTTAAACTACCCAACAACTGTATAGAATACAATAGTTCTTTACTTGCAGGGAAAGTGGGATAGGAAGTAGGTAGGATATCAATAGGGATGTAAGAGGACAAAATTATGGTTACATTTTAAATCCATCCATATTTGGCTGATTTGCCATTTTAGAATTTTGTTATTGCAAAAATGTATGATGCAACCAGATAGAAAAGCTTTTCACGTGGCTTGATTCGCTTGACCCATATCACAAAAAAGGGGCATTTTTTTAATGAAATAAGTGAAGTTTTATTAATGTAATGATTTGATTACGCAATCAGATCATTACTTGGAGGAGCTCGTGCCTAAATAATAACAGCCGCACGGTTCGGGCTTCAAGGTTACGCTATGCTTGCCGAGTTCGGTCCGTGGATGGGTGACCATCGTTACATAGCGAGTTTCCTTCGTGCCTCGGTAAGCACCTTAAGGAGTCGGTCCCAGCTGTCATTTGAAGATCTTTGACAGTTGTTAGTGGTAGTAATAAACCTGAAATCTGACACCAGTATTGCAAAGGGGTATTTCTCCACAATCCAGTAACTGGGTTTTACCCAGTTACTGGATTGTGGAGGTCAGATAGACAGTCTCTCCATGTAAGATACCGGTACTCAGCTGAATTTGGTTAGACTGGAAGCCGAACCCAACGTAGTTGGAAAAAGGCTAGGTTGATTGAATCGGATCATGACTGCCATAGATTACTTTTTACAAACATAAAAACTAACAATTTTACATATATTAAGTACCTATTACTTTAGAAAGTTTGGGGTTTGAGGAAACCTGGTCTTATAGTGAGTTCATTATAAGTAATTGCTGCAAGGCATTCCAGTGTGAGGATAAACTAATAAATGATAATAATCACAATAAACTAGTTTGTGGGAAAAAAGCCTACACATAGACATAGTCTTTGCTTTTCATAACATTCATCCAACTAAAGAATGGACAAATTAAATTATCATAATACAAGCAGATCTTATAAAATTAGCAATTCTGTCTCGCCAATACAAAAGAGCTAACCATGAAATTGGAAACACCTGCGTCAACCTAATGACACATAACATTCTAGACTATAATATTTGAATATTATAATCAGGTATTGACTAATTTGATACGGTATAAGGTCATATTATAAATACCATCCTTGAGTTTCTGTTATCAATGTCAAATTTTATTGGTTTGTGGACTTTTATGTTGAATTTTTCTGTGTTTTGGATATTAATTTGTTGTCTTAATTGGTAAATATTGAGAGTTTAATATTATAGGCCTCTCAAAACGAATGTTGTCAACAAGATTGGTATGCTAGTACCTTATGTCAGAAAAATAGTAAAAACTGAACTTATTGAGAACTATCATTTGAAAGGTTTAAAAACTGCTTATTGAACCCATATTGAATACATTGTCATCATCATACATTGAACATTGTGAATGATATGTCTGGCGAGGTTGTTTTTTGCCCGACGGACGAAGGACCCTTCTTGAATTTCTTTATCAGTCTATGTATGTTTGTTCCTATGTGCCATTCTAGAGACTAAACGCGTTGGCCGATTTTGATGATTCTTACGTCAATCGATACGTCTTAACCTTGCGAGTGTCACTGGCTACAATAAAATTGGACAATAGTAAAATGGCAGATTTTTGTGCTTATTATATTTCTACCACTTTGTTTTAACTGTGTGTATTATTTGGATAAATAAACAATATTATAGAAGGGAAAACTTAATAAACAAATAATGGATTGTGTAAAAGATGTTATGGCTGGCAAGATAGTAACTATTGAGATGACAAATAACAGTGAAGTATGGGAAGAAGAAGAATCTATTGCACCAATACCGTGGAGTTTCTTGCCGGTTCTTCTCCATAGGAAACGACCAACCCGAACCGTGCACCTTTTGTTGACGTTTTATAATGCCCATGTAGGTCTATGTGAAATAAAAAAATGATTTTGTTTTACCAAATAAATTGATATAAGTACAAAAGACACTTTGTGTGACTCAAGGACTGGCTTTTACTTTGGTCAGAGGATAAGCATTACCATACAATGTTGCAATGCTGCCAGTTGTGGACAACGACGTGGAGGAGTTTTTCGACGCCATATTTTGGTTTAGTTTATTTTTAGGTAGTTTTTGAATTGAGTGTATTTGTATGTAGTTATAGTATTTTATAAAATGTATATATTTCTGTCTATTTAAATAAATTTTATTGCAAAAGAATGATGAAACCTGCTTATAAATCTATGATATTTTTAGTTTGTAAAATAATTGAACCACCACTATTTAGTTGCCTTGCAATAGATCAGTTAGATTGATCAATGGCTACTAAAACACCACCAGTGGCTTTTTAGTGAACAGGTGTTTCATAATTTGTTAGTATATTTATGAACAGGTGTTTCATAATTTGTTAATGTATTATATTTATTGACCTCTTAGACATAGATCTCACAGCCCAGTTAATATGGTATTAGACAGAAAATGAAGCAATAACTCATTCACATAATTCTTTATGCAAATTCATACACAGTTGCTATTTTTGTACAGATTTAAATCTCAAAATATGGGTACACTTGAGAGCTAGAAATCTCATTGGCATGTTACTCAAAAAACTTCTGAAGTGCAGACATGGCCCATAAAAAATGATCTAATGACTAGGTTTGGTTGGTTGAAAACTATATTTCTATAGGTATAATTAAAATTTCAATACTAAGTTAGGGTTGCCAATTTTGAGTAAAACGATAAGAGTAACTTACTAACATCTGCCCAGTGGCTTCGACTGCGTCGGAATCGGAATATACTCCCTAGAGAATATACTCCCGGAATAAAAATAATCTTATATCCTAATTCAGGTCAAGGTCTACTTGTATGGCAAGTTTCATCCAAAGCCGTTAAGCCAATAAGGCGCCAAAGCGTAACAAACAAACCAACTCATATTCGCATTTTATTATAAATGCGAATATGAGTTGGTTTCAAATATAAATTATTAAGAAACTTTGGTTCAAGAATAATGCACAATAATCTATAGAAATATGAATGCTAATGAATGAAAGAGATGCTCTCTGGTATAGATAGACTAGACTAGAATTACAATAATAATGAATGTTGCTGCTTTCCTCAAAAAACGTTAACAAACAATCATTTATATATAATGTAAACAAAGTGCGTGACACCTCGTTTAGTCTGTACTCTTTGTATCTGAAGAACTATTTTTAATCTGTGGAGCGATGACTTGTGTGAGGATATGAGGTTATGGTTTTAAGAAACATGTGAATTTGTAATAAAAACTAAATTAGTGGTAAAGCAATAGCTTTAAATGTTGTTTTATAATGTGCTAATTATCTTCGGATAGGTGAAGTAAAACTATAACCACAATTGCGTTGCTCTGAAAAGAGATTATTTTATTTAATAACAGAACAAATCTTTTACACATACATAAGTACTTATCACTAAACTATCTAACTATCTTACCTGAAAAGAGAAACAACATTTAAAGCTATTGCTTTACCACTAATTTAGTTTTTATTACAAATTCACATGTTTCTTAAAACCATAACCTCATATCCTCACACAAGTCATCGCTCCACAGATTAAAAATAGTTCTTCAGATACAAAGAGTACAGACTAAACGAGGTGTCACGCACTTTGTTTACATATATATAATATTAGCTATCCACCGCGGCTTCGCTCCCGTCAACTGGCTACCTACCTACCCTACCCTACCTATCTATCTACAAATTCAAATTTAGTTTTTTTTTAATACTAAAATTAGCCTATTTCCTTAACCAGGATGTCATGTATCTCCAAGCCAAATTTATTGAAATGCGTTCAGTGTTTTAGGCGTGAAAAGGTAACAAGACAGACAGAGTACTTTACTGTTCTTTTTACTTTTATAATATTAGTTTGGGTTAAAAAAGTTTCTTTGTTAAACAAGCTTTTGTTTAAAAAAAATATATAGTCACGAGAATCAAACAGGTGTCCAAAATTTCAGCTCAATCGAACACTGAACAGTTGGCTGAACTTGAAAGATTTGATTACAGACACCGGTACAAGTGAACCTATATACCCATAAAATTCGGTAAATACCTACACGAGTCCATAATTAATACGCAAAAAGTGGGAGTACCACTGCTTCGAAAAACACAGGTTATCATCATATTTGTTTCCAAATCTCTATCATTGAAAAACCAACCAAATTAAATCACGCAACCCTAATCAACCACAAACCGGTTCGTCAGACCGAAATTAATTGTTGAAATCAAACTATAACAATTAGATGCGCCTTTAACGGACAAGGTCTTCTAAACTATTATAGAAGAGAGGTCATTCAGATTTTGTGATTCATTCAAGGATTTAAAATCAAAGTTATGAAGCTGGGTATTTTCTCTGTAAAGGAAGCTAAGAAATATTAAAGTTTAAGGTATTGTCGTATTTTAATAAACCGGCCAAGTGCGAGTCGGAATCGAGCACGAAGGGTTCCGTACCATTATCGCAAAAAACGGCAAAAAGAAATCACGATTCAAAAAATCAAAAAACCCGACATCGACAATGTTAATAAATCTGGTTTTGGTCAGCCAGCTCGCGGATATGTATCCTTAGACTGCACAGCATGATTTTCTTCTTGTTTACTTCTTATTAGTTCGATTCTAAAGCTTTCGGGTTTGAATCGTGATTTCTTTTTGCCGTTTTTTGCGATAATGGTACGGAACCCTTCGTGCGCGATTTCGACTCGCACTTGGCCGGTTTATTATAATACGAAAACAGTTTAAACTTCGGTTTCAAAGCAGTCGGGTTTTTTATTATTATTTTAAGATATCATGGACTCTCTCTCCCTGGGAATGGGAAGAATAGAGAATGTCAAAGTCCTACCAACCATACGCGAAAAACCCATACTATGACCAGAGACAGCGATGATAACTCACCTGTAAGTCCTCCAACTCCTTCTCAGCAGTAGCGGCAAGCGCCAAAAGCCTCTCAGTCTCCTTCTTCTCCAAGTTCAAGAAGTAATGCGCATCCTTCACCACTTCCACTCCATTCGAACCACCATTTACACTAACTAACACGGGCTCATCACTTCCACCATCAAGTTTTATCACAGAAATACCATTTGTTACTGACACGGCACTTTTATCGTCTTCTTTTTCAGTCTTTTCCACCTTAGGAATGTCTTCTTCAATCTTTTGCGGAGACAGATCACTTTTCACACACTTCTTTGGTGATAGGATTGGCAACTGAGCTCGAAATTCTGGCCTTAAATGCCTTAAAACTGGTAGGGACACACTACTGTCCATTTCTCCATTTGGACTCGTGCAAACCTGGTCTATATCCGTTTCTTCGTATTTTTTGGGCAGCCGTTCTGGCGTGTTTAAAGACTTTTCCGTTAAGACTTTAGGCTCATCGTCTTCGCTGGAACTTTTCAGTTTGTGGCGCTTTTGGTTAAAGAAACCTTGAGCTAAAGCGCCAGGCCCGTAAAGCCTTTCCACCCGCTGCTGAATGAAACTCTTCATAGGACTTGTAAGCTGTTCTCCATTCTCTTTAGTAATTTCGACTCGTTTAGACACCCCATTGGACGAAATGGTGTACGACTCGGAGCTGAACCGAGTCTCTTTTCCATTCGAGGTGACAGTCTTCCTGAAATTCGTCTCCGAATAACTGGATTTGAAGGTGACCTCCTTCGAGTTGTCTACCTCATCGGTTTTGTGAAGCATTGAGGTCGCGAAGTTCTTACTCTCGCTTGATATGTAGGGACGGCTTGTAGTCGTCATGTTTCCTAGGAAGTCGTTCTTCAACTGCTTATTTTCGGCCGCCATGTAGACATTAAACGGTGACGTAGCTAAGTAAGGGTCTGTGTGCGCCTTGGTAGGCGCTTTCTGTGTCAAATCGGCACGCGTATCATGAGGACCGAATGTTGGGACCAGCAGCTTATTCGCGCTAACAGGAACCGGGACCAATAGAGAGTTATTTTCGCTTCTGTATTGGTAAGTATGTGTTATAGGTCTTATGGGGGAAGCTTCCCGACTTTTGTTGATATCCTGCCTCAATTTCGAATCATAAGTAGTTAGATTCGTGTATCCATTGACTGAGCAAGCTAGGTTGAGATAGCTCGGCTTTTTATGGGATAGATCGTCTCTTTTCTTATGATGTCCCCTTGATCTGTGGCTTGAAGTGTCCACGTAGACTTTTGGGGGTGGTTTTAAGAGATTCTCGGATTTTCTGGGGGTTGGTGTGGTGTCTTCTGGGGTCCGGACTGGTGTAGCTACGGGGGTAGGGCTGGCCAGGTAGTTAGGCTGAAGGTTGGAGCCTGCCCGTTCTTGGAGACGTGATGTGAAGTCTCGGATTCGGCTCGTGGTCGAAGATGGTGTTAGGAGATTCAAGCTTCCCGATGTGGTATCTGGAATGAGGACAATTTTTGGAATGAGATATTTAAATAACAATTTAATGTTTATAATTCTTTAGCTAATTTGGCTAGAGTGGCGGAGGCCTAATTATGGTTCCGAAATAAAATAGTTTTTGTTGTATGTAGCTTGACCTACTATACCTGCCCCCGTACCATGACGTGTCAAAACTATGATGGTTCGACTGTGTAAAAGGGACAGATGTAAACAAGCCCCTACAAGCATCTGCCCCCTATGCACCCTAAAAATAACGTTGCTCAAGGGCTTATGGGAACATGTGGCACATATTGTCCCACTTGTCTACATGGGGCTGCGTCAATGGGACTAGGGGGACAGACCAGATATATGTCCTGTTCAGCATATTCACAAAGTATATTTTTTCATCTGCGTAGCTGAACTATATTGGGTCGGCTTCTAGTCTTAACTGGATCCAGAAGAATATTAAATTTAATGACAATATTCTCATAGTAAGTTTTGGTTAGACACAATTATAATAAGTCTAGATAAGACAGTCTTGTTAATTCTTAAATGAAAACTAGCTTCTGTTTCAAGGCCGCCTGCTGTATGTTTGTGTTTATTTTAAGGTTTCTGTATGTATTGTTTTTTATCTTGGTGTACAAAAAAGTATATATAAATAAATAAATAAATAATAGTTACATATTTATGATTATAAGAAGCCAACAACCTCAGAAAATAAAACTTAAGATAAGCAATCTGAACTTACCTACATTTTAATAGATTTTGTTTAGCATGACCCTGCAGATTTAGATATCATACCAACATTTAAAATGATTCTAGGAAATGCAAATGATCCATAGATAACTAAATCAGTATTAATATTTAAAACAATTAGAAATAAGCCAGTATCTACAGATTTTTATCTTATAACATTATTTCTAATTTCGTAGTTAATTATTTTATTACTCTTGAAAAAAAGCATCGAAGTATGCTATATTATAAAAACTTTCATTAGGATTTGAAAATAACATTACAGCAAGATACAAACATACAACACACAACATTTTATAAGTATCTGAAAAATTGAAAGTAGAAACTATCAAAAAGCAAACATAAATGACACTAAGGCCCTTCTCCCATTACGATACTTGTAGGGTACGATACTCGAGTATAATACTAGTTGGATACATGTTCGCTACGCGATGCTCGCATATTATGCTACTGAAAAATTACTAAATTCATCATTTGTGCAAACTCGTTTTTGTAGACGGACGTTATGTCGAGCGACTCCAGTGACGAAGAAGCTCTTGCAGTTTTTCTGTTTTATAGAAATAGAAGACGTCAACGCAAGAGTAGAAAATACTGGATTCATCCATATATTGAAAGAAACATAAATTGTAGAGTTTTTGTAGCCGCACAAGAACTACAACATGATGATAAGAAATTTTTATCTTTCTACCGAATGTCTAAAGAGACCTACTTGCATCTTGTTACATTATTAAAACCAGCTATACATCAACGAAATACTAAATTTAGAGAATGTGTCAGTGCGGAAGAAAGGATTCTGATAACCCTAAGGTAAATAATACTTCATTGTGACATAATTATGTAGGTAATCAAATGTTTATTAAATTTTAATATGTAAGTAGGTACTTTATAATTATTACTTTTCTTCATCTTCCTGTGATAATAACATAGGTATTGATTCATAATAAAGAGTGGCATTATTTGATTGTACTACATTCAGACTTTCGTTTATGGTAATTGGCGTACTTATTACCTCGGTAGCACTCATCGGTGAAGGAGTAGAATAAAGTGTGATGGGACTATTAATATTTTCACTACTTTGGTCCATTATATCGTCTATCAATGCAAGCACTCTTCTCTTAAACAGTCTTCTTTGACTATCAGTCATTTTGTTCACGTCCGATAGTAAACTCAGTAAGAACATTTTGTTTGAATTTTCAGTACTGTCACAGTTTTCTAGAATTTTAGATTGTTTAAATTTAAAATAAGCTGAAATGTCTTGCTCGGCTTGAGTTTCTTCCAGCTTCTTCCGTTTTTTTTATTATTTGTTGGTGGTGGTTGTGGTGGTAATTGCTGTTGCGAGATTGGTTGAGTGCTTGTACTAGTAGAAGGAAGAGATGATTGCTGTTGCGAGATTGGTTGAGTGTTTGTACTAGTAGAAGGAAGAGATGATTGCTGTTGCGAGATTGGTTGAGTGCTTGTATGTACATTTTCTGTGAACTGTGTTTGTTCGCATAGTTCAAGATCAGGTGTCTGTGGTTCTATAGTCTCTTTCAAATTTCCTGATGGTTTTCCTGCCGTTTTTATGAAGGGTACAGTAAATTGCATATAGTTTGCTAAGTAGTATGGTTTTTTTTGTGCAGTGCCTGCTCCACTTTTGGCCGGTTTCAAGTGGCGAACAAAAACACTACGTAGATTTTTCCACTTTTCTTTAGCTTCTGATCCTGAAAATAACCTTAATATTAATTGTTTTTCAGATATTTGGGGTCAGGTTGCACGTTTGTAAGCCTAGGATTGTATTTTGCAAGAGGAGATAATACAATTTGCAAGGTCATAGCTGAAGTTACAGTTATAATATGGGAGATATTAAATGGAGACTATATGCCATTACCAGATGTGCAACATTGGAAAGACATCGCTGCTCGTTTTGATCGCCTCTGGAATTTACCCAACTGCTTAGGGGCATGTGATGGTAAACATATCAGAATAGAAAAATTACCACATTCGGGATCATGTAATTTTAATTACAAATCCTACCATTCGATAGTATTAATGGCATGTTGTGATTCCGATGGATTATTTACTGTTATCGAGACTGGCTATGCGGGTAGGAACAGCGACGGTGGAATCTTCAGTGCTTCCAGGATCAAACGTTGGATAGAACATGGACGTCTTAATATTCCTTTACCTGCCAAACTTTCTAATGACCAATCTAACTATGAATTTCCATATTATTTTATTGGGGATGAGGCATTTCCCCTTCTATCTTTCTTAATGAGACCATATCCCCAAAGAACCTTGAATGACTTGAGAAGGGTATTTAACTACAGACTAAGTCGAGGGAGAAATGCAATTGAATGTGCTTTTGGGATGATGGCTGAAAAATTTCAAGTATTAAGCACTGCTATAAGATGTCATACAATAGAAAAAGTATCAAATATAATAAAAGCAGTGTGTATTTTACACAACTATGTTCGAAAACGTGAGGGTATTCTATATAGTCCAAGCGAGTTTATACAAAACAGATCGGTCACTATTCCCGTTACAACGACAATACAACCTCATAATATAGAAATAACGGCAACTATGTCACCACATAATCAACGAAATTATTTAGCAAACTACTTTATATCTGAGCAAGGTTCATTACCTTGGCAATACCAATCTTGTTTGCAAAATACAATGTAACATTGATAATAATAAACTATGTGTGTGTACAAAAAAAAACCAACCTGTTATTTGAAATTTGTTCCCAATTTCTGCCCAAGTCTTGTCTATTATATTTTTTCGCATGTATTCAGGTAATTTGTAGTTATATAAACAAGCATGTTTTTCAATTTCTTGTACAAACTTAATATTTGTTTCTTGCTCCGCCGCCATCTTGTCGAAATGCGCGAGACGCGACGCACAAGCGACTAACACGGCGGGTATCGCGAGACTAGTCGCGAACGCGTAGAATACCGGTATCGTAGTGTGAGAGTCTCCATATAAATGTATGTGAGATACTTCGCGGCGACTAGTCTCCGAGACTAGAGTCGCGCGGGCGTATCGTAATGGGAGAAGGGCCATATACAACAAAAACAAAGCTGAAAGCCAATATTATCTACCACAGAGATAATCCATAGATTAGCCGTCACAATCACAAATCCAAACGGACCAAAGAGTTTGAAATACTACTTAAACCTTTTTGAAACTCACAAGCATGAAAAAGGAGGTAATAATCACACATTTTGAATTTAGAAGCATTGAATAGACAATATATGAGAGAAAAAGAGGTATAAATTATTATAATTACCGCACAGCATGGTTTTCTGTGTATCTTATCAACAAGATATGAGATTAGAATGTGCCTGGGACTTTTATAATGATGTAAGAGGAGATAAAACGCTTGTGTATGTGTGTGTTGACACTGAACTGATTGGGAGGAAGGTTTGAACTTTAAGTTGTGCTTGAATGGGGTATGGCAGAGACAATTATGAAATACTAGCTTCTACCAGCGGTTTCTCCCAAGGGAACATATTTCCGAGATGAAAAGTATCCTATGTGCTATTCCTGACCATAATCTATCTCAGTACCAAATTTCATCCAGATCCGTCCAGTCGTTTGAGCGTGAAGAAGTAACAAACATATAAACACACACACTAACAACCTTTCTCCTTTATCATATTAGTGTGATGTGAAGTGTGATTGTTATTTGTTACTATACATAAAAGTCTAGAATGTCGATTCATTTTGACCTAATGTATTTTCAAATAAATAGCGCTGACCCCAAGTAACACGGGACAATGTAAGGGCAGGAAGATGAGAGAAATAGCCTGTGAAAAGGTCCACCCTCTCTTTTCGGTTTTGTCTATAAAGGATGACCATCAGTTATCAGTGTTTTTGTGCCCAAGACTTTCAATATTGACATTATTTGGCAGATCCTGAGTGGAACAAGTATGTTTGCTAAAAGTGAGGTCCTGATTTTGACACCCAGATTTAGCAAAATGTTAGTTGCCTATTAGAAATTCTCAGTAACAGTTGCAGAGTCTGGATTTGTACATAGTCAAATAATTAATTCAGTTTTTTAATACAACCTTGGCCTGAGATCGCATTAGGCCAGGAGCAGGGGATGGGCAGGCTTTGCCCTGCAGTGGGACAAGACAGGCTTATAATGAATTAATGAATGCATACAGCCTTGCACTTTGTATTTTTACATAGGAGTTACAAGAATACTGGTGAAACGTGATAGTACTACACTCTTCAACCTAGCATAAACAACTACACAATATTTTGAAACTAAAACTAAACTTATAACAAGTATGAAGCAAGATAAAAGTGTAAGTAAACCCATATGCTAATACAATCACTAAAGAAGAAGTTGACCAGTCCAAGTCACCACCTACACACGAAAATGACTCATATGTCAATGCTGTATGTATGTCAACTATTTCTTTGTCTGTTTGTTTATTTCTTAAGGCATTGCAATCACATTTGCAATTCTGATTTGTAATCTTTTTTTATGTAATGCTAGATGAGGCTGCGGCTTCACTTGTGTTTTAGGCTTTTTACCTTATACATTGAAATGGTCTCTGTGAATGGTTACATACAAAACCACACTCTGGGCAGTGGGCCAACAAAGTATGCCAATTTTTTTGCAATTTGTGGGTTTTCTAGTAATCTTATCTTAATCCAAAATACTTTTTTGATTTTATTTATAAACAGGATCAAAAAAGTTACTGCCTATTTTCTTGCTGTAAACGCTATTAGCAATTTCTTAAAAAAAAATGGCCAGAATGTGTCCTGTAGTTACTAGGGTTAATGTGCAGTCCTTATTGTCCGTTTCATGACCCTGACCTACAAAGTTTGTGCTAATGTGAGAAGAAAAATGTATTCAGTTAGATTTGCTAGGCAGACAGAGTATGAAACTCATTCTTCCCTTTTTCTTAATTATTTTAACAATTAAACTGAATTCAAAAAGAATTAATGTCGAAGTAATAAAAACTGAATTTACTATCTGACTTTGAAAAGAGAATGGTGAGGGAATATATTGCATAAAACAATTACATAAAAATCAAGGGCCCAAACATTAATTATATAATTTTATGAGTTTTCATTCAAAATCCATTTTACGAACTGGAAATAGACATTCTCACAACTAAAAGGTCAGTTAGAAGTTGCAAGTGTTTAAATGTGTGGTTTTGAAGAAAATTTAACATTAAAAAGTATAATTCAATTTAAATCATAAACTGTATGAAATAAAAGTTACATGCACTTATTAATACCATGGATTATTCATGTAATTTACTCTGCATTGTTCAACATGAACACAACAATAATCGGATTCCTATAAGAGATATTTGTTTGTTTATCTACAATATCAGCCTCTTTTACTATCACTGCAGGTGAAGAAGCTCTTCTCATATAGAGAAGAGAAAAGAGTTATGGGTCATCCTTGCTCACTGTGAGTATGCATTACTGACTGTTGGTCCAAAGAACAATTTTGACAAGAAAAAGTTATGCATACAACCAACTTACTGACTGAAGATTATTTAAGATTTAAGTGCAACAATCTTGAGTGCCATGTAATGACTGATTTGTCAGTATAGATAATAAATAATCATTGGTGCATTGATTAAAAAAGATTTAAATATTTTCATCAATCAAAAAGTTATCTATTGATAAGATTTAGTTTAAAACTTTTGACATTATTATGAAGACCATGCAATAGTCATTAAAGCATAAATTATATAAACAAACAACTACTTTTAAATGAAATTGATACAGTAAACTACACGTTTTTGACTAAATTGAATAGAATTTCGGAAAGTTTTGTAAGTCTGTAATGTATTCAATGTAATATACATAAATAGGGATGTATTTTATTTAAAGTAATGTTCATAAGATCAAGAAAAAGTTTCTTAATCGGAAAATATTTAATTAAAGAAAGAAATCATGCAAAGATATGGAAAAAAAGATGAATCGTTTTCTGTGAACTAATAAAAATAATCGTATTAGTCATCTACGTTAAGCCAATTGGAAAAAATATACTAAGTACGTCATGCTGTTTAGTTAATTTCATCATAGGTTTAAAATAATTACAAATTCTCGATAAAATAAATTGCTTCGACAAAAAGTACGGTAAAAGTAATTCTGTTAAATTCTTTTTGACTTTGAAAACCGGCTCACACCACTTACCGATCGCTTTCAACACACTTAAACTGAATTACACAACAATTATAATGTTAAAATAATCAATTTAAAACATTATTAAAATCACATTTTTCACTGAACTATTTTACGACAATATGACATCAGTTCACAAAGAAATGTCAACGTTTTTATTTTTTTTTCCTCCAGTCGACGACGCACACCCGTTTGCGGCCAGTCCGCACCGTTCCGTTTCACGGTCGGCAAGTTTCAGATTCGTTATTCACAGATTGATAAATAGATATGCGTTGTTAAAATTTTGCGAAATAATTTCATCTCAGGTGTGTGTTTAGGTGCGTAGTCATAAGCAATATGACGACAATGACCGAGCTATAAGGTGTGCGTGGGCAGAAAACGAGGTCGATACATAGATTATCCATATGTGTACGCGTATCCGATTGTCTTTTTGTTTGAGAATTGCATTTTGCAATCAGCATTGTTTGCCATTTTCTATACGACCTAGATTTAATAGAATTTTATAAACATGTAAGGTATTTTTGTGACGTTTATGTTCATTCGATCGGTTCAGTCAACGTTGAATTAAATTTTCATTATTTCCGCTGGGAATGAGTAATGTTTTATTATGATTGAGGTCATTTTACTCGATTGCCTACTATACTGTATTATCATCTACTAATAGAGCTACTAAATAACTAACTAGGCTAGCTACATGATTCTGAAATGATTATATTACGCGAGTATAATCAATTATGAAATGTGAAATTCGCGTGCTGTCTCGTTTTACGTTCGGTTTCACACAAAACTTTTAACACATTTACATGTTCTTGTGAAAACAAAACCAAACATTTGTGAAGCTAAAAATAAAAGCGCTCTTCACGGTGATTTACGAGCCGAAGACGTCTATACTTAAACTGAAAGCCATCAGAAGATGTCGTGGAAGAGGGAAAACAGACACGAAATATAAGGAGCACGTTTTATTCCTAAATTCCACGAAATTACGGTGCGGTGAATTTATGTCTTACATGCCATCGAAAGATCTAGAAACGATTTCAAGCTTTCCAATTGTATGAAAATGGGTTATAGAGATGTAAATTAATTATAGAATAGCATGTTTCATAAATTGAAACGAAAAAGAATAACATCACAATCAAGCTACATAAAAGGAAAAAGAAAACACAGATTACAGATAATAGTAAAGACATTTATTGATATGTAAATAATAATTATACTATGATAAGAGCTACTGAGTTTATTATAAAATTAAATAAAACAAACAATGAAATAACTATGACTGAAAGAAGTGCCCTTTTTAGAATAAACTCATTCAAGATCGATATAAAAAATGAACTGAAGAAAATCACAATCACTCATGCAAATAAAATGTAAACCTCAGAAAAAAAATCGGCATAAAAAAAGATCAGACATTTTTTTCTCAATCCACAGACTACAACAACTAACAACAAGAAAAACGACATAAAAAGCCAAGAACATATTGACAACACTTTATTTACCTGAAAAGTCTGTACTTGCGTCGACGTCGAGGGAGCAGCTACCAATAGAATCCACTGACTTATCCATAACTTTGACTGTCAGATCCTTGGCTACCTTGACTAAATCCGACTCCTTCACTTCAATTTCATACGCTCCTATGCTGTCAAAATCATCTACATTCGATTTCGGAGACACTGTAGAACTGGGCAGTCTTATATCCGTCTCGTCAGTGTTTATAGTCAGAATAGAATCAGGTTTCAATTCTTCAGGAGCGTTTTTGTCTAAAATCAATGTGCTTTGACTTGTAAATGTACTGCGAATAGGCTCAATGTATTCAACGTCCTCATCAAAGAAAAGATGATTTGTATGCCCGCTAGGGCCTTGCACGTTAGTTGCGTCTTTAGGTACAGCGTCAATAACAGTTTGCGTCTTGTGAATATTCTTATAGTAATGGTTTTCTAGCTTTTCTAACTGTCTTCGCGTATCTGACTGCTTTTTCCTAACAGAGTCTATTATTACTGGTAAATTAAGAAGATCTGGAGTCTTTTCTCCATTATTCTCACGTTTAAACAGCGGAGAATCATCACTTTCGAGCTCAAAACGTTTGTATTTCGAGGAGCAGTAATCGTCTATGGACGAGGTGTCAGACTTTTTCGAGTCAAAAAAAGTATCGAGAGAGAAAAATGATTTTCGCTTCTTCTTTGGTTGGGATGTTTTATTAAAATTTGGGGCAACGAAAGGGTCTGCTTTATATTGTTGCACACAAATATTGCTTGTGTTTACCAAAGACTTAGGTCTTGTCTCTTTGGGGAGGCTCACCACACGATTAGTTTCTACCTTTCTGGAATCTAAGCTCAAAGTCTTTCGGAATCTTTCATTCAGGTTCGCTAGTAAGAAATGTCTCCTCTCCGTCGACTTTGGGGTAACATTGTAGCTCTGCTTACTACTCGAAGGCTGTGAATGAGGAATGTGTTCTGTATATTTGAATTCGATATCGTTTTCCGAAAAATCTTTAGGTTCTTCGTAGCTTTGTGTGCCTGGTTCTGGTCTTTGAAAAGAGAACGACCCTCGAGTGGAGCTTTCTTTTCTGTCACAAATGCAGCTGCCAACACAACTTAGCTTCATGCATCTTTCTTCTGGTTCTAAGGAAACCTCGTGGTCATTGGGAATGTATGTATCTGGTTTGCTCTTATGGACTAGGAGGTCTTGTCTAATTTTCTCGAGCCTTTCGTCTCCATGGAGACCTCTGGTGTATTTCGACTTTAGAGGTCGGAAAAACCTTATAGAGCCTGATGTGTGTGGTTCTATGGAGCGTCTTCTGATGAAGGATGGTGAGTCTGAGATCTTGTTCACGCCTAAGAGTAGGACAGGCGATTTCTTGTCCTCCTCGTCTGGTAGATCGCTGGAAAGAAAAGGTGCTGGTCAAAATGTGGTTTTAGACTATTGTGTAGTGACAAGTGTTCCAAATTGTAGCTGAAAGTGATTTCTGCTGAAAGCATTTTCTTTTACCCAGTTAGTTAATCAAAGATGAGAAATAATATTTGGTTCTTGAAAAAATATTTATATTTTAAGTATTTATGCGTAACTTTTTGCAGTTATTGGGAACATTTGCAAAAAAAAGTTTTTAATGAATAATGGTCGTGTTTTAACCATGAATAGAAAATGGTACTGTCGCATAGGCGAGTGTTATTCTTTGCAAGCGTGCAGAGTGCCAATTGTATCTTTAATCAAAATATTAGATAACAAAACAATAAGGTTGCATATAGGTATATTTAAAGCGCAGAAGACGAGAAGTGGTATAAAGTGCTCGAACTTTTGGCGCTTCAATGTCGCTTTTGGTAAAAAGTTGTGAATTTATCTGTAGAAATTGTATTGCAAAAACAATATGGCGTTCCATTAGTTCCAATTTTGGCGCGCCAGTAGATCCTTGTACAGTGTTGCCTTAATTATGCTATTGCTTCATATTTTCTTTAATTTCTTTGCCCCTCTTTGCTCATATCATATGCATAGGTATACTAAATCTTGATTCGGCGTCAAGCGCGGTCAGATATACTGGGCACACTGTTTATTCTGATGAATTTTGCATGGCCAAATAATGACAAATATTAGTGTAGTGAAACACCGTCTCGAATAATGTCGATATTAGTTTCTTAAAATTAGATTAGTATAAAACAACAAAAAACAGGAAGCATCAAGCACATAAAACACGAAAAACTTACTTACGCGGAAATAAACAGAAATACTATACAAATGCATGTTTTTGTCTGAAAAATATAGTTGAAGAAAGATAGGATCGAAAGTGGTTGCCAATTTTGTTGTGAAAACAAATTGGATAGGTTATGTCTTAATATAAAATAAAACTTAGGATATAGTAGTGCTGTGACGGACAGGCAGGCTTATATCGATAGATCAATACAATAATTTATTTCAATGTGATACCAAATCAAAATGTCTGTATGTATTTATTTGACAGAATATCGTACAGGGTGAATTTTATTCATTTGTAAATCTTTCGGGGGCTTCTAATCGAAATTGTCAAATTAATACAGCTGTTTAGTTTATTTGTGTTCTCATAACTCAACAGGAAGCACCTTTTTTTTTCACAATTTCAGGATTGGTTATGGATTTTCACATATCGTAATAAGTGAAAATTGTTATATATATTATAAATGTGGTCCAATTTCCCCAAAAAACCTTTCGAAACATTGCCAATGTATTAAAAGTCTCGTTGCATACAACAGATGTTTTTTTTTTATACAGAGTGGAAAAAATCTATGGGCCCTGAAGGGAAATCACTCGATTTTCGAACACTTCTTATCTGTTACATTATTAAAGTGAAACTAAATTGTAATTTTGAATAGTTCAAGTATCAATGTCTTCCTAGGTAATAATTATCTTTCTTGTTTACCTAAGTGTCATTCATATTAGAATAAATGATGATAAAATAATATAAATTTTCTTTTATAATTAAATTTGATGATCTTTTTTATTTCTCCAAATGTTTATTACAGAGTTTTTATCTTGAACAATAATACTATTGATTAGTAGAATAAAAAAATAAATCATAATATAAGAAAACCCGACTGCCTAAGAAGCGAACTAAAAAGACGAAAACAAGAAAAAAATCATGCTGGTCTCTAGAACGCCACATAGGAAGAAACATACATACATTGACTGATAAACACATTACCATCTTTCGTCGGGTAAATAGCGAGCGTTTATTTTTTTTTAAATTTAACTGCTTTTTTAAGCTTGTCGAAGAATCTATGAAAGCCGTTTTGTTTCTTTTTAAATATAAAGGAATGTTTCCTTTAAATAAAATATCTATCTAAAGGATTTAAAGCGGTCGCCCTTCAGGGCCCTTTGATTTTTTCCAGCCTGTACACCTAGTTATCCCATATAACAGTTAGTACCTACTGTCAGTAGCCTATAGATGCACCCTGCCCAACCCTTCGGATGGAAAACCGTGATGATATGTAGTTATCGGTCCCTAATTATTGTTTATTTAAAGGTAGCTTAAGTCACGGCTTAGGTATTCCATTGTATGTTTGAATCTTTGAATCATTTGTTTGTTTTTCAAACGCAATAAACAAACATTTTTACGTCAACTTATTTGGGTTTCGGTATAAGGCACGGTCTGGCACGCCCTTACGCTACACCCTTTATTGGTAAAAGCACGCGACTTTTTGTATACTTTAGTAATACACGATATGAAAGGAAATTTAACGTAAGAGGTAGACTTAAAATAAATACGAAAGGCGATACGCGCAAGATGTGGTTAAGTTGGGAGAGGGTTTCACTTGTAGGTAGGCCACATCATCATCCGTCTGCTCTTAACAAATTTATTTAGCGTCAGCGCAGCATGACTTCAGCCTCCTAGATCTCTGTATGTTGTTATTTCAATGGTCATCTCCTTTCTAGCCAAAATGTTCTCACAATCTATCGTTTCTTCAGTATTTTTCTACCCTTATAAAAATCCACATTCATACGGCCGAGCATATTGCCATTAAAACGCTGAGTTAAAAACTTTTGCTACGGGATAAAGAAAGGTTCTAATTTTTTTAAATTTGCAATTTGTAATTTTCTAGAATAAAGAAAACATACCTTAACTAATACGGCCTTGTTGTAATGGGATTTCAAAGGGGCTGTTCGAGAATATAAATAACATGATGGCATTACCAGTCACCACTGAGCGTGACTGTGTTCCTCAGAATATGATGTTTTACGGAGTTTATTTTTGCACCTTTTTTTTTTAGAAAAGTGAATGTTCTACGGAATTATTAGAGAACACTTTAGTACGTTCGTACTTGCTCCACATATAATGTAAAATTGTTTCACCAACAGGCAACAATACACCAACAACCAAAGTTGATAATACTTAAAGTTCTAGAAAGTTTGACATGCAATCTCGGTCCAACTTTTCAAGATCATGTGTATTTCAAAATTATTGAAGGCAAGAAGCTATTATAACAGTAGAAGGAGAAACAGTAAGATATAGTACTAGAAATATAACATATTCATTTCATGCCGGTGGTCAGCAGACAATAACGCACGGTGCAGCTTACGCGCTCGCATAGATAACAGTAACGCCGATGAAGCGTACCGAACGCGATGAGTTGACGATATTGTAGAGATGGGATAAGGCTGAGATTATATCGATATTATGAAGATTTGATTAGTATCACACCTCCACACCAGCGACCGCAACATCGCTCACTATTACGAGAGATTAGTAGTTGAATAGTGAGCAGGTAGGAAAAAATGCACAGACCGGGGTTTTCACTTGTTGTATTTTTATAACAAAATATTTGACAGAGAGCATTTGTGAAACAAAAAAAATCTTTCAAATAGGTTCTTATTAATTCAATGGGACGAATGTGATAAAAATAAGGTTATTTTAACCCCAGTTTCATGTCTGATTTGGGTGTCACCGTCTATCCTGATCCCCTGGACCTGATAAGTACAATTTGATTTGATTCAATGTTAAGTTTGACGTTATATATTTAAACTATGAAACTACATTTACTGTTTCGATATTATCGACACATCACTACATTAAAAGTCACTACCCGTCCCGTTGGCCCATCAACCACAAATTGCTCTATTGCACGCAAAAGCTGATTACAGACGGTCAAACGGATTGACTTCTTATACCTACACATACATACCTACATTTGTAGTAACTGTAACAAAAGAATGAAGATTGAAATCATGTGAATCAAGAGCGCGTGTGAATGAGAACTTGGGTTCTATATATCTAGACAGAGTGACATTTATCTGAAAAAACAATTGTCTAAATGACAAAATACATTGGATTGTCCACGTGACATTTCGGTAACGCATGTTAATCCCATACATTTCGAACTTTTGATAATCTAGCAAAATAATTTAGCTCCTTAATGGCGGATACCACGTTTGGCGGATACCGCTAGGGGCGCTGATGTAGAGTGAGGTCTTCATAACTCTAGCGCGAGTTTATTTACAATAAAATTATTTTTATTATTGTGAATATTTTCCAAATATGGCAGATTAAGATAGGTACAAGTTTTACCAACCACTGCTTTAATAGAGCTTTATGTTTCAGAATTTTTTCCCACATTTTTTTCGAAAAAAAGGGTCTGCACAATATTCGATTTTATATTTAATCACACTTCTACGGCATTAGAGATAACTTTAATTAAAAATTTCCCTTCGTGCGCGTTATAACAACGTTTAATTAATTTAAAGGTTTCTACTCGCCAGTGTCGCCAACTGTTGGGCACAAAAACGAAAACCTTCATTTAATGAAATTACTTTATAAGCGTAGCTAAATTTCCAAGACGAGGAAAGATCTCAAAAAAAATTTGGTGTAACCCAGCTTGAGTGATCTATTTATTGTAAGATTGCAATCAGTAAAAAGCACAGAGGTTCTTTCTAGCTGCTTCGTAAGCCTTGTGGTCGCAAGTACTACGGTTGAGCATGACGATTCGATTCATGGGTCGAGAAGAGAGTTATAGAGATTTACATCTGAAATTTCTCAATGGTAATGAGAAAGTCCTGTGAGAAAATATGTACCCAGTCGATGGCAATAAGCTTGGTCCCAATTACATGGAATTTTAACATGACTGGAGAATTGTGGAGTTACTATAAAGACACCTCTGTATAATGATGTTATGTTGTGTTATTCAAGGTATTCCCGACGCATAATATGAAGAGTTGAAGACATAAATAAAATACCTGCTTGAATGTGTGCCAGAAAAAGATAACATGGTGGTTATAATTATTATTTTTTGGGTGGGAAATCATCCAATGACTTCTCCCGCTCTGGGTGAGGCGCGAGGGTGTGTCAGACTTTTACTGACTAAAACCCACCCGTGTTCCTTCATTTGCTTGAGCCAGGGATGCCATAATTATTCTTTTTCATATTTATCCGCGACATGGTGGTTATACCTAATAATATTATTGCAATGTATGTCAAGCTAAAAAAATATGCGCTTAGTCGCAGCAATCTTCATTTATTCTCTTAGTTACTATTCTAACTATTTTAACATTTGTATCCTATGTAGTAATTCCCGAGTCCTCGACTCATCAATTGCTGTATTCCTGTGAGGTTTTGCCGGTAGGAGTCTGGTTTAGGCTTCCGTTTTCCCCAGGTGAAGGGTAAACACCTACACAAAAAAACCCGTGAATGTCCCAAAAGGGATGACTTCAGTGACACCATTAGCATTAGATCTACCAGCAAAATATGTACATACGTGTGATGGTTTATCCTGATCTTTTCTGTGTTATTCTAGAGTGATTCGAGTGTAATGTCTGTGTAGGTTAATCACAATTAGCGCTTACAATTGACACTTATTCAACTTAATTAATCAACTAAACGCTAACAAATTCCAATTAAATCACTACTGTCATTTTCATCCGGTATTACGGCTTATAATGCGCTACGTATTAGGGTACAATGCGTAGAAATATGCCGCAGGCTATTGACAATATATCTATATTGTTTTATATAAGCTCCATTAGTTTTACCGTTAACATTACCTTCTATAGGTCAAGACGTCAAGAAGTTCATATTATAAAATTCAGCCATTTTATAGCGGTTAATTGCGTCGTGGTTTTAAAAGTCGCAATGGTTGTTAAGTAATCGAACTTATGGAAACAAGTAATTTCTATTTAAATCTTCTATCATTCGCTTGCTCTTATGGCAATGTATTTGGTGTTGGCGCAGCATGTCTTCACCTTCCATACAACTTTATTTGCCATCATCTCAAAAGTTTCCTCCTTTCTAGACATTTATCATCACATTTCACACAATTCATCCATCATTTATTTGTTCTTCCTCTACCCTTAAAACCATCCACATAAATACTCTTATATTCCTGACAAAGTATTCCTCATTTTTCAGCATCTCAATTTCAATTAGTCACTTCAAAACTTCCGGTAGTTAATTGCCATTTATTATCCATGGCGGATCAGACGTTACTACATTAAAAATCAGAAACTTGACAGATTCTAGAGATAATCTTAAGATAAAAATTGATAATTGTAAGGAAATCGATCAATACTAAATCTTATTAAAAAACTATCGATAAAAAATAGCGTGGTGTCACATCACTTTCACTATATTTTACGGTTGATTATAAACTAGACTAAAATTAAAGTCTGCTTTCTCTTAATTACAAAAACTATATTGGAAAGGCAGAAGGCTAATATTACCGAAACCATCAACATCTTCCTACCTTTGTCCACGTTGTAGTTCTCGCCAAACTTCTTGATAGCCCTGAAGTTAGCTACAATGACTGCTCAGTAGTAAATGTCATACAAAAACATCACCGATTCGTCCCTTGCGCATCGGAAAGCCAACTTCAGGGCGGACCAGAAGTTTGTCGAGAAATATACTTGGGGTTAGCGCAACACGTTTTCGTCTTCCATTATCCCTGTCTCGCTATCCATTCACAAAATTTTCTTTTCTCAAACATGCTTGAAAATTTGAGCATTATTTTGACAACCTTCTTCGAGATAAATCGAAATTGCTGTACTGGCCAAATACATGCGAGCAGCGGCCGGCAAAAGTTGTATGAAAATCCATATCTGTCGTGTTTAGCGGCCAAATAAATTACATAGAAAATCATATCTGTCGTGTAATTTAAAAATGGAACGATATTTAACTGCGAAACATGGCAACCAAGAAGGTAACTTATCAAAGGTTTTATTTAAATTTCGAACTGGTTTGCAAATAGAAAGCTGTTTATTGAAAAATAAAACAAATGAACACTTTAACACGGCAAAAAAACGTCATTGATTTTGAAAGTAATTGTATTTGTCAAAATGAGTTCTAGGTAATACTTAGTTTTAATTTCCGCGCATTTTTTGAGAAAAGTACTATATAAGCCTTGGCCGCAACTAGGCATTGATGGACTTATACGTTTGTCCATCAATGCCCCTTTTGCTGGCCGCTGCAGTAATCTTCTATTATGTTATTCCTTATTCTAGTACAATCAAATATTTTTTATACTATAAAAACCGAAAATAAGACATTAACACAAAGAAACGTCATTATATTATATTCAATGGCACCTACTTGCGCAATATAGGAAGTGATTAAGAATGAAAATGTTTTACATAATACAGCGATACTGCGATATCTATCGATTCCTCATTGCATACGATCATCGATCGATTGTTCTAATTGACCGTTACATTTAAATGTTTATGGCTGCTTTCTAGTTCTTTTATGAACGTGTAACACGATTGGGATTAAAAGAAATCTTGCATATGATATGAAAAAAAGAAAAATAGCTAATATTTTCTTTTCTGTTTTCTACGCTAGGTACATTAATATAATCTATACTAAAATATTATAAATAGGTAAAGTTTGTGAGCTTGTGATGTTGTGAGGAGGTCAAAAAAAAAAAAAAGGTGGTAATCTCTGGATCTACTGAACCGATTTTGAAAGTTCTTTCACCAGTAGAAAGACACATTATACCCGAGTGTCATAGGCTGTAACTTATTAAAAAAATAGAGATCCTTATGAAAATTGCAATAATGTAACCCAAAGTAGCAAAATTTTGCCTATAAAATTCAATCTTTAGCATGCGCTGTGAAATCTTTTGATAAAACATAAAAATTATGATTGTACTACATGATTAAATTACTCATTATTACCTACAAGAAGTCTGCTAGAGAATATATCTAACTATCATATTTAAGTCAGAATAACAGCTTTTATGTTCTAAATTCTAATTAGATCGCCGCGCCGGTAAAAACAAAAGTTGGCAAACATTCGTATTGTAGTATTAATTCTTATTCAAATAAATAATTTAATAAATTGGTAGGTATGTAGGGTAGTGTAGGTAGGGTAGGTAGCCAGTTGACGGGAGCGAAGTCGCGGGGGTCAGCTAGTTAGTAAATACGTCCACGGAAAGCCACAGAGGATACGACTATAGAGTGACCATCGCCGCGCTGCCGGTAGAAACAAAAGTTGTTTACATTCGTATTGTAGTATTAATTCTTATTCAAATAAATAGTTTAACAAATTGGTAGGTAGGGTAGGGTAGGTAGGGTTGGTAGCCAGTTGACGGGAGCGAAGCCGCGGGGGCCAGCTAGTTAGTTAATAAGTCCACGGAAAGCCATAGAGGATATAACTATAGAGTGACCAGAATATTTTGACATAGAGATTTCAAGATGGCCGATGGCGTTTGCTATAAGATATATGCGACCTGTCAAATATTTTATGAGATTAAATTCTGTAAATTCACGCTTGTATTGTTTTAATTTAGTTTAGTACTTGTCACGCGCTTATTTACAATTGTATTTGCAACAGTCAAATATGTATTTTATCGCTCTCAAACCTTGGGCACTTTCAAAAACGAATGTCTAGATTAATATGGATAGTTTAATTAAGAAAAAAAAGGTAATCTTTTTCTGCCATCTTCGAAAGCGTGTTGTTTTATTAACTAATTTCATTGTTCAAATAGGTTCCCACCGCTAAAACGCTAAGTCATTGTCTATGGATTTTATTGTAATAAAATACTTAATTGATTATCTCATGTACCTTGAATGGTGAATTAATGTAATGTCATTGTCCTCCAGAATAATTTGTAATTGAAAAGACTTTGTTTTTTGTTTTACATATTCAGTACAAACCTACATAAATGAATTTTGAATAAAACGGTGATCTCTGAAAAAGCGAACTGAAAAAAAAATGGAGAAGCCGATCGAAAATAAAATGGCAGCAAGTGCGCCTTTTTCTTTTCATAATATTCTCATGGTTCAAAAAGAACCCCTTTTCTAAGAAGGAACTACCGATACTAAAACGATGCTTTATCAGGCACTTAGAGTTGCAATACTTATAGCGTTCCTACCTGATGTAGTCAACCTGCTAATGTTATTAGTACGACGCGACTACACGAGTTATTGTCTTAAGTTCGTGCCGATACGAGAGAACGAGACTTAATAATGACGCTGTTCACTTCCTGAGCCACACGGAGAGAAAAGCAATAAATATAATTATTTTACAGTCTAATCCCAGTCTCCCACGGCCCTTTCGCTTATTTAGGAATCCGTCTCAAAAACTTACGTAAAACAGACAAGAGAGGTCAAAGAACCCATAGTGAGGTAATTCGTGACGTTTACATTATGTTCAGACATTACATTGAAGACATAAGAGAAGATAATTATACAGAGGCCGAGCTATATAATCGCGATCGGATTTTAAAGCTAACATCAGACTTTTAAATGTTCGCCGTCTGTTCTTATTAAGGCTGTAAGTATGGCGGATTATTTCGTGTTATTAGGAATAACTCACAGGTTCATCACCATAAATAGGTACCTACCAGTCCAGGGTACGCGCTTTATATCACCTTCTACTTACTGCTATTAGCGGTGACTAACAGATGACAGTAGTAACAGTTACCTTACTGTGTGTCTATGTTGCTGTGTTTTTTTACATAATTATGTAATAAATATAAATAGATATACCCACTACAATTAGGTAGAGCTCCTTTTAAAGAAGTTTGCGCGGATAAGTGCATACTGTAGGTAGCACACATACCTAACGGTAGCGAATTCCAGAGTTTGGGGTTTTAGAGCAGGTATCGTGTTCCTAATTTGAGGCAAATTTCAATTTTGTATTTAGGACCACACAAAAAAGGTGGGCTGCCTGATTTTTTGCCATCCAATAGCTTTTATACATTTTATAAAGATAGGGGCTCCATTTGTTAATTACTCATGTGCGTCAGGTGAATGACTTTTTATAATAAAATTGTAGTTCTTATGTATTTTTTTTGCTTTCAAATCATAAAACGGTATAAGTAGTTAATTTACGAATGGATCAAGATTTCAGTTGGGCTTAAATTTATTTTTGACAGGTGGAGCAATTTATGGAACTGAGTACCTAGTATTAATAGGATGATTACTATCCATTATGTTAGAAGACTTCTTTAAAATAAATGTAAAACACGCTTGGTTTTAAGTGCATTCATTTATATATACTGACTAATTTGAAACTATGGTTTACTGGACTTAATAATTCCATGCTATAGTCGAATTATTCATACAATGGAGTTTACTGACAGGTGCCAGTCAGGTGTACATTTTGTAAAATAAGATGCTCATAGTATGAATCTTATTGAAAGAGAGGGTAAGGAAAGAGGTAACCCCATAAAAGATGTGAAGATGATGACATAGGGTGGACGGTTGGAAAAACTTAGACTAGACTAGAACTGGGGCCTAACTCTCTCAAAACTAACATAACTATCAAAACTAGTTTAGTTCCACTGTGACAGAGAAACGGAGCTTTATAGGACAAAGAGCAGTATCTATCCCTTTTGACAGTGGAATCATAATGACGTTGACACGTTATGGTAATACGGCCCCTGAAAGTGACATTCATACTGTTAAATAATATCATTATCTGCTATATGGCTCATAATAAATAAATAACATACTTTTGCTCACTGCTTATCTCTTACAACAAATTACCTCACATTCGTTTCTTATTTTTAAAAGCCGTAATTCGAAGTCAATTGGCCTAATCGTTTCACAATTGGCTGTTATATTAAATTAGCGCCACGTTGGTCGAATGTAACAAATTGTGGGTCAGCTCGAAAATGTTTGTGTGTGCGGTACGGTAATCTCCGGAATAACTTGACTTATGGATTTTTCTTAATAGAACCATAAGAATTAATGGCTTTAGTTTGACGGGTTTCCTTACTTTAGTTGGATGATATTTTGAAACTAGATTAAGTGGCTTAACTCCAGTTACACCTAAAGTCGTATGTTATGTTTAAGTTGCTTTTAAAAAGGGCCGAGTCGAGCCCCGCCACTATTAGGAAATCACAAGCAATGCAACTCCTAAATGTCGAAGTCAGTAGCGATCAGAAAATCACCGAGGGAATGAAACTTGACGAGTCTAACATAAAGGATTCAACCGTTTTGGAGGAGTAAGTACAAATATTAGGTACAATTGCCACTGCCATGTGGTAAGACCAAATTCCTATCGGAATAAGCTAATAACACGGCTGTCCGACCTGGAAACTACTATAAAAATTCCAACGTGTGCTAACTTAAATTTGTCTGACTCTGTAAGACAAGTTTATCTCAAGATAACAGTTAACAAATTGCAGACAACGTCTAATTTGCTCTGAATTGTGGAAGATTTGATACGATTTACAGTTGTTTCCGGCAAGTCTAGCAATTTGAGTGAGTGGCCGGTTACTGGCTGGAATTAATGTCGCGGAAAATCTATGGTCAGGCTCTTGGAGAAGTCATTTTTTTTTAAAGCGTCCATGGATATCTTATGGTTAATAAGGCAATAATCAAATATTTTAATTTTATCGGTTTTATCTCTATTAACTTAGAAACAAACGTATATGTTTCATTTTACTCTCAATTACCGTTATATAGAAATCATAAAAGAAAGTTGTAAAAATGAAAATAAGTCATATATGAAAATAAAATAAAAAGTAAGGCGGCGGTGACCAGCAAATGTTTCATTATAGACACAGAAAAAAATTAAAAGAAGATTTGTTTTGATCACCTCCCTTGCTCAGTGCATATTACAAAGACGCCATCTAGTTTTCTTTAACCTTTAAATCGGTGTCTTTTAATTAACATAGAAATACATAAGTACTGTCATTAAAATTACAATCCTTGCCAGGTTTTAAACTTGCAGCCTATAGCTGCATTTCTATAAACTTATCTGCCAAGTTATAGGTACACGCTGTAGAAGAAAAGCGTAAGAAAGCGTAGAAAGCTACATTCGTTTAAATGATCTTTATATCTTGTTTTATATGTCTGTTGTCATTCTCGTGTTTCCGTATAGAACATGACTTTAAAAGTCCTGTTGGAAAAACTTTATTTGGAGAAATCTGCATTTAACGTTAAGAAATTGTAATAAAAATTATATCGTCAAAGATTTAAGAAAAGAAAGGTAGAGGAAGTATTTAAAAGTCGCTTGATGCAAAATACTGATAATTAGCTGGTTCCGGACTAGAAAACGATCCCATGGTAGATGAGAAAAGGCTAGGCTGATGACGATGTTGAATTTATGGAAGAAAAAATAAGTTTGTTAATGTGGATTGCTCTAAGAAGAGGGGAGGACGATAGAAATCATGGGATGGATAGTGTGAAAGATGATAAATACAAAAAAGGGGTGAATACTGAGATGACGGCTGATAGAGATGTCTCCGTGCAAAAAGATAATATACTGGTGGCCGATCTACAGAAGAAGTTTGGCGTCTGAAAACATCATTTGTTTCGCGAAATATGAGAAACATAACACAGCCAGACGGACATTAGGCACGAAAGAACAAACAACAAAATATGATTAAACAAACGCTCTCAGACAAAAAATAAACATGTAAAACTAATCTCAAGGATTTACTTAAAACTTTAAACAAAGAGAAAAAAAATTAACGTGTGAACAAATTATGTAAATGTTTAGAAGACCTGATTATTTCTGCAAATACTAAATTTAGAAATATGTCTTTGAACTCTATGTCTGAAACAATATATGTCAATGTTGCTTGTCTATTCATTTTGTCTGTTTGGTAAATATTTCAAAGAAGAGTCTTTCTCATAAGTAAAATGATGTTATGTCTTCTGATGCAATATTGAGAAGGTTACAACAGAATCATTATTGTGTAAAGGAACATACAGAAGCGCTAAGTGCAACTTCTCATAGCGGGTTTTAGGCAATCGACTAGTAAAGACGTGGGATGCATTGAAATATGTAGTTAATATTTTTACCAAGAAATTAGATATTCATTTAAAGCGAAGACCAAAGAAACGATGTATGGGTTGTGTAAAAGAAGGAAAGGGTAAGGATATGATCACTGAAATGAAGGTTGATATTTATGTATGGCAGACGAAGACTTGCGACTGCGCCGATCACAAATAAATATGAGATCAGGCTAAGAGATGATGATGATGATGATAAGAGTTCTTAATTTTAGAATAACGGCTCATTAGAGTAGCTTAATTTGATATTCAAAGGCAATATTATCTTTCATATCACACACTCCATCTATAATTCTTGAGTCTTTTCCTAGCCCTCTACATTCATACTCAAAACCTTTCTCATGAAGAAGTTCCTCATTCTTCCAATGGTTTATTAAGCAATGGCAATGATCTAAGAACTATAAAACTCTTAATTAAAATCCACATAAAAGGCAACTCAAATCAGAAAGGCAAGGCGATTAACAGAACGATAAAGCAACAAATTGGACAAATTCGGACGATACAGATCATAAATAATAAGAACACGTTCTTTGTTGTAAAGAAACATGTTTTCCTACAGACACACGTCATAATGAAGTTTATTATTTAATTGTGTGGCTCGACTTGTTAATTTTAATTTGGCTTTAGAATAAGAAACAGAAAATTTTTGATACAGCTGGTCCACCATTGTGAGTTGGTAATAACAGTGTTATCGCAGGTGATTTAAAAGAGTGTCCAATTTACAAGTGTCCATGGGTATTCTTGCAAAGTCTTCTACGTAGAGATCTTCGTTTTGGAACGTGAAAATTGTATCAACTTTCTGACTGACTCCTTAAAAGTGCCAGTGTCCTTAAAAGTTCCAGGCAAGCTATCTAGTCTAATTGAAATAAATATTTTGAGCCTGAGGTGCGTTATGATGAACTTCAAACTGAAAGAAAAAGTTGTTTTTTCCTCGCTACGACCTTGCTGACTAGTTAATATTTTCATTTTAGTTCGTGCTGAGACTAGGGAAGTTGACAATAGATACGTTGAAAGGTAAAGTCGTAAGTTTAACAACCAAGCAAACGGACTACCTCTGTCTAGGAATTGTAGGTAGGTACAATATTGATCCCTGACAAGTATGTCAGCTTATTGCGTTAGAATATGCACACAACGATATTAGTGTCACCTCAACTCTAGTCTTCTCAAGCATTGATGCAACGCTAACTCAAGCTCACATTAGGACATACAAAAGATAGAGGTTGTTTCACGAAAGGGTAATTTAAGAGACTGCTTCTCGACTTAAACCTATTGGATAAAATCAGTATTTTGGCGCAAATTTTTGACATTGACATGAAGTCATCATCTTTCTTTTTAATATTTTTTTGTGTGTTGCTTTTTTCTTGTTAGGTACTGTGAGGAATGTAGCTCAGAGAGCTATTAAAATACACAGAAATTACTTTTATATGATATATTTTAGCAAGAATGTGCCTGTCTTCAGGCGCATTCTATCGAATTGACAGTCAAAACTTAACAAAAACATCTTCACTTATTTTATATGTGTTTGAATTACAATTACCTTCCAAAACTAGGTATTTATCTGTTGCCAGTCATATTATATGCAAGGAGTTTGCCTCTAAATCGGCAGAGTCCTCACAGTACCGTAATGGTTTAAATTTAAATCTATCTATTTATTTGCCAGCCTTATAGGCCTGTTTTCTTTTTGGTCATTATTTTTAAATCTTTATTTATTTCTACCAATGTGCAGATGTGATATTATTCCCAGCCTTGTGAAGTCCACTGATCGATATAATATTGGCGATTGACTCAGAATTGTTGAATTTACCTTGAGAAACAAATGAGTCGTATTTAAAAACAAAATGCATTCATCAATCTTATGATGACATAATATTGTGATGTACTTTGGGTTGCAGAATTTGCTTTGTAGGGCTGATTCAACTAATATTAATTATTTTAATATTATTAAAAGGTATGTGGGATAAATTTTTCTTCATCGTTTCAGTTTCGGTACTTCTAGAGATTTCTTGATTGGGTGTATCTACCGATACGATTAAGACAAAGCTTTCACCGGTAGAAATTTACACTACCGCTGTGTGGCTAAGCCCATAGGCTAGTTTTATTCCAGAAAAATGGACTGTTTCTGTGGGTTACGAAAACGATGCTGATGAAAACATCTAACTAATCGTTTGTTTTTGAACTGATTCATTCTTAGAGACTCCAAAATATATTCGTATATCATTTGAATTTCAGATATTTCCTATATCTTTGAGTGGGTTTAAATAACTTGTATAAGATTTGAGATTGAAGCAAGATCAAGTCATGTCATAAAAAAAATGTTGTAAGGTAATGTTAGGTAGGCATTGTGAATGCGGACATTAATGCTTTTCAAGATTACAGATTGAGAACATAAAACACAATACTTAGCATAAAAAACCTCGAGAAATAAAATGTAAGGCATCGATGTATGCCTTAAGATTATTTACTATTAAGAATAAATAATGAGTAGATTTTCTTAGAAAAAACTTATAATCTAACAATATTGACCTTAAAATAAATCTTTACAACCTTGAACAATATTAATGAAAGAAATTTCACTAAGTCGCCGAAGCCAATGATTCATCAGAATCAAGAACACACTAATTGCAGTCTTAACCACAAGAAAACAGAGTTCAATACACTTTGAAACGAAAAGCACAAAAGTTTTTAAAACTCATACACAGAATGACAAAAAATACCAAACTTATTACTAGTACTTACACATTTCATTCATTTTGAGTGACAATCAAAGCATTTCTTACACTCGGTTCCCACTATAGCGGACACTTAAAACCCGTGGGAATCTAATTTCACTTGAGAAAGTGTTCCAAAGAGATTATATTACACACAAAAAGTACATAAAATAACACACACTTCAACGGAAAAGAATTAAGGTCCCAGTTTGGTACCCTGAGGGACTCACAATAATTTCTCTTTGAGTTAAGAACTTATGCGCGAGCGCAACGTCCGCTTACCGTGGGCGGTATAGCCGTATGACGCGTATTCGAAATTGACGTATCATAGCACGGTCGACCTGTTAAACCAACCGGTTTCATGGATGCGCACCGTATCCAACGCTTGTTCGGAATCCAAGCTATACTTTTTTGTTAGAAGTGAAGCAGCGTTGGTTTTGTTTGAATCGAAAGTTGTCTTTAATGGTTTAAATTAGGTGTAAAGTGGTAATGGGGTAACAGAGGGGGATTGTAGACCGAACGGTATATGTTTATGTTCGATGGTACGTATGGCACGTGCCCTATGTCTGTGATGACTATCCCGTAACAGATGGTAGAGGAGAATCTCTTTATTTTTGTTAGGGACTTTTGAACTTGGGCTGGAAGTGTTAATTTTAGTAGTTTTGTTATTGTGTGTTTTTGGATGTAATAAGGGAGGCGTAAAACTTGATTCTGGTTTACATTTGTTGTTTTACTTTCTTCTTAACTGTTAAAATAGTGGAAGTTGCCCCTCTCAAATCATTTTGCTATTGAGGGGAATAATTTTACTATAAAAATGTCATAAACACAATTTAACGCTGAATTTCTTTTTCTAAACCTGTCTATAAAAATAAAAGTATTTTTTATTCCTATATCCCGTAGAGAAATCCCTTAGCTGCCCACTATGGGTATGACATCCGTTATGTCTGATACAAATTCTTAACCCAGATCGCACGAAGCATATTGATATGTATTATATTTACATAAAGTATGTGCATTAAATACCTCGATTATGATCGACACCCATAAGTCTACAACGCAGATTCTCAGTAACAATCGGTATTGATAAAAATGTAGATGTAGCTCTCTATTGGCTACGAATCGTTCTCACGGGAACTTGAAACATACATTTAAAAGTCCCGTTTTTATATTATCCCGTCCCTTTGGGTACGGAACCCTAAAATGGAATACAGGCAGACCATGGTCTGGATTGGGATGTATGTCGCTGGCTAAAGTTAATTCTATTAGAAATGTGAAAGTCAGATTGTTTCTTAATAAGTAACGCCTCAATGGCTGGACGGATCTGGTTGAAAGTTAACAAAGGTAGATCATGCACTGGATTAGTACAAATGATAATTTTGACCCCGGTAGTATCTACGTTCCCATGAGATAATTTTCGTTATTCGCTTTGGCGAAGCCCCAGATAATAGTTATTGTGTAAATTGTTTTATCTACACTCACAACGTAATTTTCCGAATATGATTTAAAAATATATTGTATAAACACGTACTTTATATTCGTGGTAGGTAAAAAAAACGCATTTGTTTTTTTTTATTGCAACATTTTCCTTCAATTTTCAAACAACTGCATCATAAAATAACTTTTTAATTTTTATAGCACACTTTTACTTTTTAATTTACTGGCGTGTATGGGCTCATTGACTTAATGTAGAAAAGTAGTGTCATTGTCTGTGGATGCGCGCGCTGCGCAATGAGAATCTAAATTGTCCGCCACACCACATATTTTTCCGTTCCCACTTTTGTTTTATTTCAATTACTGTATTAGTGAAGATAAAGTAGTTCCATCATCGGAAAATCAGACGCACGGCGTTGCGTCATCGGTACATGGTGGACATCCCACCCATACGCACAAAACGTTTTGGAAACACTTATTATGCGTACAGCTATGGAGTGGCATTCCCTGCCGGAGTCTGTGTTTCCCGATACTACAATCTAGGGGTCTTTAAGTCAAGAGTGAATGTGTTTTTTCTAGGCAAGCATACTTCACCGTCGACCACATCATCGCTTACCATCAGGTAGGATAGTGGCCAAGCGAGAGCCTATTGATAATAATAAAAAAAGTGTATGCAACGGCATATAAGTAGGTATTAAAACACTCGCGTGATATTATTATCACGCGAGTGTTTTTATAACCACTATTATATGGCCATTGCATAAACTACTATAATAATTATACTCCTATTATTATACAACCGACAGCTATCAGTCTACAACGCAGATTAAAATGAAACAATATAGGTGTAACACAATGACTTGGAATTAGCTTCGAAGCGGATTGAATGAAACGATCGTTAGCGCAGGAAACCGTTCATTTGCTTGGTAATAATAAATGTAAGCGATAATGCAGTTGTAATAGTCGTATGGTATAATCAAGCTGATGAACGTTGGAAGCTTAGCAGGAACATGAAGAATACCTAAACAAAACCGGATGGAACAACCTATGAAGGAAAAGAGAGTCTAGTGAGAGCGAGACAGTTGACAGGACGGTATGGAAGAAGAAAACGTGTTGCGCCGACCCCAAGTAACATGGGACAAGGGCAGGAAGAAGACCTGGAAACTAGTATTTTTAAAAGGATGATGGGGTCCACCCAAGTTTGTAAAAGCTTAAGCTGTCTTATTAATTTGCTTCTTATGATTCATTTATTTGGGTTCAACGCAGCATAATTATGTTTTTAATCGACTGCCCAAAAAGGAGGAGGTTCTCAATTCGGAAGTTTTTAGTTTTCTTTTTGATAATGTATGTTTGGGGCTAACTCCGTCTTATATAAAAGGATTTTCAATTTTTTTTTGTTCAATTGAAGTTTATTCCGAAATGGTCCGATTTAAATTTGGTAAAGATCTGATGAAGAACTTCAGAGATATACAACAGAACTCTTGAATTAATGATGGCGTATCTCTCGGGATTGCTGCTTTCGCATGTCTGTTTATTCTTTACACCATATCATAACATACCATCACGCCAATATTCTCTAAACGGGTACGCAGATGTGTACATTTCACCCTGGTACACTGATATGGAGATTGACCACATGGACGTAAAACAGCCTTTCTAAACGGTGATTTAAAAGAAACCATTTTCATGGAAATACCAGAAGGTTTTGAAAAAGGTAGAGGCAATAACAAGGTGTATCGACTACACAAAGCTGTGTATGGTCTAAAACAAATCATGCGCCTAAATCATGGAATGACAAGATCAATCATATTCTTTTCAACAAACTCAAGTTCAAGAGATTGGTCTCTTAACCATGTGTATACATAAAGCAAAATGGCGACAAGTTTGTAATTATCGCGTTGTATGTTGATGATTTAGTAATTTTCAGCAATTGTAATGCGGAAAAAACTAAAACTAAATCATTACTGATGAAAGAATTTATGATGAAAGATCTTGGTCCTGTAGAAAGAGTTCTAGGATTAAGAATCAGGAAAGATCATGGCAAGATCACTCTAGATCAAAGTGCCTATATTAAAAAGATATTAGAGAAATACAACATGCAAGACTGCAAATCTGTTGAAACTCCAATGCAGTGCCAAAAATTGAACAAAGCTGACAAAAAGGATGACAGTTCGGAGTATCGAGAATTGATCGGTTGTCTTATGTATGTAGCGGTCTGTTCGCGTCCTGATAATGTCACGCTGTAAGCGTATTAAGCCAATTCAATAACTGTTTTTCCGATGTCCACTGGAAAGCAGCTAAACGCGTGTTGCGTTATCTTAAAGGTACAGTAGATTACTGCATTACCTATAAGAAAACTGGCTTATCTGTGACAGGTTTTGCTGATGCAGACTGGGCTTCTAATGAAATCGATAGATGTTCTTATACGGGATATGTTTTCAAAATTGGGAATTCTATTACATGTTGGGAAAGTAGGAAACAGCGTACCGTTGCGTTATCGAGTACTGAGGCGGAGTACATGTCACTCTCCGATGCTTGCTTTTTGCTTTAAAAAAACTTTCTTGCATGAATGTATAGGTAGTAACATTGAAATAACTATTTTCAATGATAATCAGTCGGCCTTGAAATTGACTGAAAGTAGTATGTTTCATGGTAGGTCAAAACATATAGACATAAGTCATCATTTCGTCCGGGAGGCGGTCAGCAATGGTGCAGTAAAAATAAATTACTTGCCAACGTCCAAAATGACGGCGGATGTCTTGACTAAACCTTTGTCGGTAGAGAAACATAAGTATTTTGTAAACGAGTTACGTTTGGCTACTGATGTATGTTAACAAGATAAGTTTAAGGGGCGGTGTTAGAGGTTGCAAACCTATAAGTTTAATATAAACTACATCTTGTCTACTGCTTAACGTGTCCTAGCAACCGTAGTAATAAAAAGTCGAAAAATTATTATATTTTTCTGTTGCACTACAAATAAGTATTTTCTTTCTGTAACCGTATCCCATTCTCTAATACTTACTACTTATTTGTCCATTATGTACCACTAAAAAGTGAAAAATAACTTCAATTTCGGCAGTCGGTGTTCCAGTTTTTGTTTTTTCGTTTTTTGGCTCCGCCTTATTTGGAAGTCGGTTGTATTTTTTTGTAAAAATGTTTTCTAGACTAGATAGTTATCAGTTTTTCCAACAGTATAAGTATGCAGCCTATCTTTAGTCTGTCTCTACATCTGCAACTAGAGTAATTTCCTTAAAATCTATTTATCAATCCTCCACATCACAACCGATTTCCACAATTGACAACTTATTTATCAATATTGTAGGCCCAAAATACTTGACCTATTCCACTTATCTAGGTCGACTTCCAGTCTAGTCAAATATTTAATTATGCACCGTCACAGGTGAATATGTCACTACAGTACCCGGGTTACTCGCCTACTCGGTTAGTTATTATTGTTTTATTTATTTCTCGTCTTTACTAACTTACTTTAAGTACTACTAAGCTTACTCTAGTCGATCATTCTTCCATACAAACGTAGTCTAGCGATAACTCCACTATTTGACGATGTACGTTCAAAATCAAAAATGATATCAATTTGTCTCACCTTTTATTAGCCCTATGGGGAAACAAAAAAGTAAAAATATTTGAAAGTTATGAGCGTCGAAAGTTCCATATTTTAATGCAACTTTGGGCGGAAACAAATACCATAAGAAGAAGGAAAATTGCAAAACGGCCTCTATATAGGAATAGATTAGCAATTCAACAATGCAAATAATTTTATTTTGAAAATATAGATTAAGTCGTTGTTTCATGATATCTAGACTCGCAAAGGTCTGTTTATAAAATTTCGCGCGCTCGTTTTCGTCCTAAATCATCATCCATTTCGATACAAATTTGCAAAAGTGCTATTTCGTACGCGAACTAGCTTCTTACTGCTCATCACAGCATCTATCTCTTCCGCACGTGTTGCCGGATTAGATAGCATGCATTTTAACCTCGCGCACAAAATAGTTCGCGTCGATCAATTTTTATTTTATGATTTGTTACTTTTAATTCTGACGTTCAAAAGTGCCGCTTTTTGGCCCAGTTGAATAAATATATTTGACTTTGACTTCGTCGACTAGGGGAACCTTATGGGTTTAGCATAAGCATGTATTTATATTGTATATCGTTTTGTGACAATTAAACACTTTTTCTTTCTTTCTTCTTTTACTTTGGGATATGGACAGGAGGACGAAAAAATACACATCGACTTTCTTATCAAGTTCGGCTTTTTAAAGCGTTTTCTTTTTCACTCAAACTTGTGTGACAATCTCTTTATGAACTCAGGTTTTTTTTCAAGGAGCAGGCAGAAACTACAGAACGTCACCTGCTACGAACCTTATATACCTACACTTTTTACTTCGTTTAGGTAAGTTCGTACATCTAGTCATACTGCGCACCTGCAGCCGTATTGCATAAGTGAATACGGCAACGCAAAGAGTTTGACCGCTATCCAATCGACAATGTCGACCAATTACACAGTCGGAAATCCACATCGCGTCATTCATCTCGCATGTTGGATTGGATTGCTGTCAAACTGTTTGTATTGCCGTATTGGTGCTGACCTTTCTGAAGAACACCACCAGTAAAATCTGTGTATGCACTTCTAGGACGTACTTACTCTTCACATCTGCTCTGTTAGTCATCTTTTGTTCATACCCTCAACGTGATGATCTAACCACATTCTTTAAAATTTTGTTGAATAATTGTTTTAAATTTTCTAAAGCTTATTGTGTCACACAACCGGGTTATACGTACACTTTAATATTCTAATGTTACGCCAAAAATAACCTAAACTATAGCATACAGTCCGTCCATACGCGACACAGCTATTAACCTATTACCTAGCGCGGAAGAAAAAAATGCGTTAAGAAGTGCGTAATTTCCTGTTCGAGCTGCAAGGGCCAATTAGTTTAATAGGTCATCATGGTACCTATGTACGGGTATGATGTAGTTCCATTTTAGTGAACAATATAGGACATTATCGAATGGAATGTAAAGTAGTACAGTAGATAGTAGGTATTTAAAATGTTGAAACAAATCAATAGGTATTGTAGACATTTAAGTATTGTTTAAGAATAATATAAAAAATGAAATTATAATTAATAATAAAGATAAAGTTAGTTTAACCAATAAATAGCCAAGTCAAAAAGGCCTATGGGGTTCCCAGAGGCGGCATAATTATCTCTGACATCAGAGAGACCACATCCTTACGCGAATACAAGATGAAGAATGTTGTATTAATCGATATTTCGACAAATCCCTATGAATATGTTTGCTTAGCCAGTTTTTGGAGTTGTGGAGCCAACTCGTGCTTAAAAAAGTTCATATAACGATGGCAATCTAATCTCGGCGACATCGACAGTTGATGTGGAAAACGGCGAAACGTAGAGAAATTATAGGTGTGTCAGAAAGAGAATTAAACGGTCCACAAAAACGGAGGAATTGCCTTCCAGTATTTTTTAAAAATAATGTATCGCGTTTGACCACTATCTCACCTGATGGTAAACGATGAAGAGGTCGACGGTGAAGCACGCTTGCTTAGAAGTAACCTATTCACTCTTGACTTACGTAAAGACCTCCAGGTTGTAGTTTTCAAGAAAACCAGGTTGTAGTTGTATTTAGCTGCAGGCTGTTACGCCTGGAAGTGACAGTAACATAGTTGGGAAACGGCTAGCTTCTCATAAAGCACACTGTTTTTTTTTTGGCTTCGCCCGGTTTGTGCATTTAGCCAGTGTCACGTTTAGAAGTTCTTGTTTTTTTAGATTTTGGTCCAATGTCCTAGTTAGGCCCCAATAAAATGGCGGTAGCTTTATTGGAAGCTTCTACGGAGTTTTTGGACAACATGAACAAACTCATTTTCTACCGCTGTGTTCTACACGCAACTACGCTGTTACTCGTGCATATTCACTAATATTATTAGAATAAAAAACCAGAATTTTTACACTATTAATATTCAATTTATCACAATTTTAGAGAATAAAACAGAGAACCAACATAGACGCCATCACGTTCCCGCCATGCTATTCTTGTAAAAACCCGTGATATTTTATTTTTTTAATTTTACCTCTGCAATCAGCTTCTGGGCTTTTATCAGATTGGTTGTTTCTTCATTTAACAGTTTTAGATTCTTCAAATCCTGCGATGCGTCATCTCGTTATACAACAGTGATATTAGATAGGACGCTATTCGTTTTCTTTTGAGTCCAGTAGTGTCACAGCAAGTTCATTTTTGTGTTGCTGGAGTCTTTGCTTAGATGACTTACCGTGCCAATACCAAAGACCTTATACTTCTTAGTACTAGACTGTGCACTATGGCAATAAAACCGGTCCGCGCGAGAGGGCTCCCGTTGGTAGTGTGTCTCTTTCTAATGAGGTGACCATGACCAAACAGAACATGGGACAAATTGATTGTAAAAACGATAGTGTAAGTATCCCGATATATTTATGCTACCTAAATAAGCTACCTACCCAATTTATTGTAAATTAAAAAAAATAGTATGTATATTTTTCTGTCTTACCGTATGGTGTCAGGCATAAATAATTTCATCATCCCATGTTTTCCCGTGGGTGTCATAAGTGGCGACTAAGGGACAAACTAGAGAATGGGCAGCAGCGTTCTCTGTGCATTTGTAACAACCATACTGCGATCGCCAACCCGCCTGCAAAGCACTCCCCATGAATAGCACAAATTGAACATAGTTCCCGGCAGCCAGCCTATCTTCGACTACGGTAGTGGTCGAGGATACGGTATGGCAAGGGGTGCTAAGGATCCCGGACGAGATCCGGCTACCCCAACAAATACCGACGACTGGACCTGACAACGTACAACACGCGCACACTCCGGTCCGACGAAAAGATCACCGAACTCGAAGAGGAATTGAGCAGTTTACGATGGAGTATTATAGGGTTATCTGAAGTTCGAAGAGAGGGGGAGGACTCGATAATCCTCAAATCCCAAGTCTCCTCCAGGCTCGTTCTTCAAGATCCATCGTATAGATAGCAATAAAAAGCTCTCTGATCCTACTCTCAAGCTCATGAAGAAGAGGCGTGAGGTGATCCTGCAGTCTTCAGACGATGCTTTGAAATACCGGCAGCTAAATATACCTCAAAGGATCTCAATGATTTCAAGATTTCACATATTGTCCAATTGCGTAGACAGTTGAGAAACAAAACTACACCAATTTTATTCCTCTAGCAATCAATTTGCAAATAATGTTAACAGCCGTTGAATTTCACTCGAACAAAGCCCGCCAAAAACTCCACAAACTTCCATCTTACATTTAGTATTACCAGGCCCAAATATTAAAAAGTACTACTCTTTCTAAGTATTAATGAATCATTTTTTAAATACAACGAATTGATTAAATTTAGTAACTGTAGAAATATTTAAATACGTTTCAAAGTCTATGAATCGTTTGTTTTGGTATAACATAAAAAAGAAAAATTTAAAACTTTCTACCATTTCTACCAAACCCAATGATTAGTTGAGCTGGCAAGAAGTCAGACAAGGACACAATACCAGCGGAAACCCTTTCGCCAGGACCGCTTTTGATTAGCTACCGTTTATAAGGAAATATCTAAGCTAGGTGGATGATGATAGATTTCATTTTAGCTAAACAAACATTTTTAGTACACAGTCTAGTAGTAAGAAATACGTATAAGGTCTTTGGCCAATACTGCCAATATGACAGAAGATTTTCATGTCTCATTGCACAAAGGCACAAAGTAGGTACCTATTTGACGTTAACAAGCATGAAGGTTGAATATTGTTACAAAATCGTTCAAGATGTCATTATGCCCGTATGCTAACGCTAATATAGCGTAACGATATCAAAACAAAACCAATCCTTCGACTAATTAACAATGTAGTAATAGGGTTGTCTTATCAAACATTTATGATTTAAAATTGTCCATGGAGTTTCAGGCATGTTCTTCTTCGGACTGACTGACTATTTGTTAAGTAGGTAATTCAAAAGCCTTTAAATTGTTTAATTGAAATAATTATATGATTTGTGTTTGAGTTTTGATTTTTAGGGTTCCATACCCAAAGGGTAAAAATGGGCCCCTATTACTAGAATAGAATAGAATTTATTTCCAAACGTAAGTGTTACATTACGACTCCACTTTCCGTTTGTCTGTCACCAGGCTGTACCCCATGACCCGTGATAGCTAGACAGTTGAAATTTTCACAGATGATGTATTTCTGTTGCCGCTATAACAACAAATAAAAACAGAATAAAATGAATATTTAAGTGGGTCTCCCATACAACAAACGTGACTTTTTTGCCGTTTTTGCGTTAATGGTACTTCGTGCGCGAGTCCGACTCGCACTTGGCCGGTTTTATTGATCTACTTTAAATCAGCCTACTATCTAACTATCAGAGTTAGCGCAGTTAATTTTGAAATACAGTGTTTAAATTTCAACAGTCAGCTTTATGTCGAGCCCAGAAAGTCCAACATTACGCATTCATTAAGGCATTCGCTAAGACTTTAACGTATTGTGAATACGGGTATAAGTCCTCTAAGATTGGAAAGCCATCGGCAGGCAGCTTCTTCAGCACGGTTGTATGTACAACAATGAATTGCCATTCGTTTTACAATACTTAGGCGGCATATCTCACGACGTGTGCTCAGGGTATACCTATAACTAAATAGAATAGTGTTGACAGCTGCCTGTTTACAAAAAAAAAGTGGATCGAAAATGTGTTGCCACCCCTAATTAAATAACAAGCATGCATACGACTTGAAATACATCACACACAATAGTCAATTATTTGTCTTATGTCATTCTATTGTTTTATCGCCTGACGAGCTACACAATCATTGGATTTGAATATTGTCTGAGGACAGGAATAGTCACTTGAAGGAATGTAGGTCTGTTGAATATTTGTAAGCAAAGCAGTATTGTGCGACTGCATTATTGTTTTGCTTGTAATGGGAAAATGCTTTATTTAATTTTCCACGATGAGTTGACAATCCTAGGGGCCTTACTCTGACGAGTCAAAACTATCAATGGTTCCACTGTGAGATAAAGACGGAGCTATACAATACGAAGAGCACTGTCCCTTCTTTGCAGCGGAATCATGTAGATGTTGACACGTTATAGTTCGGTCCTACAATACAATAGGATAGGACAGATGGATCGCCTTTTCTGCACTTAGACCCCAATTTGGTTCGTCGTGCGTGTAGTTCGGCCCTATGTGTGCCTTTCCGTATGGTGTCAAACGTATATAATAGTCCCATCTCTTTCCATGGATGTCGTAAAAGGTGACTCAGGGATTAACTCGACTCTGGGCAGATAGATAGTTACTAGTAGATATATATATATGTAGATAAATGATATATACTCTTTATTGTAGGTACAGGTACACAATAGCAAATTACAATTTTGAATTTAAATATGAATAGGGTGTAATAAGGGGCGGTCTTATCGCTAAGAATAATCTTTTATAAACAAATTAAGGATGGTATGTAGAAAGGTATGCAGGTGTTTGTAGTGTTCTCTTTGCATTCTTACATTATACTGAGATCACTGAAACGCCAACAAAACTGGGCGATTATGGCAAACCGTCCCAAATGAGGAGCACAATAAATAGATGGCTTCTCCTGAGCCTGTGTAACCTTGGTTACACAGGCCCGGAACCAGCCTAAGTTACGCCCGCCGAAGTTAGGGATTGGAGCAGTGGTGGCCTAGTGGTAACGGGGTCGAACCCAGGCTAACGCTTTACTTTGTATAAATTTTGTCATCACCACTGCTCTCAAAACGGTATAGGAAAACATCGTGAGAAAACCGGCATGCCCTAGAACCAAAATATCGAAAACATCTGCCGTCTTATTAATAAACGTGGACTAAGGTAAGATTAACGTTATTCCAAGGATTAGGTTGGAACTAACAAATTTCCGTATTAATAAACACGGAATAAGGAGAGATTATACTAATCTGACACTAGTCTCGGACTAAAAGTTAAACCATGGTGCTATCTAGTTTAAGGTCGGAATAAGAGTAGTGTAACTATGGCAACCACAATTTTTTTCCTTCGCCCTACTCGGGCAGGCTAAGGTCTTGGACCATACCGCCTCGTCTTCAGTGCATAATATCCTTCTTGAATTCTTTAGTATGCATTAGAATGCGGATGTAACAGATTCTAATGTTTTGTTGGAGTATTTGGCAGCAAATTGTATCGAGTCAGCCTTCAACTTTGCAGAGGTAGTCTTATATAATACTACAATAAAATTCTCCGCTCCACTATCCCGAGATTGCTTCTGTCAATGATTTCACATATTGTCCAGTTGCGTAGACAGTTGTGACACAAAACCTCACCAATTTTATATCACAATATCCACTAGGAATCAATTTGCAAATAATTTTAACAACCGCTGAACTACGCTCGAAAAAATCCCGCCAAAAACTCTCGCAACCACAATTATTACATAGACTCTGAATTTTTATTTAGTTAATGAGAAACATTAAAAAAATAAGGTCATTGGCAGCTGTTCAGCTTTAGACAACGAAATTACAAATCACGGATATTTGCAAAACATAGGCAAGATCTATTTTTGGATGTAGATGCACAAGATGATGGCAATGTACTAGTGACACACACAATAAATAATAATATTAGAGGTAATGCGTCACGGGCAGCATTTATTAATGAAAATTATATATATACATATATATAATGTTATTATTATATGTGTTCATCATTATAAGTAATTTTTAAGTTTAAAGCTATTAAGATAATTTAAAATTCCCTCCTTCGCCTTTACTATCAAATCTCTAAGGCAGATGTCATTTTTCGTTTTTTTTTCTACATAATGTCATCAACTTGCTTATTTTCATTCACTAGTTCATTCTTTTTACTTTTAAATTCAACTGGGTTGCCAGAGTTTACGCGTAAGTCCAAGACTTAGAAATGAATAGTTAGTCCGAGGTTATTCCATGTTTATTAATAACATTGCTAGATCTATGTTAATCCTTAGTTACTCCGGGATTAGCTAGTCCAAGAGTAACTTCGGAGTAAGCTGGGAATACGCCATTTTTATTAATAAGACAGCTGAAGTTCTCTAACACGCACAGGGCCCGTGTGATGGATTACGGCCCATTACCTCTCACAGAGAGGAGGATTGTGTCCCAAAAGTGGGAACATTAAAAGGATAGATGATGATTATGAAGGGATGCGAAGAAAGCCTGGAGGAGATCACACTTCTGATCATCCTAAAGAAAAAAACCCTTTACGATAATCGAATACGGAACACATAAATCAAAGTAGGTAATGATTAATTAATAGTTTTAAAACGCAAAAGGCTCATTAATCAAACATTACAGTCTCTACCGCTAAACGGCGATTAGTGATGCGGAAAATTGCCGAGTTTTTAACCAAGGAAGCGAAGAAAATAATATATGTCCGTAATGTGTTATTTGTTGAGGTCTATATAACCTGGAAATTATGGGTCGTGCGGCTTGGTTAACTGTATAGTTGGTAGTCGTCAGAATATGTCAGTTTGGACATTCCATTAGCCATACATTTTTGGGATTGACCACAAAACAATTCAGTAGAGTACATAAATCCGAATGTCACTCTGTCTAGTAGACCCTCTTGACGTTTTGTGACCTAACATCGGGTTTTAAAATCCGGAGCAAACTCGGTCGAGGCCGAAAGAAACTGGTTTTAATTTTTAACAGACTTCCCAAAAAAGGAGGACTTTCTACACACATCTATATTTTGTAAAAATTAAAAATGATTGCTTTTTTACAAATTGTGGGCAGTCCGTCAATTAAATTGAAAAAGGCAAAAATGTGGATTAAAAAATATATATTCTTAAGATAAAAAAATAATAATCTGTGTTTTCATCATTGACACGAATCTCAGAGATTTGGCATGCTTAAAACCAATTCATCAAAATCACTTTGAGGAACGGCCGCGTTCTTTCTAACAAGTCGAAACACAATAAAATTATTAATTAAAAAACCTTTTTTTAAAACAATTTTTTTTCATATTCTTCTCAGCAAGCCCTTACGTTCGATATCCATATCATGGCAATGCACAAAAAATTACTAGTTCGCCATCTTGGGCCGTCCGCGATATTGGATTTAGAAAGACATCACTTAGCTAACCATGCATTGTCATCCAAACTAAACGTGTATGCAAAATTTCATCTTAATCGGTGGAGGATAACTGCTTTAAAATTCAGTTGCAAGATTTGACCCGAACACACTTACATACATTTCATTGCAAGTTAAATAAAAGCTTGTAAAAAACAATAGGTTCTGGACAAATGACACCGACTTCGGAAAAGAAAGTTATTTTTCGCTTTGTAATATTGTTTTGGAAATCAATTTTTTTTTTTGTTAAAAAGTATTTTTTAAATGATTCTATTTGGGATAAGTCTGTATTCTGTGGCAAATCCAAGGAAAATATGAATGGATTGTAGTGGTATGACGGTTTTCAGGAGAGAATGGCAGAAGAAAACGTCTTCCGCCGGCTCCAAATAACATGGGACAAGGGAAAATAATGTTTCTATGGCAAATCCGTTAATTTGACATGAATTTTGTCAGCCGATTTAATAATCAGCGATTAAAGACTGTGTATTCAATGTTCCTATACTAAACGTACAAATATCGAATTTTATTACTACCCTCCGGTTCCTGAACCTAGAATTCTCTAAAGTAGTACAGTTTAAAAATTCTCAACTTCTAATTCAGATGTTAATCAATCGTCAACCAATAATAGTGCTTATGCCAATAACTTCCATTTACAATTTATGGGCCATTAGATGTGTTTAACAGTCGTTTACATTCTTCTCTATAATAATGAAGACTAGCAACACTGTACGTCTACAACAGTGTTGTCAGTTCGTATTTAATTACACGCGCTCAATAGCTCATGCATATACTCAAACAGATCCATTGAAGTGGTAATGAAGGCATTGGCGTAGTTGACGGGTTAACAGCAATATTAGTAATGTCCACCGCATTCATAACCTTTTGACTCTGCGGGTACGCAGAACAAATTGGCACTGACAGCTCTAAACTATAGATTAGGAGAGTTGAAAGCAAGATGGCGAAATTAATATACCATAGAGGATTTGTTTATCATTATGTTTACAGTAGCAATCATATTCTTGTAGATCTCTGAGGACATTTTCTGTGTAGCACCTGCTTAGCAAACTGATTTTTCGCTAAACAGGTGCAAACAAAATGTAGGCAGTAGGTTAAATGTCGGCATAAAAGTGTTCTTAAATTTTTGTTTGATGCCTTTCTCGATGATTTTGCCCTTTTCTTTTGAAAATTACTGATAAGTGTGATGTTATGTGTTGTGTTTGCTAAACCTAACTATTTTGTAGCTACAGTTTTATTTATGTAACACGGTCGCCGAATTGCTGCCGTAACGACAATATAGATTTGGTCCCTTGATGAATAACATTTTTAGCCAAACAACCAATCTACTCTGTGAAGAAAAAAAGTAAACAGGCCATTATACAACTGTGGTCAATGTCCTTAAACACCAAAAACATGGCGTCTAAAACTGAGTGGGTAGTTTAATCCGTCAGTTTGCCAACCTGACCCACAATGAGGTGGGTCGCCCACTCGATCAAGATATCAAACGTAATTGTTGGGAAGCTATTTAAAAGTCCATAATTGGATTCTGCTACAGTTATTACTTATTAGATACGTAGCTTTGCCGAAGGCTATGTCTGATATGGTTAGTCTTCCGGGATAAAATCTTTGGTGTCTAATTGTTTCAAGTTTTCCACCCTCTTATAAATATCAATTTCCGCCTTTCAGTGCTTGTTAGCTAGAGAATGGACTAGAGATGTCTATCCGGCCGTATTTATTGTCTGCAAATGATGGCGACTATATAGTCGACACTTCATGAGCAACAGGCAATTAAAGAAATAAATCTCCAATCGTCAAAATATAATGTGTAATTAAGTCAACGAAACTTAAACGTTTTAAAAACTATGTACAAAAAAATATTTTGTTGAAATGAAGCTGTAGCGACATCTATGACGTCACGTAAGAACTAAAATCAAAAAATCTGGCATCGCACAAGCAGAGCAACGGCGCAATTTGAACATATAGGTACAACAGTCCGACAGTAGGTATCTAACCGTCCGTCGCGTTGGGCAGTTGAATACCCATGTGGTCAAAAGATCCTCCCTTTTTAATGGAAGCTACGGAAGTTTACACCCTGATCCGCATACCTCCAAACAGCGACTAGTCGGTTGATTACTCGGCTATTTGAGCACTGACTAGCGGTTTAGTCAGCCCATCTCAACTATAAAGCTGATCGTAGGCCTGTTGAAGCTAACCGTGTCGCCACGTCAACAGCGAATGCGATGAAAACTAATGAAAGTAGTTGCAGAAATAATACGCGCCAAAAAGTCGCCCCAGAAGTCGCATTGTCATGTGGCACGCTTTAAAGTTTAATTACCGTACATCGGCGCGAAGGAAACAAGTGACGAGTGATTTGGCTTGCGAATGAATTAAAATATTCCTACTACTACTACTGCTAGAACCCAGTGTCATGGCAGGTTACGATGGGAAGGCACCAGACAGGACGATTATAATGCATTGGATTTGGTGTGGTTTGCAACAGTGTCGACACCCATGCGCCAATTCCACTTTCCTAGCACTGGACGGCAAATATAAAAAAAAATAGCCTTAGGTCTGGTCTATGAATTGAGTATTGGAAGTTAAGAACGTGTCAAACCATACTTTAATGCCAAAGTTTGACCGGTTTTCAGGCTTAAATAGAAATTGACAAGTACTTAATATAAAATTCTTAATTCAGAAATCAGAGACCAGTCCTTAGATCCTGGCCATGCGATCAGAGTGTTCATCCAGTTTATCGGCAGTCCAAACTTCAGAGCAGCTACGGCATGGTTTCGCACGCACGTCGCACATAGGGGTATTTAGTTAATTTAGCTGGCCAAAAACATTTGTTTGGGTTTTTGAGTTGCTAATGACGGAAATAAAACAAGCGCATTAAAAACAGTAATAAATAATGTTTATTTTTTATAATTTCCATAAATAGAGAAAAAAAAATTAAAAAAATATGATTCGGTCACATGTCTACACTAATATTACATAATGATGATTATGACACATACAATTTTATGTTACTAACTATAAGTATATATTAAATCAGTCAATAATCAGTTTATCTCATCCTCACTTTCTGATTGAAGTGTGTCCGCTGGGTTTGGTGTTGTAGATACAAGCATATTCAATGTTTCAGGAAGAAAAGAAGACTTCTTATTTTTCTGTATTACCCTTGAGGCACTAAAAAAGGGATCTGAGCTTAAAAGTAGCCTATTCAAAATATCTCTGTTACAGGACTCTCTAGAGAATTTTCTTGAGTAATCCTGTCTGTATGACCTAAAATGCTTGTTGCGTGCCTCTGCTGCTTCTTCAGATAGTTGCCCTATGGGTAACAATGCATTTTTTATTATGTCTGATCCGTGCACAAGTACTTTGTGCAGTGTGGGTGTCATTGGGTGCCACGGGTAAAGTTTCACGTACAAGCAAGCAGTTTCTTCTGCATATTTTTCATATTTTTCTAAATTTATCTCGTATCCGCTCGAAATCGTTTCCAAAATCACTTTTAATCTATATATTAACTCGTAATCTATTCCTGTAATATCTGAGGATAGTTTCGGATCTTCAAAAAATCTCCTGCTGGTGTTGCCGTCATTAGTGTTTCCGAAGTTTGCTTTCGGCATGTCAACTAATAAGCCAGTTTCATTGCGAAACCTGGTCTGTATTTCGATTTTCTTATTTATCTCCATTTGTTTTTCCTCTTCTGATTTTCTCTGCCGGTACTTTTTCACAGGCAATTTATACGCTAAGTGTAGAATGCTTTTATTCTTTTCTGATTTGAAATGTGCAAAATTGTGTTTTAGTTTATTTAACTGACTTTCAGTAAGGTTGCCTTGAGTGAAAAGGTGATTTCCCAAAAAACATAGCTTTTCTTCTAAATTACGTAAATTTTCATTCTTCATTAAGATGAAAATTTACGTAAGATGAAATACGATGATTTACGTGATGATGATGATGAGATAAGTCGAAGAGTGATTTACGAATTACTATTCTCACTCCAGAGGTACCCCCTGAACCTAAAACAAAATTTAAACATAAATTAATATTTCACTAATTTCGACTGTAAAAGATCAAAGTACTCTGCTTAGCGTATCCGCGCTATTCCGCGGCTAATTTACATAGCATTCGTTACTTAAGAATCTACATTTTAAACATGAATGACAAAAAAAGCCGGATCTACCCCGATGCTAAAACAAATACATCTTCAAAGATAAATTTCTTTAAAAAAATCTTCTCATTTTAGACATTACTACTCGATCACTAAAAATATATTAAACGGGATCAAATTTTAGTAAATATATTACATTTAGATTGCCACATACCTGTAGTCGCCGAATCCATTGCTTCTTTGCACCAGGTTAACACAAAAAACTGCTGTTTAGCTCACAATGTTAACGCTTTCTAAAAATCGCCGATAACTGACACGTACACAAAGTTCGATGATCAAGTACCGAGTGAGTTTGCCGGGTAACGCGCAACGGGAGAGGGGCGGGGACGGCGGCCTATTGTTCGTTGGAGTGTCCCCTGCCTCAGGTAGTCGAATGCAGTAGCATTTCTTTAACTTTGTTATTCTGACTTTTGGCCGCGTAGATAATAAAAATACCCGTATGTGCGTCGCTTAACACAAATCGCATCAGCCGAAGTCTTGAACGGGTCTGCATGGCAGAAATTATTGTCGACAGTCGACACTACGGAGTATCTATTGAACTTCGAAAGAGTTAATACTCGAAGAAGGAGATTCTTAGCGGCTTTAATCCATTAAATTTTTGGCACACAACACCAACACAACCACCATAAAACATTCAATAAAGTTACCAAAGAGCTTAAATCTGCATTCAGAAGCCATACCGTCATGAAAAAGATTTTATATTTATTTAAAATTAGGTCAAACTGCATTGAAAATGCTGAAACTAGGAAATGCCCGTAAATTCGGCTGTAACTGATTCTTACTTGGAAGGTAGCCACGAAACTGCAGTTAACAGTTTTGTTGCACTGGAAATGCTATGACTGAAATTCTGCTATTTTCAGTGTATTTGAAGTTATTTACCGAGGTGTTTTAAATTTTTATTGCTGGATTTTCGCGTTTATGAGAAGAATTTTGGATTAACTGCGTCATTCTCATTACAAATGTACTTTTCTTGATAGCCTGTGATTGTCGCATGTAGCCTTTTCTTATAAGTCGGGTTTTTCAGAAGTGTCCTATGTAATTAGGAGCGAACCTTTTGCTATTAATTGGTGAAAAATTCAGGAGTTAACTGTGTCAACCTTAAGGAAAAATTCAAGAACGCTTTGAATCCTGGCTCTACAGGATCGAACCGGACACAAACGTAAACGTCTTGTGCTTGCTACCACCAGAGTCTTTAGACATAGGCTTATTTTAACAGCAATGACTGTCGCAAACAATCCAATTTTAACAGCTATGACTGACGCAAACTGATTGTAATTGACATGCGCTCCCAAAATATCACGTGGCTTTTTAATATTTTGCACACCTGCCATGGTAGGATATGGTCTAAAGAACTTCTATAAAAATGTCACCCTGAAAACTACCCATATTTCGCAAATAAATGATTTTGATTTTAATAAATCCAAAATTATTATCGCTGATACAATATTATTTCGTTTATATCCTTAGACCAGCCCCCGTACCATGACATGTCAAAACTATCATGGTTCGACTGTGAAAAAGGGACAGATGTACCCAAGTCATATACATCTGTCCCTTACGCACACTTAAAGCGATATATAAGCCCTAATGTAAACGCAGGAAGTATGCGGATCAGGGTGTAAAGTTCCCCAGCTTCCATTGAAAAGGGAGGATCTTTCGACCACACGGGTATTCAATATTGATATTTTGGCCGTGCGCCCGCTCGATGCCAAAATATCAATATTGAACCTCCTTTTGAACAGTTTTGTTTGCAAAAAAAATTTTGATTTACATATGCTACGAGTATATCAGTTATGAAGAAATTCCAGCCATCAATATTTCTATGTAAAAATATTTTTAAACGTCCAAGTCGTTTTGGAGGAGTATCCAAAAGTTGCGAAAAATATCGTGTTGCTAATTATTTTTAAGCAAAACTATTTGATATACGAAAAAACCATGATTAAAACCATTTTTTTATAATATTAACCTAACCTAGCCGTTACTAAGTAGTATGCTTTAGAAAGTAACCGTTTTACGGCACTAAAGCGCCTGTAGGCCCTTAAAATAACCTTGCTCTAAGAGGTTATGGTAACTCCCCTGAGTCCCTACACAAGTGACATTCTATCATCAAAAGCGTGGCGATATCTACTGGAAAAAAACTGGAAATGTCATACGCTATCGAAATGTCACGTGATCAATCCCTTACAATTTGGCATTTCAACCATAGCCATCATGATCATCATCATCAGCCTTTTAATGTTCCCACTGCTGGGATACAGGCCTTCATATCTGTGAGAGGGAATAGGCCGTAATAAACCACGCGGGCTCAGTGCAGGTTGGTGGTGGATGTCACATGTCTTCGAATGTTTGGTTCTAGGATATGTCGGTTTCCTCACGATGTTTTCCTTCACCGTTTTGAGAGCAGTGGTTTCTTCAATTTACACAAATAAAGCGCATGCCTGGTTCCGAACCCACGACCTTCACAGCTCCTACCGACCATCGCCATCGCTAACATCGCCTAAGGTTATTTCCATTGTGCGTAAGGGAGAGATTGACGAAAACAATAGACATCTGTCTCTTCCGCACAATGAAATTACCTTGCTCTTAGAGCTCAAGGTAAGGCTCCAACTCGTCAACTTCTCACTAAGAAGGTTATTCAGTAACATCGAGACGATTATGTAAGTAATGTCTGCCAGTACAATAGCTTAAAGTTCAATGGTTTGTTGTCGTTGTTATCAAACAACTTGCCGCTGATAATATGAGTCGGTCACTTCCTGTGTGTTGTAATAGTTATTTTCAATACAAATATATCGTACAAAGACACACCACTGGCGTGCTGGTTATAAGTGCCTCCTGAAATACAGACGAAAGGATGAGCCTTTAAATAACGTCATAATCCACTGCTGGATTTATCTTTCACCCAAAAATAATGATTTTCTTATGTATATCAATCAAGAGCCACGAGACAAAGTGACATTCAATTTTATAAAGATTATCGAATAGTTCAAATAGCATGATATGTGTTATTGAATTGTCACGTGGTAATCCGAATCATTTTGGTGTTTGTCTGTAGATACATATGTACAATGTCACTTTGTCGAACGCCCAAGATCCCTTTATCTTCCGCAGGCTGCCGACGATTATAGGTCGATTGTACTATTATATATTTACGGAACTTGACTCAGATGTTAAAGCCGTAGTTGGTTCCGGCTGATTGAAATATATTTGGTACTTAGAAATGAAAATTAAATGCATCGTGTCACTTGAATCGATAAGTTCAGCAAAAATATCATTCACTTGTCATCTAAAACACCTTGCATTTGCCAGGCACCAAAGGTTTATTCATGCATTTGTTAGATGTTATTTTGTCATCCATACACACTCTATAAATTGTTAGTCACACAGTCAGATTTCATCATTCATTACTACTTGCAGTGTCTAATGCGTTGATGACAATTTGTTAGCGACCAATGGACGTCAAAAGTGCGCCAAAAGATGTCATTTCGTGGAAGCTTTGCAATACCACACGGAAAGTTAATAAAGAAAACACACATTTCTTTGTTAATTCCATTTATTAATTTTAAACAGTTTTTAAATGAGTATTACCTTTTAATCCACCTGAAGAACCGATTCCCCCCTTTCTTCCCACTATTTTTCTTCTTCTTCCCCATTTTTTTCTACAATTATCATACGGCACAAACACTTTTATACACTGTCTTTTAAAAGAGTATTTATAACACTTAAATTTTTCACGCAAAGATCACAAAGTACACTTCTTCAGCGTTTCTGACCGATACAGGACCCTCAGAGGCTCTTTGAATAAAAATACAGTATTAGACACTAAAATTAGTACTTTAATCCCAAAAACAGTTATTTACAGAAGCATTTATTTACAAAGAGTAAGGTTATTCTTAAAAATAGTTACCAAAATGGTTGAAGCTATAATCTATGAATTAAATCGAAAGTTTAGAAGCGCGCGTTGGCCCGACCGCGCGCATACTGGCTTGTGCCGTCGACGAAATTAGACGCAAAAAAAACTATAGATGTGCATCTCGAGAAATGCAGCGATGATTTTATTTTGGTACCGACTACTGAAGAGATTATTACGATTCCTGTAGACTGTTTGCCCTTTTGGTGTGCAGTTACATTTTAGAGGAGATATCGATACGATTTCAATTCGATACTATATGAATTTTATTACAGAAGTTTTGAAAATTCGGAAAAAAAACATAATTTATTTTAAACATAGAATAGAATAATAAAATACTTTATTGTACATCATAATAGATTTTCACCGCTTTAACAAAACAAAGTGTATTAGTCTAGGCTTCAAACTCTTCGCCTTATTTACACACAAATCGTAAATTATGCGTGAAATATTCGTTTTCACATAGACAAAATTTTATCTCGTAAGCGATGGCATTGCCAAACGAATACCAGACGTGGTTTCAGTACGTACGTCTGTTTGTGACTGGTCTTGCTATACAAACTTTTTTATTTTTAATTAAGCTGCTTCTCTGCCAAATTGGGTCCAATCAAGACTTACGGTCAAACACTCAAAAGTAACTAAGTTCTATTCCAATTACTCAATTATCATTTACTTTAAGGTGTACTGTAGCGACCGAAATACTTTTAAGAACGTTCATAGGTATCACTTGAGCATTCGCGGAAAAGAGACACATTTCGAAAGTTTCATAATTAAAATCTATCTACGTATTTTTTTTTGATAAAGATAAATTCGGTTTATTCGTTAATTGTTTCATCATCTTCAACGCATCATTGTAGAAAGACGTCCACAGTTAATCATAGACCTCACTCAAGTGATGCCATATTGAAAAACTTCAATCGAAATTGTTTCATGGATGTAGATACAAGCTTATAACATCCCTGTCAAGTAGAAAAATCCCAAAAAAGTAAAAAGGAAAATGAAAATATATTTAGATCGGCTACAGTGAGTCACAGAGATCTAAACTTGGATGCGAAGAGATCCAACATTATTTGATGTGGAGAGCTGATGATGGGTACTAATGAAAATCATGTTGAAATCGTGAAAGAAATAAACAGTGGTTTTTTTGTTAGATGTGTTTGGTCTATGAGTCAGAGTAATTGTAAATTAGACGAAGTTATAGGCTGGTTGAAACAAACGGAATATGTGTGATGTACAGAATCCAGCAAAAGTATGTAGTTTAGGTGAAATCACTAATGAATGTCCAGTAGTTTCTTGAGATTAAAGACATATGCAGCAGAAACATGGAATTTCCTGAAGCTTTTAACGCAAGCTAATTCTATATAAAGGCAAGTTGCTTAATAGGTACAACTAAAAAGTGAAAAATAAAAAAACTATTTTACAAAAAAAAATCTACCGACTTCCAACTAAAAACACTACAAAGTGAAAAATAACTTTCTTTTTCGAAGTCAGTGTCTTTGGTAGGTAACTATTTTTCTTGTTATGGACACCGACTAAAAACACAAAAAAAAACATACTCTAAGTCGAACATAGAACCTCCTGCTTTTTGGAAAGTCGGTTAAAAATCGTAATCCTCCTGCTCTTATTCCAATTTATTTGGGGTCGGCGTAGCATGTCTGCTGAAGGATAATAATCTGTCTTTAATCAAAATTATACTATTAAATTATATTATATTATATTATTATTGAAATTATAGACAGAAATAACACAATAAAAATATGAAAAAAAAGATCTTCAAGTTTTCTAAAAGAAACGTATGATTGTATCAGAACGACACGCTATTTGGGCAGCTTCCAAATGTCTTGTGCAAGGTTTGATGCAGCAAGGAAGTAAAACTAGCCAATATTGGTGTCAAACTAAAAATTCCGAAACATGAAGAATTGGATATAAAAAGGGGCCCTAGCCCTTATTACTTACTAGTTTAATTTATGGAAGGAGTGTATCTTTGATGTCTAGCTACCTGTCTGGCTTGGTTTTTGATAGAGCAATTTTTCTATTTAATCTTTTATCGCAAATAAATATTCAATCTGGCGGCAATAAAATAAAATGGGATAGTTTCTTGTTTGCTATAGTTGACCGCTCAAGTCGAGACTTACAGACCGATTTTGTAAGAGAAGTTTTTGTCATACGATTTAAATCGAGATATTTAGATGAGAGTAGTGGACGTGTCGCTGTTTCACCCTCGTAGTTCCCCTTCCCGTAGGAATACAGGGATAAAAAGTAGCCTATGTCACCCGGGGCTAGTGTAGCTTCCCAACGGTGAAAGAATTTTTGAAATCGGTCCAGTAGTTAATAAGTTTATTCGTAACATACAAAAATTCAAATCTTTCCTCTTTATAATATTAGTATAGATAACGGAATAGAGGTTTTTGAAGCTCTTAGTTTTCCCTGAGAGTAAACGAATAATCACATTCCTAGTTATAAAAGTGCAAACCTAAGAAATTTGAGCATTAGACGTCGCAGAACGCTAAACCCATACCGTTGCAATCCGCACAAAACTGCGTGACGCCGCAGTCACACCCTCAATGCATCAGATCTAGCAAAATATAACAAAAAGGTAAACACGATTACGTCACCGTGATGCAACAACGTTTGGGCTGCGTCCAACTCTTAGATAAGAATGAGGAAACGACTGAAATAGTCACCAGTGGACGCTGAATCTTAACCAATCGTCTATTTGTAAATATTCTACAATGACCACCGTTTTCAGGGAAATTTATGCGATTTTCGCGCTTAAAGCCCACTAGCAAAAACTCGGACATTCACGATAGACAGAAAAGAAACCCGCAGGAAACAAAAGCGTGGCTCCGAAAATTTCCAAGATGTAAAATTTTTCTTTGTGGAAACAAATTTTTGTTTAAACTTGACTCGTAATTTTAGGAAATCATCGCCCATAACTGAAAGTGAATCAACCTAATCTATCGTTTGCTTCGCTGTTTGTCAAATGCAATTATTTAAAAAAAAACCGCCAATAACTCTAAAACTTCTGTATTGAAGAGCAATTATTGCGCAAAATCACTATCGTTTTGCTCTTGCAAGATACTTTATAGCCTGCAGGAGTACCACTTTCTGAATGAAGCTTTTGATCCACAACGACAGCTTCCTCAGGTGTTGATCGAGGCTCCTAGCTATTATATCAGTACAATGACTGTTGTTTTCTCATCCCAGATTTCGACAACCTCGCGAGCTAGGTCTAGATACTTCAATTTCTATTTGTCATCTCGACAAAAGTAAACTCCTACGAGTATCTAGCCATAGAATTTTTCTCTAAACTGCCCATCGTTTGTTTGCAGCACAGTCATCGCTAGAACGGCAACCACCAAAAAGCAGTTAAGATTAAAGATTTTAAGAGTGATGACTATGCTATGACTACAGTTTCGATAAACCATAGTGGATTCCGTGAAGATAAGACTACCCACCTTGGTCAATCAACTAAATGGGTTCTCGTAGATAAAATGCTTGAGTTTCGTGATACCGCATATAGGAATTGGGGTCTACGTACTCTTAGTAATGGCGTAGACGAGCTGGTCAAAAAAGCTGTTAATTGATTAGATTAATTTATCTTCGTAGTCTTTAAAGTTTGTTGGAGTCAGTTTTTGTTAGTATTATTTAACTTTCTGTACGTTAATTCAAGAACTACAATTATGGGATAAGCTCGCCTTTGTAAAAAAGCTGTCCTACTGTATTTGTATATGTTTATTTTGTGTACAATAAAGAATATGAATATGAACGATAACATCATACCTGTATGAGTTAGGCAGAAGTATAACTAAGTAACTTTATGATTTCGCCAGTTACGTTTAAGTCCCATGTAATTGGTGGCGAGCCTAATATAAAACTATTAATAAACTAATATTAGTGTCCTTTGATATCCAGAAAATCTTAGAAATTAAACCATAGAGCACGTCCGTTTCAAACTTCTTTGGTCAAGCAACTAGTTCAAAACAAGCATAAATGAAATAAACAGAATGCATTCATTCCGTTTAAACGTCAAAGAGAACATAACCAATTTAATTAGACCTACCATTAAAGTTAACTTTATTAGCCGAAGAGGTCATTGTATAGTGGCCATACTTTCGCGCGCAGACGAAATGACATGCGTTCCATTTAGAAAAGCTTTTTCCGTCCCATTTTCTTTTTTATGTCTTTCATTATTTATTGAATTAGTTTTGCTTTTAAGACGAATTTTGTTTTCATCACAAATTTTGAATTACCTACTTATTCAAAACTTTGCGGTTTGCGGGCAAATGGAAATTAATCGTCGACTCAATTTGAGTGACGAAAATTACGCGTGCCAGCTTGGTTTAATTTTTATGTGTCCAGATTTCTCGGTATTTCGAACGGATTCTTCTCATGCGCCATTTATTAGTGACATCTTTAAAATAACCATTTCTGGATAAGTGCGGTCAAACCGAAATTGTTTTAAAAAACGTTATGAATCTTTATTTAGAACAAAGAAGATGCTTTCTCTGAATGTGTATTTTCGTACTTTTAAGATCCTTGAAGTGATTGCTCCATTTTTAACTGCTTAGTTGGCCAAATCCAAATTAGATTTGAATGGTTCGCACTTTTTAGAAACATTTTTTTCGATATTGATTTGTACGAATGTGTACGCTTATCTAAACAAACATTGCCAAAATCACAACATAAACAAACAAATCACTGTAACACATTTTTTTCATCATTTACCACCATAGAGAATACAAAAACCGTAAATCGCGCCAAAAATAGCACTCCGACCACGCTATAAATATGGCTGCCTTCAAAAATTTCGAATTTGAAAAAAAAAATAACCGTATTGTACTCGAGCGCTTGTCAAGAGTCCTGTAACGTCAGTCTATCGCAAGAAATCCGCGGCAACTGACCTGTTGGATGTTAGAAAATACGTGCTTTTCGGGGAAGTCATATGTTTAATTATAGTACGCTATGAAATGTTTGATACAGTATGAGCGCGGTTCGGGGATAAAATTGATTTATGAAAGAGCAGACAGTTCCAAATATACGAGAGAAAATGTTGATGGTGCAGTTAATTTCTGTTTCTTTTTAGTTCTATTTTACTGAAATGTTAAAGCTTTAAATAAAAGAACGTTGGAGACGGACGACGTTGGAGACGGACCACGTTGTTTGTGGAGTAGTTAATAAACCGGACACTTATTATCTTGGTAAGCATGAATGCGCAAGCGCACCCAAATGCCTATTGCAAGAAGTAATTAAAAGAACACTAAGTAATCTGACATTCAGCCCGCCCTGGGGTGGATTAAATCCATGAGGATTTTTACAGAAAAGAAAAACCGCTTCAAAAGCAACATTTTTTTTACCGTTGGTAATTTGAAAAAACAATGTGTAATAAACTGCAGTTTACCGAATACCGAGTGTTGTAAGTTATAAATTATCTACTCAACCCTCAAACTTTATCCGAAAAAAGAATTACAAATGCACGACGAGTACCAGACTCGATGCCTTAAAACACACAAGGGTGGTTAAGAGATACCATGGCAGCTGTATTATTTTGTGCTCATCATGATCATCTCATGAGTCATCCTTCACCGGCTTCACATAATTAGAATGTAACATCTATAGTCCAGGGTTTCCTGCACTTCCCGCCAATAAATACTATACGATACATATCGCAGTAACTTAGACAATAGAATAAAATATCCTTGGAACCCGTAGCTTCCGATTGCCATTGAAGACTTATTGTGAATCAACCTTCAAAAGAGCTAGCACTGATTTATAATAGATCTTGAATGGCAGTGACTAATAACGTGCAATTGTTTTTCAAGAGACCTTGGTATCGATGCATCTAGTCAACGAGGATATTCTTCGTAATAGCAATAAGAGATTAATGAAATTAGATGAGTGTAGCTGAAAATGAGCAAAGCATCTCGAATTCTATCCCTACTAGTTTGTAGCGTAAAAGCTCAAATTAAAATAGTTTTTTTTTTAATAGAAGTTTCTCTGAAGTTTTTAAATATACTACATTAATTCAATATGTCGTCGCCACTTGCCGGAGATTTTGGCAATGACTGCTAAATAAATACGAATCGCTTTTAGTGTGCCAGACTTTAATCAATTATTTGCTTAATCAAAAACGCATTGGCCAACGAAATAAGAATGATTGAGAATAGAGAGAAAAGTAATGAAATGCTCTTAGTGAGTACTTAAGCGTGCCAATAATAATCTAGGTTTTTCTATTTCTCTTGAAGAACGATATCAATATAAAATCAATGGAAATAGGACTTATTTTTTAACCGACTTACCAAGAAGGAGGAGGTTCTATGTTCGACATTCCGTTTTTTTTTGTTTATGTTCACCAATTTCTCCGTCAATTTAGGACCGATTCTGAAAATATTTTTTTTTTGTTTGAAAGAGTAAGTTCGAAATTGGTCCCATTTAAATGTGGTGAAGATTTGATGAGGGAATTCGGAGATATACGATAGAACTTTTCAATAAATGCCGTTATGTTCAAGAATCATGGTATTCGGGTACTCTATTCTGGCATTATATGTACATTACTACAGGTTAGTTAAACTAAATAGTGAAAAATAACTTTCTTTTTGGAAGTCGGTGTCCATAACGAAAAAAATTGTACCACCAAAGACACCAGACAAGAGTAGTATTTTTTTTTTTAAGTTTTTTTATTTACATGTATTATAAACGTAATAAGGACCGGTCCCACTTTGTTCGCAGACACAAAATCTTATTGATACTAGAGCGAATATTGCATTTGACGCAACAAAGTGCCCACGACAAATCGTAAGATCTAAATCGTAACGACGGCCAAGAACACTGTACCATGATAATACATACACACGTACTGCTGAAATTGGCCCAAGGTCAGGTATAAATTTTGTTATAAAACTGAAACTTATGACAAATCGGCCTCTTGAGGGTTAAGAGACCATCTATTTCGTTTGTTTTTTTTGTTTATATTTTAGGAACAGAAAGAGATGTTAACACGAGAAGTTTTAGTTATGTTCTTTTCTTTAACAATACATTGACCAATATGGCATTAAGATAATTAGTAGGTAAAAAAATGTTTTCATGAAAAGACTTGAATTCCAAAAAAAATCAATATCACCTTCCTGCCCTTGTCCCATGTTACTCATCACACAGGCACAGATTACTGAATTGTTACTACGTAACAGATACTTCACTCAGTACAAAATTTCCAATACCTATTACGATAATTGCCTACTCCCTCGCGTCAACAACCACTGTATGCTAAAATGCGCCTAAATGCTCAAGCGTACAGCAGTGATTGCTTCGCACCGCGCGATTCCACAGTTATCACAGGGTTGCCTCTTCGATAAAATTAAATTAACATAACTTTTTATCTATGTTATTGAGAACTGTGAATATGTTCTGACTTTTATGTGGCAGTTAAAAATTTTATCATTTATAAAATATTTAACCAACCTAAAAAAAAGGAGGTGATCAGACATACAGGCCAAACTGAGAAGTTTGACTTGTATGGTTTGTAGGTATGTATGTTTGTGCGCGATAATCTCGCGTTTGGCTAAACCGATATCGATGCGGTTTTCAGAAAAGGATTTGTTACATTTAGGAGAACGTTTTAAAATAAGTATAATACTTCTTAGTTTGATGATGATCTTCGGAGATGTTCACTAGAAATGAAAAAAAAAGCCTTAAAAAAAGAGAACCGACTTCAAATAAAGCACTGAGCCGTAAGAAATATATATATTTTTTTTTATGTTAGTGCTAACAGCTGGTAATTACGAATCGAAAAAGCACCGACATCAAAGAAGAAATTATTTCTTACGGTTTAGTGTTTTGAAGTCGGTTCTCTTTTTTAAAGTTTGTTTTATTATATTTGTAAGTTTGTTTTGTTTTATATATTGGTGTAAAATGTTAGGTGTTTATCCCTTCTTTTGCTTGATTTACACCCATCTACAGCACATAAGGCACCACACGGCATCGTAATACGCGTACGAACGAACAGCACTATTAAAACTGAACGGCGTGCGCGCGCTTCGCTTGCGAAAACCGCACTGAATTTGATCCGCCGGCGGACCGAGACCGCTCGGCTGGGCGGTAGGCACTTATAGCGCGCAAGTACATGGAGTGACGACGGAGGCCTGACACAGGTGTCAACGCAACACTTTTTCTTCTTTCATTATCTCCCCTTTCATGCGTCACGCTATCATTCTCTCTTTTTAATCTACTTCCCAAAAAGGAGGAGGATCTATGTTCGACATTGTGTTTTTTTTTTATTTATGTTCACCGATATCTCCGTCAATTGTGGACCGATTTTGAAAATTCTTTTTTTGTTGGAAAGAGTATGTTCCCAAATTGGTCCCATTTTAATTAGGTGAAGATCTGATGAATAACTTCGAAGATATACAACAGAACTCTTAAATAAATAAAAGCAAATCTCTTTGGTTTGCTGCAATCGCTTGTCTGTATGTTTATTTTTGGAAGTCGGTGTCCATAACGAAATAAATTGATACCTATAAAAGACACCGACTTCCAAAAATAAAGTTATTTTTCACTTTGTTGTTTTTGTATTTGGAAGTCGGTATTTTTTTGTAAAAAGTTTTTTTTTCACATTATACTTCGCACACTCGATCCATCTATTCGTTGGATTCCCTCTCCCTCTCCATTCATGACTTTCATTTACTATAAGTAAACCGATTAGCTACAGTATAACCTAGTCATAAAAATGGCAACAAAATAAAAACTGTTATTTACCGCAATTTTCGTTCTGAAACTCACACAAAATAGGACACATCAATGAAAATTCGTCGTAAAGTGTGCAGTTAATATTTCAGGCTTTTACGACTCGCATTGTTTATAAATACTTCAAGACTCGTTAGTTATTCCAAAGTGTGGCTCGTAATAAGCGAGGAGTCTACTTGTTAGTTTTATTAGACAATAGAGATATTGCAAATCTAGACCCAGTTTCTGGAACCAACTAAATGTGGCAAATTGTGTAAGCGCGTGATTTTTTGACAGCCAATCGCATCTCTTGACTTGCATTTAAAATGTGAAGCGTCGATAATTTCATTCCAGAAACCGGATGATAGGTCTGCAATCTTCTGGAACTTTAGTCGAAATCACTGTTGGGGTATTCAAGTTTTGATTATTGTATAGATCAGTGATCGGCAAAGTACGGCCCTGAAACAGACTTACTGATAAACAACGTTTCGCGCTGCTGAAAGTTACTTCGTCACAGCTCGAACCTGCATTCGAAAATATTATGGCAAATCAAAAGCAATTTCATATGTCTCACACGCCTGCCATGTTTCATAACACAATTTAATATTCAACACAATGTATTTTTACTATGATTCTGGTCCTCCTCTGAAATTAAACTGTTTGGAAGTTAGCCATTAAGAATGTTTGCCCACCACTGGTATAGATAATGATGTTGTTTTTTCTGAACTCGTAAAGTTTGATAGAGCGAACCTTTCAAAGGTTTTAGCTTAGATAAAGCAAACCAAATATTTCAGAGAGTAGTATTGCAGATTTTTAATAGAGTAACAGACATTTGCCCTGTAGTGGGACGTAGTACCTATTGTAGATTTTCAAGAGAGTACAATCATCGGCACGGTTCTTGAGCGCTGAGCTTCACGTGCGCAAAAGTGAATTATTGGGTCCCTCTGGTGGTATGAAGTGAGGCGCGGGGGCGGGGAAAGTGCAGTGATTGGCCCGTAGCGTATCGCGTCATAGCCGTCAGTCGTGATTGGTTTTTACTCTTGTTGCACGTACCTCACGACGACGAGTACAATTCCGGCCAATTTAATTGCTACAAATTTTTAAACTGCATCATTTTAAATTATCTGGTAAGTTAGAACTCAAATATGTTATGTGATTTTTTTATTAATTAGACCTTTGTTATAATAATAAAAGGTGATATTTATCGAAAATATAGCAGGAAAAAAATTAATGTCAGTTTGTAATTATAGCAAAACTATTATTTTTCATTACAAACTATACTACTATACTTACAAACTATATTGTTTTTCATTTCATTAATGAACAAATGAAATTAGAGGTCAAAAATGTTAACAAAAAAAAGTATGTAGGTACGTTGTAGATTTTTTAGTAATTTTTGACAAACTATAAGAACTAAGTTATAATTTTAAATTAGAAATACTTTTGTTAGTTACTTTTTTTTTATCTCAATTTCCATTTCTCAATTTAATAAATCATTATTTAATCTTATAAGTAAGAAATTACGTAGACCGTAACTTAGAAAAAATAAATAATAAACGGGTGTGCGTTTTATTTGTCATAAGTGTACGATGCGCAAAACGATCCCCACTCTTCCGCCGAGCGCTCAAGAACCGTGCCGGTATCTGTAACAGACATTTGCTCTGTAGTGGGACGTAGTATCGTAGGTTTTTAAGAGAGTAACAGACATTTGTCCTGTAGTGGGACAGTAACAGGCTATATGACTATCTAAATTTATTGAGCGCAATCATACTTAAAAGAAATCAAACTAGTTAATTTTAGAAAAAGGTGTTTCTATTCACTTTAGTATCATAGGCAGAGACAAACTGAAGATCTATTCTTACTCGGAAACAAAATGCAATAAAAAACAAAGCAGCTATGCTAAACAAATGATAACTCAAACAAGCTGCTAATACGCTAATGAAATATGGAGAACATCCACAATAAAGTTGTTTTAACATAAATAACTTGCTGTAAATGTTAGTAGACACTTTATTTCTCTTCTACAAGGGCTTAGGCTGGCTATTCTCGCTGACAGGGGTGTTAAATCTGTTGCAGATTTCGATGGCATTTGGAATGCCGCAACGACAAGGCATGCCCTTAGAAAATTAATGAATTTTGTGTGGAACGAGATTAACTTGGAATTTTGAAAAAATTTTTTTTTTTGACATTCGCTTTCTAATCTTTTTCAATCTCTCGAATACATCTCTAAATTCAGTAGATTTTTTATTTTTTTTGACATACATTGACGTCAAAGTTTTGATTGCTTATCCTTTGCTATCCCACTTTTGGGCAAAGGCCCCCAAATTTTATCACGGCCACCTTTGTCTCCTGTCTTCTTCGGCCAATCTGTCAGGCAGGATGAGACCAAACCGTCACGCCAATTTTTTTATGTCTAACTAAGAGAGATTTATTTTTCTTTATTTAGGCAAGCAACAACGACACATTTCTTCATTTATAAAGTGTTTGAGATGAGATTGTGACGATTTTAAGTACGAGCACAAGCTTTCTGAAATCTCAGTGAATAATAGCTGACTGAAACTTAATCTGGCTAAATACTATTTATGTCTATCAACTACACGGCTTAAATAACCTAACATGACAAGCAACTGACAAAACACTTAGATGTTCTTCCCTTTTCAAAGAAGTTCAATGTCTTCATTAAATAAAACCATAAACAACACAAAATCATAGATATCGCGTTACACTCAACCAAGTGTTTTACATCTCTGCTCAGCCGCCATTTTCTATTAATAACTGTCAAAACATGTATTAAATTCGAAATTAATATTGCACTTACTAAAATTTATTAGGCGTTATATTTATTACCTAATTGGGTAACTAATTTAATAGAAATTGTAGAGATATATTGTAAGAAGTTATTGTGTTCGGTGATTTTATGTTAAGAGTAAAATTAGGTATTAGGTAGGTAACGACTTCAACGATATAAGTTATTAAAATTAGTTTCCATCAAACAATATTTCAACTTCCTAGCAAGAATCCAAGATGGAGTTAGGAAGAGAAAACGGCAGTCAAGATACTGGAGTAATGACGGTTGATCGTAATCTATACATATAAATAAAATTTGAGTGTCTGTTTGTAATATTGAAATAACCGTTTTTTACTACATGTATATGAATATATATACGGTACATAAACCAAAATAACATTTTTTACAATTTTTGTCTGTCTGTTTGTTCCGGCTAATCTCTGAAATGGCTGGACCGATTTTGACGGGGCTTTTATTGCCAGGTAGCTGATGTAATAAGGAGTAACTTAGGCTACGTTTTTTTTTGGAAAAAATCTTTTATTTTAGAAATTTACTAGGCGGAACGAAGTTCGCCGAGTCAGCTAGTAATATTATAAATCTGAAAGTTTGGATGACGCCGCAACGCATGAACGGATTTGAATGGAGGTTGGTTCACGGGTAGACTATGCCCTGGATAAGGACATAGGATCATATTTTAGCACGGTAGTATGTTTCCGTGTGATAAAAAAAACATTATAGACTTTCATAATCCAAACTAATATTATAAATGTAAAAGTAACTATTGTCTGTCTGTTACCTTTCACGCTTAAACCGCTGAACCGATTTAGATGGAAGGAAATAGTTTGAGACCCTGGGGTGGACAGGGACGAAGAAGTTTGTATGAAGAACTAATAATTTTTCAAGCATGGCTGCCAACACACCTAAAATTAATTATGTTGCAATATAAAAAATAGGCTATTCAAAGTACTAATGCTACGCAGACGAAGTCGCGGGCAACAGCTAGTTACAATAATAATAGGATTAAAGAAAATCTATAAGTACTTACACCTTCGATCACTAATAAACAGAAACACCTTTTTTTTAATACTTATCGAAGACCTACACGCATAAATATTAGAATAACTATAGCATTTACACTTTGTTTTAACTGGCATAAAATAACGCGCATGCATGATACGTAGTTGACGTACTTGCGACTCATTGTTATAGTTATTGTAGTAGATAGAATCGGTTTCATTTGATATTGGCGCACGGTTGGCTTAGTGGTTGAGCGATTGACTGCTGCGCTGCGTGTCATTTAGTGCGGGGCAACGTTTCATATTTAAAACGAACGAAACGATATTTGAAATACATATCCAATAGAACTTTAACGCGATACATAATGTGACAGTGATTTTTTTTTTTTGTAAATGTGCTAAATAAGTATGTAACAGAATCTCTGATTCTGTCATGTCATTGAAACACAATAGCTCCATTTCAGGTTAATACATTCAAAGGCCAAAGGTTTATGGTAAATCGTTTCCTATTTTGCCAATACTAAAAAAAATATAATTAATATTTATATTTTGGTAATACCTACATAGATTTTATGAATAGTACTGAGTATCTAGACCTACATCAATCTAGCTACTATGAGCCATTGTGATGAAGAGCCGTTACATGTTGGCATCAATAATTGAAATGTAAAGTATAATAGACTTGATATAGCATTCTTCCATTTAAAAACATTGAGTTTATAAAGCAAAAAATATAATCAAACTACAAAACCGAAAGTTTCAATTACTTGTGCACCCAATAAAAAAGCGAACATTCAAATTTAGAAGACGCGAATAACATCCGATGTTTATTGTCTACGGCTAGACTTTCTGTATGTTGCACCATGCCGTTAGAGCATCTGAGTTTGCGCTCAGTGCATCGCTGGCCATCCGCCAAAACGAGTGCGTCGACCCTCGTCGTATATTTCTTTTTTCATGTCTGAGAATTCAAGATAGACACGTAATAGGAGGATTAGTTTATAAATATTTAGGTTTGTGGATAGTTTGATGTATGATGATTGCAGTTTTCTGTTTGTAGAAAGTTTTGATGTAGGGAATTATTTCTGGTTCGAAATTAGGTAAAGGCGTTATTGGGAATCGGAGAAGGAAATGATCTGATTTTTCTTTGATTTCTTACAGTAGTTTAATTTAGATCACGCATCTTGTAGGAGCTTTTGAAAGTTAGCTTAGTAGCTTGATTGTTAGTTATACGCGTACTCTGCGTTTTTGTGATGATGATCAGTGATTTTACAAACCAACAAAATAACATTAGAAGAATATAGGCTTAACCTATAATTATTACACAACGCCTTTTAACTATACCAAACAATAAATAATTTTCCAGTGTTACACGAAACAAGACCGCAGGATACATTACACTGAAGCCACGAGACCACAACGTTGACAAACGTAATAAATAATGAGGCAGATAAAATGTGCACCTAAAGCTTGTCTATCGAAACAGCCCTGATTCTATTGATGATTGCAACTTATCTATAATCAGCATTTTGTACACGCATATGAAACTGGAAGAAAGATGAAGAATAGGATGACCTCAAATTGCAGAAAAGATTCGGACAACGCCATGCCAAAAGAACCACCAAGTAACTGATAAATCTCGAAGTCTTCAATAAGAGGCTTGTTTGGCACAGAGGACAACAGCTTACTAGCTTTCCCAGTTAGGTAAGATATATTAAAAAACCTAGAGTTGAAAATTCACAATTAATTATTGGATTTACTAAACCAGTAATTCCAGTAATTAATTGTTATGTCCTTTAATTAACTAGATTCTTATTTAATACATTTTAAAATATTTTTATTAAACATACAAAGACAAAAAACACTAAAAATACCTATAGAAAAATTAAGCCCACCGGTATCGGGAACAGGGTCCAAACTACCGGCGGTCAGGGCTCCAGAGAGAGGAACCTCCTAACAATACGAGCTGTGTCCAGCAATACTGCTTTCTGGATCAGGCCCTAGACCCAGCCGCCTAACGAGAGCCTCCTAAGGTGTTGGTCGAGGCTCGTGGCTATTAAGCCTTTGGCCGACACGACTATCGGTACAATGATCGCTGTGTCCACATCCCACATGTCGACAACCTCGCGAGCCAAATCAAGCCTTTCTCGGATTTCACGAGGTTCCCGTCATGCGGGACGGTAATATCAACTAATTGAAACTAAACAAGTCCCCTTAAGCTGTTGTCCTCTATGTCAAACAAGGCTCTTATTGAAGACTTCAAGATTTAGCAGTTATTATTATTTCCTCAACTGGGAAATTTTTGGATCAAATCTAATAGAGGTTTGGCAGAAGACATGTCTTGCACCGACCACAAATAAATCTGGATAAGGGCAATAGAATAATGAAATGAACTTTTACCAGTAGATAGGTTCCATACAAAGCAAGCAGACTGTTGACCAACCATGGATTCTCTCCATATATTTTTCTACAGTTCTCGGAGAAGCGTACAAAACATATAATTTTCTGCCACATTCACAATGACAGGAAGCTACGGTTGGGAAGGCTGTAGCCGAGCGAGGAGCGTTGACAAACGTATCAGCTGATCGAATGGCAGTCGACGGAAAATAATGAAAAATATGTAATTAGTTCTACGGTTACAATTACAATAGGCCAACGACGATATAACCACTTGACGGCGCATACAGTGCCCCGACGCTCGAAAACTATTAGTATTTTGTCTCCTATGTAAAGGCTTCGGTACTAGTAACCATTTTAGTTGTGTCCAGTTATTAGACCTGTATGCACGCTAAATAAATACAAATTGTTTTATCTTTTTATTGCAATTATAACGCATAAAAATGCCCTCATGCCCCGTAAAGGGGTATGGGAAACATGCCAAGACATCTAGTTACAAAAAGGATGGCATAACTTTTCATCGGTAAGTAAACAGTACGAAAATTATTTTTAATTTAATCAGATTATGAGACACCGCAGGGATCTAGTTAAAATGGTGGATGGGGTAAACGAGCACAATTTTGAGTTCCGCGTTGATGTCTTTTGGAAAAGTCTCGCTCTTTCACTAGACAATTCTAATGCTTCTATCCCTTTCTCTCCCTTTGTATTTTTATCGTAAATATCTGTGCTGTTACTTTTAATAGCTGAAGTCGATATCGATAATAATAAAATTAAACTTAATAAAAAATGTATGAAAAAATATCTATCTACTTTTAACCGACTTAAAAAAAGGAGGGTGTTCTCAGTTCGTCGAATTTTCTTATGTATTATGTTCCCGGATTACTCGTAGACGGCTTGACCGATTTGGAAAAATACTTTTTGTTTCTCTATGTCCCCGACACACATATTTATATTTGTAATTGATTGATTTTTATTAAATAATATTTATATGATTTTAATTGAGTATTTTTAATAATGTTAAAATCCATTTTATCGATATCGACAATTTTCCCTTAATCGAGTTGATCAACCCTCACGATAGCCATACCTACGCAACTAACTTTGAACTGACCAATTGCAGCCGCGCGTTCTTCCTCGTCTCCCGGCCCGCGGTAGTGAGTCGTGTGCTTCGAAGAAATCGGCCTATAAGCTCTCTAGTGGTTATATTCTCTTTGCAATAGGCTGACAAAAACCCTTACTGCTACGATATAAAGGTTTTTTTTTTTAAAATCAAATGATTGTTTCCATAACGTGTGGTTGTTTGTACGTTTTATTTATTGCGTTTACGGTCTTTTTTTGGCGAAGGTACTTGACCTATCTAAATAGAACTTTGTTCAATGTTGTACTTAATCATGTATAATTTTTATCTCATCACAGGCGTGTTACTTTTAAAGTCGAAAAACACGTCATTCACATACCTACAAAACATCGCGATTATTCTGGGTGTACCTACCTACATTTTCAACTTTCGTTTTCTGTCCAACTTTGAAAAAAGAAAACTTAGGTTAGTAATAATTACGTTGTTAATAGAACCTCAATAGGGAAAAGAGCATGCAAACTGTATCTGCCAGAAACAACTAGACACAATACTATTTAACGTTGCACTTCACTATCAAATCCACTTTGCATAAAATCAGTTTTCACGGTCCAAATCAATCAGCAATCACACGATATCAAGAACAAGTTCAAGTCCGAAATTTATAAACTTTCGCAATCGAATACAACCTACATTCTAAAAAACTCATTTCATTAGACACAGAAAAAAAAAACTAAAAACTTTTTAAAAATTCGAACGCACGGTTCGCGCGTTCCATTTCGCGCCACTCACTGCACGAAAATATGGCGGGAAACGATGACAAACTAAAATGGTAATGTGATAAATGGTATCAATTAGGATTCATGCTGTGTTCCCGTCCAAATAAGAGTTGGTAGCGTCGGAAGAATTTATGAAGCGTCGTCGGAAACGGGTCAATGGATAAATAATTGAGTTGTCGATTATGGCACCTAGCATTCGTGATTGTGGACGGTAAAATTACTTCGAACTTTGAACGGGTATCGTAACCACTAATGTACGTACTACAAAGTAAATAAAACTTTCATGAGAACGAACGTCAATGAAAGAAGTTCTTGTTAATGTTTTTTGCGAATCGATCATCGATGAGTTATGAATTTACACCCCGAACTACATTAGCGAATGATATCCTTGATGAATAGTTTATTTGTGATGACAGCTTTGATAGCGTCATAGGAAGACCATAATTAGGTCGGTATGGTTTTAATTGTGTGAAGGCTACACCACACTCCTCAACATAACATGTACTGTGCATAACAGTATATAATGTTCTCACCAAACTTCTTAGCCGCCCTAAAGTTGGCTACAATGGCTGCGCTGTTGTAAATTTCATACAAAAACAGCACCGTTTCGTGCCTCACGCATACGGAAAGCCAACTTCAGGGCGGCCCAGATGTTTGGCGAGAGCTATAGCATGTTGTGGATTGGTTGGTAGATAAATGCAACATCTCTACTTAAAAGGATCATTCAAATCTCTTTCGGTACATAAACAGTGCACTGATCTTATAAAATTAAACTTTATGTCAACAAGACATTTGTCTCAACAATTTGTTCATTCAGCCTGATCTCTAATAAAGTCATCAACTTAGCTGTCGCAATGTCGCATCTTAAATAAGCAGCCCATGCATCAATGTCTAAGATTAATGTATTTTTCAAACATCCTCAGCTCCAGGAATGTTAAATATATGAGACTTGCGAAGGAACTCTTTGTTTTGACAGGTCCAAAGTCCAAATGCAGTAAACGAAAATATATTTGGCATGGGATCATCCACTGACCCAAAGCAGAGGTTTTTTCTATATTTTGGTTTAGTTTCCAGGCACATAAATCAAATACTTACACAAATATCCCGGCAAACTATCTTGAGGTCTTAATAAAAGAGTAACCGTAGAGTTTTTTGCCGGTTCTTCTCCTTAGAAATCGACCTATTGGATCCCTGCACTTAGCTTCTTCGGCGGTTTGGCACTTTTTCGGTAAATTGTGGCTTACGGAACAACAAATTTTAACTTTTTTTTTCTATTGAATGAGTTATGATTATAGTAAGTTTAGCATCGATTTATCGAAGCAGCATCATGTTGCACCGACTTCAAATAAATTGAGATACCTATAAGGACAAGATAATGATGAGGACAATATGAGTTTACTTTAGATTAAATATTTTAAATTTGAAATAAATAATTGCTTCTGGACAAAAACGGGTTCAAACAAATAATTCTGTGCGAAAAACGGTCCCTTGAGTCATGTGTGGAAGCACAGGTAGGTGAGCCCAATCAGCTACCGCGCCAACCAGACTGTCAATATGATACGGAATAGGTAGTTATCTAAATCCGCACTATTGATTTTATTCGAAGCGACAGCGTTCACTGTCGAAGCTATGTTTATCTATTGCTTGCAAACGCTGGGTTTTAATACCTCAGAGGAATTCGGGTTTGTCAAACTGCTGCATTTCGATCGATACTCACAAACTACCAGGAATAAGCATAGCATAACAACAACATATATTACCCGTATTGGCCGTGACTTAGAAGCAGGCGCTTTACTTTGTATAATTTATTTCACTATCACTGCTCTCAAAAACGGTGAAGGAAAACATCGTGAGGAAACCGGCAAGTCCTAGTACAAAAAATTCAAAGACATGTGACATCTACCAACCGGCACTGGGCCCGCATGGTGGATTACGGCCCATCCTCACTCACAGGGAGGAGGTCTGTGTCCCAGCAGTGGGAAAATTAATAGGCTGATGATGATGATGAATCAACTTATAATTTCTGGGACCTGTCCTCCGTGGGCCGTGACCGTAATTCAACACGCGGGTGCACTGTGAGATGTTGTGAAAGAATTTTTGGCCTTAGTACATGCCCGTTGCCTTTACAGTTTTAATTACCTATAGTGATGCAATACACAAAGTTAAGTGCCTGTCTGGGTCTGATACTGAACCTAAGACCATCATCAATGCAAGAACGACCAAACTACCTGTATATTCATAAAAAAAAAACCAAATCTTCATAGGATAAAACTAACACTGTTTTATTCTTAAGATTTGGCTCCAAGAAGTCCACTTTCTGAGACGATTCCTCAAGGGTATTTCTCCAGTAGGTATAAGTCACTTCATTAGTTCCCTTCTCCGCCATCATTATCCACTTCACTTCGTTAACTGAACTGACAGGACTGAACTGACACGCTCAAGGTTGTACGCATGAGCCGAAACAATACTCTTTGTACTCCAAATGGTCCATCCGTTTCGAATGTGGCGCTTGACAAACGTACGTATATATATATCGAGTTTATTGTAAATTAGAAGGCTTATATCATTAGTCTTCGCTTCGTAACATCTGTTTTATAAAGATTGAGACTCTTATTGAAATAAATTTCATGAATAATCCGGGAGCATTTTCGATTATTGCGTGCTAGGTAAGCGAACTTCAAACTGCTTTTGTGTATTGGTTTGATGGCTTTAAGTTTTCTCTTAGGATTATTTACGATTTCACATTGCTCGATTAGTTGAGACTCAACTGGAGTCAATAATAAGAGCTGGACGTGCGGCGGCAAGCTGTAGAAAAGTTTTTCTGCACTTGTTTGAAAAATACTAACTCCTATTTTCCTCAGCAACCAAAAAATCTTCATATCAGTTCAATCTTCAACGTTCAGCGTACGGCCATTGATTAAGGTTCCGCTTTGTATCACTGCTAAGCTAGAAATGCCAGACAGCACGTCTCGCTGTGTAAACCTCTAATCAATCAATTCAGTAGCATCTTATTAAACTGCGAGTCGACCCCAACTGTGGGAAAATTGGGGCACCTACATGTGTTTTGCGTCTCTATCACTATAGGATTTTCCATTTTTGAATGTTAAGATTGGCTGCTGCCTTTCAGGCTAACGAAATTCGATGCACGAGGTGTCTGATATTTTGCATTTGTCAACTTTACAACTCTTTTTGGATTTGAAAGCCCAATTCTTGCAGGTCATTGGGTCTTACTGAACCTTAAGAGTCAAGCAAAAAGAAAAAGGTGTCACAAAGATCGCTAAACGAAATAGTAGGTAGCGCGGGTCAAAACACTTTTCACGCGGGCGAAGCTTCTGCTGCATCTAATGAGTGATGTATGTGAAGGTAGGTATCTATCACACGGCACAGCCCACCTTTGCCCAGGCGTTAATGGAGTAAACAGATATCGTCGAAATTTCAAAGATAAAATTGCATTCTTACATTATTATCTTTAGTAGATAGATTACTTGGCTCTTGACCTCTTTTAATTATTCTTGCGATATGCCAAAGGAGACATTGATCATCGTCTGCGATCCCGGAAGTGACGGCAGGTGTTACCTTGTCGGACTGACAAGGAGGGTAGTTGAATATTACGTGTCATTAGTGACATCTGACTGATTTACCCTTATTGGGTTACTGTTTCAATTTTTGGGTTACAGGATAAATGACTACATTTTTGGTTGTGGTTTGAAGATGGGAAATGATAAATTTCATAAATAAATCAATCAAATAAAAACTATTTTCTCAAAAAATTCTTGAAATTAGCAGGTTATATGAAGTCATCTTCTGAAGAACTCCACTATTTTAAAGAGGTCAATTGGAAACTATTAATCAAGAAAGTCAGACAGACTATCATTATTCCTTTGTCTTTTGCAGTTCTACTTTTGAGGCTCCATTACGGTGATGGATAGTCTTCCCCATCTTTCTCTATTAAAAGTAGAGGACCAAGGAGTTATGCCTAAAAAAAACTGTACTTAATTCTCAAGCATTATGAATATCATACAATTTTTTTTTGACTTCTTTAATTATTAAACGAAATAAGCATCTTGATAACTCTACAAAAATATAATATGGAGTTCTGTCTCCTCTACGCACTTAGTATTATATTTCACTTCTACTAATTAATTTCGTAGACTAAGTAACGTCAAATCCCAATGCACAAAACCTTTGGGACTGAAGCTATTAAGTAATTGCTTCAATTATATGGACATGCAATAAATAACTCTACACATAAATGTGGAGCATTTGGGTCACATGCCTATCGACAGTTACATGAAGTGCGATGTCTGGAACTGCCAGAATGCCAATACTTATGCGGTGGTAATAAGATAATTAACAATTATGTTATGTTTTGGTTCAATATAGTTTCATGATCAATAGAAATAAGCTAATGTTTTTTGCTTAAAATAGAGCTAACCTACAACGCCAAAAAATATGATTTGAGTTTGGCAAATCAACAAGTTAATTTGTTGGTACAAATCATTGCTAATTTATATATTAATGCTTGTCCTTCTCTGTATAAGAAGAGGTCTTTGTGCTGCAGTGGGTCCGTATAAGGCTGGTATTATAAAATCATCATAATTTCAGCCCAGAATAACTGATTGCTGGGTATAGGCTTCTTCTTTCTTCTGCCACACTTTCTGGATCAACACATCCCTCATCCAAGTATTTCCCATGACTTTGATGAGAACATTCGCTCAATACAGTTTACTATGTCACAGGATTCTTTGGCTCAGCCTTGATCACCATTGGTTATTGACTTTGAATCTTGAACTAATTTTAAATTAAGAATCTGTAACTATTGGATAAACATACAATAGAGTAGAATCTACTGATTTCCTTAAAGGTAACTGCTGTAGGTATAATTTTATAGCCATAGGTATTATAATCACAATATTTCCCTAATTATAATTTATTTTAGGTAACATAGCCTTGTGTTTTACCTGGATATATTAAATACACAGTAAATAAAGAACAAAAATAAACTTAAACTGCAGTTTAGTTTAATTATTTTGAATTACAAACAATAGCAGAAAAAAAACATTCAAACATGTTTTATATTTTTTAACTTCTTTGCTGGTAAACTGTAAATTTTAATTATTTTTTGTAGAAATAATTGATCTGAGTTTTTTTCAAATAATTTGTCAAGAGCTATCAACTACTATAAATTTAAAAAAAAAAAATTGTTGCAGAAGTTGTAAATAGTTAAATTATTTATTTGTTTGAAGATAATGATACTAATTCTGTGTATTTAAAAATCAATTTCATGCAATAGAAGTTTAATCGTTATAATTAGAAGATTTTTAAAACAATAGAGCGAGTATACAAGAACGGTACGAAAAAAAATTTAAAGAAGAAAACCTGAAATTTTTCAAATACTACAAAAAAGAAAAAGAAAACAAGTGACGCGACATTTACAATAGATAATTATATGAAATACAATAATTAAGCTTCAAGAACAGACAAAAATACTTTTATAACGAAGAAAATACACAACATTACGATACATATTGTACAATTGTTTATAAAATACAGAATATTTGGAAAAACAACATTGCACTTACCTTCGATCGAATAATTCTCGCTGTTTTAAAATTTTTAGAGACACAAATGACTACACAAACGAAAATAAGTTTCTTTATAATCTCATAAACAGTTCAGAATCGTAACTTTACGAAGATATTTTTTTTAGTAAATTATGATGTCTTGTTTACGCACTTCGGTCACATTCACAACACATACCGAGTATTACCGAGACATTCTTGTATTCTTGATTGTCGATTGATTTGATTTCAAATCGGAAGGAAGTAAAAAAAAATTGTCTATACTTTTGTATTTTCTAGATTTTTCACAGTTGTTTTTTTACAGGAAATTACATAAAATTGCATTTACAAAGTATTCAAGGTCTATCAGCTGAATGAGCATCTGAAGGGCAAACACAAGGATAAAATATCGAAAATCAAATTCGCATGCGTAGTCGACAAGTGGTGTTGTCTATGTTACTGGAAAAATGGCGGGCAGTTCAAATCAAACGTTTTTGTTTGGAATCCAAACTTTGGACCACCGATCGAGCAAGATGAGATAGAGAATATTGGAAACTTTATTAAAATTGATGTAACTGCTGCTTAATGTGTACGTAAACTATTTGGTTTACAATTTAAAAAGGTACTTTCAGTAGTTTAATTTACTAAATGAGTTGTATTGAATAGCCATCTTCATTTTTTGTTGGCATTTGCTACAGTTATTCGAAATAGCGAATAACAGCGGGTTCTAAAGAGCTCTTTACCTTCAGTTTAGCCACCTTAGTATACGCAACTCTTAGTTTTGTTTTCATCCCAATTCTCAAGTGGATAAAATCCAATCACATTATTTCATGTAGGTTGGGCAGTTGAGCTTTTTCTTTATTTACCAAAATTAGATTTCAGTACCTACATAGAAAGAAAAATATTTTATTAAATACCTAGTCTATCTGTATATTTTTGTTTTCGTTCTATAAGGGTCTGAACTCAGTTACAGGGTATGATGAACCCCTTTTGATTGCCCATCTCTTTTACTCAGCACATCTGCTGAGGTTCAAAAGCATGGAATTTGACCCTGAAAAAATTTTTGTGACTACCGCCGGACCACGCCTTTCGCTTCCATATTTGGTAAATAATTACTACTCAATTGGTACCAATTAGTACTCGAACAACAAAATTGGTACCTTAGTAGTTTCTGAGAAAATCACATAACATTACAACTCGTATGATTTGAATGAGGACTACCACACTCATAGATGGTGATAACAGTCAATTATTAAGGTCCGCTCTATAGGATTTAGATACAATATAACTTATCAAGGTCTGATGTTACATCCTTTATATCGTTAGCGAATGATAAAGGAAAAGAATATAAGGACAAAATGTTTAATGACTTCAGAAAGGGTAGAAAGAACTAGAACAGAATCAACAAGGAAATATTGAGAACAATACTTTCATGACGGATGGAAAACAGTCAGACAAAAACCAGGGTTACCGACATAGCTCGAAGAATTACCAAACTTAAGTGTCAGTGGGCAGGGCACATTGCTCGCAGAACGGATGGCCGATGGGGCAGAAAAGTTCTGGAGTGGCGACCGCAAACCGGAAGACGTTGTGTTGGAAGGCATCCCACCAGGTGGACCGATGACCTGGTGAAGGTTGCGGGGATACGCTGGATGCGAGACGCACGGGACCGATCAATCTGGCGACGTTTGGCGGAGGCCTATGTTCAGCAGTGGACTTCTTTCGGCTGATATGATGATGATGAATCAGCTGTATCCGGTAAGACTGAAACCGACCTTTCCGTACAGTTGGGAAAAGGCATGGCACTTTGATCGACAGAACACATTTGGTTTCATAGGAACGGTGTTACTTAACATAATTACCGTAGAACGGGTAAATCAAAAACCACGATATAATTAAATATCATTTAATTTATATTTCATTAAACTATATTGCGTTTTATACAATCTACGTTTAATTAGACATTACAGTAACGGGTTACACCGTTTATATATTACTTGCGTCCATTTATATTTAACACGTTTATGTACAAATCTAATCACGTTGCAGCATTAATTACTATAAAATGGAAATTATCAAGATTGTAGCTAATGAGAAAAAGTTATAATTAGTGTTGCCAGTACTTTTTTGTAATATTTACAAAGCATAATTGGAACTAAAGCTCTCGCCAAACTTCTGGGCCACCCTGAAGTTTGCTTTCGGCATGTAAGAGGCACGACACGGTGCTGTTTATGTATGAGATTTACTCCAGCGCAGCCATTGTAACCAACTTTAGGGCGGCCAAGAAGTTTGACGAGACACTTGAATTAATGATTCGAGATCATTTCAATCCATCGCCACTAGCTCAAGTATCGACTTTAAAGTTGTGTATTTTTAAGTAACCATTTTTATTAATAAGGCCCATAAAAATTATGAATTTCAATGGAATTTGCACTTTGTCATGTAAGACTTAGATTTTGTAGTTCCATAATTTGATAATAATCTCGAATTATATGAATGCTCAATAAAAAAAATGCTATATCATTCCGCTGGCCAATATTAACTGGCTACACCATATTGAGGGAACTCATGCATCCCAATTTTATAGAAGAAATATTAAAATAAGACAATATTCATAATTAGGATTACTTTAGATAAAATACAATTGATCCTTATTCAAAGGCACTAATAAGAAGGGAATGTCTAAACGTTAATATTTCTGTGAGAATATTTATCAATGTATTTATTAATCTAAATAGTTTATAGCAAAGTTACTGTCCGCTTGTATCATTTCTGTTTCACCGCAATATTCTTACGAAAGGTTTTTACATAATTTGACCCGTGCGAAAACGGGTTCGGGAAGCTATTTATTCTATAAAATATGAATAGAGATAGATTGTGTGAGCAATGATATTTTGAATGATATTTTTTCTATTTTTTTTATCATCCTTTTTAGCTTACCGTGCATTGCCATCCAAACCAAACGTGTATGTAAAAAATCATCTTAATTGGTTGAGGCTAACTGATTTATAATTCAGTTGTAAGATTTGACTCGAATACACATACATATGTTACATTGCAAGTTAATAAAAAGCTTGTAAAAAGGGAGTGACAAGAAAACGTGTTGCGCAACAAGGGCAGGATGGTGATGATGAATTATCCTACGACATTCAGTTCAAATAAACCTCCTTACACCTTCTAAAGACAGACAATCCTATCTAAAATGAAAAATAAATAGCATAACGATATTCACACAAAACGAGCCATACTTCCCTGGTCAGAATGATTTTCATTTTTACACAATTAATGAAGCATTTTTCGCTTGAACTGGTATAAAGATTTGAGAATGGCATATGCCTTGGTAAAAATATGAGCTAGTAAGTAAGATAGAAAGGCTTCACCACTGGTTTCTAGAAATAAATTATCGACGCGACACAAATTATACGGAAGTGATACGATTGGCTGTTGAACATTAATTCAACCAATCACAGCAGTTGACGCACGTTTGTTATTGTGACAGATTCATTTTGCGATAATTTTCGTTTTAGAAACTGTACTTGACTACATTTCAGTATAACCTATAGTTTAGTTTAGTCTATTCATAAATAAATATTTTATAAAATTTAATAATTACTAAATAAATGATGTACAATTTAATATTTTTTAAATACCTATACTAAATCCTCTGTGGAATTTCATGCATTGAATTTAAACAATACTTAATATTAAACAATGATTTGAACTCAAATAAATTACTCTAACGTATTGTGAGTAGACTATCACTCAGTTTCCCAGCTCAAAACGATCGCAGAATTAATATGACAAATTGTCAAGCACGCGTTATCTGCTGTGATTGGTTGAATGAATTTTCAACAGCCAATCACAGCAGAAAACGCGTGCTTGACAATTTGTCACATTAATTCTGCGATAATTTTGAGATGGGAAACTGAGGGTATACAACGAAAAATAATATTTCTAATAAGTGATTAATTTATAATAATGGTAAAAGTGACCTTTATGACAGTCAAAATTAAGTAAATATTCAGTTAGATACATTCATTTTTATGAGATGCTCAAAAAAATGTTAATTCTCTATTTCTCACAATTCATTAAGACCAGGGATTCCCAAACTATTTTTGGTCAAGAGACCCCTTTTCCAAAATGAACTGATATCTCAGACCCCCAAAGCCAAATTACTTTAAAAATCCGCTTATTGGCTTGCCGAGTTTTTCATCTTTTTCGAACTTGTGTAAGCTTCTCGACTTGTTGAGTTTTTAAAAGTTCAACAATGATACTTCCTACTAAAATATTAGTCATTCTTATAACAAGTTGGTACACATAACACAACTTATACAGTATCTTGAAAGATTCAAATGAGAACTTGTGTTAAGTTTTCGTTTATGTCGCCTCCTGGGAAATCGACATCGATCCCTTGGGGTCGAAATCGGTTCCACTTTGGGAACTCCTGATTTAGACACTTTCACAATCCGAGTTCAGAATTAAGAATTCGAAGTTGAATTGCTCTTCTCTAGAATGAGAACATCTCAAACAAGAAATTCCCAAATCAGAAACGGGGTATTAGGCTTTAAGTTTTCCTTGTGAATAAATTATACATATTTGAACATAAGTTTCTTGTAATAGTTAAAAATGTTTAGGATCTACCTTACTACATTATCAAAAAATACTACACTTTATTTTTGTAAGTATATTGTCATTTTATTATACATTTCAAGTTGACAATAAAAAAGATTCGTGAAGAAACCAATACATATAAAGTTAGTATACTATAATAGACCGTCGCATTTACGTATCACACATAACATCACGCTGTATTCTCCGAAGGGTGAGGCAGAGGAAAGGCCGGCTTTAGGGGTGGGTGGGGGGAGGGGCATTAATGATGGGCCTAAACCTAATTTATTTGTGATGTGGTGTTCAAATTTTCAAGCTCGCTACGCTGTCGAATGTTATTGGTTCTTGTTGAAAACCCACAGTTAAATAATAACTTAATATTCACAATGTTGCGAAAATTCTTAGGTGAAATTTTCGGGCTCACTTCGTTTTCACTACGCTCGAAGTTGTTGTATCCGACGGTTAAAAACCGCATTTTTTTTCAATAGATAATATTCTGAAACATTTACCTCCTAATGAGGCATCATTTTAAAGAGCACCAAGGCCGGCAAATATTGTCTAGGCCCTGGGCGGAGGTGGTTGTACACCCACGTGTGTCACAAAGGATTTGTAAATCATTAGTATATTTGTATAAGTCGTCACTGAGGTGCCACACTTGAAAGTTGGTATGAAGGGACTGAGTCTCATTTTAAACTCGAAATTAGTAAAGAGAATTCCATGCTGGAAGAAAACTCCATTCTGAGTTAAGCTCGCCTTTGTACATGAATATTCTTTTCACTTCGTGTAAATGTATTGTTTTGTGTACAATAAAGAATTAAGAGAAGGGATAGATAAATAGGATATAATATAGTTACAGATAATATAATACTAGCATACAGATGCCTCATCCCATACAAAGAAACCGTGCTGAGCTAGCATTTTTCGTCTGATAAAACTGATTATTTTTTGTACATAGATCCCGTTCCACGGCGATAGATAGATGGTGTTAGCAGCGACATGCAAGGTTTACTCGGTTCGTGAATATTTTTTTTCTTTAAATTAAGTGACGATTTGTGTTATAGTATTTTTTGCACGTTGTTACAGTTTTATTGCACCAAAATGAGTTACAATACAAATTTAAGCAATGGCCACTCCATTGCTTAAATTTGTGTAATAATGCCTCTAAAATTTAAAAACGCGCCATCTATTGGCATCAATTTTAAAGATATTAATTTTACACACAAATCGGTGCATATCGTGCCATCTAGTGGTATTTATTTAAAATAAATTTTCTTTCTTAGCGCTGGGACCCCGTGCTATAGTGTACATCATAATACATTGTAACATAGTTCTTTTATATATTGCTTCATCATTTTACATATGATATTTTACATTTGACGCGTATGTACAAATGGATAAGCTTATACTCAGCTATTTTAGTTACTTGTAAAAATGTTGTTGTTAGGAACTAAGAGTTTAGGGTTGGGTCTCAAGGATTTTAAAATTAATAGGCAGTTAAAAAAGGTACCTAAGACCCGAGTATGCAAGTGTCTTCTAATCAGAGAGATTCCGGGTAATAACGACAGTCGAATTCATAACTTCTCACTGTATTTGCGAGCAATTGCTACTAACATTTGGGCAGCTTAATTTTTAGGGTTTTTATGCTGACATGGTCACAATCATTAGAATTAATATTTGTTTCGGGATATTTACCATGTATATTTAGATTTTGGTTGAGAGCTCGATATTTATATGACCCACAGATGAACGCCATTACATACCTAGAATGGTTCAGGAAGCAATTGAAATTACCAAGTGCAGAAATTTCAATGGGGACGACGGGTTTCAACTGTCGAGAGCCTGGAATCCAGTGGTTCGACTATGTAAAGGTCGTAAAACTACTGAACAAGTGTCAAAAGTGGATACAGTGTGCCTCGTCTGTCATGAACAATGTCGAGTAACTAGTGAGACGAGTTCTGGTAGCAGTGGCATCGTGCGTGAAAAACGAGTGAGGAAGAGGATAGACAGATATGTCAGCTCGTAAACAACACCTTCCCGCAAAGACTTTATTTCTCGTGATCATGGCGCTTGTAACGGTGCCGAAATATCGAGCTCTCAACCAAAATCTACATATACATGGTAAATATCCAGAAACAAATATTAATTCATAGCTAGAGAATCTTTGAAAGTAATTTTAATTAGTCCCTATTTCGTCGTTTCAAACCAGACACAACCTCTTCTCCTATCAAGTTCAGGGCCACTCGAACTTCACTCTATGTATGTGGCGCGAGGATCAGCAGACCAGCAGGTCACCGAGCACGAAACAATCAAAGAGCTTAATAATGCTTGGATCGGAATTTACATCCGAAGTGTTATTAAAGAGTGAAATGTTCAGAAGTGGGATGAGGGCTGACGATGATGGATATAGCTATAAAAATTACCCGTTAGCACAGATAATCTAATACTAGCATACAGATGCCTCATCCCACACAAAGAAACCTTGCCGACATAACTAGTGTTTTTCATCTGATTATACTGATTATTTTTTGTAAATCGAATCCGTTCGGTTCCGTTCCACAGCGATAGATAGATCACCATTTATATCCGTGGAACGGAACGGAACGCAATCGATGTACAAAAAATTATCAGTATAATCAGTACAGTACGTCGGCACAGTTTCTTGGTATAGGATGAGTTACCACTGCCGTTAGTAACAATAATACCCTTGTTGCTTAAACTGAGAGCTGTTTTAAGTATTTCTTTCAACATTAACCTCAATTGTTTTAACCGATTTAAAATGGAGGAGGTTATTCAGGAGGAGTTAACTTCGACCAAAATCCGACTTATTTTAACTTATTTTTCTCGAAAAGTTGTTTTAAAACCAGCCACAACCCCCCCACCAAGTCCACGGCCACTGTAACTTTACGCTATGTAGTGTGCGCTCGGATCAGCAGGCGAGCAGGTCGCCGAGCGCACGTGCCCCCCCCTCACTGGCCCAGTAGACGCCGCCGCATGAGTTCACCAAGCTCCACACGTAGGGGGTGAAGAATTCTTCTGGTTTCTCTTCTTCCACGTAACGGAATTTTAAGTCGGGGAATTTCTGGAAATATAAAATTTCAGTCAAATCAAATCAAATTATTTATTTGCATAATACAGGTAGGTATAAAAAGATGTCATAATTAGGTATAAAGTGCACTGTATCATTACCTTTAGATGTGCTAATATATAGGCAGACTAGTTTTTCAAATGTAATTACAATAGTTCTTTTATTACATTACAAACTTATCATGTTCGAAAAGAAAAACTAATAATAATAAATCCAGAATAAGTATCACAAATGTCAAAAGGATTAAAATACAAAATGTCAGATGAATTATAGTTCATGTCGTAGTTTTAAAAATTAAATACATTAAAATATAAGACAAAGTAAAAATTACATAGATACCTACTTATCAAACAAAATTATTATGGCGTGTCACATTATTTTATTGCTACATCAAAATGATACAAAATTTCTCTTGCTAGTCAAAATTTACATCAATGTGTTTTAGAATGAAATGACCTAAAGGCAAGATAAACCTTATAGTTTTACTAGCTTCTGCCAGCGGCTTCGTCCGCGTGTAAAGTGTTTTTTTATCCCAAGGAAACATATACCGGGATGACAAGTAGCCTATGTGCTATTCCAGACTATAATCTGTCTCTCTGCCAATTTTCATCCAGATCCGGTCAGCAGTTCGGGCGTGATTGAGTAACAAACATACATCCACACCTGTTCATCCATGCACTTGTTCATCCATAAATCTCAACCAAGCCGGCCACACTATTCAGTTTTTTTTTAAATATTATTATTAACTATCCCAGTAACTTATAAAATCTCTGACGATTGTAGTTTGAACATTCATCATTTTTGTATTATAAAACTTCACCTGCTGTTTTGTAGTATTTTCAAGTACATATTTTAATATAACACGGACTATACTTTTTTTTTTTTGGTTTGTGAAATCATCCAATGACTTCTCCCACTCTGGGTGAAGCGGAAGGGGATGTCAGACTTTTACTGACTAAAACCCACCCGTGTTCCTTCAGTTGATTGTGCCAAGTCGGTAACTCTCTTTCGAAGTCGCGGGGAACAACTAGCGTATTATAAAACTTCACCCGCTGTTTTGTAGTATTTTCAAGCACATATTTGAATATTACTCGAAGTAGATAGAAATATAAAATTCTCTAGATTTGTACTTTGAAAGTTTGCAAATTCCTTAGTCTGGGAAGTTACCTATATTTTTATCACTGGTTAACCCTTTAGGGTCCTAAGTACACAAAGATATGATTATGGAATATCCGATGAATTTCATAAGCTTCTTCTGTGCCTCAAGCTGGACACAAATTACCGGACACAGCTGACGGACGCGACCAACAGCCGCGACATATAGAGTATCTAGGTAATTAATATACATTACATTATGCAAACTATCGGACGTAAGTCGCGGACGTGACCTTGGGCGTTCGGACGTCTGATAGAAATCTGGGCCGCTGGATGATTTTGTCAGCCGAAAACGTCCGCGGACGGTGTGTGCGGGGTGCGGGGCGCGTCCCTGGCTTCTGAACAGACTACGCTAAAGCTCGCTCGTGCGTGCGAGGCAATAAATAAAAATGGAAGAAAACTTATCGAGTGTGCCGCTAATTCTATAAAATCGTCCTCACTTTCACTACGCCACATATTTCCACGTCAAAATATTATCTTCGCTTAGGCAAAGAAAATATTTTGAAATCGTCTGGACGGGCCCGTCCGCAAGCCCAATGGCTTCCAAACGATTTAGCACACGAATCAGTCGCGTCCGTCAGCCGCGTCCGATAATTTGTTCTCAGCTTTAGGTAAGTGTAAAGAGCAGAACAGTCTAGCTGTCTGCCATATTTCATATTTTAATATAAGCTTCAAAAACTTTGAATAATATCCTATATACCTTTAGTCTATCGCTGGACCACTGCTCGGCCCCCTTCTTGATGCACTGCAGCACCTCAGTGACGCCTAGATCGCCGCCCGCGCCTTCCTGCACGCGTTGGAGACGCGTCGAGAAGTAGCCTATCACCTGGAAAAAGATGCAATGGTGGATTAGATCAATATTTTTATGTCCGATATTATTAATAGTTCTCGGATAGTTCCGATGTCCGTTGTTTGTGCGGCGCCTCTCCACAGATCATGGCCCACTTTCCATCTTATGCCGCATGTCATGTTGCCTGTTCACGTGAGGACCTTATGATTGCGTCAGCGGAGGGCGTTGCCTTAGTTGGATAAAGGCTTTTAACAGACAGACAAGAAATTTTACTAAAAAGAGTCTGTTCGTCATCGACACACTAAGAAGAATGTCTCTCAAACTCAATCTTGATCCGTGGTCTGGAGGCTGCTCGTCTCTTTCGGATAAAATCTTAAAAGCTAACTAACTAACAACTTCTTCTTTCTAAGATTAATTTACGCGCCCCTACCAGATCCGCTAGAATACCCTTTCTGTTTCTTAACGTCCCCCGCTGCTGTACAAATTACAGACAGTATTCGTTCTTAATAAGATGCGCTAAGTCCTACAATAAATTGGTTGACTTTTCTGAATTTGATTTATAAACTACATGCCGCATGTATTCATTCGAATACTTACTAGACATTGGTTCGAATTCGTTCAATAACTGTTTTCTATTGCACTTCATGACGAGGGTTTATTGTGATTGTATGTTATTGTTTAAAGTACATACCACCATTGTAATTCATTTTTTTTTTCTACTCTAACAGGCTTGCTCTTCATAGTAAATTAAATGCGAAAACATGTAATTGGTTACTAGTTGGTTAATTCGATGTTAAATTTGTTAGTTGTTAATACTGTTTGTTTTCCGATTACAATAAAATAAAATAAAATCTTGAAAAACTAAAACGTTATTTGTTGCCTATTCAAAGTCCACTCAGGAGGATTGATCAAAGTTACCGCAATTGATCCGTGAATGGGTGACATTCAGAGACTTTTCTGTTTCATGGAAAGCTGGCATAGTAGATATTTGTCAAACGTTACGCTTAGTTAGAATTCCAAAATTCTTATTTGTAGAGTTCAGATAGTAATGAAATGCTGGTATTCAGTTACATCCGGTTAGATTGGAAGCTGGTCCTAACATATAGTGCCCGGCACGTAAGTTGGCAGGGTTTTGGCGTCGTGGGGGGAAAGTTCGCTCATATTCCGCGAACTGACCAACCACAATATAGAGCGAACACGATTGGTTAGTCGATCCTTGTGTCAACTTACCAACCAATCGCGCGCTCAGAACGGTCCTAAACGTTCCCCGCGTCCCGCTTCAATACCAAAGATACCTAAAAAACGACTTCTGCGCATCTAACAACTCTTGCCAACTTACATGCCGGGGATTACAACTGAGAAAAAGGCCCACTTTTCTTATCTACGTCTCTTCTACTTCTCGAGTCGATGGTCCTTTAACCCATAGACAGTTTGAGCCCAGTAGGTCACATTTATAGCGGGACCAGTTGCATTCATGAAGTCCTCCAAAGTCCGGGTGCACTTGGAGCACTCTAACAAGTGAGGTATGTTCTGGCGCCAAAAAACGTGGTGTCAATAGTGGTACCGAGTAGACCATCCAACAACGGAGTTCTTGAGCAATTGCACGCTCGAACTCGTAAAACTGACCTCTTGAACACTTGAACGCGTGACGGCTCTGTCTGATAGAACCCTAATATCAACTTACCATATCAATATTCTGCGCGACAGGATGGTGCGTGTGCATCGTGAACAGATGTCGCTTGTGCAACAGCGCGTACACCACGTTACAGTTGTTGCTCAGCTGGTGAGCGACGCACGAGTTGATGATTTCTAGCAACATGCGCAGGACCTCGTCCAGGACTGATATGTGGTCCATCTGGGGACACGGAAATGTATTAGTAACATGAAGCTAAAACAAAAATTGTTTTGAAGTTTTTCTTGATATTCGCTGATCGCAACATTTTAATTTATGTTTTTTTCTTGCCGTTTTACGGTTAGTAAATCTTACTAATATTATAAATGTGAAAGTTTGGATAAAAATGTCTGTGTGTGTGTTTGTTACTCAATCACGCTAGAACGGCTGAACGGATCTGGATGAACCTTGGCACAGTGATAGATTACAGTCTGGAATCGCACATACTACTTTTCATCCGGGTATAATGCTCCCTTGGGATAGAAAAATACTTTTCACGCGGGCGAAGCCGATGGCAGAAGCTAGTTAATTATAAATCTTAAGATTTCTGGATATAGAGTTTCAAGTTCAGTGTTTGTCAAACAGTTTTTTTGTATTAGTTTTGTCAATAGTGAATACTGTATTCAGAAACTGAAACATTTTTTCAAATCTAGATGAACTACCAAAAAGTATAATGTAATATTGGATACTTACAATTTCTTCTGTCTTTTCTTCTGCGTGATGTGGAAGCTCTAAACTATTTATGTCACCACCTGGAACAGCGCGTTTTGTCATTATAGAGCCAGTGGCGTATCAACATAACCAAGGGCCCCGGAACAAAAATGAAATTCGGGCCCTATTAAAATTACTTGTAACTTTAAATGTGCCTTGCTTCATCATCAGCTCCTTGTTGTCCAATATAAAGCAAAGCTACTTGCTATTATTAGTAGAAGATCCGAACCTTAATCGACCTTCACCGAGCTGATAATAGAACGAAACATATTTTATCATGAATTTAGTATATTAGAAAACATATTAAAAATGGGTTCGCAAAAAAAAAAAAAAATTACATAATAATCAAATATATTTAATATAATACTAAAATATAAAACAATATAATTTCAATATATTGAGTTACAACCATAATAATATATCTATTCGGATCTTAGACTATATGTGTAACACAGCAATCGTTCATGAGGGCCCCAGGGCCCCAACAAGCCCTACAGTAGCTACGCCACTGTATAAAAACTTTCTATAATGCTGGTTCAGTGTCTTAAAAATACTAAAGTTTACAATTTTGATTGTGAATAACACACAAATATAGGTGTATCATGGCCCGTAGGTGGTTCTTTATCCAAGCCATTTTTAACCGACTTACCAAAAAGTAGGAGGTTCTATTTTCGACATTATGTATGTTTTTTTTTTATGTATGTTCACCGATATCTCCGTCAATTGTGGACCGATTTTTGAAAATTATTTTTTTGTTTGAAAGATTATGTTGCGAAATTGGTGCCATTTTAATTTGGTGAAGATCTGATGAAGAACTTCGGAGATATACAACAGAACTCTTCCATAAATAACGGCAAATCTCTCGGGATTGCTGTTATCGCATGTTTGTTTATTTTTATACTATTTCATAACATAACATCACGCCAGTACGCTCTAGAAAGGTACGCAGATGTGTACAGTTCACCTTAGTACACTCTCATTTCACCGGTTATGTTCAGTTTCATGATATTCGGGTAATCTATTCTGGCATTATATGTACCTTACGTAACTACTTGCCTATTAGGTACAATTCTACAACTAAAAACTTTATTTTTGGAAGTCGGTGTCCATAACGCAAAAAATTGGTACCTAACAAAGATACCGACTTCCAAAAATAAAGTTATTTTTTGCTTTGTAGTTTTGTTATTTGGAGATCGGTAGTATTTTTTTTGTAAAAAAGTTTTTTACAGTACCCTAGATCGAATACCAAATTACCTACAGTTCTCAAATCTACGTAGATGCAATCACAAACAGAATTCAGAAATGAATATGTGTTTACCTTCAATCTCACTGCATAGTCTTGCTCTTCGTTTCGTCAATGTTTCAAATAGTGATATTAACCTCTGTGCTACGTATGGATGTAGATTTCTGAATTCACCTGAAAGTACACAAAAAAATTAGCGCTACTTATGTCGATAAAAAAAAAAAAATTCATTAAAAATCTTTTTTTTAAACAAGGTTTTTTCATATTCCTCTCAGCAAACCCTTTCATTTGATATCCATATCATGGCAGTGCACAAAAATAACTAGCCCGCCATCTTGGACCGTCCGCCATAATGGATTTAGAATGACGTCACTTAGATAACCATGCATTGTCATCCAAACTAAACGTGTATGCAAAATTTCATCTTAATCGGTGGAGGATAACTACTTTAAAATTTAGTTGCAAGATTTGACCCGAACACACTTACATATATATACATTGCAAGTTAAATTAAAACTTGTAAAAATACCATGAGTTGATGATAAAGTTATTTTCGTAAAGAAACGAAACTCTGACAACCAGTCTTAAGCCGCGTCCACACGATCAACTAACTCGGATACGAATTCAAACAAAATGCCCAGATCAGAGTCTGAATGGATCGGACGCTGTCGTCTTGAGTTGGGTATCCGAGTCCACTCGTTCCTAGCAGACTCTGGTCGTGTCAACGCGGCTTCACCGCTTGGTAATCTAATGTTTACGCAGTAACTAGATATCGGAGGTTAGATAGGCAACCGTTTCATCACACTAATATTAAAAAAGCGAAAGTTTGTGAGTGTGTGTGTGTTTGTATGTTTGTTACTTCTTCACGCTCAAACGGTTGGACGGATCTGGATGAAATTTGGCATACAGATAGATTATAGTCTGGAATAGCACATAGGGTACTTTTTATCCCGGGAATATGTTCCCTTTGGATAATTTTCGACATACACGCGGGCGAAGGCCCTGGCAGAAGCTTGTGTAACATAATTATTGGTATTCAGTTGTATCCAGTTAGACTGGGATGTATATAGTAGGGAAAAGTTACACCTAGGTGTGGTGAGACTGAGACTGGAGGATCAGATTATGTATAGCGATAGGTTCGGGTAGTGGGGTGCGGAATGGGCAGTGGGTTTAGGGATAGGCAGTGAGTTTGGGGATGGGCAGTAAGACTGGAGATGGGGCAGTGGGTTTGGGCATGGACAATGGGTTTGAGGATGTCGCAGTGAGTTTGAGGATGTGGCAGTGGGTTTTGAGGCTGGGGCAGTGGGTTCAGGGATAGGATAGTGGGTTTCAGGATGAGGCAGTAGGTTTGGGGATGGGGCAGTGGGTTTGGGAATGGGATAGTTGGTTTGAGGATGGGGCAGTCGGTTTGGGGACAGAGTAGCAAGATTGGAAATGGTAACAACTTACAGCTCATATTAGCAATGGCAGCCAGGCAATTGGTGTGTAAGTATTTGTCCCTCACGCGTATCATATTATACTGGAGAGCCCGTAGTATTACGAGCACCATTAGACCTCCTAGCGATATTTCAGAGATAGCGCGTTCTGTGTACCAGGTAAGGTTCTTTAACATCTGAAAAAAAAAGAAACTTATTTTTCTCACACTGGCTTACATTTTTAAAAATCATACGATATTTTAACACATCAAAATCATCCTCCAGCCGTTGTCAATTTATTTGTGATACTCTCATACCTCTCAATGGACGACTTTCGACGGTTAGTGGTCTGCTTCATTTTGTAGCATTGACCAAAAATTGATACTTTATTTAATAATTGTTTTTTTTATTTGCAAAACCAACAACGAAGTCTATTTCTTACAGAGTACGTATTGTTAATAGTAGTTTATGCAATGGTCATATAATAGGGGTTATTAAAACACGAGCGTGGGTTTATAATAGGTTTTGATAATAATAACACGCGAGTGTTTTAATACCTAGTTATATGCTGTTTCATACACTACTTTATCTTCACTCATACATTTGAAATAAAAGTGGAAACATAAAAAAAATGTGGTATGGCGGGCAATTAGGATTCTCATTGCGCATGACTGCACAGCGCGTGCCTCTATAGACATTGACACTATTTTTCTACATTAAGTCAATGAGCCAATGCGCCAATAAATTAAAAAGCAAAAGTGTGCTATAAAAATTAAAAAGTTATTTTATGACGCAGTTGTTTGATAATCGAAGGAAGATGTTGCACTGTAATGGTTATTTTAAAGTTACATATCCACGAATATAAAGTACGTGTTTATAAAATATTTTTTGAATTCATATTTAGAACAATATGTTGTGAGTGTAGATAAAAGTAATTATCTCATGTTTTGTGATAGACCAATTAGGGTATTTCAACTGAGATTTAAAAACTTGTAAACACTTACAATTAGGTGCACGCTCTTGATGAGTGCGTCATCTTCTGTCAGTATAAGAAGCACTATTAACGACATGTATATGTGATGATTGTTGTTATCTGGCGCGTTGTACAGGACTTGCAGGATTGGTACTATCTGTGGAGCAAAGGTTTAAGTTAGAACTGTTACGAGTTTGCAATGCTGCGTTCCCTTTATTAATTGTTACTGGCTGGATACACTTTAAAGAACCATTCATATGTACAGTAAAACTATTTTCTTTATGTACCTCGGCAATTATCGCATTTCCTAATACAAACGAATACTAATTTCCATGTCCATCAATTAGTAGATTTATCGTGTCACGGGGTCTCATTGCTAGAAAGAAAATTTGATTCAAATAAATCTCACTAGATGACGCGATATGCATCTATCTGCTATTGAATGGGTGAAAAATTATGTTTTTCTGGAATTGAACATAAAAATTGTATGTTCTTGTTTAATCAACTCTAATAAAAGTACAAAATTATGGAATATTGGCCTCTTAATTCACATTTCAAAGATTATTTGAACGGATCATTTAAAATTGATGCCAATAGATGGCGCATTTCTAAATTTCTGAGGCAATCCACTCTATTGTTAAAAATTGCACTGTAACACATTTTGGTGCAAAAAAAAACTGTAAAAACTTGCAAAAAAATACTATAAAACGAACCTTCACTGTATTTAAAGAAAAAATATTCACGAACCTGCAAGTCGCTGCTAACACCATCTATCTACCACAGTGAAACAGAACCGAACGCGATCGATTTACAAAAAAATATCAGATTAATCAGACGAAAAACGCTCGTTACGTCGGTACGATTTCTTTGTATGGGATGAAACATCTGTATGCTAGTATTACATTATCTTTGATCGTGTATAATAATTTGAATTCAGAACTAAGTACATAATTGTTGTTTCGTTTTGATTTCAGTGTGAAATATAGTAGAGCTGTAAAAATAGCAGCGTTAGCAGCTTTCCTCCCATTTTTGGAATAAATTACATTATATTAAATGAGTATTAACAACTCTATATACTTCCAAGTTGATTGAAAGCGTCCGGTCAGCACCAAGTGCAAAGGACAACTGATAAAAACATAGAAATCCGACGACCGACGAAACCCGAAGTTTGCCGGACACACGGACACGGGACATCAAGAAAATGTTTGTACTGTAGAATGATCCGACTGTCAACAATTGGCATGGGGCCCCAAAGCGCTAGGTGTATGTTCTATGTTAGGGGGGTTTGGTTTCCGCACTTATTCCCCTAAATGGACCATTGTACGTGGGCCATGGCGGCCGTTAGGTAGTTATTCCAACCAGCCCACCTCCCTCCAGAAGTCAATCAGAGCTCCTGGTTTCTTCAAAACATCCGCGTAAGATCTGGGTGACCCGAGGGTTTTGTTCTTATCTGGGTGGCACCTGTGCATTCAAAGAGGACGTGCGCTACGGTTTCCTCAGCCTCCATGAATGCCCTGAACAGAGGACTGTCCGTTATGCCTATTGTGTGGAAGTGTTTTGTTGAGTGAGCAGTGTCCTGTGATGGTCCCCATCACCAGGCGCAGGCCATTCCTGTCCAGGCGTAGAAGACGCCTGGTAAGCCTACTGTCCAAAGATGGCAAAGCTTCTTTGGATTGCCTACAGCCCGGTGTCGAGGTCCACCAGAGCGCTAGGTGTAATTTGATAAAGAGTGTAAAATATGACGAATTAATAAGAAAAATAAAAAAATAATGTAATTAAAATATTGCGTATTATTCACTGGATAGGTTGGGCTGTCTTAATACACAGAGCAAAAAGGTCAGGCTCACGGGGTAGTTGCATGGAATAATAAGATAAGCTGCAGGGTCGTTTAAGTTTGGGTTTACCTTTTTTTTCTATAGATAGGCCCGCGTTTGACCTCTTTCTCGCCTGATGGAAAACGATGTTATACAGTAAGTAGAGAGGGATCAATTAACCGCAGCCAAATATTTAGGCATTCGTCAACAAGTCGACACAGATTCATTGTGCCGAAGGGAGCACGGTAGGAAAAAAGTTGTATGAAGGGTCCATACGACTCTATACCTAACGTGTCGCGATGACACGTCCCCCGCAGTCGGTACGGAATCACACCTTAGATTCAACGGTGGAGGCAGCTGGACGTCATTAACCTCTAAATTATCATTATGTTTAGAGGATGTCGCGGGTTCGAACTCAAGCAGGCGGTTTACTTTGTATAACTTATTTGATCACCACTACTCTAAAAAATATGTTAAAATTAAAAAAATACCTGACTGCTTAAAAAGCGAACTAAATAGACGTAAACAAGACGAAAATCATGCTGTGCAGTCGGAGGACATATGCGCGAGCTGGCTGACTAAAACCAGATGTATCCTCCGACTGCACAGCATGATTTTCGTCTTGTTTATGTCTTTTTAGTTCGCTTTTTAAGCAGTCAGGTTTTTTGTTATTTTTTCATATTTTTTTTATTCACAACTTTTTAGTAATTTTTTTTTTAGAATTAGGTACATTTGAACATATACGTGTTTTATATTTTTGTAATCAACCCTTAAAACTCTTTATTTTAATACCCACGATGGGTTTGGCAGAAAAAAATAATTTGGGCCTCCAGAATATGGCGCCCAAAACATTTTCTATGTTCTAATTTTAATGTAGCCAGTAAAATCCGCAAGGTTAAGACGACTCGATCGTCGTAAGAATCATCAAAATCGGCCAACACGTTTGGTCTCTAGAACGCCACATAGGAACAAACATACACACATAGACTGATAAACACATAACCCTCCTTCGGCAGTCGAGTAAAACCGGTTAAGGAAAACATCGTGAGGAAACCGGCATGTCCTAGAACCAAACATTCGAAGACATGTGACATCCATCAAACCACACTGGGCCCGCGTGGTTGATTGCGGTCAATTCCCTGTCCTGTCTTCTCAAGGCCTGTGTCCCAGCAGTGGGAACATTAAAAGTGATGATGATGTTACATTAGTCGTATATACTGACCAGCTGATCGATCTGCGCAACATTGCTGATGTGTCGTTTGTACGCGTTGCAGGAGTGCAGCATTAAGTATAGTAGCAATGTGGAATGTTCACAGCCCGCGGTCGCGCACAGAGCTTTGTGAAGCTGTAATTAAAAAGTTATAAAAGAATTGAGAAACGTTTGTTTTTAAACCTGACTACATTCATACATAATGTTGAAGATATATCACCTTCATGTACTAACACTAGGTACTGGCTAGATAGAGAACTGTCTAGTTTGAACTAGCCATAGAATATAGTTTTGTACTGTCTTTTGTACGGTTGTCCTGTTTTTACATATGTTGATCTTATACCTTCCTATTACAATATGCTTAAGGATATTCCATGTGTTTTCGCTCTGTAAACCTTCCCTAACACATAACATCACGCCTGTATTTCTGAAGGGTTCGGCAGAGATGCGAATATAGTACACCAACATTTCGCCAACTATGTTCAAGTGCCATTTAAGGCGTACATAACCAATTTATGTTAACGCAGTACTGGCCGTGCGCTCGCTCGGAGCCAGAATATCAATATAAAATTACGTTTGAATAAATCACACTAGATGGCGCGATATGCACCGATTTGTTATTGAACTGTGTATAAAATTATTATGTTTTGGAATTAAAACATAAATAGAGTATGTTCTTATTTAATCAACTTCATGAGCATAAAATTATGGAATATTGCCCTCGTAAATCAAATTTCAAAGATTACTTGAATGAATCGTTTAAAATAGATGCCAATACAACTAAACCTGTCACTGGATGGCGCGATATGCACCGATTTTTTATTGAATTGTGAACTATTAACATTTTCTGGAATTGAACATAAAAATTGTATGTTATTGTTTAATCTACAATCAACAACCTAAGCACAAAATTATGGAATATAGGCCTCTTAATACAACTTTTAAAGATTATTTGAACGAATCATTTAAAAAGTGCCAATAGATGGCGCGTTTTTAAATTTCTGAGGCATACAACTAGATTATTTATATTTGTATTGTAACACATTATGGTGCAAAGAATCTGTAAAAACGTGCAATTAATAATATAAAACGAATTGGCAGTGTTATTAAAGAAAAAATATGCACGAACCGATTGAACACTTACATGCAAGTAGCTGCTAACACCATCTACGAGTATCTATCGCCATGGAATGGAACCAAACGCGATCGATGTACAAAAAATAATCAGTTTAATCAGACGAAAAATGCTAGTTACGTCGGCAAGGTTTCTTTGTATGGGATGAGGCATCTGTTTGCTAGTATTATATTATCTGTGGAAACCGTTTGTTTTTAAACCTACCTACATTCTTACAAAACATCACGCCTGTATTTCCATAGGGTTAGGCAGAATTGCGCATATAGTACGGCCCACATTTCGCCAACTATGTTTCCCAATGTTAACGCAATACTGGCCGTGCACCCGCTCGGAGCCAGAATATCAATATTTTACCTCCTTTTGGACAGTTATGTTAGCAAAATATTCCTTGATTTACATATGCTATTTCAGTTATGAAGAAATTCGAGCCATCAATTTCTCAGTGCCAAAATTTTGTAAACAACGTCGTTTTGGACGAGTATCCAAAAGCAGCGAAAATATATTGAGTTGTTAAATTATTTTTTTAAAGAAAAGCTATTGGCTACACGAAAGAAACATGTTTCACAAATAATGTATATGAATCAATCATAAATATATATATTTTTCAAACCTTTTAAACTAGTTGTTACGAAGAAGTATGCTTTAGAGGGTAAAGCGGTGGAGGGCCCTTAATTGCGGGCTTATTGCCATCACCAGGGCACAAGTCTAAGCTCCGGGCTGCTACTGAGAATTCCAGATGGATAAACCTAATAACACTTGCGCAACCCGAGCATCGAACCCAGGACCTCTTGCTCAAGAGCTCTACAGCTGACAATAGCAATTGCGACCAATACACCAACGTAGCAGTCTAAATAAAATCATAATGAATAACCCAGACGCTTTCATTCGTGAAGACCTCTCCTCTTATATGGTATACTCACAGCGGCCATGTCGATCCTCGGAGGATTCAGTTGTGGTCCTCCATTTGATTCTTTATGCGGTGTAGGTGCTGATGTTTCTGTAAATAAATGAAAACATTTTATTCAAATAATCCCACTTATCATCATCGCATTGATATTATAAAGGTGAAAGTTTGTGAGTGTGTTTGTTACTCTTTCACTCTCAAACGGCTGGACGGATCTGGATGAAATTTGACACAGAGATAGATTATAGTCTGATATTTGACTGATTATTACTTTTATTTGTAACTACATTGTGTGTATCTATATGTGCCAAATAAAGTAAGAAAAAATGGGCCTTAGGGCCGATTTCACCAATGAAACTAATCGCCGTAATCGCGATTGGTTCAACTAGATTCAGTTTATGCAAATACAGCGTTCTGAATGGTTGAGACCGCTGAGAAAATACCAATTAGAACGCTGTATTTGCATAAACTGAGTTTAGTTGAACTAATCGCAATTAGTTTCATTTGTGAAATCGGCCCTAGTAAGACTGGCTGTCAGATTTTCGGGTAATTAAGTTTCTGATTATCCTTAATGACCTCATGATCAGATGACGAGATCCCAAGTCTTGCCGGGACACGGAGGGATCAGTATGCTTCCCTCAGGCATTCCAACGTTGTGTCTGTCGGTACGCGGAGGCAGATGATTAGGTTCTGTTTTCGCTTACCTGTTGTATCCTCACAGCATAGCAAAGCATTCCTATACAAATTATCATCGTTCATACAGTGGTTGGCCAGCGTCAGCAGTAACAAACATGACTGGTTCGCCACAGGGTGCTCCTTTTTGACTCTCTCTTGCAACTCCTGTCTGTCTAGAGGGGGATTCGTGTAGATCGTCTGACGGGATGTCGAGTTGAAGGTTATCATGTTCCATAGGCCGGCTGGAAAAGAAATTAGATGTTAATTTTGTAATTCATTAATGTTTTCGTTGCCTTGGTGCGCAGGATTCGGGTCAGTAGCCATTTAATTGAATTGGTTCGATTTTTCAGTACCAGAACCATGGTTGTGCTTAAAGTATGTTTGTACCGTTTATTTATACCTGTGACAATCTAACAAGTCCGATTTGAGAGCTGTAATAGTAGTTTATGCAATGGTCATATAATAAGGGTTATTAAAACCACGAGCGTGGGTTTTCGGCTTCGCCTCATGTGATACTAAGTGTGTAACACGCGAGTGTTTTAACACCTAATAATATGCCGTTGCATACACTATTTTATCTTATACAGTTGAAATAAAACAAAAGTGAAAACGGCAAAAAATGTGGTATGGCGGGCAATTTAGATTCTCATTTCACATGACTGCGCAGCGCGCGCATCCATAGACAATATCACTACTTTTCTACATTAAGTCAATGAGCCCTTACGCGCCAATGAATTAAAAAGTAAAAGTGTGCTATAAAAATTAAAAAGTTATTTTATGATGCAGTTGTTTGAAAATCGAAGTAAAATGTTGCACTGTAATGGTTATTTTTTAATTTTACCTATCCACGAATATAAATTACGTGTTTATACAATATTTTTTGAATTCATATTAGGAACATTACGTTGAGAGTGTAGATAAAAATACTTAATAATAATTAAACGTGATGCTTGCGAATGATACTCGTTGTTATAGTGTATGGGTAACATAGTAATTAATTAGGAATATGAATTAGATTTTTCAATTTCTTACGAAAAAAGTTATCGCAGCATGTAAAATGAGAAACGTCATCGGATTTCTTAGATTGCCACGATTATAATTTAAGTATTTATGTTTTTGAGTTTGTTCAATGTAAAATGTTGTTTGTGTACTATGATGTTCTTTATGAGTGACCGAAGATTATTTTTTTTCTTTTTGGATATGGGTAACCGAAGGGTCCAAACGGAGCCCTATTTCTGTCACTCACGTGTCCGTCTGTCTGTACGTCGTCAGTCACACGGGTTTTAAAGCCAAACGGTTGGAGATACAGTCCTTAAATCTTCAATCTTCTTGGTGACCCAAAGCCATATAAATTGTCAAAAAATATTTTAATATCTTTTTAAGGAAGGCTCGCATACAGCTAAAGGCGAGAGTGAAAAACATCTCGTTGATTGGATAAATACTGTATCTTTTGTTTTAAAAAATATTGGAAAACAAAAGAAAGAGAAGCCTAAAAACCTAAAAAATGAAAAAAATAATCTTCGGTACACAAACAACATTTTACATTGAACAAACTCAAAAACATATATAATTAAATTATAATCGTGACAATCTAAGAAATCCGATGACCTTTCTCATTTTACATGCTGCGATAACTTTCTACGTAAGAAATTGAAAAATCAAATTTATAATCTTAATTTATTACTATGTTACCCATGCACTATAACAACGAGTATCATTCGCAATATCTTTCATTTTTTTTTTAAAATTTTTCCCTAGCATTTTTTTCATCCCATTGAACTTGAAATTTGATGATAATGTTTAATATTACGTATATTTTACTAACAAATAACAATATATTGAAAATTAGACTTTTTCTTTGAAATTCCCTCATTTTTCCTATTACAACCAACTTAGTTTTGCAGTTTAGTACGAAATCCTAAATGTGCGACGTCCCCCAAAACCCTAAAGAAATAGGTTTTAGGGCAGGAGACCGGTGTAATTCTGACAGGTCAATCAAATAAGTTTTGTTTGTGGTTGGTGTTTGTTTGTGTTCTTTGTTTGGTTTTGATGAATATGATGAACGAATAGGCATGTAGGTATGGAAGGAGAAGTTATGCTGCACCAATCATAAATAAACTGTTTTATTTTTTATTATGGGTTTGCTCTTGACTCTAGTCTAGGTCAGACTGGGGACTCTGACCGCCCACCAAGTAACTCCAGGTAAGACGGTGGCACAGTGATCACGTGCTCCCGTGCACAGCGAGGCTCAGGGGAGACGCGGAGACGCCTCTCACTCTCCCCAGGGACGTGCCCTAACAGGCGTTGCACGGAGGGTTTCCGGAGTGGTCTTTTAAGAGGTAACCCCTTCCAAGTGCTGATGGTGATCACCGTGGTGGTTTTAGTGAGGTAAAAATCCCACACTCCCTGGTTTTCCCCAAAAATCCAGGCGCCTTTTGAAGGTTTCCCCCCGTAAACAAAAAAAAAAATGTCAGAGGTGACAGAGGCAAAGTCGACGATGGAGTGAGCTTACCCAGAAGAAGCCTGTTAACTAAAATTTTGAAGATATTCGGGTTGTATGCGTTCGGAAACACAGATGCAGGCATCGAGTTCCACTCTTTAGCTGTGCGCATTATGAAAGATGTTTGGAAGCGCTTGGTACGAATTGGTGGTTTGGCAATGGGTATGCTCTTGACTCAAGTCTAGGTCAGAGGTGACAGAGACAAAGTCGACGATGGAGTGAGCCTACCCATAAGAAACCCGTTCAATCTAACCTTGAAGAGATTCGTAGTTTCGTGTTTTGTACTTACAAGCAAAGTTTATAAGAAGACTGCCACCGCCGGCGTGAGCACCGAACATGCTCGGTGGCGCTGCGAGCATGCTGGATAGATTGTTGAGGAGTGTCTTCACTAGGAGAGGGGCGTGCATTCCGTAGCGGCCTTGGAAGAGTGTTCTGAAAATAAGAAGGATCATTAACCCCTTGATTTTTTAATTGTTCCGGTAATTACGGCCCTACAATCGGTTATGAACTGTTTTAGTGGTTAATCTGGCAATCTCTGAACTGATTCGGGACCCAGGTCGGGCGCTGTAGATACAATCTGGTAAAATAGGGATCCTTGACCCATCTCAGCAAGCAAAACTTTGGTAACTGTTAACTAAAGAAATTTGTCAGTGTGAGAAAATCCTCTGCTAATTATTATTTTATGTAAACCAAGAATATCCTACTATAATATTATAATATAGGGTAAGGCAGGGTAGGGCAGGTAGGGTAGAGTAGGTAGGGTAGGGTAGGGTAGCGTAGGTAGGGTAGGGTAGGTAGGTAGAGTAGGTATGGTAGGTAGGTAGGTAGCCAACTGTCGGGAGCGAAGCCCCGGGGGTCAGCTAGTATAATTATATATGCATTTTGGTAAAAAATCTAATTCTATATCACAATTTCAAAAACCAAATTTCAAACAGTGATCTAAGACAACAGGAAGGCATGTATTTTGATGTATTTGTTTACCAGATTAATGATTTTAAAAGATACTCACCTGTATATCAAAGAAGTATCGACCAGTCTTGTCTGTCCGTGAACTCCAGCGAACATGTATACTGACATCAGCACTAGCATTGTGTTTATACATTCTAGATGTAGGTAGTATGTGTTGTCTCTGTGGATAAGATAAATTGTACGAATATAAGCTGTATTCCCAATAGCACACGGTGTATTTTAGAATGAACACAATACAGGACAATTCACATTCTGAATAGACTTTTTATTAATTATTTTATACTTAAAGGTACAAATCAAATAGCTGGAAAACTACATAAAATGCCAACCAGTTGATTAATTGGAACTGAATTTCTGGAACTGTTTGTTTAAGGTATAGTTTGGTCTGGTTTTATCGAGGTCATGGTCTACTTGTGTGCCAATCTTCATCAAAATCCATCTCACAGTTTTTGCACTATTGAGCAAAAAACATCTTCATGAAAAAGGAAAATTAAGGAGCTTCTCCAGGTTTGTAATTATGAAGCGTGTGAGGCACATGAGAGCTTTCAGGAATATGACACCAATCGCTGTAGCATTAGTTGGTACTACCAAGAGACGTTTAATACTTAGCTTTGTCCCTTTTTACCCGACTATGGCGAAGCCAAAATGAAGGGTTATGATTTTAGCAGTCTATGTATGTATGTTTGTATTTACGTATGTTCCTCCGCAGCGCCTAAACTATTCATCCGATTTCGATGAATAAGGTGCCGATCGATTCGTTATTATGGCCCGGGTAACATAGGCTTTTTTTTATTCTTTTTTATTGTCAACAGGCTCGCGCTTGACCACTATCTCACCTGATGGTAAGCGATGATGTGGTCGAGGGTGAAGCACGCTTGCCTAGAAGTAACCCATTCACTCTTGACTTAAAGACCCCTAGATTGTAGCTATCGGGAAACACAGACTCCGGCAGGGAATTCCACTCCTTAGCTGTACGCATAATAAAAGTGTCCCCAAAACGTTTTGTGCGTATGGGTGGGATGTCCACCATGTACCGATGACGCATCGCCGTGTGTCTGGTTATCCAATGATGCAACGGGCTGGGCGGAATTAAATCATGCAATTCCATCGCACACTCCCCGATATGTAACCGATAAAAAACCGACAAGCTGGCAACTCGGCGACGATGTTCAAGGCTCTGGAGCTTTGATTTGACCAGTGCCTCATTGCCGATAGTCCCTTGGCCCGCTTTTCGATCGACTTAAGTGCATCAAGCTGGTAGGCCTAATAAATCCGTAGTCGGATTACAGTTATTGAACTTTTTGCTTGTGGCAATTTTATTTCTGGGTTGACAAAGCACCTACCAATCTAAAATTCTTTTTCTAGTATCCATGGATAGACGGAGAAGATCATCAATACATATAAGAAATCTGTAGAAAAGTCGTTTTTGTACATCGACAATATTTCCAAAAAAAATAGCCAGTGTGTTAAAGGATAACCAACAGAACACATTGCCAGCATTTTTGGAATTTCTGTCTGTTTATTTGTGCACGAATTGAATGTTGTTAACTTTTATTACTAAACATTGTGCGTAACTTGAAGTATTACTTAGTTGTTGTTTCATCGCAATCGGTTCACGCTATCAATAGTTAGATGAATTTAAAGTGTTCAAGAAATTAAATTATCACAACACACGCAATTCAGATACTCGGACAGTTGAACTCTATATTCGATAGATGGCGTTGTGCATTTGAAGTCATTTTCTGAATGGCGGTGTTAAGATTCTCCGCGAAAGAATCATGACACTAGAAAAAAAAAATGGTTGGTATGTAGAGATGGGCGTTTTCAGTTTTTTGCGCAAGCGGTTATGTAACCGATATACAGTTTTCATATCGATATTGAAAACGGTTTTCAGATATCGATATCAGTAGTACAGTTATTTAGATAAGCAAACCTAACAACGAACGCGAACTAAAACAAACGCAAACTCACACTTTTACAGTTATAGATAAATGGCAGCTGTATTGTCAAAAAATAAATAGTAAGCTTTGGTAGCAGGTTTGTGCTTTTTATGCCATCTTATATTTACCGCATAGAACTGAGTATCGGTTGAACTGAAAAAGGGGTTGTGAAAATTTCTAATGCTATTTCAAATGGAGTTACCTCGTATTTGCTGCATCTCTTTTATACCAACAAAATAATATTAATACTTAGAAAGAGAGGTAGCGCATATGGTTCCTATCGTTTGTGAAGTTTGCGTTTTGTTCGTAGTTCGTACGTTTTCACATTATTACGGTTTTAAGCTTTGACTTATTTGTTCTCGCACGCAAGTAGTGGTTTTAATTCGATACAGTTTTTGTGATATCGGTTATTTTGATATATATATATCGATATGATATGATATCTAACACATATTCGATATAAATTACGTTTTGATATATCGGACCCATCCCTATGTGAGATGGGTAGGCAGAAAAGTAAATAGGGTAGGGTACGCAGTCGATTAGCGGGAGCGAAGCCGCGGGCACAGCTAGTTTAACATAAAACTCAAAAAATAAAAAACATCAAACTTACGTTACAGGAACATCAATGATGATTCCAATCAGGGCATCGATGAGCATTTCTACCCGACTCTCGGTGCCTGTCAGTTTGGGGGATGTCTGTGGCTCAAGCACATCGGGAGTCGCCGGGGAAGCGAGCGGCGATGGCGATGTTTCTTGTGAGGGCTGTGGAATGAAAAAGAAGTTTTAGAACGACTTCATACTTACTTAAGCGGTTTACAGGAACAGCAAATCCATCACTACTGTTATGTTAGTATCATGTCGGTATTTATCGAAATGATAAGAAGAAGTGCATCAATCTGCCTAGACTTTTTGCAACTAAGTTGAGGTCGGCTTCCAGTCTAACCGGATTCAGCTGAGTACCAGTGTTTTACATGGGGCGACTACCTATCTGACCTCCAAAACCCAGTAACTGGGTAAAAAGATACCCCTTGGCAAGACTGGTGTCAGTTATTAACCTGCTGACTACCCGTAAAGACTGTCAAAGATTTTCAAATGGCAGCCGGGACCAATGGCTGAACGTGCTTTCCGAGGCACGAAGAAATCTCGCTATGTAAAGATGGTCACCCATCCAAGGACCGACCTCGGCAAGCTTTGCTTAACCTTGAAGATCGATCCTTGTGGCTGTTATTATTTAGCCACGAGCTCCTTCTCCAGCAGAGGTGCTTATTGTGGTTATCTATCTAATATTATAAAGCTGAAGAGTTTGTTTGTATGTTTGAACGCGCTAATCTCAGGAACTACTAGTTGGATTTTTTTTTTGTTGGATAGTCCATTTATAGAGGAAGGTTATAGGCTATATAGCATCACGCTATGACCAATAGGAGCGGAGCATAAATGAAAAATGTTGCAAGAACGGGAAAAATTATTCCTTTTTGAGAGCTTCCGTTGCGTGTGCTGCGTAAGCGGTTAAAGTTACGCAACAATCATGTATGTAGTGTAGGTATGGTAGGGTAAATGGGTAGGTAGGTAGCCAGTTGACGGGAGCGAAGCCGCGTGGGACAGCTAGTTAAGTTATAAATCCAATATCGAAAAAAACCTAATTACTCCATTCTAGGTCCTTACCGGGGATCGAAACGAAACAAGGACTAGGAGATCAACGCCCAGAAAACATACCATACTTATGTATTTTTTTAACTTGGTTAGCTCTAAAATACTCATTCTATGCCAAGGGCATCGCTAGCCGATGGCCCAGGGGGGGCAAGTTTATATAAGGACGATGGGAAAAGTATGTTAGTATATATATAATTTAAATACAGTCAAAAGCACAAAAAGATAAGTGTAGTTCGAGTCTTAACCCTACGGCGATTGTGATAACTCTACCATATATGTTGTGCACGGTAGAGCGATCAAAATTTGCAACAATTTTTCCGTTTCGGGAAATAAGATTTTTGTCTCCTTTTGGAATTCAACAACGGTTACATTTGTTAAAGTGAGTAGAACTTTGATTTCAATGCATTTGGCTAAATTTTTTGAATCTCTAGGGGGTTGGGTGTCAACTGACCCTCCCTTGGCGGCGCCCATGTTCTATGCACAAAGAATTCTGATCGACTTCGGAGGAATAAGAAGTAAATAATTGATTTGTCTAGTCTTACTAACTAGGTAACGATTGCATCACAAAATCAGAGGTTATCTTTTGATAATTACCGTATTGTCCAAACTGTCTCTGCTTTCAACAGGTCCATTCCCGACCCTCCTTTCAGCCTGAACGTCTAAGTGCCTGCACAGCTCATATTCTGGCACCATCTCCACCAAATACTTGCTGACGGCTCGAATCACGAAGAGAGCGTTGAAGGTCTGCCATGCCAACATTACACTGTAACAAGAGAGAAAATTCATGAGTTGTGTATTTATTTAGACATCATATACACAGGTACAAAGGCGGACTTAATGCCTGAGGCATTCTCAACCAGTTAACCAATGGTGTAGATATAACATGGCAGGTAAATTGTTAAAACTATTGGCAGCCATGAAATATTAAAAAGATATCATTTTAATAAATATACCTTCAAATAGTTTCATTTCTTTGTAAATTATTTGTTTTTTTTTATTTATTCAAGTGTAGATATATATTTGTAGTTATTAAGTATTTTATACTATGTACATAACTAATTAGGTATCTCCCTGAATAAATTAATATAATCTCATTAAAATAATTTTTAATTATTTTAAGGAGGGATTCCTTAAAATAATTTATCTGTAATTAGTTGATGACCATAGTTTTGTTATTCTATTTGAAGTCATCTCATACTTACAAACCGGCCAAGTGCGAGTCGGACTTGCGCACGAAGGGTTCCGTACCATTATCGCAAAAAACGGCAAAAAATCATGTTTATTGTATGGGAGCCCCACTTAAATATTGATGATATTCTGTTTTTAGTAAGTATTTGTTATTATAGCGGCAACAGAAATAAATCATCTGAAAATTTCAACTGTCTAGCTATCACGGTTCATGAGATACAGCCTGGTGACAGACAGACGGACAGTGGGGTATCAGTAATAGGTTTCCGTTTTTACTCTTTGGGTATGGAACCCTAAAAACTGACACCTAGCGCGGATATCGGATGACGACCAGAAACTAACTGTATATCTGTCCTGTGGCGCCATCTATGTGTACCGCTACATACGAACTAAACTGACGCATCCTAGATCGCTCTATCAGAGTTATAGGCGGGATCGAAAAACCCGGCAGCAATCGTTGGGAAGAACCCGACTAGACACAACGGCCATTTGGCCTGAAAGATCCTCCCATGTCCATGGATGACGATCAACTTACTCTGATAAACTAACATACGAGTAGAATAATTTTGATCCAGAATTAATAGACGTTCCTGTAGGATACATGGTCCACCTTGTTTATTAATAACAAACTAGATTTATGTAATACTGACGTAAGTATCCACGTCCTCTATTTATTTCCCATTGAGTTAAACGCCATTATTGTATCGATTTTCCTTCATTAAGGTTAATCCCAGCACTCGTTCAAATGACAAAAACCATGCGTTAACATCGACGGAATACCATAGCGACAAGGAAATATGTCAAGTGGAATGTGTCGTTAGGAAATTATGGAATATGATATGAATCATCAATATCTGCCTGGACTTTGCCCAACTATGTTGGAGCCGGCTTCCAGTCGAACCGGATGCTGCCGAAGATTGTATGAATATATTTGTATTGTATAAACTCAATTTCTTTTAGTTTTATATAACTGCACAGCACATGTGTGAGTACTATGTTCCAACTGTAAATCTACCATTCACTGTACCTATGTGTCGTTCGTTGACTTGTGTGTGCCCTGGCAGTTGAGTGTGTTAATATCTCTCAAATGTCTCTCTGATGGTGGCACATGTGTTGGATCATTCGGTTCCCTTTATGATGGTTAAGCTGAGTGGTGCCAATCCATGCGTCATGTTCGTGAACGGGCGCCATCATAACTTAGCTGCATCGGCCTGGTTTTAATTCGGTACATATTTTATTTTTGAATTGTTTGTTTTACTCTAGACGCTTTTAAGTGAATGTCTTTTTACATCGTTCTCACATAATTATGTATTTTTGCAAGAAGAATGATGTAACCAAATAATTGTAATTAAAACTGACGGAAAAGGGTGTATGTGGAATTTCTTGCACATTCTTCTCCATAGAGACCTACTGACGCTTGCGAATTTGCAACGAGATTCATATTTAGTTTGACAATTCAAAAGTACCTACAAGGTTTATTTGAAATAAACTATTACCTTATTAAACAAAATACCCGTAGAAATTAGAGACTCAATGAACAATAAAAATATTAAGCACAAGCTGAAAGAACATTACATCAACTTAATTACAAGTTAACTTTTTATAGCGCATTGAGCAAGTGTCAGGTCATGGCATGCTAAGACAGACCCCAAGGGTCTAATTGTGTGCCTTTGTCAACTTGAAGTAAAAACGGATTTTTATGAATAAATAAATAAATGAAATAAAAATAAAATTTGATTTTGATTTTGACAAGCGTCTGTTCATCTAACCGGCCAAGTACATGGCTTATAGGCTTATCGTGTTAAACTGGTTCTACCCCTTCTGGGTTTCTGAATATCTGTAACGACTGTTGAAAATCTATAAGTGACCGTCAGCACCAAAAGCTTTAACGTGCTGAACTAGACACTTAGTTTTTAATACACAATAAAACACAGAAGGAAAGACAATAACGAAACGATGGACGGACTGTGTGAAAGATCTTTTTCGTTCCAAACGACTTCAAAAAAATCTGTCGGAATCTCGAAGTCTCAATTTGTCGGAAAGTTTTTTTAATTTATTAATGTTCCCCGATTACACAATGACGCCTGGACCAATTTGGAAAATTCTTCTTTTTTTTGGAAGTTTTTCCCAGATGGTCCCATAATTATCAAGTCAGGATCTGATGATGGATTTCCATGGAAATCGAGGGAACTCCTCAAATATTATGGGCATATATAGCGATTTTGATATTTTCATCAACGATATAATCATTTACACTTAGAAAGTATCATTTGGTGAAGTGGAACTGATGGAGAAGACCACAGATGGCCATTGGAACTCCTTAATGTTAAGTCACGGGTATAAGATATCTCAAATAGTTAACAGACAATGATGTAGCAAATACTTTTAAATAAATGGTACCTACTGATGAAAATGACACTATCAAACTGATCTGATTTCATCCGGAGGCGTACTGGAAGTCGAAATAAAACAATGAATCCTAGTTGTAAATGGGCTTATTGAAATCGTTATGAGATTTCCTTTGGCTATAAATAATTTTATGGTAATTGGAGTTACCTACCAAATACCTACCAAAAAAAAGAGGTAAATAAAAAACTCTTTAAAAAAAGAATCAAACCGATTTCCAAAACAAAACACTACAAAGCGAAAAATAACTTCCTTTTCCGAAGTCGGTGTAGAAAAACGGAAAACAATAGGTACCAAAGACACCGACTTCGGAAAAGAAGATTTTCTTGGCAGTCGGTTTTAGTATCGATGAATTCAAATTTTTTTCTAACTAATCTCAAATTTTGTCTGGCCAGTATGTACTCATAGTTAACCTTCCCTTCCCGCTCCATTCATCCACATTCATATCTAATGGGAATTAAAATATATTGTGTAATTAGGGTGTTTTTACACGGCTGGGAATATAGAATGGGATTTTTTTTTGTTATTTGCCTGCATACGTGGGTTTATCCGTTTGTTTTCATGTCATACCACATTTACACATTGTTTGCTACAAATTTTATACTAGCTTTTTCCTTGGCTTCGCTCTCATGGCCTAATCTACATGAACCTCGCCTTTTTTTCCGGGATGAAAATAACCTATGGTACTTAAAAATAGTGTAGCTTTCTTCTAGTGAAAGAATTATCTAAACAATTTTATTTTTACAAATAAAGTCTACCGACTTCCAAATACAAACACTACAAAATGAAAAATAACTTTCTTTGTGGAAGTTGGTGTCTTTGGTAGGCAACAAATTTTTTCGTTATGGACACCGACTTCCGAATTAAAATGGGACCAATTTGGGAACAAAATCTTAAAAAAAAAAAGAATTTTCAAAACCAGTCCAGAAAATTTGACGGAGAAATCGGTGAACATACACAAAAAAAAATAAGAACAATGATAAAGTCGGTTAAAAATAAATAATCGGATTGGCTTTTTCATCTTTTATCACCATCACACCTGTATTCCCCGAAGGGGTAGGCAGAGATGCATCTATAGTACACCTACATTTCACCAGATATGTTTAAATCCAAGTGGAATCGGGGGCGAGGACAACTTTTACAAACAAACCAATTTTCCTCTTTATTATATTGATTTAAATAACTTAATATGATTAATTATAAACAAGTATATTTCATTCATAATGCCTATAGTCTGTGTCAATAAGTTTACTATAAGGAAATTATTCGAGAAGAACAGTTGTGTGAATGTGTGCACTTATCAGCCATGAAGATTTTATTTTTATTATTTTTGTTGCTCGCTGCTACATCAGCATTCCTGTTTCCAAATATTTCTTTTAAAAGTCCTCTTAAGAGTAAGTTATATTGTTTATATTGTAATTATTTATTTATATCCGAAGGATTTTAATGAAATTCTTATTCCATTGCTTCATATTATTTGTCTTCGTGCTCGACGAAGTAAGAAACGCAATTAATGTTGTTTAGTAGTCAAAATGAAAGGCATTGCCATTGATTGAGTGTTATACAATTATCCCAAAGGACTTATTAATTAATATAAGTCGAAAATCCAACCAGGCTTAAGCAAGCTTGGTAATAAGTTATTGCTCCTGTCTTCTCTGTATGAGAAGACGGACACTGCCCTGCAGTGAGGCAGTAGAACTATTTCATAGTTATCATCATCAGCAGTCTAACTTCACCCACTGCTGGGCATAGCTCGACTGCTCGAGCTCTCTTTTCTTGTGCCAATCCCCACGCACCTGTGTCCCCAATTTACTATTTACTCCTTTCCAATTACGAAACAGTCAGCTTTTTTGTATTTTATTGTATGCTCTTTCGCCAAAATAATATCAAATGGTAACGTGTTGTGGCAGCATTGTTTGACTTCTTTTGTTACCCAATTCTTTTTCACAAAAAAAAAAACATATATTTGCGTTAAATACTCAATTCAGAAACCGACCCTATGAGGTTTATAATTTTTAAATTGTTGTTTATTTTTCTCAGATGCTGGACATATGAAACCTGCTACAGAAATTATTTGCAGTTATAATGGAAACTGCGAAAAAGATAATTAGATACTGAATAGCGTCGAAAACGAAGTTTATCATGGTGTGATATTATGATAAAAGATTATAGAAAAGTATGTGAGAACGGAATGATATACCATGAAAAGTAAAATTTAAAAAAAAATAAAAGCCCCGACAAATTTTTAATTTATATAGAAGACATTCTACATAATTTATATAGAAGTAAACACGCTTCGATCGAAAATCAATGAAACATATCTGTGACAAGATATCTTGCGAAAACACCCCGATTGAAACAGTAAAACGACCATAACTTTTGAACGGCTGAACCGAATCTCATCAAACATAGCTAAGAACACTATCAATCTTGCGAAAATACCGATTCAAATAGTAAAACGCCCATAACTTTTGAACGGCTGAACCGAATCTCGACAAACTTAGCTAAGAACACTCTTGGTAAAGTCATCTTTCAAACAAAACCGAAATCAAAATCGGTTTATCCGTTTAGGAGCTATAATGGCACAGAGCTATAATCCCTCTTTTACCGTCGGCGAATAAAAACTGGTCCAATCTATCCAAGACATTTCATAAGTCTTAAAAAAACACAAAGGAAACCACAACTAACCGACAAAGGAAATTAGCATTGTCTTTTTTTTTGTTTTCGGGGGAAAACCTTCAAAAGGCGCCTGGACTTTTGGGGAAAAGACCAGGGAGTGTAAAAAAGACCAACCCGGAACCCCCTCTGTACAACACCTATTAGGACACATCCGGACACAAACAAGTGCGAAAATATTGTGACGCTTGCTATCCACCCAGTGTTCATTTTGTGGACTACAGCCCATTTCCTCTCTCAGAGAGGAGGCTGTGTCTTAGCAGTGGGAACACACACAGAAAGACAATGTCCTACTATCAAAGTTGTAGTATCCACCCCACTCTTTTATATATATATTTTTTATTTGTTAATCACTCTATTCTTAAATTAAATTTAATGAAAATTATTTTCTAAATTTTAGTTTGGTTTTCTATTAAAGCGTGTTTTTTAAAACTAAAATGTAGGTTTTTTTAAACTATTATTTATTTTAATTTTTTGCTTTTCAGTTCGTCATTACGTCGGTTAAATTTTTGTTGATAAATAACGCAATTTTCATTTTTAATAGAAAACATACGAAGATTTCTAAATAAGAACTACAAAAATTGTAATAATACTTTTAATTTAATTACGTCTTACTGAATAGCTAAAACATATATCAAATAAACAGTATTTACAAAACAAGCGATAAGGATAAAAATAATATTTACATTAAAGTAAGCAAAAATCAATGTAAAACCTTTGTGTTAAGGTCTACAATTCTTGAAACAGTCGACCGCTAAGTTCATCTTTGGTTCATTGGTAATGCCCCGCATACCTATATCTCGAGTTCAGGGATGCGCTTACGAACCGAATTAAAACTATCGACAAGTAATTGACGAAATAATAACTGGTACTGAAACTAAAGTATTGACACACGTCAGTACAGTACAACTTAGGGCGAATTTCACCAAAAAATTGAAAGCAAATCATCAACACAAATATAAATCGAGATCGAGAGCTGTCAGTGTCATAATTCATCAGTAATCATCCGCCTTATAATGTTCCCACTGCTGTGCCGGCATCCTCTCTGTAAGAGAGGTAATGGGCCTTAATCCACCACCGGGCCCGGTGAGGAAACCGGCATGTCCCAGTACCAAATACGAAGACATGTGACATCCACCAGTGCCATAATTTCTATGGAATATTTTGAAATAGACAGCTGTTGGTTGACATAGATAGGCTGTAAGTAGTGTCTGACCGAACCTTCGGCTTCGGCTTTGGCCGTCATCGGCCAACACTTCGGCATTGGCCAAAATGGGGCGAAGTCTTGGCTTGACTTAAGCCGAAGGATTCTAGCAAGTGCGGAAATTGTACCAACTGTTGTGAATGCGCGAGAGCGCGACAAAATTGGCAACAGATGGGGGGCAAAGGTCATACTCCGTTGCGCCGGCCAGTCTCCATTGTCAGAAAATAGACACATTCAAAACAAAATATAAATAGTTGCCAGTATTGAACTGAATTTGGGTTATTCAATCATCGGCTCTGAAAACAGTGAAAGAAAACAGCGTGAGGGGACCGGCGTCCAAGAACCTAAAATTCGAAGACATGTGACAACTACCAATCCACATTGGGCCTTCTTCTTCTTTTCGTGTGAGGATGTGACCACCTCTGGTGTCAGAGTTAAGGGCCTGCGTGATGGATTATGGTCCACTCCTATAAGAGGAGGTCTGAGTCCCAGCAATGGGGACATAAAAAAAGGCTGTTGATGTTGAATCATTGGCTTCGGCCGAAGGTTGTAATGATAGCCGATTAATCTGCCTCGGCCAGAAATCGACCTCCGGTTGGGCACTAGGCGTAAATTACTTTCATTCTAGAGCTGAGTGACTATCTGTACCTTAGAATCACAACTCAATTACTGGGTAAAACAAACAATAACCATTTGTAAGATTGGTTAGTCCATGCGCATTAAGAATCGCAAACCAATCATCTCTGTATCGATACATTTTCGCATTCCTATCTGTAGGCTTATAGCACTTAGAATAATGAACATGAATCACTGTGCTTCAAAACGACTGTGCGTTGTTTGTAGGTGTACCCCTCATTGCCAGGAAAATCTTATGCTTGGCAGACGTTCGTTACTAAATTTATCAAAATGAAGATTCTGTTTGTAATATTGTTTTTATTTATTACAATGGCCGCCTCTAAGATCGTGTTTAAAAAAAAGCCAGGTAAGTTTATAAGTTCTTTAGTGTTAAGAGCCATTATGTGAAATAAAAAAACTCACTCTCTCTCTATTTCTTTGTTAGCGTTTGGGTTTCGTTCTGATGGAGATATGTATTTTGCTTAAAATTAATCTTGATGTATAAAATGGGCATTTTTTGTGGTCCGAGTTTAGATAAAACTTATACTCTAAGGAGGTATTCTTTTTTATTTGTTCCTGTGAAACAGGACTCTGGAACAAAGCCGCGGGACAAAACAAGTGATTCATATGTTTATACTGTGTGTGAACTGTACATAGCTCACTGAAACACCATTAAGTCCTTTGTCAAGTTTATTTGATTTATTTTTGTTTTTCAATCAAACATCTAAAATAATAAATTGGTTCTCTGACCTAAGAATATTTCTTTAACCAGTTTTTTAATTATAATTTCTTTTTTTCAGTACTAATTGGCAGGCCAGGAATATTCGCAATGAAACCTTCTTCACAAATCATGAGACTTTATAGCAGGCAGGTTTGAAAAATTGCGAATCTAATTTTTAGGGGAAGAATCACAATAAAAGGAATTACTGACGAAAATGTTGACAATATTAAATAAAAATACATGTTAATATCACAATCAGGAGAAATACATGGCTAAATATAAAAAAACAATGACAAATAAATAAATATCGAAGACTTAAATTTTTCAATGGTTTTTTTTTTACTTAACGTTTTTGATTAATTACATAATTACACAGGTTTTTTAGAAAATGCCTAAGGCATTAAATCCCAATCTATAACTCTTAACCTCTGTATGAAATTGCGAAAATAATTCAGTGATTATTGGTACACATGTTGTATGAGATCGCCTAAATGGCAACCCCTGTAACGTTAAAGTACGACCCCTGAACTTAACAACACAGTTATTGGGGAAAACAAACTATACCCCTTAGTAAGATTGAATTGTCCAAGCGCACTAAGAATCGCAAACCAATTATATCGATATCATTTTCGCATTCCTATCTCTAGGCGAACCGCACATAGTTTGAATAATGAACATAAATCACTTTGCTTCAAACTGATTGTGAGTTGTCTGTATCCCTCATTGCCAGGCAAATCTTATTGTTGGCAGACGTTCATCCTAAAATTATCACAATGAAGATACTGTTTATAATATTGTTTTTGTTTATTGCAATGGCCGCGTCCCAGCAGAATGTGTTTAAGAAAAAACCAGGTAAGTTTACAAGTTCTTTAGTGTTATGCGACACTTAATAAGTGAAATAATATAATACTTCCCCGTCGACCACATCGTCGAATACCATCAGATGAGATTGTGGTCAAGCGCGAGCCGATCTATAAAAAGAAAATATCTGCCTTTAATTTTGTTGAAAAATAATAAAGATGAAACGGATAGCTGTTTGGTCCGATACCGGGTATACCGCCAACCTTGTAGCCGAATATCCGGCGGAACATTGCCGTTTGGTTCATCACAAGAAGCGAGTTTGCGTAGGTGGCGCAAGTTAGCAGCTGTTTCATTGACTTGTTGAATTAATCTAGTTTTGATGTTATTGGAAAAAAAACAGTTACGAGGAGGAACTAAAATTATAATAAAGTTGATTTTATTATATTTTTTAATAGAACCTTTTTTTTTGGGTATCTGTTTTTTTTTCAAATTAAAGGTCTTTTCATTACACACAAATCAGTTTTACTGACTGTACCTTATATCTTTGAACTTGTTTTGGTATTCGTTTAAACAATGGTATCCGTTCTGAATAGAAAATAAATATAAGTTGAGACAAATCCCAATGGTATTAGTTGTTGGTATTAGAACGGAATAAATCATAAGTTCTTTGTCAAGTTTGATTAATTGGCGTTTTACAATCAACCAATCACGACATCTAAAATAATCATTTGTTCACCGACCTATATTTCTTTACACAGGTTTTTAATATACTTTTTTTTTCAGCAATTTTCAAGCCAGAAATAAATGCAATGAAACCTTCTTCACAAATTGTGAGACTATATAGCAGGCAGGTTTGAAAACTGGCGAATTTAATTTTTACGAGAAGAAGCACAATTACTTGGAATTGATACTGACGAAAATTAAAAAAAAAAAAAATAGATTACAACTATTATAAAAGCGAAAGTTTGTGAGGATGGATGTTTGTTTCACGCAAGAATTACTGAACGGATCTGGATGAAATTTGGCACAGAGATAGATTATAGTCTGGAATAGCACATAGGCTACTTATCCCGGTATAATGTTCCCTTGGGATCCTAAAACACCTTTCATGCGGGTGAAGTCGCTGGCAGAAGCTAGTAAGTTAATATCATAATCAGGATAATTCATGGTTCAATGAGAAATAAATAAATATTAATTATACTCAGATTATGTTTTTTTTTTATTTTGTCTATATTGTCCCACTGCTGGCCAAAGGTTTCCCAGCCATTTTTGTCAGCTTATATGTATAATAGTACAGTACGACCGATGAGTCGTGGCTAGGGCATGCAATATCGCAAGGTTCTCAATTCCGGAACTGAGTTCCAATACTGGAGATCTGATTCCGGAATTCCGGAACTATTTCCGGAACTGATAACTTTTAAAGTTGGTTATTTTAATGTCCTTCAGCCTAGACGGATGTAGCATTGAGAGTTCTCTCTTTTATATTTTTTTAAGGTAATGTATGTGTCAAAAGTGTGCTACTCGCTACAATGCATGCACTTTCTATTGTGTGTACAGTCACAGACAAAGAGAATATAACCACTAGAGAGCTTATAGGCCGATTTCTTCTAAGCACACGACTCACTACTGCGGGCCGGGGGACGAGGAAGAACGCGCGGCTGCAATTGGTCAGTTCAAAGTAAGTTGCGTAGGTATGGCTATCGTAAGGGTTGATCAACTCGATTAAGGGAAAATTGACGATATCGATAAAATGGATTTTAACATTATTAAAAATACTCAATTAAAATCATATAAATATGATTTAATCAAAATCAATCAATTACAAAAATAAATATGTATGTCGGGGACATAGAGAAACAAAAAGTATTTTTCCAAATCGGTCAAGCCGTCTACGAGTAATCCGGGAACATAATACATAAGAAAAATTCGACGAACTGAGAACCCCCTACTTTTTTAAGTCGGTTAAAAGTAGATAAATATTTTTTAATACATTTTTTATTAAGTTTAATTTTATTAACATCGATATCGACTTCAGCTATTAAAAGTAACAGCACAGATATTTACGATAAAAATACAAAGGGAGAGAAAGGGATAGAAGCATTAGAATTGTCTAGTGAAAGAGCGAGACTTTTCCAAAAGACATCAACGCGGGTCTCAAAAATGTGCTCGTTTACCCCATCCACCATTTTAACTAGATCCCTGCGGTGTCTCATAATCTGATAAAATTAAAAATAATTTTCCTACTGTTTACTTACCGATGAAAAGTTATGCCATACTTTTTGTAACTAGATGTCTTGGCATGTTTCCCATACCCCTTTACCGCGCAAGAGGGCATTTTGATGCGTTATAATTGCAATAAAAAGATAAAACTATTTGTATTTTATTTAGCGTGCATACAGGTCTAATAACTGGACACAACTAAAATGGTTACTAGTACCGAAGCCTTTACATAGGCGACAAAATACTAATAGTTTTCGTGCGTCGGGGCACTGTATGCGCCGTCAAGTGGTTATATCGTCGTTGGTCACAGATAATATAATACTAGAATAAAGATACCTTATCCCATACAAAGAAACCGTGCCGACGTTACTAGCGTCTTTAGTCTGATTAATGCTGATTAATTTTATAAGTACTTTGATCGCGTTCGGTTCCGTTCCACGGCTGTAGATGGTGTAAGCAGCGACTTGCAAGTAAAAAGGTTTCTCGTTTCGTAAGTATTGTTTTCTTTAAATACAGTGACGATTTGTTTTATAGTATTTTTTTGCACGTTTCATTTTACCAAAGTGGGTTACAATACAAATTTAAAAAATCAAATGGCATGCCTCAGAAATTTAAAACCGCGCCATCTATTGGAATCAATTTTAAATGATTCGTTCAAATAATCTTTGAAATGTGAATTAAGAGCCCAATATTCCATAATTTTGTGCTTAGGAGAGTTGATTAAACAAGAACATACAATTTTTATGATCAATTCTGGAAAATGTTAATTTTACACACAATTCAATAACAAATCGTTGTATATCGCGCCATCTAGTGACATTTATTTGAACCAAATTTTCTTTGTTAGCGCTGGGACCCCGCAGTACAGTTAAGAAATGGAATTTCCTGCCGGAGTACGTATTTCTTGACAGGTCCTTAAGTCAAACCTGAATACGTTACTACTAAGCATGCGTGCTACACCGTCAACCACATCATCGCTTACCATCAGACAGGGAAGATAGAGCCTATTAATAATCCACAATAATATTATAAACGCGAAAGTAACTCGGTCTGCTTGTTTGTTACGTTTTAGCAGCTGATCGGATTTGGATGTAACTTTGCACACGGGAAGTCAGTGTCCTGGATGAGAGGAGACAAGATACTTTTGATCCCGGGAATATGTACCCTTGGGCTAAAATGAACGCGGGCGAAGCCGCTGACAGAAGCTAGGATTAGGATAAAAGTACCATGGCTCGCACCATCCTATGAATTTTTGTTACTACGCAGCGACTGGCCTTGTGTTCAGAAGCATATTTTTTTTTGTTTACAACGAGCTACAGGTATCAGGATCTCAGACTCGGGTTGGGACTTTCACTTCTAAGTTATCTTCAGCCTATTATTGTTCCCACTGCTGGGCCTCCTCTCTGTGACAGGGATCGGGCCGTAATCCACCAGGCGGGCCCAGTACGGTTTGGTGAATGTCACACGTGTTCGAAGACGTTTTGAGAGCAGTGGTGAAGAAATAATATACACAAATTGCAACACCTGCGTGTGTTGCCAAATGACCTATGGCTCTGAGGCATGGTCGCTCGCAATGGACCTCAACGGAAAGTTTACAGTCACCCAAAGGGCAATGGAGAGGGCTATGCTCGGCGTTTCCTTGCGTGATCGAATCAGAAATGTAGAGATCCGCAAGAGAACCAGGGATACCAACATAGCCCGAAGAATTGCCAAACTTAAGTTGCAGTGGGCAGGGCACATTGCCCGCAGAACGGATGGCCGATGGGGCAGAAAAGTTCTGGAGTGGCGATCGCAAGCCGGAAGCTGTTGCGCTGGAAGGCCTCCCACTGGTGGACCGATAACCTGGTGAAGGTTGCGGGGACCCGCCGGATGCATAACGTACGGGACCAATCAATGTGGCGACGCTTGGGGGAGGCCTATGTCCAGCAGTGGACGTCTTTCGGCTGATATGACGATGATGGTGATGATGACAACGCCTGCCTGGGTTCGAACCCACGACTTGTTAGTCACGGCTGTTATTAACACTGGGCCACCACTGCTCTCAGCTGTACATAAAATGAATATAATTATGTTATCAAACAATATTAGTAACTGATAAAATCATTTGTGTGAATGTTTATAGGAAGTAGGTAGTTTTAAACGAGTTATCCTCAACCGTTTAAGAAGAAATTTTGCATACACGTTTAGTTTGGATGATAATCTTTCTTTCTTTCTTTTTAAAAAAAACGTTGCCCCACACTAGGAATTTCTTCCTGTATCGTGGGTGCGTTTACAAACATATAAACTCACATACACAACACCCAGAGCCGGAACAACTATCTGTAGGTCATACAAATATTTGTTCCGTGCGGGAATCGAACCCGCGACACGCAGCGCAGCAGTCAATCGCTCAACCACTGCGCCAACCGTGCGCCCAATAATGTATGGTTAGCTAAGCGACGTCATTCTAAATCCAATATGGTGGACGGCCGAAGATCGCAGACTAGTTATTTTTTATGCAATGCCATATGGGTATCAAACGTAAGGGTTTGCTGAGAAGAATACAAAAAATAAATATAATGAAAAATTTTATTGACAAGTTTTTTATTAACTTGCAATGTATGTATGTAGGTTCGTGTCAAATCTTGCAACTGAATTTTAAAGCAGTTATCCTCAATCGATTAAGATGTTATTTTTCATATACGTTTGTTTTGGATGAAAAGCAAACAAGCAGTACCTTTGTGCTCTTCTACCCGTTTTTTTTTTGTCTCTCTAAGCGTTGTGTGAACATAAATAAATAAAGCTTGTATAAAACAATTTTTTTTTAATTGGAGAAGAATATTTAGTTTGGCTACGTATGTTAGCTATCGGGAAACACAGACTCTGGTAGGGACTTCCACTTTTCAGTATTTACGCACAACGGGCATTGTTATGTATCAAATAATAATAAGGATAAACAATGGAATGCCAACAACAAATACGTATATTGAGATGAATGAATCGACACGTGTATTGGTGATAGTGCTATTACATAAGTATAACACTTTCCTGTAATACTATACATTTTTACATAGTGCCACCTTGGAGTAAAGTCGTGTTTAGTAAGCAACACAAATAATAATTTTTAGCTATTATTTCTGTTTATTGTGTTAGCTGCAGCGAAAATGGATTCAGTAAATCGTAAGTTTAAAAACAGTTTTATACTTAACTACTACGTAAACTGTCGTTTATAAGCATGATTTTATGAACTGTTATTTTTTTTACCTACACTCACAACGTAATGCTCCAAATATGAATTCAAAAAATATTGTATAAACACGTACTTTGAATTCGTGGATAGGTAAAATTAAAAAAAATAAAACCATTTAAGTGCAACATTTTCTTTTGATTTTCAAACAACTGCATCATAAAATAACTTTATAATTTTTATAGCACACTTTTACTTTTTAATTTATTGGCGCTTATGGGCTCATTGACTTAATGTAGAAAATTAGTGTCATTGTCTATGGAGGCGCGCGCTGCGCAGTCAAGCGCAGTGAGAATTTAAATAGCCCGCCATACCACATATTTTTCCGTTTCCACTTTTGTTTTATTTCAACTGTATGAATGAAGATAAAATAGTTTATGCAACGGCATATAATTAGGTATTAAAACACTCGCGTGTTATTATTACCCACGCTCGTGTTTTAATAACCCCTATTATATGACCATTGCATAAACTACTTTATTACTGCTTATGAAAAACAGTTCTGGGAAGACACATTATTTGTGATAGCCCGAAGAATTTGCTTTATTTGTTTTACGTTTATCCCCATTTATATAGGAGTTAAAATCAATTGTCAAATGAGAGTATTTACTTTCAGCTGTATTTTCGGTTAGGCAGAGGAGTTTTGTTCATCCCCATTTCGACGAACCACACGAAGTTTCTACTGCGCTACAACTCACCTCGTGTTCTGACCCGCCATTTGAATCTACCTTTACTGGGTCAAACAATACCCCTTGATGAAACAGCCAGGCAGCATTGTAATTATGTTCTTATTCTTACAGAAGTACCTTCAATAGATGTCACTGACTCAAACGATCTTAAACCAGCCTCGACTATCGTCAAGGAATATGATTCAGCGTTTACCTCAACAGCGCCACCAACAACGATATCAAAACCGGATTCGGATTCAGATAAAGAAGAACCCAAGCAAAACTAAATAACTTTTTGGGAGTACTTTTATTTTGCGTAAAGGCGTAAAGCTATTGGGAGTACTTTTATTGTGCGTAAAGATTAAGGAGTGGAATTCCCTGCCAGAGTCTGTTTCCTGATAGCTATAAACCGGTGATCTTTAAGTTAAGACTGAACACAGACTAATATTAACAGGTCCACTGTCCAAGAACAATAGTTTAGCACAACAATACAATTAATCATATATGAATCATTGGGCAGGTAAACTGTTAAGCAAGCTTCATCGTCGACCACATCTTACCATCAGATAAGTTAGTGTAAACCTTTGCTCATCCTTTCGATAAATGAAGCGTGATGTTATCTTTTGCTACCTCAAACGTAAAACTTAAGTTGAAAAGGCATTTATAATGTTATTACCTGAAATTGATGTAATGACTAAAGCGGCAGAATTACTGCCTTATTAAATAATTATTCGTAACAGCCCGCCCACCTTTAGACACATATAGGAAAATTATTAATTAATCTAGTTTTAAGTAGGGCCCTCATTTGTTATTTTGTGTTAAGAATATTAATGAATAAATAATTTCTAAAGAATGACTAGTTTGTTTTAAGAAAATGTACAATTTTGAGTACGAATACGGATTGCTATAAGGCGCCTTCGTTTCGGTACAGATGTGTTGTACGTGTTTGTGCTAGGTTAAGGCGATATATACGTCCCAATGTAAACGCAGTACTGGCCGTGCGCCCGCTCGACGCCAAAATATCAATATTGAACCTCCTTTTGAACAGTTTTGTTTGCAAAATATCATTTGATTTACATATGCTATTTCAGTTATGAAGAAATTCTAGCTATCAATTTTTGTACCAAAATATTTTTTAACATCCAAGTCGTTTTGGAGGATTATCCAAAAGTTGCGAAAAATATCGTAATGATAATTATTTTTTTAAACAAAACTATTTGTTATACGAAAAAACCCTTGTTTAAAAAATGATGTAAATGAAAAAACAATAAAAAAAAATTCAAATCTAGCCGTTCTAAGGAGTATGCTTTAGAAAGTTACCGTTTTACGGCACTAAAGCGTATGTAGGTCCTTAAGAACGCCCGTAACGACCCAGTCCGGAAGGCGCCTGTGTCATATCGGTGCAGATGTACAGAAAGGTAAACCCACTGACCCGGTAATGAAGGCGCCTAACTGCCGCAATCAGAAACATTTAACGGTCACTTAAACCGCACTGCGTGTGCACAGCCGGCACTGAGTGTGTCAGTATGAATAGAAAGAAACAGCGGATGGACCGTGTAAAAGATGATAGACTTGAAAAAGGATGACTATTGAGATGACGGCTAACGGAGACGTAAACAATAATTAATTAAAAAAATCTAAAAACCCGACTGCTTAAAAAGCGAACTAAAAAGACCTAAACAAGACGAAACTCTGGCTGACCAAAACCAGATGTATCCTCCGATTGCACAGCAAGATTTTCATCTTGTTTACGTCTTTTTAGTTCGCTTTTTAAGCAGTCGGGTTTTTAGATTTTTTGAACAATCTTTTCTTATATACAACTTTTTAGTTCTTTTTTTTAGAATTAAGTTCATTTAAACATATAAGTATTATATATTTTTGAAATCACCTGGCGCCGAAAATCCGCCATTTTACTATTATCCAATCTTTATGCAGCCAGTGACACTCGCATGGTTACGATTAAGACGAATCGATTGACGTAAGAATCATCAAAATCGGCCAATGCGTTTGGTCTCTAGAACGCCACATAGGAACCAACAAACATACATAAATACACAGATTGATAAAACACATAATCCTCCTTCAGCAATAGGGTAAAAAGGCATGTTGCACCCGTATACAAGTAAAATTTTAAAAACTTCCGACACATTTTATCTCATGTTTTTTTAGCTACATAATTTATCTAGTAGTAGACACGCTTTCGATCGATAGTCTATCGAACACGTAATTATGGCACGACAGATTGCGATGATACCCCGATTCAAACAGTAAAACGCCCTTAGCTTTTGAACCGATTTTCAACAAAGATAGCTAAGAACACTCTCGATAAAGACCGATTTTGAAAGGTGTACAAAATCGGTTCATCTGTTTAGTAGCTATGATGCCACAGACAGATACACAAACCTGTAACACCCCTTTTTTCCATCGCGGGTTACAAATGAAGAAGGATGATCAAACAAAACGACGGATGGACTGTATTTAAGATGATATTATGGCTAGAGTTGGGGTGACTACTGAGAGGACTAGTAGCGAAGCATGGCAGAGGAAGACATGTTGCACAGACACGCAAACGTCTTAGTATAAAGGTTAGAGAATGATAATGATGAACTAGTTCCCGCTGGCATGGTTTTCCTTCTAAATAGGGAATATCCCGAGACAATGGCGCGCATTGTTACAAGTGTACCTGGCTTCCTGCTTTGCTATGAGAGTCTGCGGTTACGGGACAGCGGAATAAACGGTGACCGCAAAAAATATACCTAATCCTTGTTACTCGTACACTACGTCAGAAAGCGACACTTAGCCCGTTTTTACTAAAACTGGGAAGCACATTAAATAACGTAACTAAGGGTGCGTTCAGAAGAACTTTTTTGGGCTAGCAAGCATTATAGATATACGTTTTAGGGCGTGTTCACACGAGCTTGTTCGGCGAGATACCGCGCGAGTTTCCCACGCGTCGTCCTTTTCTCTGAGTCTTTGGAATTATACCTTATGCTTTTTTTTTTGTTATGTATCGATAAGCTCGCGTTTGTCCACTATCTCGGTTGATAGTTAGCGATTAGCAATAAGGCTCTCATGCCAGACTCTGTCGAAAGCCTTCGAGATGTCAAGGGCTTCCCCGTGCCTCTCGAAAGCCACACTCCAGACGTGAATGGCATATGCTAGAAGATCCCCAGTTGACCGATTTCGGCGGTCACTGAGGATGTCGTTGTTGTCTAGGTATATCAGGAGCTTATTGTTTAGTACACGTTCCATACTCTTACAGAGGATGGACGTTACCGATATGGGTCTGTAGTTGGCTGAGTCAGCTCGACTACCCTTCTTGGGCACGGGCTGAATGTTAGCTTGCTTCCAAATCTCATCATCTTCCTGCCCTTATCCCAAGTTATTTGGGGTCGGCGCAAAACGCTTTTCTTCGATACGGTCCTGTCCCCTTTCACGCGATCTCTGATTCATTTTTCTTTCATATCACTCCTCACACAGTCAATCCATCTTTTCTTTGACCTTTCTCTCCCTCTCCATCCATCCACATTTATATTCCTGACTCTTTTGGTAACATACGTTTCATCCCTCCTCATCACATGAACATACCAGGCCAAACGGTTTCCATTCAACTTTTTTGTCTCTGGCGCCACTTTCAAACTGCCTCTAATATACTCATTAAAGGTTGGGACGAAGGATACCTTTTAAGTTCCCATGAGAACATTCTCAAGTCACGAACACGCGAGCGAAGCCGCTGGCAAAGGGTACGAAATGTAAAAAGGTTTATTGCTATTATCTACCAACCTGTATACAAAAACAAGTAGCAATTTAAAATCAAGATAATGATCTTCGGAGACATTACCTCGATATACTGCTCACGGAGAACACGTGCCGTTAAACCATGAAGATATTATTTTTATTTTGTTCATTAATTGTGTTTATCGTCGCGCAAGCGCAGTCGCAAAAGCAAAAGACCGTGCCACCGAGTGTAAAGCTGACATTTCCGAAGGATAAAGGTAATTATATTTTAACAATGTTATTTTATTGCCAAACTTAATTAGCAGTGGGCAGGGCACATTGCTCGCAGAACGGATGGTCGATGGCGTCGAAAAGTTCTGGAGTGGCTACCGACGCGGGACGTTGCGATGGAAGGCCTCCCACTAGGTGGACCAATGACCTGGTAAAGATTGTGGAAATCTGCTGGATGCGAGATGCACGGGACCGGCCAATATGACACTTGGGGGAAAAATGATGATGCTAATGATCGCAGTTTAATTTATGAAGAAAATAAAATCTTTAAAAAAATAATAATAAGACGCTTTATTGAGAATGTAGAATGTTGAGTAGTTCCTTGTAAAACACTGGTATCCAGTAGAATCCTGTTAGACTAGAAGCAGACCCCGACATAGATTGGTAAAGGCTAGGATTAATTAAGAATGTTGATACTTCAAATGACTGGATCTTTTGTTTTCTAGGATCATTCTGGCTACCATCTTCGGCGATAGTTAGAGCATACAATAAACCATCAAAGAATGGATAGATGAAGTAAGAAGAATTTAAGAAGATTTAGAAGATTTCAAGCTTGAGAAGTTTTAAAACGGAACTAGCACAAACTATTGGGAACTCCAACGGCAGTAGAAATACAACAAGGTCTCTGAAAAAAAAAAAACCGACGTAAAAGGTACAAAATCCGACTCTGGAAATAACTTTGACACCACAGATAATGTAATACTAGTATACAGATGCCGCATCCCATACAAAGAAACCGTGCCGACGTAACTAGCGTTTTTCGTCTGATTAAACTGATAGGTTTTTGTAAATCGAACGCGTTCGGTTCCGTTCCACGATAGATAGATGGTGTTAGCAGCGACTTGCAAGTAAAAGGGTTTTCTCGGTTCGTGACTATTTTTTTCTTTAAATACAATGACGATATGTTTTATAGTACAGTTTCATTGCACCAAAATGTGTTACAATACAAATTTAAACAATCGAGTGGAATGCCGCAGAAATTTAAAACTGCGCCAGCTATTGACATCAATTTTAAATGATCCGCTCAAATTATCTTTGAAATTTGAATTAAGAGCACAATATCCCATAATTCTGTGCTTATTAAACAAGAAGAGCTGAGTTGATTAAACAAGAACATACAATTTTTATGTTCAATTCCAGAAAATGTTAATTTTGCACACAATTTAATAACAAACCGGTACATATCGCGCCATCTAGTGAGATTTATTCGAACCAAATTTTCTTTCTTAGGGCTGGGATCGCGTGCTTTTACTTTAATTACCATGTCCTCTCCCAGAATGCCATCTATCTCCTGGCCAAATTTCATTGAAATCCGTTCAGTGGTTTAGACGTGACAATGTAACAGACAATCAAACACACAGAGTTACTCTCGAATTTATAATATTAATAATTATGGATTACACTATAATATAAATTGCGTTCGAAGGCCACCCACTAGGTGGCGCGACGACCTGGTCAAGACTGCAGAAGTTCAGTGGATGCGAAATGCGTCTTTTGGCTGAAATGATGGTGATGATATAAATATGACTCATAGATCTGTGATCCTAGATATATAATAGTGTAATAAAATAAAAAATAATAAAATAAAATAAAATAGTTTATTTGCACCTTCAAGTAAAAAACACACAATGTTATGGTTTACAATAAAAAAGATAAGCCAAAGGTAAGTAGAGTTGTAAGTTAAAGATGCAGCCAATACCTAAACTAAGATAACTTAATATCTTGTAATTATAGGTATCAGCGCCTACCCTCGTTCACAAATTGTAGCTGTTGATCAATAACATTTAAAACATGTATTTTAATTACAGAAATAGTTTCTAATACCCCCAGAATGAAAATATGTGTTACTTATTTAGATAAAAAAGTTATTGCGTTCAGAGATCATCATTAGTGAGCGCATCTGGCTAAAGTAGCGTCATCTTTTATGGGGTACTGTATAAAATATTGCTATAAAATTTTACAATAAAATACCTCCCCACATTTTAGAACTGAATGAGGTGAAATTCAAAACTTTTATAAAACGCACACTATGCAGACAGGCATATTATAAGTTGGGGGATTACATCGCTGATAAAAATGCTTGGCTCAACGCTATTCCAGCTCCACAGCCACTAGGGCACAAAAACAAGTGATAAGCAGAAAAGTTCTGAAGTATTGTTGGACCTGCTGAAGACTGTATGAATATATTTGTGTTGTTTAAACTTAATTTCTTTTAGTATTATATAACTGCACAGCACATAAATGTGAGTACTATGTATCAACTATAAATTTACCATTTAATGTACCTATGTGCCGTTCGTTGACTTCAGTGTGCCCTGGCAGTTGATAGTGTGTCATGCTCTCCCTAATGGCTCTCTGATGGTGGCACATGTGTTGGATCATTCGGTTCCCTTCATGATGGTTGAGCTGAGTGGTGCCAATCCATGTGCCATGTTCGTGAACGGGCGCCATCAGTTGGGGTTGGGATTGGTCATAACTTAGCTGCCGCGGCCTGTTTATTGTATTTTTAATTGTTTGTTTTACTCTAGACGCTTTTACGTGCACTTTTTTTTTACATCGTTCTCACATATATGTATTTTTCAAACATGAATAATGTAATCAAATACTTGTAAAAACATCTTTTTATAAAAAATTAAGTATGGAGTTTCTTGTCCGTTCTTCTCCATAACAAGCTACATTCCCGAATGGACGGTAGAATCAATTACTTACTTTTAAATTATTATTTTTTTGACGTTCTTAAGTGCCGCTCAATGGCCTAATAAAAATAATTAATCGAGGGAACAGTAGCTTACAAGAAATATCTATAGAATGTAACAAAAACACATATTTAGTCTTTCTCTTCTACCTAGCTATTCCAATTCAGGTGGAATCAAATCTGTTCTGAGTTGTCGGGTCGGGCATCCATATTATTATATACTTTATTGCACACCACTTAAATAATTACAGGACAAAACATTATAAAGATTAGTGTACAATGGGCGGTCTTATCGCACAAGGCAAACTCTTCGAGACAACCTTTGGATGGACAGAACGAGAGGAGATAGACATAGGGCTGTCAGTGTACAAAAACTATAATAAATAATATTACTTAGATACAACATAAAATACATACATACAAATTAAATAATATACTAATACATATAAAAAAAATACGGCAGAGAAAGGAGAAGAACCATTTTTTTAAATGAAGGTAATGTTTGCGCACGCCTCACCTCAATAGGTAATGCATTCCACAAACGAGCTGCTTGAACCGTGAAAGATTTGTCGAAGAAGGATGTGGAATGCATACGAATGCTTAATTTTAGGTTTTCCAATGATCTCAAGGACCGAGAATGTGTGTCACAGAGGAACTGAAAGCGTTCTTTAAGATAAAAAGGACTAGAAGGATTAAAGAGCACATTATATAGCAATGAAAGTATGTGGGCATTCCGGCGAAGGCGAATAGGAAGCCATTTGAGCTTGGTTCGAAATTCAGAAACATGGTCATACTTGCGCAAGCCAAATATGAACCTGATACAGAGATTTTGAAGTCGCTCAAGCTTGTCCAATTGGTCTTGGGTGAGATCGAGATAGCTGGCATCAGCATAGTCCAGGATAGGGAGAAGAAGAGATTGTGCTATCGCAATTTTAGTGGTGATGGGAAGAAAGTTACGAAGGCGTCTCAGGGAGCCCGCAGACGCAAACAGTTTACGACTGACCTCCTGCAGTTGTTTAGTCCAGGAAAGGGTGCAGTCGATGTAAATCCCCAGGTTCTTCACAGTGTGAGCTATAGGAACAATGGTGTTGTTGAAAGAAACCTGGGGAAGTGTCGCCCAATCAATTATAGAGACCGTTCGGGAACTTCCTACAACAGCCACTTGAGTTTTCGTCGGATTGATCTTCAGCCCAAACTCAGTGCTCCAGTCACCTATTCGAGCCAGGTCCACATTAATAGTCTCAATAGCGTCTGATAACTCGTCGAGAGGAGCTTGAGTATAAATTTGGAGATCATCAGCATAAAGGTGGTAGAAAGAAGATAGCCGTTGAGTGATAGCATTAATAAAGAGTGCGAAAAGTAGAGGAGATACCATACCATACTAATATACTAATATTATAAAAGCGAAAGTAACTCTGTTTGTCTGTTAAGTTTTCACGCTTAAACCGCTAAACCGATTTAGATGAAATTTGGTATGGGGATAGTTTGAGATCCTGAGAAGGACATAGGATAGTTTTTATCCCGGAGATCATCCTTTAGAGGGTGGACAGGCGAATAGAAGTTTGAATCTTCAACTAATAATTTCTCAGTTAAGGCGGCCTATAAAAATATTATGGGGCGATAAAAAAAAAGGCTGTTCAAACTTTCAAAGTACAAATGCTACGCAGAGGAATTCGCGGGCAGTAGCTAGTTTACTATATATATAAAAAACAAAATACTCTAGTATAATTCTGAATAGCTTGTTACAAGAAACGAGCGGAATATTCCCAATCATCACAGGAACCTGCAGGCTTATTACGTATCCTGCAAGAGCAAAACGATAGCAATTTTTGCGCAATAATTGCTCTTCAATAAAGAAGTCCCAGAGTTTTTTTTTTAGAAATAAGTGCATTTGATAAACGGCGAGCGATTAGCAAACGATTGTGTAGGACCATTGACCACACAGAGGATTATTTATTTATTTGTTTATCCTCGCACTGGAACGCCTTGCAGCAATTACACCAATGGAGCACAAACTTACAAATACTAACTATAAGTCCAGGTTTCCTCACGATGTTTTCCTTCACCGTTGTCAGCGATGTCCAAGATAAACTTAGAAAGTACATATGAATTGAAAAAGTCACATTGGTACTTGCCCGACTTTGAACCTTCGACCTCAAGCACGAGAGGCGAGGTCTTAGCCACTGGGCCACCACGACAGCTCGCATGTGTGGTCGCTGTGTTAGACCTACCATACCCACACTGTAGGCAATTCAGACTTTTATGACATAAAGCGTTTGATCGCGTGATGATTGCTGATTGCTGTTTCTTACGTAATAAGCCTGCAGCTGGTCAGCTATTTATAGACAAGGTACACGCCGCTGCCAGGACATTGCCGTGAAGGACTGCTAGAGGTTCACACGTATGAGTTAAAATCATGAAGATTTTATTGTTTATACCGTTTGTCGTGATCGCGTTTGTAGCAGCGCAAACGCAGCCAGGCAAGGAATCTACGACTACTCCACCGAAAGTTTCGATGTCGCCACCGCCAATGGGTAATTATAACATCTTCTATCTATATATATACATTTTTTTTTAAGGATCACCAACGAGCAACATAACAAAAACTTACAAAAAATAGAAATTTTAAAATATTATCATGTTATGCACACTCAATTATAGGTAACCACAGATTACACATTATTGAGTAGTACCTGGGCGACCGAGCTGACCTCGGGTGAAAATAAAGAAAACGACGTTTTCTAAAAATGTAACCTAGCTAGGTCGATTTATCGCCTCTGAAACCCCCTACATACAAAATTTCATGAAAATCGTTGGAGCCGTTTCCGAGATTCAGATTACATATATACAAGAATTGCTCGTTTAAAGGTATTAGATTAGATACATGCTCTACATAAAAATTAATACATATTTAATAAAATTAAAATCATATTAAATTACAGATTAAATTCATTTAATTTGTAATTTATTTTAATCTGTAATGTCAAATTAGATCAAAACAATATTTAAATACATGAGTCAATAAAATTAAAATACATATTATGTCAAAGTAAAATAAAATTAAAATATAAATAATGTCAAATTAAAATGAAATATTTTAATTTGATATTTTTATTTGCTCGGACCTCGAATTATTTTTCTAAAATAAAAGTATCCTAAGTAACTTAATATCAGCTATCTGCCAGTGAAGGTCCCGTCAAAATCAGTCCATCCGTTTCGGAGATTAGTCTGCACAAACGGACAGACAGACAGACTAGAAAAATGATTAGAATTGTTTTTTTTTGTTAATAGTACCGAATGTATAATTTAATAAGTGTAAGATCGTTCACGTAAAAAACAGATGCTCCTAAACGACACGACGAAATATCCCGTCTTTTTGCTCTGATCTAATGCAGCTATAATAGCTTGTTCACCTAGGATTCGAACTGTTGCTCGACCTCAGTCTTTTGCCCCCCATTTACTCTCCGCGCTCAACGCTCTCTTGAATGCTAAACCTGATTTTGATGTGTTCGCTTATGTCTGGAGTATTGAGGGATGAGCGTATGACAGGCGTGTGGTTATAATTTATCATTATTATTTTTAACCGGCTTCAAAAAGGAGGAGGTTCTCAATTCGACTGTATTTTTATGAGTGTCACCTCAGAACTTTTTACTAGGTGAATTTGATGATTCATTTTTTTTATTTAAATGCTTCTCATGTGGTCCCCTTTAAAATTGATCAAGATCTGATTAAGAACTTCGGAGATATACAACAGAACTCTTCAATAAATGACGGCAAATCTCTCGGGATTGCTGCAACCGCATGTCTGTTTATTGTTTACACCTATTTCATAATATAAGATCACGCCGTTACGCTCTAGTCTAAGAGGTACGCAAATGTGTACAGTTCACCCTGGTACACTCTAATTTCACCGGTTGTGTTCATGTTTCATGTTATTCGGGTAAAAGTGATAAATAATAACAAAACTTTTTTACAAAAAATACAATGACTTCCAAATAGAAACACTCTGAGTGCTTGTTCTTATTTCTTCATTTTTTGACACCGACTGCCGAAATTGAAGTTATTTTTCACTTTGTAGTGTGTTCATTTGGAAGTCGATGTAGTTTTTGTAAAAAGTATTGTTCATAATTTTTGTCGCGTCGTGTGTATGTAGTATCCAAACCAGTGGCTGTTTATACAGGACTAGTAGAAGTTACTTAGTAAATTGAAGTTATTTTTCACTTTATTGTGTTTTTATTTGGAAGTCGATGTAGTTTTTGTAAAAAGTTTTGTTCATAATTTTTGTCGCGTCGTGTGGATGTAGTATCCAAACCAGTGGCTGTTGATACAAGACTAGTTTAAGTTACTTAGTGAAATTGAAGTTATTTTTTACTTTGTAGTGTTTTTATTTGGAAGTCGATGTAGTTTTTACAAAAAGTTTTGTTCATAATTTTTGTCGCGTCGTGTGGATGTAGTATCCAAACCAGTGGCTGTTGATACAGGACTAGTTTAAGTTACTTAAGTTATTTTTCACTTTGTTGTGTTTTTATTTGGAAGTCGATGTATTTTTTTTGTAAAAAGATTTGTTCATAACTTTTGTCGTGTCGTGTGGATGTAGTATTCAAACCAGTGGCTGTTTATACAGGATTAGTTTTAGTTATTTAGTAAATCTTTGCAGAAATGATAAGTAGTCTGTTTTTTGTACTACTTTTGCTCGCGTTTGACCACTATCTCATTTGAAGGTAAGAGGTAATTTCGATCAACAATGAAGCAAATTTGCCTAAAAGTTACTTATTCACTCCTAATTTAAAGTCGCAGGTTGTAGCTAACGGGCACTTTAAGCAAGAAAAATATCATGTTATTGTAATTTATAACTTCGTTAGCTCCTCGCGGATCGCGGAGTCAACGACCATGGGTCATGCTACCTGCGGGTTTACTAAGTTATTCATCATTCTCGGAAATTAAACATATATACATTTTCAGACGACATGGGCATAACCATTTAGTTAACCGACTTACCAAAAAGGAGGAAGTTCTATGTCCGACTTTTTATAAGTTTTTTTTATGTGTTTTCACCGATATCTCCGTCAATTGTGGACCGATTTTAAACATTATTTTTGTTGTTTCAAGGAGTATGTTTCGAAATTGGTCCCATTTTAATTTGGTGAAGATTTGATGAAGAACTTCGAAAATATACAACAGCACTCCGCAATAAATAACGGCAAATCTCTCGGGATTGCTGCAATCACATGTCTGTTTATTGTTTATACCGTTTCATAACATAACATCACGCCAGTACGCTCTTAACGGGTACGCAGATCTATTGTTTCACTTGTTATGTTCAAGTTTCATGATATTCGGCTAATCTATTCTGGCGTTAAGGTAACTTACTAAACAACTTGCCTATTAGGTAGGTACAACTAAAAAGTGAAAAATTAAAAACTTTTTACACAAAAATACTACCGACTACGAAAGACACCGACTTCCAAAAATAAATTAATTATGAAAAATAGTTAGTATTTTTTTGTATAAAAGTTTTTTTTACTATACCGTACTTATTCTATTTGAAATAACACAAGTAAAATATGAAAATTAAAAAAAAAAACTCCGTCACATTTTTATTTCATGCTACATACTCGCTTCGATCAACAATTTATTGAACACGTTATTATGACACGATATCTTGCGAAAACAACCCGATTCAAACAGTAAAACGCCCCATGACTTTAGAACGGCTAAGCCGATTTTCGTCAAATATAGCTAAGAACACTCTCGATAAAGTTACCTACCTTTCAAACAAAAAAAAACTAAATCATGTTCATCCGTTCAGGAGCTATAATGCCACAGACAGATACGCAAATACAACACACAGATACACGTCCAACTTATAACACCCCTCTTTTTCCGTCGGGGCCGCGGGGTTAAAAAGGAATTTTAAACAGTCCCTTTTGATCGGGCGATCATTCAAATTTGATTTCTGTTGCGTATGCCTATACTATTTGAGGAGTTCCCTCGGTTTCTCCAGGATCCTATTATTAGATCCTCACCTGATGACCATGGGATCACCTGGGAAGTATAACCTTTCAAACAAAGAATAACTTTCCAAATCGATCCAGGCGTCTTTGAGTAATCGAGTAAAACACATTTTTTTTAAAATCTGAAGAAACAATACAGTGCGTTAAAATTTCGAGGGACGTCATGCATGCCTTGGCACACTTAGAAGTTACGTCACTCACGAACTTTTCATTGATATGATAAAGCAAAAAATATGTGCCCAATATTTTTTAATAATTTAACGGACGGACCAAATAGAGTTTGCTTTTTCGTACCCTGTCAGCATCCCTATTGGTGATGTTAAGGGTTTCTATGCCATCATTATGTTTACGGAATAGGACTCAAAATCGCTTGAACAGGCTATAAAAAACCGTAGGCAAGATAGGACGACTTGCGTTTTAATCCTATTTTTTATTATTTTCAGCACAACCACCTCCCTACGTCATTTCGGATTTGCTACCAGCACCAACGATCATTCAGAAATATAAACCAGCCGTTCCATCTGTGAATCAGAACCCAGGCAATTGACAGCACAGCATACTAAATTCCTGATCTAGAATACATGTCCATACAGGTAATTTAGATTATTGGCAATTTTTGTGGGGGTGATATTGTAGTATTCACGAACTTAAACAACTGTTACAATGGAATCAGTTCTGAAATACAAAAAAATATTCGGCTGTTCAGTACCTACATTTGCTCGTGTAATGACGTTATGATGATGCCAAAATTCCTGAACCGCAGGTGCCAAGTTTTCAGCGCACACGCAACACCTGTCTGGTCGGAAGATCCTCTCTTTTTACCCGACTTCCTAAGGAGGGTTATGTGTTTATTAAGAAGGTTGTTTGACTTTACACCCATTGCCGCATAACTCCACAAATATAGGGAACAACCGATTTTTGTTTGCGATTTCGCGTTGAATTCTGTAAGTTGTTCTTATATAGTTTCACCCCCAAATACTCGTAAGTACATTGTACTTACACAAAAATAATGTGAAACTTCGTTAAATACACGTCTTAGTTATTTACACAAGAAAATGATATCATCAAATAAAGAAATGAACAAATCAAATTGGTGTTTTTTTTTTGAGAAAATTTTATCAATCAAATAGAAATTCAAGGGAAACACACAAGCATACAAAGCAACTGCCGAAATTGAACAAACTGTGCAAACGGATGCGCGAGAGTGCGATGGAAGAGGCAACGGTAGGGGCTACGTTGGTCCAGCCAGTCGCCATCGCCAACTTAATTTCTTAAGGTTATTCAAACTGCTTCTGACGAATTTGCGGCGACAGCCGATTAATCGGTTTCATCTTCGGCCAGAAATCGCGAGAAAAAAAATGTACCAACTTTTTTAGGGGAGAGCGGGGGCGGGGGGGGCACTGTTTAAAAAAATGATATAGCCTATGTCACTCCCACAAGTGAGAGGAATCCAACGACACCTCATATGTCATAATCCGTCAAGCCAATGGGCCGTAGAGCGTGCTATAGAAATAGACATACATACATACGCTCAAAAAACTTTACCCTCCAGCAGTCGGGTTCCAAGCAGCAATTTAAAATCAAGATAAATAATCTTCGAGACATTACTAAGATATACTCCTTGTAGAGAACACATGCGGTTAAAAACATGAAGTTATTATTTTTATTGTTTCCATTAATTGTGTTTATTGTTGCGCGAGCGCAGTCGCCAAAGGAACAGACCGTGCCACCGAGTGTAAAGCCGACATTTTCGAAGGATAATGGTAATTAATTATATTAACAATGTTGTTTAATTTAAGTGAATATGTAAATCGAACGTGAAACAACATGTTCGATTCCCGAGTGAAGCAAATAGCTTCTTTATTTTTGAGAATTGTCTATAACTTCCTTGGAGAGAGTTTTTCATGTAAATTTGCAGAAGCAGTTCTTAAAATATGATCCCTTCTGTTACACCCCGTACGAGTATAAACGATCCTGCTAAGTGAATAAAGCTTCTCAACTGATACATACCTACAGAATCTCTTTATTAAAAGCTTTTGTTTAACTTGCAATGTATGTTTTTACTTAACTTGTTTGTATGTAAGTGTGTTCGGGTCAAATTTTACAACTGAATGCAAGTTATCCTCTACCGATTATGATGAAATTTTGCATACACGTTTAGTTTGGATGACAATGCATTGTTAGCTAACTGACGTCATTCTAAATCAAATATGGCGGATGGCCCAAGATGGCGGACTAGTTATATTTTGTACACTGCCATGATATGGATATCAAATGAAAGGGGTTTCTGAGAAGAATACGAAAAAAGCTTGTTTTAAAAAAAATATTTTTTTAACTGTCAATATAATAGTATTTTTAGTAGTTAGGCATTTTATTGAGAATGTAGAATGTTGAGTAGCTCCATTTAAAACACTGGCATCCAGAAGAATGCGGTTAGACTTGTAGCCGACCCCGATAGTTGGGAAAGGGTGGGGATTGATTGAGAAGGTTGATCCTTCTCATGACTAGATCTTTCTAGGATCATTCTGGCTACCATCCACGACGATAATAAAGTCATACAATAAACCACAAAATAACGGATAGATGGAGGAAGAAGAATACATAAGAAGTTTTAGAAGATTTTAATCTAAAGAAGTTTTAAAACGAAACTAACACTAAGTAGTTGGAACTCCAATGGCAGTAGAAATACAACCAGGAATCTGCAAAAAAATGTTATTAAATTCTGACGTAAAAGGTACAAAATCGGAGTCTAGAAATCAGTTTGACTGCAATATAGACATAACTTGTTAACAAATAAATAAACTTGAATAAACTAGTCTTGAATAAACTAATCTGTCTTTTATTTAAAAAAATAAATATTTATACTACTACTAGCTAGGTATATATACTAGCTAGGGCCAATGGCTTCGCCCGCGTGAAAGTTGAATTTCAACCGTCGGAAACGTACTACTGAGATAAAAGTAGCAAAATTATGTAAGTCCTAATCCAGACCTTGGTGTACCCGTGTAATTGCTTATACGTAATTCATTGACAGAAGACATCCAAACATAGAGATCTTTACGTTTATATAATTACGTAAATAAATTTACCAAGAATCCAAGTAAGTTAACTAAAGTCGTCACAATCTAAGAAGTCCGTTGACGTTTCTCATTTTACATGCCGCGATAACTGTCTACGTAATAAATTGAAAAATCAATTTCATAATCCTAATTAATTACTATGTTACCCATGAACTAAAACAACGAGTATCATTCGCAAGCATCAAGTTTCATTATTATCAAGTATTTTTATAGCTGTGAAAACGGGCTTTTTATTTTTTGTCAACTTTAGTGTAAAAAATAAAAAATAAAACTGCTGCAACACTGGCCTGTCTCTTTTGAGAAAAATCGCCACACGCAAAAAAAAATATATAGGTCTTGCTAACTTTTTCTTACCAGCAACAAAACTGAGTTACTAGTCTTTACTTATAACTTTTTGAGCAAACATTCTTTTTTTTATATTGATTGGCTCGCGCTTAACTACTATCTCACCTGATGGTAAGCGACGAAGTGGTCGACGCTAATGCATGCTTGCCTAGAAGAAACCTATTCACTAGTTTTAGAAAATAAACTTTTTATCCCATCTATTCAAAAAGAGCTAGTTTATTCTTCGTAAACAGGGACTAAAATAGCTCATTAATCCCTAGGGACTAAAGTGATTTAAATCTGAAATGGGGATATTTTTATTAAAGGTTCCAATCAGTAAAGAGATAAATCACAAAACATGCGGTCCAAAATAGGATTAAATCGCTAAAATCGATAACGACGTATGTATGAGGTGAATGGCTAATGAGCGATTGTAATTTTATTTCGGACGGCAAGAAAACATTGTATTGAATAAGTGACTGGCCGGGAAACCGCGCGCATGTCAAATTAAAAATAAATCTACAAGTGTAACGGATGGTACTAATAATATTGTTACAATGCACTTTGATAATTGTTCAAATGTAAACATTAGCCTCTAATTATTTATATGTTATGTCTTATGGTTCCTAATTGTATGAAAATAAATAAACGTAACGTTCTAGTTCATACGTTGCACTTACTTATTTTCTCATCGAGGGTGATAAAAAGAAGAGTGTCTACCTCGGGAGCAACACTATTTTAAGCTCTAGTGACGTAATTTGAATCCCTCGCTGCGCTCAGAATTCTAATTTAGAATCTAGTCAAGTCAAATCGGGCAATGTAATGAATAGTGATTTAAACTTCTATATTTATCACATCGGTTGGGCAATTCGATACTCATGGTCAACGGAACAATTTAGCAATTGGTCGCAGAGCGAGCGAAGCGAGCTCGGAATCTTAGGGCACCCCGACACTTTAGACCCTGTAGAGAGGAACTTACGAACTTTTTTCTTACTTGCAACATAACAGAGTATTGCTATTGGCTTCTTAGTTTTGTGTTATTTAATTAAAGTTTATTTTCTAATAACTTAAGTTATAAGAAAATAAACTTTAATAAAATAATACAAAACTAATATTTATGCTAGTAAGAAAAAGAAAAAAGTTCGTAAGTTCCAATATTTTTTCTTCAGTGAATTGAACCATTTTGTTCAATTGGAATAAAAAACTGGCCAAGTGCGAGTCGGACTCGCGCACGAAGGGTTCCCACTATCGCAAAAAGCGTCAAAAATATCACGTTTGTTGTATGGGAGCCCCACTTAAATATTTGTTTATTCTATTTTTAGTATTTGTTATAGCGGCATCATCATAAATACATCATCTGTGAAAATTTAAACTGTCGAGCGATCACGGTTCATAGATACAGCCTGGTGGCAGACGGACAGACAGATAGACAGACCGACAGACGGATTGTGAAGTCTTAGTAATAGGGTCCCTATTTTACCCTTTGGGTACGGAACCCTAAGAGAGATGTAACCATAAGAAAAGTTTATTCAAAAATAAAAAAACGACCCGACTACTTAAGAAGCGAACTAAAAAGACGTAAACAAGAAGAAAATCATGCTGTGCAGTTGAAGAATACATATTCGTGAGCTAGCTGACCAAAACCAGATGTATCACCCAACTGCACAGCATGATTAACTTTTTTGTTTATAAAATTTTAGTTAATATTTCTCATTTTAGAATTAAGTACATTTAAACATATAAGTGTTCTATGTTTTTAAAATCACCTGTTAAAACCCTTTATTTTGATACCCCGCAAGGAGGATTCGGCAGAAAAAAAAATTAGGGCCTCACAATATGGCGCCCAAAATCTTATATTAAAATATATATTTTTCAATTAAATTTTATATTTTTCAATTTTAATGTGACACTCGCAGGGTTAAGTAAGACGAATCGATTAACGTAAGAATCATTAAAATCGCCCAACGCGTTTGGTCTCTAGAACGCCACACAGGAACAAACATACATACATAGATAGACTGATAAACACAACACCTTCGGCAGTCAGGTAAAACGTATAAAATGTCAGGTTCGCGATCTTCCTCATTACATGGCAGTGCAGCGCTTAATGCTCGTCTATATTCAATGAGGGTCCTATCTTGCAGTGAAACAGTTACTAGGTTGATGACTCTTATTTAGCAGGAAAACTTATACGTAAAATGTTATAGGGTTATTCTACTGTTCGACGGACAAAACGACCATCGCTTATACTAAACCATTTTCTTATTGACTAGATGTGTAAAAAAAAAATTGTATAACATAGTGTAATTAATCTTTAAAGTTATGTCTAACGCGGACGCGTGGTGGCCCAGTGTGCCGTCTCGTGCTTGAGATCGTGAGTTCAAATCCGGGCAAGTACCAATGTGACTTTTTCAAATTCATATGTACTTTCTAAGTTTATCTTGGACATCACAGGCAACGGTGAAGGAAAACATCGTGAGGAAACTTGGACTTATATACTTAATGTTAGTCTGAAATAGCCAAGTCAGAGGCCTGTGGGGTCCCCAGAGGCGGCTAATTAACACTGACACCAGAGGTGGTCACATCCTCACCCGAAAAGAAGAAGAAGACGCGGACAAAAAAAGGCGATCTCACCCGAATGTATTTTTAACAGATTTTTATAAGCTTAGAAACTTTGATCTTTGGCTTTGGTCTTGATTGTTCTGTCTCCTGCTTGATATGGAGGGAAGTGGAAATTTGTATTTCTTCCTACTCCTCCATTATTCTTTTCTGATTAATTTCGTTGCGGGATCCAAGACCGTTTAATTCATTTTTTGGGACTTCGTCGAGCTTCATTGCCTCGGCGCTTTTCTGGTGGGCTCCACTGTTGATTCTGGCTTTCAGGAGTTGCAGTGGTTTGGGAACAGTGCGGTGGGAATGTCCGAAAAAAAAAATGTTAGAAATAGTCGTAACTGATCTACGGCTTTATATATTTATTCAAAGAATAATGGAAAGTACTAAAAACTATTCAATTTTGGGTCGCGCGGGTGTGAAGTGAGTGTGCGTTTTGGTCCCTCAGAGTCATCGGCGTCTGTCGCCGTGTTAAATAAATAAATTACCTAGTTCTTAATTTAGACGACAATAGGTTCATAAAATAAATGACATAGCGTCATCAATTCAGCCAAAAGACGTCCACTGCTGAACATAGGCCTCCCCATGCGTCGCCACAGTGACCAATCCCGTGCGCCTCGCATCCAGCGGTTTCCCGAAACCCATAACCAGGACATCGTTCCTTGAGGGAGTCCTTCCCACGCAGTGTCTGCCGTTTCGTGGGCGCCACTCCAGAGCTTACAGGCCCCATCAAACATCTGTTGATTCCCACACACTGCCACATAAGTTTCGCAATTCTTCAGGCTATGTCAGTAACTTAATATTTTTTATAAAAAACTTGTTATTTCTCTCAGGAAAAGATTTTTATTCCTCGAGTGCAGAATGGCCAGACACCAATATAGAATTGTATATGACCAAGTAGCAATTAACATATAAGTGAGGAAAACAAAGACTCGAAGACATTCTTAAGTAAGACTTTTAGTAGATCACACGTACTCATACACAATTGAAAACATGAAGATATTGTTTTTATTGTTTTTGGTATTTGTGATTGTCGTTGGGCATAACCAACCGTCGAAATGGGGGAATCGGAATGGTGAGTACAATTTAATTCCGTTTAACCACCCCAAAAGATTCATCCTAAGGTGGTGGCAAAGAAAAGTTTGTCCGAGAATCCTTCTTAAATCAGAATAGATAGTGCAAATATTGATATTATTATTCTAGTTTTCCCCCCTGGCAATGTACCGTCCAGTTCGTTGCAGTTAGGGCGGAAAGGCACCCCCGCTGCGCACCCAAAAGGCCCGGTATGAAAAACCGGTTATTCGGTAAAAATAGCCTATGTTATACAGGAATAATATAGCTTTCTACTAGTGAAAGAATTTTTAAAATCGGTTCAGTAGTGTTTTGAGTTTATCTATTAATAAAAACAAACTTACAAACAAATCTTTCCTCTTTATAATATTATAAAATGTAGATAATCAATCACATTCTCGAAAACGGCTCTAACGACTTCGGTAAAATTTGCAATGTTGGAGTTTTCGGGGGCGAAAAATCGATCTAGCTAGGTCTCATATCTGAGAAAATTCGTTTCCCCCGAATTTTCACGCAAATTTCACTAGAGCAGAGCTCGATTGCCCAGGTACCATCCTTACTAATATTACAAATGTGAATGTAAGTTTGTTTGTTACGCTTTCACGCAAAAACTACTGAACCAATCATCATGAAACTTTGTACATATATTCTTGGAGGTATTAGAAGTAACATAGGATAAATATTATTTAAAAAAAAAATGGCTTCACTGCGAGCGAAGCCGCGGGTAAAAGCTAGTTTACTATATTAAAAAAAACTTCCAGCTATATGACTGTATGAGCATCATGTAAGTTGTTGTTTTGAGGCAACCACCACACAGATTTGAGTCATTTGGATTCAGTTGGATATTAGTATAATAATAGTAGCCTGTAACTGTCCCACTGAACGGCAAATGCCTCTTCTTATACAGAGAAAGCACGGGAATTAATCACCACGCTTGATCAAAACGAGTTGGCGATTTAAAACGTATATTGAAAGGTTGTCTGGTAGAATCGCTGTCAGCGATAAGAACGCCTTTGTACCCGCATTATTAAGTTTATCATATAAAAGACTAGCTGTCCCACGCGGCTTCGCTCCCGTCAACTGGTTACCTACTTACGCATCTACCCTACCTACCCTACATAAATGATTGTTGCGTAACTTAAACCGTTTACGCAGCGCACGCAACGGAAGCTCTCACAAAGGAATTTTTTTTTACCCGTTTTTGCAATATTTTTCATTTATGCTCCGCTCGCATTGGTCGTAGCGTGATTTTATATAGCCTTTAACCTTCCTCGATAAATGGACTATCCAACACAAAAAAAAAATTCAATTCCAACCAGTAGTGCCTGAGATTAGCGCGTTCAAACAAACAAACTCTTCAGCTTTATAATATTATATTAAATATAGTATAGATATTTGTAACTTTTATGGTATCACATCATCACATCATCACATCATCAGCCTATTAATGTTCCCACTGCTGGGACACAGGCCTCCCCTCTGTGAGAGGGAATGGGCCGTAATCAACCACGCGAGCCCAGTGCGGGTTGGTGGATGTCACATGTCTTCGAATTTTTGGTTCTGGGACATGCCGGTTTCCTCACGATGTTTTCCTTCACCGTTTTGAAAGCAGTGGTGATGAAATAATTTACACAAAGTAAAGCGCCTGCCTGGGCTCGAACCCACGACCTACAATTTGAAAGTCGCGGCCGATACCACTGGGCCACCACTGCACTTTTATGGTATACAATAAAGTATATTCTGACTAAACTTTTTATTTATTTCAGTAACACACATTCCTCCTGGAGCGCATCTACCTGCCCCGACCATTATTAATTTATACACAAAGGCACCAAATAATGGATAGGATGGAGACTTGGAGAGTTATCCAGTTACCCAGATAAAGAATATTGTACCTAAAATATTGGATGGGAACGATATAGCATATAGATAAGTACATTTGATACAGCCCATAAATATGACTGGCGACTAAAAACGCGTAACGAGTATTTATTTTTATCCGGTTTTATTTTATAACTAGCTGGCCCGGCGAACTTCGTTCCGCCTAACAGTCGATTCTTTAATTTTTGTTTTTTTTTTTTATTATGATACCTACTTAGTTTCATTTTATTTTTACTTATTCCAAATTAAGTTATTTTTTTATTGACGACGTGACGGCCCAGTGGTGGCATGCGCGTGTGCTGCGCGCGGTAGTGGACAGTACTTGGACATTGCAACATTACTTTATTTTTCTAAAATAAAAGAATTTTCTGAAATAAACGTAGCCTAAGTTACTCCTTATTACATCAGCTACCTGCCAATAAAAGTCCCGTCAAAATCGGTCCAGCCATTTCAGAGATTAGCCGGTACAAACAGACAGACAGACAAAAATTGTAAAAAAATGTTATTTTGGTGTATGTACCGTATATACATTCATATACATGTAGTAAAAAACGGTTATTTCAATATTAAAAACAGACACTCCAATTTTATTTATATGTATAGATGAGTGCGTAATAATTGTAAAAAATATTGTTTTTTTTTTTAAATAATAATATGAATTAAATCCTTATTTCATGTAAACGTAATTAGTTTTATTTCATTCTGCGGTGTAAATGCGTAACATGCAACCAATGGCGATACCTTGCATTTTAAAAATTCTACAATACCTATTCATTGTTTATGCATTTGAATGTGTTGTTGTATTAGTAATTTCCTTCAAAATACTTCGGATTATGATAGAACAAAAGTATTGCAAGCAATACATATAATTTTTCTGTAGTTAAGTCGGTTTTGTACAATAGCCAGGATGTTAAAGGAAAACCAACAGAACCCATTGCCAGCATTTTTGGATTTTTTGTCTGTTAAGTTGTGCACGCATCACGTGAAATTTACGAAACCAATGTGGATAACCTTTATACATAAAAAAAAATTGTGCGTAACTTGAAGTAATACTTAGTTTTTACCCGACTGCCGAAGGAGTGTAATGTGTTTATCAGTCTATGTATGTATGTTTGTTCCTATGTCGCGTTCTAGAGACCAAACGCGTTGGCCGATTTTGATGATTCTTAAATCAATCGATTCGTCTTAAACTTGCGAGTGTCACTAGCTACATTAAAATTGGAAAATAGAAAAATGGCGGATTTTGGGCGCCATATTGTGGGGATCCAAATTTTTTTTTCTTTCAATGCCATCGTGTGGTGTATCAAAATAAAGGGGTTTAAGAGGTGATTACAAACATTAATAACACTTATATTTTTAAATGTCCCTAATTCTAAACAAAAGTACAAAAAAGTTGTAAATAAAAAATATTGAAAATTATCAAAAAACCCGACTGCTTAAAAAGGGAACTAATAAGGAAAGTTTTGCTTTTGCAAAAGATACATAATAAGCCTGCCGTTTCCCTTCACGTACTTAGTGTTTACAACCAGGTAAACATAAGTGTACATATTTTACATAAATTATAGAATCATCTTACCTGACCGACTAGTCATTTATAAGGAAGGAAGACGCCGTCTTGAAGACATTCTCAAGAAAAACTCCAAGTAGGTCACACGTACCTACAAGTTAAAAACATGAAGATACTGTGTTTTATTATGTTTTTGGTCGTTGCGTTTGTCGCTGCGCAAAACCAAAAGACGAAACCGAAGCCCAATTGTGAGTATAAATGAGTTTAATTTTTACTACTCCAACCACTAGCAAATAATGAAATTTATAGGCAAAATTTTGCTAATTTGGGTTACATTATTGCAATTTTCATAAGGAACGCTAACGTTTTTGAAATAATTTATAGCCTATGTTACTCGGGAATAATGTAGCTTCCCATATGTGAAAGAATTTTTTAAAATCGGTCCAGTAGTTACGGAGCCTGTTCGGTACAAACAAACAAAAAAATATTAAATATTAGTATAGATTTGAACCAATCCATCCTAAGGCGACCTACTGATCGGCAGGCTTATTACGTAAGAAACAGCAATCAGCAATCATCGCGCGATCAAACGCTTTATGTCATTAAAAGTCTCAATTACCTACTGCGTAGGTATAGTAGTTCCGACACAATCGTTTGCTAATCGCTCGCTGTTTATCAAATTCAATTATTTCTAAAAAAAGCCGCCAAAAATCTAAAACTTCTGTATTAAAGAGCAACTATTGCGCAAAAATCGTTATCATTTTATTTTATTGTCGTTGGGCTCGCATTGGACCACTATCTCGCCTGATGGTAAGCGATGATGTGGTCTACGGTGAAGAACGCTTGCCTAGAAGTAACCTTTTCTTTCTTGACTTAGACAACCCAAGCTTGTAGCTATCAGGGAATAAAGACCTCGGAAGGGAACTCCACTCCTTAGCTGTGCGTACAATGAAATTATTAGCCAAACGCTTTGTTCATATGGGCGTACGTCTTTTATTCCAATGACGGAAAAGGCTAGGCGGAATCAAATTGCGCAGTTCCGTCGCACACTCCCCGAAATGTAACCGACAAAAAACCGACAGGCTGGCAACTCGGCGTCGATGTTCGAGGCTCTGGAGCTTTGACGCAACCAGTGCATCGTTGCCAATAAGCCTCTTGGCCCGTATGTCAATCGACTCAATTGCATCAAGCTGGTATTTGGCAGATCTGTCCCAGAAGTGAGAGCAGTACTCCGTTTTTAGCAGTAGCTCTTGCAAGATACGTAATAAGCCTGCGGGTCGGTGCGCTTTCGTTATTGTACCGAAACATCTCGGGCGCCTTCGTGTTCGTTTTCGTTTCTGTACCGAAATTTAAAAACAGAAAAGGCTCCGACCCGGTGAGAAAGGCGCCTTAAGGCGATATATACGCCCCAATGTAAACGCAGTACCTACTGGCCGTGCGCCCGCTCGATGTCAGTTATGTTACACAAAAACCTCTAAAAAGTAAAAAATTGCCTCGTACTCGACTGGGGACCGCCAAAGCTAACAGCAATGAAGTTTTTATTATTTTGGTTTTTATTTTATTTACTTTGCGGTCCCCCGACGTTAAAGATAGTTTGCTTAAATTATTACGTAAAAAACTTTTATGGTTAAAAAATCAAACTTTAGTTATCAGAAAATAACGTTTTGTTGCTAGTAAGAAAAATGTTGGCAGGTCCCAAATATTGTATCTGTGTAGATTTTGTGATAAATAGACCAAAAAGGCAGTCAATTGACTTTACTTTTGCTTTCAGTTCGTCGTCCACCGTCTGGTCAAGGTGGGAGCTCTTCTGGTCTACCTGCATCGCAGATTATCTATGCATACAATAAGCCACAAGGTGGATAGAACAGAGGGCTACAGAGATTCCCTGAAGCAAGCGGCCAACGTGTTCAAAAATATGAAAATGTTAAAGCAAGTGAAAGAAAAAGCATTTTATGAAATGGAAAATATGTCGTGAATATCAAACAACTTAAAAAATATCTGTATTTTTTAACTAGTACATATATATTAATCAAGTGTTTTTTTTTATTCTTATATTATTTATTAGAGTTATTTGAAAAAAAATACAATTTAATTAGCATTATTATTGTTTTATTTAATTGAGTTTTATTTTCCAGATTTTATTACAGTAAAATGTTAGTGAGGGTTTTACAGTTATCAAGAAAAAGTTTCCTAGCAAACTTAATGAATTCAATAAGGAAAACAAAACAACATCACCTATGTATTAAACGGAGGTTAAGGCACAGATACCAAAACACACACATTTCAACAGCACTTAATAACCAAGTCCGATCACACAGGTGGCGATCCTATAGCCATTAACCATAAATACAAGCTTTCTGCGCTGGCTTCCAAGGAGGTCGTAGGTATGTCTACGACCTCATTGGAAGCCAGCGCAACTGACGAGAGATGTAAACTGTGGAACAACGCACATCCTGCCCCTCCATACTCCATCAGTCCGACAGAGGATCTGTCCCCTGGACACGAACTGCAGTGGCCAATCAGGAAATCCCTAAACCGATTGCGGGTACAGGTTGGTCGCTGCCGAAAAAATCTGGCCAAATTGAGTCTCATAGACCCATCTCAAACACAGTGCCTGTGTGGGGCCCCGTCGCAGTATATGCCCCACCTCCTAGTCTGTCCTTCGTGCCCAGCCACCGGCACCATTCAGGATCTGAACGTGGCAAATGACAGAGCGGTCCTACCTGGACCGCTCTGTCATTTGCCACGTACTGGTCAGACAACATTTGAGAATAGTTGAGGCCAGATTTGAGTTTATCGACACGAAAAGAAGATGAAGAAGCTATTGAGAAATTACATTTGGAAAAACTGTTTACCACTTCGCCCGTCATGAGGGTTGATCCTAAGATACCATCCTCAGCCACCGCGATTGAAAGAAGACTAACAGGGCTAGGAATTCCACTACAAAGGGATGTGAATATCTTTCAATGGAAGCTGGAATATGGTTTATTTCAGGTAGAAGTCAGAAAATTTGATACCCTTCTTGCCAACGGGTAATCGTGATAACCAGATAAAATCTATTGAACATGTAATTATAACACGATATCTTGCGAAAACAGCCCGATTCAAACTGTAAAACGCCCATAACTTTAGAATCGGTTTTCATCAAACATAGCTAAGAACCGTCTCGACAAAGTCACCTTTAAAACAAAAACAAAAACGAAATCCAAATCGATTCATCCGTTTAGGAGCTATGATGCCACAGACAGATACACAAACACACAGGTACATACGTCAAACTTATAACACCCCTCATCTTCCGTCGGGGGTTAAATTGTGGGTGTAATATAAGTGCACCTCTGTCCTTTTTTTTTTTGATGATATGCTTGCGCTTGACCACTATCTCAACTGATGGTAAGCGATGATGTGGTCGACGATGAAGCACGCTTGCCTAGAAGAAACCTATTCACTCTTCACTTGAAGACTCCCAGGTTGTAGCTAACAGGAAATACAGACTCTGGTAGGGAATTCCACTCCTTTACTGTACGCATAATAAAAGTATTCCCAAAACGTTTGGTGCGGGTGGGATGTCCACCACGTACCGATGACGCATCGCCTAACCTAACCCTTCGCAAAATAAAGGCGTGATGTTATAACATTAGATCGCGAACTTTGAACAGGAAAGAAGACTATTTGTGGCCACGCACAACATGACTAGACAACGTAGACAATCGTGAATGACGCCATAGACCAATACCTATTGTCCAGAACTGCGCAATTAAGTTCCGTAGGTATTTACTGGTACATTTCTGTCTAATAGGTTCTTAATTCCCAATAGGAGATGAAGTCAGTCAGGCATGTGCCAGAATTAACGTACGACGTGTTGTCTTGGTTCTATTGTTTTTAATATACCAATATGAACATTTTGTCATTTATATTGTTGTGTCTTGTTTTCGCTGTAGGATTGAATATGTGCAGTTCTGGTATGTATTTTTTTATTTCTCACCTAAATTAAAAATTTGAGAGGAGAAGATAACATTATTTTGTTATTTGGGAAAACAAACGACTAAACACTACAGTAACACATAAAATTAGAGCACGAATAAAAATATATGTGCATCCAACAACATTTTCCACATTATATAAAAACCTTTTCATAACAATAGATTAAAAGACACCGATTTCGGCAAACAAAGTTATTTTTCGCTTTGTAGTATTTTGCTTGAGAAGGCGGTTTAATTTCTTTGTGAAAAGTTTTATTTAAGTAACAAAACCGCAAGCTTATTACATATCTTTTGCAAGAGCAAATCGATAGCGATCAAACGCTTTATGCCATAAAATTCGGCATCACCTGCAGTGTAGGTATGGTAACTATAGTAGGTCCTACACAATAGTTTGCTAATCGCTCGCTGTTTGTCAAACGCACTTATTTAAAAAAAAACCGCCCACAACTCTAAAATACTTGTGTATTGAAGAGCAATTATTGCGCAAAAATTGCTATCGTTTTGCTCTTGCAAATGATACGTAATAAGCTTGCCGTATAACTGCAGAAGCATAAACAAATGTTTTTTTGCCTGTGTAAAGAAGTTACCTAACATTTTTCCATTTAAAATTAAAAGCAAAAAGTTATATAATCTCTCACTGCACAATATGAATAATACAAGCAAAAAGCTGTTTAATAAAAACCGTAAATCGACCTTGGTTTTTTTTTGGGAATAATAACTATTCGATTGACACCATATTAATCAAAATCGGATGAATAGTTTAGGCGCTACGAAGGAACAAACGTAAATACAAACATACATACATAGTCTGCTAAAATCATAACCCTTCCTTTTAGCTTCGCTGTAGTCGGCCATTAATATCGAAATAACAGCGATTGTCTTTCATCATCATCATCATCATCAGCCTTTATAATGTTTCCACTGCTGGGACACAAGCCTCCTTTCTGTGAGAGAGGGAATGGGCCGTAATCCATCACGCGGGCCCAATGCGGGTCGATGGATGTCACATGTATTCGAATTTTTGTTTCTAGGACATGCCGGTTTCCTCACGATGTTTTCCTTAACCGTTTGTAGAGCAGTGGTGGTGAAATTATTTACACAAAGTAAAGCACTTGCCTGGGTTTGAACCCACGACCTACAACTTACAAGTCGCAGCAGATACCACTAAGCCACCAATGCACTTCCAAAATCATTGCAGTCAAAGTTATGGAAATGGGTATTGTTTTTATGATCAGTTTATTGATTGTGTCTCATCTTTCCACAGCATCAGTCAACAAATGGAACAGAAGAAAAATGCTGACAAGAAGCAGGATGATGCAGGCTTATCATAAATTGGACGGAAAATAATAATTTCAGAAGCCACATTATTACTTTTATACACATCTAATTAAATAGAAGCTACTATTGTATTAAGGAATCAACCTGAACAGATAAGGGCTGAAATACACAGCTGGTAGCTTACATAAAAGTATGCAAGTTGCTTGCATGCCATTGTGACATTCACCGATCTGAGGCCTTATTCTGACGTGTCAAAACTATAGTGCCCGGCACATAAGTTAGCAAGGTAATGGCATAGTAGGGGTAACTTCGGGCATATTCCGCGAACTGGCCAACCACCATATAGAGCGAACGGAACGTAGACGCGGTACGATTGGTCAGTCAATCCTTGTGTCAACCGACCAACCAATCGCGCGCTCGGAACGGTCCGTAACATTCCCCGCGCCACGCTGCACTACCAATGTTACCTAAAAACGACTTCAGCGCATTAAACAACTCTTGCCAACTTACGTGCCGGGGACATGGTTCCACTGTGACAGAGAGACGGAGGTATACAGTACGAAGAGTACTATTCCTTCTTCAAAGCGGAATAATGATAGCGTTGAAACTTTGTAGTACAGCCCCAGAAGTTCTTATGGCGCAATGTCAAGCAAGCTTCTTGCACACTTTTATGCAAGTTATGGCATTTGTATTTTCACCCTAATGCGCCCACATACAGTCAAAACAACAAGAAACAATCTCTAGTTCGTATGAAAGAAACGTGTGCTGACGATACTAACCCTCAGTTTCCCAGCTCAAAATTATCGCAGAATTAATGTGACAAATTGTCAAGCACGCGTTATCTGCTGTGATTGGTCGAATGAATTTTCAACAGCCAATCACAGCAGATAACGCGTGCTTGACTATTTGTCACATTAATTTTGCGATTATTTTGAGCTGGGAAACTGAGGGTAAAGGTTCAATCAAATTGATTCGCTATTGAATCTTCTTCTTTTGTCTTAGTGCGAGTATGTTAACGCTAATCTAATACACGCATGACGTGTTTTTAATACGTTAATAGAAAATTTATTTTAAAATAAATATTTCTAAGTATTCTGTTCTTTTATTTGTCATGTTAAGTTTTTTATTTTTATTATTGATAGGCTCGCGCTTGACAACTATCTCGCCTGATGGTAAGCGATGATGTGGTTGACGATGTAGCACGCTTACCTAGAAGAAACCTATTCACTCTTGACTTACAGACTCCAAGGTTGTAGCTATCAGGAAAAACAGACTCGCGTATTTTCACGTGGTTCTTTTGACACATTAAAGAAACAGTACTTTCGTCTTAATAGTGGCGCATACAATTAAAATAAAAAATTATAGTAATATGACGCATACAATAAAAAAGATAAAACATATGGGGAAAATACGCGCAACATCAGCGCAAAACAGCAATCGGTCTGCACAGAAACTATAAATTTGAGTCAGATTTCAGACAGGCATATTTTATTGCTGCTATATTTTTAATTAAAACTTATCGTCGCCACTGACATAATGTAGTGACCCAGAGATTCACACCTCGCCTCTGAAATCCGGGTTGTGTTCAAGTACCAATGTGACTTTTCAATTGATTTGTACTTTCTAAGTTTTTCTTGCACATCGCAGACAACGATGAAGGAAAACTGAGGAAACCCCGCGGCTTTGCTCCCGTCAACTGCTTACCCTACTCTACTTACCTACCTACCCTACTTGTCTTGCTGCCGACCCTACCTACCTGCCATTTTTTTTCTAGTGTCATTATTCAGCGGAGAATCTTTCAGAAAATGACGTCAAATACACAACGCTTTCTATCGAATATGGAGTTCAACTGTTCGAGTATCTGAATTGCGTTTGTTGTGCTATTTTACTTCTTGAACACCATAAATTCATCTTACTTATGATAGAGAGAACCAATTACGATGAAACAAAAACTAAGTAATACTTCAAGTTACGTAAAATTTTAACATATAAAAGTTATCTGTATTGGCTCAGTACATTAAATTAAACCATATATATTATAGAATATACATGACGTTTTTATAACATACGCATTATTTATTATTTAAGGAACCACAAATTACAAAGTTTGGTTCACTTTTATTTTTATAGTACTTTAGTTCCGATCCAGGGAACGAACCCAGGACCTCTGCCGTTCGATTCTGTACAAACAACTCGCTGTGAAAACTTAGGTGAAGTGGGCATGAAGTTTATTACCGCCTGTTTTTTTGAAGTCGGGTTAAAGCCAACTTCAGGGCGGCCAAGAAGATTGGCGAGAACTATACAGAAACGCACCTCATAAGATCGCAAGGTACTGTACCTTGCGATCTTATGATCGCAACCAACAATGTTATCGAGTAAAACGGAGGGTTTGAATCTGACAGCAAAATCGGAAAATTCCAAAACGTAACCGTATAATACTCTCAGCGGATCTTTGTGTCTCTGAAGTTGGCTGCAAGACCCTGCTCAGTAGCTATTTTTGTGTCAATTTTGAAGGTGAAGATAACATGGTATAACTGCCTCTTTCACTCGCTTACGTTTGTCGTATCATCCTATCTCGCTTACTCTATCCAGTATATTCGATGACAAACTGTTTCCAGAGCCAACTTCAGAAACACAAAGATCCGCTGTGACTACTATGCAAACGGTAAGCAATAATAAATATTGCAACAATCTTTGCATACATAATGCCAGTATTAAAACACAGACCATCTTACATAACAAGCTATTCTTAGGATAAGGATACAATTTTAATTACATTCAGTAGGTCAATGAGGACCTTTGTACCTATAGGTAGTTATAGTTCGAATTAAACTTAATGGCGGCTGCAAAATGAGCAACTCTACGCAATATCCCGCCCCTCAACTCTCCTATCACATAAATTTGCCACTGCGCAGCGACGCCACGTGTTCTGAGCCGCCATTACGTTTGAATCTAAATATACCTACTGACTACTGTTATGCGACCCGAAGACCAGATCGATTACATTATTAATAATTACAATTTATTTCCATAAAGGAAAAACGATTCTATTACATGGAAAGAATATCTATTATAGATGTTCGTGCACCTCTGCCAATACCTCCGAGGTAATTATAGGTCCGGAAAACTTTTAAATATTTTGAAGTATGGATATTTAAATAGCTAACTTTAACACAGTGTGGTTTAGGCACTTTAGCGAATCATCATATTAATAAATGCTTAATCTTTAATAACGGATATAAATATGTCACTAAAAGAAATATAGAAAGAAAGAAAATAAAAAATTGTATGTAAGTTTTTCGTGCTTGCCTCGTTAATACTTTTTTTTTCAGCATCTTTCATCGGCAACGAAACGAACGAAATTATTAAACACAATGCAACGGAACTTCCATGACTTCTTCTTATATAACACAATCATGCGCGACTGTAGGTACTTACCTAGGGGACACGAGACGTGTGAGCGCGGCGAGACGGCGGAAGGCGACACTGGTTGACCAATAAGTCGCCGGCGCCGGCCGCTTCACCGTTGCGCCTCATTCCCCCCGCCAATCAGACCCAAAAACCAACTTCTGCGCTTTCAAGGTCAGCGCTCTTAAACTGTGCCGATACCTGTACCATGTAGGGGATTTTACCTCACTAAAACCACCACGGTGATCACCATCAGCACTTGGAACCCCCGTTACCTCTTAAAAGACCACTCCGGAACCCCCTCTGCGCATCGCCTGTTAGGGCACATCCCTGGAGACTTGATCACTGTGCCAACGTCTGGTGTTACGAGTATGTGCTACAAAATCCCTTGAAAACTTGACAAGTCTAGTGTGAATAAAGTTAGAGATAATTTCTAGATAGGCGTTACAAAGTTGTGTTTGCCGGTTTGTGTATCTTTTCAGTAAATAATTGCTTATTTAAAGAAAGAAAGAAAACTAGTTTTTTTGGCAAACACAGATACACACAATGTAGACACACATTAATATCCGTCCGGTAAACGCACCAACAAGGTCAGCAAGGTGGCGATCAAGCTGTAGGTAGTACCTACTGGAAGGAAAACCAATTATTTTTTAAAATAGTAACAGACGCGCCAAACCTGTAGCTCTGTACAAAACTACACACTTCCTTTGTCTCATCTCTCTCAAGCACTTAAAATTCAAGGACAAACTATATAGGAAACTAAAAATAATGTAAGTATTATGAATAAATAGGCCTCCTTTTGAACAAAAACTTTTTTGTGGAGCTTCGTTACCTCTGTATATGTTATGGATCAATTGATTAATACGGCATTATTCATAATGCCCAGAAAATTAAAAAAATGCCCAATATGAGTAGGCAATATGCTAAAAACTAGTGAGTTAAATTGACCGGGTTTCTGAATAATGTCTATAACTTAACGAGCCGGGTAATATTTTTTTTAAATTATTTATTTAATATAGACATTGATTTTAATATAGAATAGGTAAGTAAGATTACTATTTAAGCAACATAGTCGACAGAGCCCTGGGCTCCTATTTCTGTCTGCAGGGTCTAAACTAACCTAACATGAAGGAGATGACGGGAGCTGAGTTAGCTCGCTTAGCTCCCGTCACCCCCTTCGAACCTAACCTATCTGTATCGGGGTGTCCTAAGCTCCCGAGCTCGCTTCGCTCTTGGACTAATCCATTGACCATAATTATCGAATTGCCCAACCGTTACGTAGCAATATTCATAATGACAAGACAATGTGATAAACATAGAAGTTTAAATCAGTATTCATTACATTGCCCGATTTGACTTGACTTGATTCATAATGGCCGGACACTATACATAGTGCACTGATGAATCACTTGGTCCATGACAGATACACAAATTGAAATAGCATTAGATGTTTCAACAATCTCTTTTTTACAGTCCGTTCAACCGATTTTGAGCTCTATTGTTCTATGGAAGTACTGATGCGATTACTAATATTATTTCACTGATAGAAAGCTACTCAAGCGCCCGTAGATTAAATAATGAAATGACTCAACTTCAACTTCTTGATAGTAATTATAATTGTATAAAAATGAGACGGCACTTTACAATGGTGTTTGCGCACACACGTCGATCTTTAATGTCGCGATCGCGCGTGTCCAACCATTGTAAATTGCCGTCTCATTTTTATACAATTATAATTATTATCAAGAAGTTGAAGTTGAGTCATTATTTAATATCAATCCTCAACACTACTAAATAAGTTTATAAAAATCTTATTCCTTACTATCTTATTAATAACTAGCTGTCACACGCGGCTTCGCTCCTGTCAACTGGCTACCTACCTACCCTACATACATAAATGTTACGTAACTTTAATCGTTTACGAAGCGCACGCAACGAAAACTCTCAAAAAGGAATAATTTTGCCCGTTTTTGCAACATTTTGCATTTATGCTTCACTCCTATTTGTCGTAGCGTGATGTTATATAGCCTATAACCTTCCTCGATAAATGGACTATTCAAGACAAAAAGAATTTTCAATTCCAACCACTAGTTCCTGAGATTAGCGCGTTCAAACAAACAAACTCTTCAGCTTTATAATATTATATATATACATATATAAATATAGATATAAATGTGGTGCCCCGTAGCACATACCATCCAAGTAAGTAGCCCCATAAATAGTCGCTGCTGGCTTATAATCTAACATCGGGCAATATTTTGTATAGCGATCAAGAATCAGGCAATATTAGAATATTATTCCGGCAAAATGCACGGTCGCGCCCAGGGGGGAAAATATTATTTTGAGTGTGCGTAAGGATTGGATATATGACTTGTTTACATCCGTCCCTTTTTCCCAGTCGCACCATAATTGTTTTGACACGTCATGGTACGGGGGCAGGTAGGGATTGTACTTATTGGTTAGTTTCGGCTACCAATCTTATTTATTTATTTATAAAAACTTCATGCAACATACAAGGTACATAGGCGGACTTATTGCCTGAGGCATTCTCTACCAGTCAAACAAGGATGGTTGAGAGATAACATGGCAGGTGCACAAAAAACTGAAATAATTATTAAAGTAAAAACTGAAGAAGAAAAGTTAAAATAAACAGACACATACATTTCCTATAATAAATACACACATATTTATATATATAAAAAAGTAATAGAAAGGTGACTGAGACGACTCTGCTATTGGTGAAGAAAGTAATGCCGTAACTTCCGGTTAAATGCATATTGACTGGTGGCCGTCCTGATATCGAGAGGTAGCGCATTCCAGAGAAGAATGGAATGAATATGAAAGGATGAATGAATAAAATCAGAAGTATGAGAAGGACAAAGCAAGAGTAGATTGTTAGACGAACGCAGATTTCTAGCGTGTGAAGTACATAAATATTGAAAGTGAGGTGTGAGATAAGAAGGAGGAGTTGGAGAGTTGAGTAGGGAAAAAGCGTGGTCAAAGCGCACAAATTTCGCCTTTGCCTAATGGGCATCCATTTTAGTTCAGATCTGCAGCTCGACACATGGTCATATTTCCTCAGGTTGAATATGAACCGGATGCAGTTGTTTAGGAGCCTATCAAGCTTATCCAGGAATACCGCGTTCAGGTCAAAGTAGCACACGTCACCATATTCTATTATAGGGAAAATTAAAGTCTGCACAAGCATAGCCTTCGTTTTTGCAGGCATACAGTTCCTCAGACATAGGGATGCCATCCGTCCGGGTTTCGCCGTATTTGTCCTAGTATAGAAGGCGTCCGGGGAGCGTCCGGGCGGGTTTTATTTGTAGTCCGGTCTTCAAATCACCAACGGCCATTTTTCACTGATTTCTCCGTTAATTGTGGACCGATTTCAAAAATTCTTTTTGGTTTGGAAGGCTGTAATCCCGAATTGGTCCCATTTATATTTGGTGAATATCTGATGAAGAAGTTCGGCGATATTCAACGGAACTCTTCAAAAATTACGGCAAATCATCCGAGATTGCATGCCTGCTAATCGTACACTAGCTTCTGCCAGCGGCATCGCCCGAATTAAGTAAGCGACAACGGAAGAGTTTATAAAAATAAACTTTATTTGATCCCAGTTACAGCAAGACAGTAATTACTTAATTCTACAAAATGTTGATCTTATATACTAATCTTATTGCTAACCAATCATCTCTGCTAATGACGCATGTCCTAGATATTATATGCTGACATATAGCTGTTATTCTAATATAATATAATTATTGGCTGATGAAGCTAATATTGGGGGATTGGGGTTCCTTAACTCCTCCCTCCCTAAGAGAGAAATTATCCGAAGGCGTCGCAGATGACTTCGGAGAATTTCGGCAAAAACGAAAAACATTTAATTTGTATGAGATGACGACAATAATTATTATGATAATGATATACTCTAAAATGGTCCATACGCTAATTTCTATTGTCACTATTTGGGTTGTATCGTTACTTTCACTAAATTTGGCACTTTGTAACAATTCTTTCACGTCACTAAAGTCCACGTTTCTTAGGTCGACCTTCTCCGTCCTTGTCTGTATGTCTTGTTGAAGCTCTGGCATCTCGACCAATGGGAGCTTGAAACTGGAAATTGTAGTGTTTGTGGCGGCACCAACAATTACTCCTCCTATTTGCGCCTCGCATTGTTGACTCAGTGTCACGATATAGGTCCCAAAGATGTTGTATTTGCGGATTTCCTCATTGCAGTTTTCGGTAATGATCAGGTTGTCCTCTGTGTAGACCAACCATTGGCTATCCGTTATCTTCTGCACCTTAGGCTTTTCTATCTTGATACGATTCTTTACGCAGCTATTGTAGTTATTCTTCATCAACATAATTTGTTCTATACAGGTCTCGACTGGATTCTGAGCTAAATTACTTTCATCACAAAGAAATCTGTCATTTTCAATTTCAGTACATGAGTTTACCACGGGCATGTATTTCAATCGATTCACCATTAGGTAAGGGTATTTGGGAATAATGGTAAAAGTGTCTGGAGAATGGAAAATAGGAATAGGAATAACCTTATAATAATTATATGTTTCGTTGTCTATTAGAGGGACTTCTAACACAAATACTAATCTATTGTTATTTAAATATGATTTGACTATGATATTACGTTCTAGTTTTATTAAATTACTTTTACTAACTGGATATATTGTCCTAGCATGTTTACTAATTGTTTCTAAACTGCTGTACAGTTCTGTGCTATTTATAATAGACTGGTGCAAAACATTTAGTTTGCTAAAGGCGATTGCGGACTCTATTTCTTGTATGTTCTCATAACAAGTTCGAAAGTTGCTTAAAATTTGGTACATAGTATCTATTATTCGTAGTAACTTGTTAAATTTGAATTCATTTTCAGCTAGTTTTTCTATGCCATTAGTGTGTGAGCCTAATCTTTTAATATTTGAATTTATGATTTCTGAGTCATTAACTAATTTATCGAAAGCTTTTTGCATTGATGACACTTTACGTTCGACTGCATGTTCTCTATTCTGGAGTAAAACGATTTCCTTATCATATTTAATTGCATCGTCTTCATCTAAATTACCAGATATAGCTTTTACAAATGAGCCCAGAGGGTTGAACAAAGCTCGTTTGTTTCTATGATTAAGGGGTAAAATTTGATATAATTTATCTTTAGTAAGTCTTATTAAATACTCGATTTGGTTTTCTATACCTAAAGTTTCATTACTTAATTTGCTTTCTATAATTTTCGATTTCATATTGCTAAAATCGCGAATATTATTATCTATTTGTAAGCTTAAGGATTCTAAATCTAAAATCTTAAATATAGTCCAATAATTATTCTTCTTCACCGCTACTCCCATCTTCAACGACGCTATCCCCGGATTCCGAGTGAAGTTCTGGAGTTCCAGCGTGAATCCTGACATCACTAGTACCAGAAGTACTAGGCATGACCTGTGGAGGACGTTTTACATTTTTTATCGCCACTCTAGTTGGTCTTTTATTTAATTCTACAGGCACTATATTACGTTCGGTTTCACCAGTGATTTCGGCTTTTTCATAGCGAGGTTTTTCCTTAGCTTTCCTAGTCCTAGTATTCTTCATGTAAATAGTATCTCCTGTCTTAAGGACTGGTGTTTCTTCACCTCCTTTCTTATCTCTTACCTTAAGTTTATCTGTGTTTAATTTATCTGTTACAAATTCGTATAGTACTTTGAGACGTTTCCTATGATCTAATAATAATTTCTGAGTTAAATTTTTCTCCCTATCGACATTAAATACATTTCCGGCATCGGTATGCCCAAAGACTAGTTCAAAAGGCGTAAAATCTGTCGCTGAGTGTATGGTGTTATTATATGCCATAATAGCATACGTCATAACGGAAGCTGCATCTAAATCGTTTTTTTCATATTTTGCTAATCGGTAAATTTCGATGATAGTAGAATGGAATCTCTCGACTATTGCCATAGAACTGGGATTGTTTGGAGTCCCTATGTGCAATTCTATTTTGTATAGACTTAACATTTCCTTAATTAACATGTTATTAAATTCTGTCCCTGAATCACAACTTATTCTACTGGGCAATCCATAAATACTAAAATATTTAATTAATGCTCTAACTATCTCTGGTGTACTCCTATTAGGTACCTCTATTGCCTGTGCTAATTTACTAAAAGCATCTACAATAGTTAAATAATATTTTCCTTCAATGTATAATAGATCCATAAAAGCTTCTTGGAATGGACTATTCTGAGTTTGGGTTAACTGAATTTGAGGTTTAATGGGCTTTCTATCGTACTTCATTTTTCTACACATTTCGCAGCTGTTAATAACTGTTGTAACTATTTCTTTCATGTTTGGCCACCAATAATATCTCTTAAGTTTAGCTAAAGTTTCCCTAATGCCTCTATGACAGGTTTTCCCGTCGTGGTATTTCATAATAACTTCTTTCTGATCCTCTTCTGACTCTGTCAAATTGATCACTCTTTCTGTACATTCTGTTAACTTAACTGAACCCTTTTTAAACAAGTTAATAAACATGTTTGAAAAAGATTTTCTAAACGATGGATGTTCAAAATAAATATGATATTTATGTTTAGGATCTATATATTCTTTTAGAAAGTCTTTAACTAATTTGTCATTATTTGTTGGTAAGTGAACTTCAAAAATTTTCTGTTTATTATTAGAAATATCCTTTACTGTCAATTTATCTTTAAACCATGAGTGAACTAAAATTTGTCTAGCTTTAGTATCTACAGCTTCATTTAAAATAGGAATACCTTCATGTTCCCTATTTGAAACTGAATTAGCTGTGACGCCATCATCAGAATCCGAAAGTTCTATCGTTTCTATGGGCGTTTCGTCAAATTGCAGCTCTTCATCTATAATTTTTTGTATTCGCTCTTTCCTATCACCTACGTTAACAAATATCGAATCTAAATCGTCGTTAATTGCATTAATTTTAATCCTAGATAAGGCATCTGCATTTGTATTTTGAGGCCCTTTCTTGTACTTAACCTTACATATTCCTCTAAGCGTAAACGCCAACGCGTGAGCTTACTGTTGGGTTCTTTTAATGAATATAGCCATGCTAATGGTCTATGGTCTGTAAAGATAGTAAATTTATTGCCATATAGATAAGGCCTAAAATGCTTAACTGCCCATATTATGGCTAAAAGCTCCTTCTCAATAGTACTGTATTTTACTTCTGTGTCACTCAGAGTCCTGCTAGCATATGCTACTGGCTTGTCTGAGCCTATTGATCCTTGTGACAATACAGCCCCAATTGCAAAATTCGATGCGTCGGTAGTTAAAATAAAACTTTTACTAAAATCGGGATACTGTAATAAAGGTGCGTTTGTTAAAAGTTTTTTACATGTTTCAAAACATTCCCTATACTCCTCATTAATAATTATTTTACGACCTTTCTTTAAACAAGCTGTTAAAGGTCTAGTTATTTTTGCAAAATCTTTGATGAATTTCCTATAATAACCAATGAGTCCTAAAAAGCTTTTTATTTGTGTAACTGTTTCTGGAATAGGATATCTTAAGATTGCATCAATTTTATCATTATTTGGCTTCAATCCTTCACTTGTAATAGTGTGCCCTAAGTAAAGAACTTCCTTTCTAAGAAAATGTGATTTGTCGAGTTGTATTTTTAAATTTGTCGCCCGAAAACGATCAAAAACTGCTCTAAGTTTTTCTACATGCTGAGTCAGCGATTTAGAAAAAATTATGACGTCATCAAGGTATACCAGGCAATGTAAGCCCTGGAGACCTCTTAGAACGTTATCCATAGCCCTCTGAAATGTTGCAGGTGCTGTTTTTAACCCAAACGGCATCCTGTTAAATTCATAATGTCCTGAAGGTGTACTGAAAGCTGTTTTCGCCCTATCTTCTTTCTGGACCTCGATTTGATGGTATCCACTAGCTAAATCTAAGGTAGTAAAATAGGTACTATTGCCTAGCATATCAAATAAATCATTTATGTTGGGCAAAGGGTATTTGTCATCGGTAGTAATTTCATTGAGACGTCTATAATCGACTACCATCCTCCATTTTTGCTGTCCTGATGAATCTAATTTTTTTGGCACTAAATGTACGGGAGCACTCCAGGGGGAGTGTGATTCCTGGATGATATTGTCCCTTAACATTTTATCTACCTGATTCCTAATTTCTTTCGATTGAATGGGAGGTAACCTATGTGCTTTAATATTTATAGGATCTTCATTCCTTGTTCTAATTCTATGTTTTACTTGATTTGTAAACGTTAATGGAATATTCTCACAATAAAATATGTCCTTATACTCATTACATAGCCCTTCGATGGTTTTACGTTCCTCAGAATTCATGTGGTCTAACTGTAATTTTTTTAAATTATCTGTTAGCATCCTATCTATTTCTATGTTATTTTCTGTAAAATTAATGTGAACAGATGGGTTCTGCCTGTAAGGTTCGACCGTAAAAGGTCCTGTTACCACTAAGGTTCTGGTTTCATCCGTATAATTCTGAATAACGGTTGATGCGTAACCTTTAATACACTTAACTAATGCGGTGGGCATTCGAATCCCTTCCGAAAATTGTTTAAATTGTAGTATAGCTTCCCCGTCTAGTAAGTTGACTGGCAATCTAACTCTTCATTCACTACGAGATGGCAATTGATATACCTCTCTCATAGGTGGTGCGTATATTATTGGAATATTCGCATTTTTTAAATGCAAAACTTGACTTTCCATGTTTATTTTTGCCTGTAACTGTTTAAGTAGGTTACTACCTATTAACCCATCATACCTATCATCAACACTGTAAACATAAAATTTATGAAATTCCTTACTGCAAAACGTAGCTGGTAAAGGAATAAATGCCGTTTCGCTATGAACACTCGATGCGTGAGTACTAACAACTTCGAAGGGTTCATATTGCAACCGATCCCTAAAGTACTTGTTTGCAATGTGTGGGCTTATGAAAGACCTAACACTGCCTGTATCTATCATAAACACTGCATTTAATTCTGGTACAACTATGTGTGGTAAGTTAAGACGTTTATTGCAATTAATTTTTATTCGCTCTCTAGGGTAGAGGCGGTTATACAAAAATTTCCCTGTCTGGGATCTTCAGGAATTTCCTGGAACTCATTATTTGAGTTGTCAAAACTTGGTTCGTTATAGCTATGATTATTAGTGTAATTAACACGGCGTGAACTTGCAGTGCGCATAGTAACGTCAGTGTTCGACTTTGAACCCGGCGGAGATGCTTGCGCTGCAAAAGGTGACGTTCGCGGTGCATATGCCGTGGACTGTTGGCTTTGTTGCGCCATCGGAAACTGTGACCTACTTGTCCTATTGTTATGATCATTATTATTTGTCCGATTGAAATTATTTTGATTATAATGTTGCCTATAATTCCTAAACTGCTGCGAATTGTTCATCGTAATTGAACTACTCGTGGCGTTATTCGGTGCAACTGCACTGGATAGGCTCTGCGAATTATACTTCGCACTATTGAAATCGGAAAAAATATTTTTATTAGATCTATTATAATTGCGGTGATCGTTTGTTTTAGAATTATAGACTGATTGAAAGTTCTGTTCTTCTAAAACAATTTTCAACGCGTCTTCCAATGTCGAAACGTCGCGTAAACGAACTAACCTAACTAGGAATGGCGGTAAATTGAATAGAAAAACATTCATCGCCCTATTACTGTAGATTATCTGCTTAGCCTTCCGTAAAGAGTCATCAGCAATAGTCTCTGATATTTTGGAAAATAAAATGCTTCTCATATGCTGTATCCTATGACACAAATCTAAGTAACTTTCACCTTTGTTAATTTTACAGGATTCTAACTCCATTGCTAGACAATCTTCAGTACGTGGGTCGCCAAAGTGTTGATTTAACAGCATTTTTAGCTCATCCCACGTATTTATAGAGTCCCTTTCGCCTACCAAACTAGCTGCTTCGCCTGTTAATCTACTTGTTACTACATGAAATAAATAATTGTTTTGTACAACGCTCCCTTGGAATGTTGTTAAAATGTATTCACATTTTTTAATAAATAAGGGTAACGCTCTAACATCGCCATTAAATACTGGAATTATGTTTACCATCTCTTGCGGAACACGGTTTATACCTTCCATTATGAAGTGAAATAACGAAGCTTCACAAAAAGTAAGCACAAAAATTAATAAATTATCCCTAACTATTTACTACAACTAACAATCTATAAAATATTATTACGGCGTTGTCCAATCCCTAATAATACACACAACATAGATTAATACAAGGTTGGGATGCAAATGGAAGAGCTGAGAGGAAGGTGAAAAGATTTACTCACAATTCCGCAGCTATCTTCATGATCCCTGAATTACTGCTTGGCTCCTGGTCCTCTCCTGGCTTGATGTGGCTTCTTAATGTATTTGTTTGTTCGGTGATCTCTGCTGAACCGTTGAAACGGACGTCGGCTGCTTCCCGTAGATGTGGATACGTGACAGACTGACTACAGAGATCCTACCGGCTGCGCCAATTAAGTAAGCGACAACGGAAGAGTTTAAAAATAAACTTTATTTGATCCCAGTTACAGCAAGACAGTAATTACTTAATTCTACAAAATGTTGATCTTATATACTAATCTTATTGCTAACCAATCATCTCTGCTAATGACGCATGTCCTAGATATTATATGCTGACATATAGCTGTTATTCTAATATAATATAATTATTGGCTGATGAAGCTAATATTGGGGGATTGGGGTTCCTTAACTCCCGCGTTAAAAGTGTTTTATCATCCCAAGGGAACATTATAACATTATGCCGGGATAAAGAGTAGCCTACTACTACTACATACTATTACAGACTATAATCCATCTGTGTGCCAAATTTCATCTAGTTCCGTTTAGCCATTCTGGCGTGATTGATTAACAAACATACATCCAAACTTACATATAAAATGTTGATTTATAACCATTAAAACTATATTTTATTCTACTGAGTAGGTAACTTATAAAAATACACTGTTCAAATGTTCGGTTTGCAAGCTCCAAAATCCGGGGTTTTCATGCTTCTTGTCCTGTTTGGCAGATTTTAGAGATGGCAACCCTACTCAGACGGCAAAGGCAACGCAAGGTTCCGTTGACTCTTAGTAAAGTCGTAGCAAAATCTAAAGCGCGATTACTGTCGGACTGCATCGAAAATAAAGAGATGCACGATGACTCAACGCTCAACGCTTGTAATTTCCTGCAAAATGTTATGTTTATCCATTTACTCAGAAATTCGTGAATAGTTTTTAGGGTTCCAAACGGAGCTCTATTGCTGTCACCCACGTGTCCGTCTGTCTGTCCGTGGTGACACACATTTTGTCCCGAAGAATTTTTTAACTTCCTATTGACCTATGAACTTGAAATTAGGTGATAATGTTTACTATCTAATATTATAAAGAGGTAAAGTTTGTGAGGTTGTAGGGGTAAACTCTGGATCTACTGAACCAATTTAGATGAAATTTGGCATGGAGATAGTTTGAGACTCTGGGAAGGATATAGGATAGTTTTTATTTTCTTGGGATGATAAAACACTTTTAATTCGGGCGGACCCGCGGGCAGAAGCTAGTTACGTATATTTTACTAACACAGTGTAAACTCTTTATAACGTTATCCTTTATAACAAAAAACTCCCTGTAACGTTGAAGTGAGCCCAACTTGGTTGGTTTGCGTTAAAACCCACATATTGAAACACTCTTTATAGCGATACGCCATTCTCTATTAAGAAGAAATGTGTTCATATTTGATATTTATTATCGGTATTATTGTTTATGTTATGTTATCAGGTAACAAAAGACTTTGAAGCTCCGAAACATCCGAGGTCGGTCTAGCTTTTCTTATCCTTAATTGCCTTGAACACGTGCAGTATGACGCATTGTTTTCTCGGAAGTGATGGTCTTGAAAAATTCTTGTTAATTTGGTTGTCTTTTTTGTTCACTCCATATAACGATAACTCTCTATAACGACAAAAAACGCTCAGTCCCTTGAGTTTCGTTATAAAGAGTTTACACTGTATATACCAATATATTGATAAACTAGCTGACCCCTGCGGCTTCGCTCACGTCATTTGGCTAACTACCTACCTCCTACCTACCATACCTACTCTACCCGCCTACCCTACCTACCCTATACTACTAGGGTAGGGTAGGTATGGTAGGGTAGTGTAGGTAGGGTAGGGTAGTGTAGGTAGGGTAGGGTAGAGTAGGTAAGGTAGGGTAGGTAGGATAGGGTAGGTAGTGTAGGTAGGTAAGTAGCCAATGGACGGGAGCGAAGCCCCGGGGGTCAGCTAGTATAAGTATAGATTGGTACGGGTGCCTAAGTGTTCGAAGTCTAACACGCACTTGACCGGTTTTTTTATTTCCAAGCTACATATTTTGGAATGTTTTATGGTTTTTTTGCCTGAACTAGACTTTATATTTAAATACTTTGCACGTCCACAGGTGATTCACAAAGTAGTTGAGTGTGCAATTGAGCTATGCAGTCTCATATAAAACCAAATTATATTATTTTTTAAAACACATATTCCAAGGAGGTAGCACAAAACAGTCAGTCGTGTTAAAAATGAAGATTCTTTTTATATTATTCCTTTTTGCTGCCGCGAACACTGCAGAGGAGATGAAACCGAATCAAGGTAAGGTACATATTTCTTACTTGTTTTTCCGCTATTTCCGCCAATCCTATGGCTTATCTTATCCTTTGGGATACGTGTGTGTGTGACCATAGGATAATAGCCATAAGAACTGTGTATTTGCCTCGTTGGTCAAGTGGTCTCAAGCTCTACTGTTGAACTTAAGGTCCTGGGTTCAATACCCGGGTTGGGGCGTTGGCAAGGGCATTTGTCGCACTCTTTAATGGATGCCCTTTAAATAATTAGATATTGCCAAAAATTATTGGATTCTTTCGAAAAGAGTATCTTCACCAATGAAAGCGTCCAATATTTTTTGGCAATACCTAATTATTTAAACGGAATTTGCCATACTCTTTCATGGAGTCATACCCTTTTCCCTGCCGAATTAACTAACGCAATTACCCTGCAGTTCTTCAGACACTGTACTCATATTTTTTTTAATACAACCCTCAATAGCAATGTTATTGATCATAGTCACAAATCTAATAATTATTATTGTCAGTAAACAAAAAAAAGTATGAGATATGTTTTGTCTACATCCTTTTTCAAATAAAAAAGTTTTATAATACCTTACGATAAGTACTAGGCATGTAATTTAGAAAAATAGCCTAAAACAAGCTTTTATTTAACTTGCAATGTATGTATGTAAGTGCGTTTGGGTCAAATCTTGCAACTGAATTTTAAAGCAGTTATCATCTACCGATTAAGACGAAATTTTGCATACACGTTTAGTTTGGATGGCAATGCATGGTCAGCTAAGTGACCAATGTCATTCTAACTCCAATATGGCGGACGGCTCAAGATGGCGGACTAGTTATTGTTTGTGCACTGCAATGATATAGATATCAAATGAAAGGGTTTGCTGGGCAGAATACGAAAAATGCATGTTTAAAAAAAAGTTTTTTTAATGAATAATTCTTTAATCAAGATTTCATAATGGTAAAATACTTGTTATGTATCTTTCTTATTTATGCCGTATAGAATAGAGTTTGAAGTTGTTTAGAGTCTATACAAATATCAACGTGTGGCTTCTGTGAGCTGTAGACCTCGCCAGTCTTTTTCATTTTGGTTTTATTTTTGATCCGACCGAATTTTTTTTTTTTATGGCCTCGCTTTTGACCACTATCTCGCCTGATGTTAAATTCCTTGTAATTCTCGAACCTGCTCACAAAATTTCACGAGAATCGGTTGAGAAAGCATTTTCGTTCAAGTTGAAACGAAGACACTACGCTCGCGCTTTGCGCCCGTTCGGTCAATAAATAAAATTGAAATGTCTGTTTGTGATGTCAAAATATCAACATTTTAGGTACTTAATGCATATGAAAATATACACAGCACTTATAAAAACTAGTGGATCTGTGAGCTGTAAACCTCGCGAGTCTCTCTTTTTATCTTGTTTTGATTTTTGAATCGACAGTAAAACTCCTTGTAATTATTAAACCTGCTCACAAAATTTCACGAGAATCGGTTGAGAAATGAGACCTGTAGAGAAGAACACCCGGACATACGAAAACATTTTTGTCCACTTTGAAACGGAGACAGCTCGCTCGGTCAATAAATAATATTGAAGTGTCTGTTTGAAATGTCAAAATAACAACTTATTACTAAATGCATATGAATGTATATTATACGGGACTAATAAAAAAAAACATGTGGCTAAATAAAAACCATGTTTTTTTTTTCTTACAATTTTGACGCAGGGAAAGTCGCGGCCAACAACTAGGTATTAGATTTAAAAAAAAAAACAACCATTTGACTCAATGAAAGCTTGCTTGCGAAGCATAGGGGCGAGCGCAAAATTACATTAGTTAAAAAAAATAGTAGTTTATGCAACGGTCATATAATCGGGGTTATTAAAACACGAGCGTGGCGTGGGTTTATTTATTGTGATAATGATATCACGCGAGTGTTTTAATACCTAAATATATGCCGTTGCATACACTACTTTATCTTCACTCATACAGTTGAAATAAAACAAAAGTGGAAACGGGAAAAATATGTGCTATGGCAAGCAATTTAGATTCTCATTGGGAATGACAGCGCAGTTCGCGCATCCATAGACACTACTACATGACACTACTTTTCTACATTAAGTCAATGAGCCTATACGCGTTAGTATAAATTTAAAAAGTAAAAGTGTGCTATAAAAATTAAAAAGTTATTTTATGATGCAGCTGTTTGAAAATAGAAGGAAAATGTTGCCACTGTAATACTTTTTTTTTTATTGTACCTATCCACGAATATAAAGTACGTGTTTATACATGATTTTTTGAATTCATTATGGAACATTACGTTGTGAGTGTAGATAAACTTCTTTTTAACTCCCGACGGAAAAAGACGAGTGTTATAATGTAATGTGTTTGTGTATTTGTGAATCTGTCTGTGGCATCATAGCTCCTAATTGGATGAACCGATTTTGATTTTGTTTATTTTTTTGTTATTATAGAGAGTCTTCTTAGCTATGCTTGATGAAAATCGGTTCAGCCGTTCTAAAATTATTGGCGTGTTACTGTTTGAATTGGGGTGTTTCCGCAAGATATCGTGTCATAATTACGTGTTCAATAGATTGTCGATAGAAGCGTGTCTACTACATGATAAATTATGTTATTAATGAATCTTTTTTTAACCGACTTCGCAAAAAGGAGGAGGATATCAATTCGACTGTATTTTTTTTATGTTTTTTACCTCGGAACTTTTTATTGGGTGAACCGATTTTGATGATTCACATGAGAAGCTGGTGCTTGTCATGTGGTCCCGTTTAATTTTCATCAAGATCTGATGAAGAACTTCGGAGAAATACATCAGAACACTTCAATAAATCACTGGGGATAGATCCAATCGCATGTCTGTTTATTGTTTACACCATTTCATAACATAATATCACACTGGTACGCTGTAAAGGGGTACGCAAGTGTGAACAGTTCACCCTGGTATACTCTCATTGCACCGGTTTTGTTTAAGTTTCATGTTATTGGGTTAATCTATTCTAGCTTCACTTTGGGCACTATACGCGTAGTTACCTAGCCTATAGAACTGGTCCATTAATTACCACAACAAAAAAGTGAAAAACAAAAAACTTTTTACAAAAACAAAAACTCTACAAAGTAAAAAATAACTTCAATTTCTGAAGTCGGTGTTAAAAAGGTTTTTTTGTTTTCTTATTATAGATAGGCTCGCGCTTGACCACTATCCCACCTGATGGTAAGCGATGATGTGGTCAACGGTGTAACACGCTTAACACTCTTGACTTAAAGACTTCGAAAAAAAAACTCACTAGATGGCGCGATATGCACCTATCTGTTATTGAATGTGTGTAAAATTAACATTTTTTGGAATTGAACATAAAAATTGTATGTTCTTGTTTAATCAACTCTAATAAAAGTACAAAATTATGGAATATTGGACACTTAATTCACATAACAAAGATTATTTGAACGGATCATTTAAAATTGATGCCAATAGATGGCGCGGTTTTAAATTTCTGAGGCACTAATAAAAGGTGTCCATTCGATTGTTTAAATTTGCATTGTAACACATTTTGGCGCAAAGAAACTGTAAAAACGTGCAAAACAATACTGTAAAACAAACCTTCCTCCATTTCTTTTACCTTCCTTTCTTGCTTGTTCTGTCTCCTGATTGATATGGAGGGAAGTGGAAATTTGTACATTTTCCTACTTCTTCATTATTCTTTTCTGATTAATTTCGTTGCGGGATCCAAGACAGTTAAATTCATTCTACGGGACTTCGTCGAGCTTCATTGCCACGGCGCTTTTCTGGTGGTCGCCACTATTGATTCTGGCTTTCAGGAGTTGCAGTGGTTTGGGAACAGTGCGGTGGGATTGTCCCAAAAAAAAACCTTCACTGTATTTGAAGAAAAAAATATTCATGCACCGAGTTAAACCCTTTTACTTGCAAGTTGCTGCTAACACTTGATGGATGGACAAAAAATAATCGGTTTAATCAGACGAAAAACGCTGGTTACGTCGGCACGGTTTCTTTGTATGGGATGAGGCATGTTTGATTTGATTTGATCATGTCGGGGGTTTAAATATTACTTTTTTTTCCAGATATAGTTCCGGGACGCCACTCTTACGGGGGGTTTTCAGTACCACGATCGAGGTTTGTTCAACGTTACCATGGATTTCCAAATAATCCACGGTATGACGCAGATAAAAAAATCCAAGCAACGCATAATTGCAATGAACTTGGATGTACCTACTGTTCTCATTTGCAAATCTGTCTATGCAAATCAGGCTTGCTGTTAGAGAACCCAACCCTCGCCTTTGTACATTAGCTGTTCTTGAGGTTGTTTGCCTGTCCTTGAATCTGTTATTAAATTTTGAGTTCAATAAAGAATAATAATAACTTGTAACTGTAAAGGACAACAATGCATAATATGTACAAGCAGAGTAACGCGAGTATTTTTTAAGAAGAATTAAAACTCTTTTAAGATATTTTTTTAAATCATGTCAAACTTTTAGATTTCTTAGACGTTTTTAACTTTCTATATGTACATTTGGAAGTATATATTTTCATCTAATTTGTCTTAATTGTACTTTACGAAAATTAATTAAAGAAAATGAAGTTAAACATGTGTTTTTTATCATTAAATTTTTTATAACACAATTTGGACTCCTCGATAATCCATCCGCAAAGGGCTTTGTTATGTCTTTGAAAAATAAAATTAGAATTTTGTTAAAAATGAGATCTTTCCATTAGTTAGCCGTATTTCATAATGTTTACAAACATTTTCTAACACGAATACATTAATACATTTACCAACAAATGTTGGAAAAATTTTGAAAATTCTATTCTAGTTTGAAAGATATAATTGGTCCCATTTTAATTTGGTGAAGATCTGATGAAGAAGTTCGGAGATATACAACAGAACTCTTCAATAAATAACGGCAAATCTTTCGGGATTGCTGCAACCGCATGTCTGTTTATTGTTTACAATTTAATTACATAACATCACGCCAGTACGCTCTAAAGGGCAGATGTGTACAGTTCACCTTGCTACACTCTCATTTCACTGGTTATGTTCAGTTTTATGATATTCGTTTAATCTATTCTGGCAGGTACAAATAAAAAGAAATAATAAAAAAAAAACTCTTTATAAAAAAAAATAGTACCAAATTACGTTTGTCGCATCGTCCTATCTCGCTTACTCTATGCAGTATACTCGATACAAACTGTTTCTTGCGCAATGGTTCGCAGAGCCATCTTCAGACACACAAAGACCCTCTGTCATCTGCGACTACTATACATGCAACGACATATTGCCGCATCGATTTTTATAGGCGCAAATCACAGACAGTAGAGACGCTATTTCTAATAATATGCGTGCCCACCCAACGCACACTAGTGACATCTATGAAGCCACATACGAACGAAAAATCACAAAATCCTGCACCGCGCAAGCATTTCGGCGTGATTTAAACATGTACCGGTTGTACATCGACAACAAATGTTAATGCTTGAGCAAGTGACAATTAGGGTTGTTTGCGAATGTGAGTACCATCACAAACCCATCCAGATATAATGGTACAGGAATAATTGTAAAACTGTACTCAAGATTGTATTTATCATCATCTGCCTAGCCTTTTTCCCAACTATTGTTGTGGTCGGCTGCCAGTCTTACCGGATTCAGCTGAGTACCAGTTTTTACATGGAGCGACTGCCAATCTAACCTCCACAACACAGTAACTGGGTAACACGATACCCCTTGGCTAGACTGGTGTCAGATATCAGACTTCTGACTACCCGTAACGACTGTCAAAGATCTTCAAATGACAGCCGGGACCAACGGCTTAACGTTCTTTCCGAGGCACGGAGGAAACTCGGTATGTTGAAATGGTCACGCATCCACAGACCGACCTCGTCAAGCGTTGCTTAACCTTGAGATCGACCCGTGCGGCTGTTATTATTTAGCCACGAGCTCCTCCAACTCAAGATTGTATTTATGAACAATAAAAAAAAAAAAACTATCGAACAGTTGCCCGGACCAGACACAACACCCGTTTGGTCGGAGGATGCGTCTTTTTCAATGGAGGTTCCAGGACTTTACACCCAATTCTGCAAACCTCCATAATTTCCTCCTCTTTCTTAACTCTAGAACATAACTACCACTTACTTGTCACTATTCGGCGCTGCCAGCAGTTCTGTGGCCCTGGTGATGAACACCTGGACGAGGGAGCCGAGGTTGCCGGTCTGAGGGTTGTTCTGGAGAAACTTCTGCAGCAGGGATTCCGTGCTGCCATCGAACATAAGCTGTTCCTCTCTGGAATTTCAGAAAAAGAGACTCTTTAAGAATAGATTAAGAAGAAAGAAATAAACTAGATTGTTTGCGACAGGTATGACATATACTATTAAAAAAAACCGGCCAAGCGTGTGTCGGATTTCGCACATTTAGGGTTCCGTACCAATCCGCAAAATTATGTTGGTTGTAATACGCCCCCTAAAAATATTTAAAAATATTTTTTGACAATTTGTATGGCTTTGGGTCAACAAGATGCTTATACTGTGAAATTTTGAAGACTGTAGCTCTAGCGTTTGGCTGTAAAACGCGTGTGACAGACTACGGACAGACAGACACGTGAGTGACAGCAATAGGGTTCCGTTTAGACCCTAAACAGAAAATGACATAACATCACGCTGGTATTCCCTTAAGGGTTGTGCAGAAGTGCACCTATAATACGACCACATTTCAATAGTAATTTTTAAGTCACCCAGCCAGACAACAGGCTGCTTCTGCAAAATGCCAGATGGCAAAACCCAATAACACTTTGACCGACCCGGGAATCGAACTCAGGACCGCATGCTCAGCAGTAGAAAATATAGGTACCTATAAATAGAGAAAGTTTGCGTACAGTGTGCTTATTCCGAATTTTTTAACGTACTTCCTCGTGATAACGTCAACGATCTCTAATGTCAAAATGTATACAAAAAAAGAGGTTTCTCTTTACCGTCACCAGACGGCGCTTATCGTCTTACGTGATTGAGCGTCAGTAAAAACTCGCCTCAGTACAGCCGATGAGTCGTGGCTCGTCTGAAGTTAGTGCTAATGGTTTCGCAGAACATACTTTATCTACACTCACAACGTAACGTTCCAAATATGAATTCAAAAAATATTGTATAAACACGTACTTTATGTTCGTGGATAGATAAAATAAAAAAAAAACCATTACAGTGCAACATTTTCCTTCGATTTTCAAACAACTGCATCATAAAATAACTTTTTAATTTTTATAGCACAGTTTTACTTTTTAATTTATTGGCGCTTATGGGCTAATTGATTTAATGTAGAAAAGTAGTGTCATTGTCTATGGAGGCGCGCGCTGCGCAGTCATGCCCAATGAGAATCTAAATTGCCCGCCACAACAAATATTTTTTTCGTTTCCCATTTTGTTTTATTTCAACTGTATGAGTGAAGATAAAGTAGTAGGCAACGGCATATAATTAGGTTTTAAAACACTCGCGTGTTATTATTATTACATTCGACTTCGCCTCGTGTGATAAACCCACGCTCGTATTTTAATAACCCCTATTATATGACCATTGCATAAACTACTATTACGAACCAAGTGGTTTTCTGCACAAGTGTGCGAATGCGCGAAAGTTCTCAAAGCCTATGATCAGACGGGCTACGATTTATCGGCCGTACAATTATGTCCGCATCAATGCCAGATGGCTATTGGTGTCAACTGCATCCGTTGCCTAAATCTAATCTTTTAGACAAGTTATTTGTTATGTTTGTTTATACAAATTGATTACAAAATGTACTGATGAGATTACGAATTTTTTTTCACTGTTAGGAGCTATGGTTGAGTGTCATAAACTTTTTATCCTGTAAAAAATGCACGGTGTCTGCAGGATCAGCTAATCCTACCTAACACACCAAACAAAAGCACACAACACTCACTCAAACACAAGCACACCACACACAACACTCACTCTTTCTGTTGTAAAATGTTATTTTGCTTTAAATTTATATAATACTAGCGGACGGACCGCGGTTTCACCCTCGTAGAACCCGTTCCCGTGGGAAAACAGGGACAAAAAGTAGCCTATGTCACCCGGGGATAGTGTAGCTTCCCAACGGTGAAAGAATTTTTTAAATCGGTCCAGTAGTTTTTAAGTTTATTTACGTTACATACAAAGTTTATAGATATAGATTATGTAAACGTAACCACTGTTGTATTGTTCATAATGTCTGGCAAGTGAACTGCGTCCTGCAATATAGGCTTGGCCTAGCTCAGGCGCAGTTGCTCAATTTTATTTTTGGCATTATTATATGTAATAGCTTTAATAATTTAATTATAATCTTCAAAATTGTACAATTTTATGGAGAAATAAATATAATTTAATTTAATTTATATAAATGCGAATGTGAGTTTGTTTGTTACACTTTTACGTCTATACCGCTATGGGGAGATCATTCACGATAAGAGAATAGTGAATCATCGCTGACTGCCAGCTTCTCGACCAATCGGGTCGCAAGCTTTCTAATTTGTTGCTACCCGATTGGTCGAGATGCCGGCTGACAGCGATGACTCATTATTTTCTTAACGCGAATAAACGATAAAGCAATTATCATAAATTGGTTTAGAGATAGATCCATCGACCATACAGCCCCTAGACGCCTAACAACAGGCGAGCGATGTCTGTCAACACATATGACTACAAGATCATATACAGGTCCACTCGACAATTTCGAATTAGTAGCGACCATTTCTGTGAGCCGTAAACACTTCCGTGTCAGGCAATAAAAAATTGGTAAAATAAATATTACGATGGTCCCGTGTACAATACGTTTGTGTGGTAACAACAGCCAGAACTCGAGTTTCCCGAAAAATGGCATAACATTTTATCGGTAAGTTAATAGTTACATAATCATAATCAGATTTATTTTCTGATATTATTTATGGGAGTTCATTTTGTACTGGTCATTATTGTAGGTGAAAACCGCAACAGCACAAATTTTGTCGCGCGCGTTGATGTCTCTGCTGTTTCGTCTCTTTCTTTTTAATGTATTTTTTTCTCTATCTCTTTTCCTCTATAATATGATAGACAAAACTAGTGATGCACCATATTCTATGACCAAATCTGTTATCGATAAAACTAGAAACCTACATACTATTTTACAAAAAGAGACATTAAATTAAATAGTTTATTATTAGTTCAATTAATTGTGAAACGAATATTGATTTTAGGTACCCACAAGATGCCGAATTAAAAAGCAAGTGGATTATTGCAACCAAGCGAAATAACTAGTTCCCCACAAAATATAGTCTAATATGTTCACGGCATTTTACTGAAGATTGTTTTATGGCTATGAAAAACCGGTGCCGTCGCCGACTACTAAGTTCGGCAGTACCAACAATGTATTTGCCCCTTTTGGTGAGTATTCCGTTTAATCTCATGGCCCACGACCGAAGCGAAAGAGATTTTTCGAATGAATTCCCTTTAAATTAAATGAGTGACGGAAGAAGATAGTAGAAAGTAGTAAGGAAATAAGTATAATAATAAGTAATAATAAGTAGTTACGAAATATTAAAGACTGATTATTGTATTTTAAAGATAATTATTTTAATTTTGGAATTTAGGTATTTTTCTACTAATTGTTTTTACTAATATTTAATATTATGAAACAACCGCCGAAAAAAATATGTTATAATTAGAATTTTGATATTTTGTTTTTCCTTTTTGCATTTTATGTTATTAATGTTTAATCAATAATAAAACTAGCTAACATTAATAAATAAAAATATTAAGTGCACTAACAATTAAAAAAAAAATCGATACCTTCGTAGTTTTATTTAAACCTGTCCTATCCCTATTTCGGCGAAATGACGTTGGTATGGACCAATCAGAACGCAGTACCCCGTGCTTCATACCTCAGCTAGTTGACAGAATTGTTTTGATGTATTAAATCAAGCATTAGGTGTCTAGGGGCTGTATGGTCGATGAGATAGATCAGACCTTGGAGAAGGACAAAGTATAATTTTTATACCGGGAATACGTTTTTTTGGCATAATTACGTATTCCCGGGATAAAAAGTATGACCTATTGTTTTAAGTTTTTTTATAATTTATAACTACTATGAATGTTTGCAAGACAGGCTATTATTGAAATAAATTTATTATTATTTAATTTCCGATTTTCACACGGGCGAAGCCGCCGGCAGAAGTTAGTAGGTACTTTACAAAATGAGGAAAATCAACCATTAATTGCCGTAACAAATAAATACCTACCTACAATCATTAAACTTTATCATATTTCACATCAATTACTTTAACTACGAAAACTATTAAATTTTAATTGATTACAACAAATAATACGTGTTTAGTTAAGTGCAATTTCAGATTAAGATTTTGTTTGATAATTTTATACATATAAGTAACAGTTACACCGGGTAGGTATAGCTCTTTTTCACCACGATGTTTTCCAACACCGTTGCCTATGATGTCCAAGACAAACTTAGAAAGTACATATGAAATGGAAAAAGTCACATTAGTACTTGTCTGGATTTGAACCCACGACCTGGACTTACATAGTTAATCTGTGTGAGACCTGTGGAGTTACCAGAGGCAGCTTAATTAATTCTGACACCAGAGCTGTACACATCCTCACACGAAAAAGAAGGAGCGCTTAAAAAAAAGATTTTTATGACGGTATTAAAAAAGAATGTCGCATTTGGCCAAGCAATCAATCAATCCGTTTAGGTTTTTTTTTAGTTGGCTTCCAAGCAGCGTTGCCAGAATGTAACTTTTGTTACATTTAACGTTACTTTTGACCATCTCATGTAACCTCCATGTCAAAATGTAACTTTTACGCTACTTTTAGGACTAAATAAAAAATACTGAAATATTATCCAGCAAACAAAAAATAATCGTGAAACGGAACGCATCCAAGAATGTTTTCGTTTGTGGTGTTCTATTATTGTGACACACAAATTGACGTATTGCATATTTCCTCACTCACTCCAGTGTATTTCTAAACCTTCCATTTCGCTTACTTCGGCGAGCGAGTGAGCGTATTAGTGTACTTTTCTCATGAAATCGTAACTTTTTGAGATGTCACATGTAATATTTGACTATCTGCCACTGGCAACACTACTTCTGAGTCTAACTGAATGCAGCAGAATACCAGCTTTTTATAAGGAGCGACTGCCTATTCGATCGCCGGCACTCAGTAACACGATACCCGTTGTCAAGACCGTTGGTAGATTTTCTGATTTCTAACTACCCGCAGCGACTATAACCTCGAGTTTCTCAGCTCAAAATTATAGCAGAATTAATGTGACAAATTTTCAAGCAAGCGTTATCTGTTGTGATTGGCTGTTGAAAATTCATTCAACCAATCACAGCAGATAACGCGTGCTTGACAGTTTGTCACATTAATTCTGCGATAATTTTGAATTGAGAAACTCGGGGTAAAGATATAGGTACAAATGACAGTTGGGAGGACCAACGGAATAACATGCTTTCCGAGGCAAGGAGCTAACTCGGTATGGCTAGATTGTCACCCATCCTCGGAATAATGTCGGCAAGCGTTGCTTAACCTTGAAGATCGAGCTATTGGGTAGCAACCCTGTAACACGATACCGATTTTTTTGTTATTTTTTGCTACGCCTCCGTTATTAATATCAATTTTTTTTTTTCTTTCTCCGGGACTTCGACGAGTTTCATTGCCATGGTGCTTTTCTGGTGGTCGCCACTGTTTCTGGCTTTCAGGAGTTGCAGTGGTTTGGGAATAGTACAGTGGGATCGTCCCAAAAAAAAAAAAATAACACGATACCCGTTGTCAGATTTGTAGTTTCTGACTACCAGTAGCGTCGGTCAAAGTCGACTACGACAGTGTAAATTCGAAAAAGGTAGAGTACTGCTTTGTGATGGTGACCTCGTGTCTTTGTTTAATCTAAACTAACTAACCTTCCGTATCGTACCGTAAGTACTCCGGAACTTCGGAGTGGACCCCACTCCGTAATAATTAAATTTTTCGAACGGGTAAAAACACATCGGGAGTAGGTAAAACTGTCAAGTTGTGTTGTCATTCATTAGTAGTTCGGACCCTGAACGAATGATGCGTCCGTATATGGTACGGAGTAGGAAACGCCCATAACGAAGGCCGAATCTACTGACTTCGCGCTTAGGAAGTAGACCCCTGGACCGGCTACTCTATTGACGTCGTCCTCCCAACTTCCACTTGTCTTTATTTGCTCTAAAAAGTAGCTGAGTGCCATTGGCTACCTTTTATCCCGAAAAATCTCACAATTGCTGTGGGAGGCGAAGCCGCGGGAAAAACTAGTTACGAGCACCTTTTGAAATTTGTAGTTCTACACTCAAATAGATTTATTCTATAGTAAGAATTAACTGAAGGGCCAGGAAGCTAAGCAGGAAACCAGCTTATCTTTTAATAATTCAAAAAGATTGGTAATTTTATTACGTTAATATTGTCGTGGCTGGGTATTTGATATGATCAACGGTACTTACGCACTAGCCGGAGGATTAATATTGAACGCAAGCAGCTGATTCCAGAAAGGATCATTTGGACAGATGACTTCGGACGAACAGAACCGCATCAGCAGCTCATTGGAAGACAACTCCGAGTATCTGCTCACTGCTACACCCATGTTGATCTGGAAAATACATGGTACAGACATTAGTATCGGGATAATGTTAAGAATCTGGTATGATAATGTTCTGGAAAATAACGTGGTTCAGGCATTATTATTGGGAAGACACATTGTTTGGCATTCTTTAAATTAACTGCCTCGTTGGTCTCGCTATGTTTAGTGCAACCGCTTAGCAGGCGGTTAAGGTTCCCAAGTCTCCCGGACTAAAAGTGATATTATAGGCCTGAGTCTGAAGCACACTAACCCATTGGTCCTACATCTTATCTTTAGCTGGTCGTATCAGATTGCTGTCCCATCAGACTATGAGAGTGAGGGAACAGAGAGTGCATAGACTAACTGTTGCCACATCAACCAGTCCTACGCGTCTTCTTAGTTCTTTCCATAATCTTTCTCGATCACTACAAACATCCACAATGATTCAGGTACCTAGATGTATTTATTACATCATCCTTATTGTAAGATAATACAAAAATCAGTTAGACTGTTATTAAATTTTCCAATAAGAAAAATTTCACTAGCAGGGTCATGTTTTGACATTTTTCACTGAAATATGCTGAAAATTGAACAAAAATTTATTACTTTTTGGCTTATGCATGAAAAGGTAATCTCAAAAGCCTGGATTTGCCAAGTTAATAAGATCAGGGCTTATAATACAGACAAAAACACCAAAACCCTGTTTTCCAATGGGGTAGTCTGTAGGCATAAAATATAGAAAGCAACCTACTAAAATACTAAACATACTACTGAACTTAATAGCCAAAATAAATAACCTATAGCTATAACATAATAAACTAGACTACTAGTCTAGTATGATTCTAACTAGGTATAAACATAATACAGTTGAACAAACAAACAACAAGTTCTCCAGTCATTGACAATCACTTGACATCAATTTACAAGCGCTTCATTAACCATATCTATGAAAAGTATAATAAAAAACAAGTATTGTCATAACTACAACCTGAAGGAAAAAAGAGAACATTATGCTATTTAAAATAAGTTCTAGAATAACATTTTGAAATTTAAAGAGGTATTGAACTAACCGACTGTATATAGTGTATAGAATGATAAATCTGCTTTATCACTAGTTTTTCGTGAACGAGTTTTTAGCTTTATTGTATCACGGCAACCAAGAAAATATAAATTCGATACCAATAAATATGATTTCTACCAATGACAAGCTAACACGAACTTAACAAAATATGTGTTTTATTACAAGTATAATCGCAATTTAAACGTGTAATGTGAAAGGATAAACATGTTAATAATTAATTAAACCATAATACAACACAATAAACAGAGCTAACAACAAAATTTGTTAAAATCAAAAACTGATTACTGCTTATGAAAATATTTACTTAATTATCGTTTAAAAAGTCATATCTATTCCAATTTCACGGTGCAACGGTGCGGTTTAATGAGCATAATATGCTTACCTATTATTTTAGCAAGTCGTGGATAGAATTTAACATTCAACGGCGTTCAGATATTATTTTAAACTACAATTTGTTTTCAGTAGCCACGAAATCATCGCCGACTTGTCAAATATTTGACGTTTACTTTCGCGACGGACGATGACAATTGATATTTTGACGCGTTCAATTTCGATTAAAAATGTTACGGTTTTTTCAATTCTTCAGTGGCATGTGGGCAGAGGCGGCTTCACATACTGTGCAGGGTGTGCATTGCACACGGGCGCAGCGGTCCTAGGCCCCCTAGGACAGCTGCGGGCCACTAACAAAGCGCGCCAGCCGGCCGTGGCACTTGCCCAGACCCACGTAAAAACCGGAGCTCTTTGCTCCATTTTGCATATATTTTGTATGACATCTGCTGCTCTTCTTATATAATTATATCGAAAACCTTGAGCAAAACTCACCACGAGTGGCTTTGACAATAGTAACTTTTGTTTCAACATGAAATAAACCCTAAAACAGATAGTTAATGATTATATTGGTTTAATAGTGAGTGTTACATCGCTACCAAAGGCCAGTTTTGATTCTTTTGAAAACACTTTACCGACAGTCATATTGCGAATCAGTTGAAATTGCCATGGACGAACGTCACGCGCGTGGCATTTCTCATGAGTTCGGTTTTATGCTCCATATCTTGAAAACTGCCAAACCGATTTTGATGACACTTGCACTATGACCTAAGTTGAGAGAAACTTAATCCAATAAAAAAAGAATGATCATGATCGGATTACTAGTTTCGGTGAAATGCGTGGACAAACATTCATACATATAACGGATCCATATGGATGACGTCACGGAGTATCCATTTGTTTCCAAAACCTTCCATAGAATGTAATGAATACTTTTCTGAAAACCGCATCAAAATCAGTTCAGCCAAAGCCAAACGCGAGAAAATCATGGACAAACATACGGGTCAAACTGAGAACCTCCTTTTTTTGAAGTCGGTTAAAAAACACAAGTCTCGTTTTTTACTGCAAAAAGTAGTGAGATCGAATGTTAAACCAAGTCGGATAATTTATTCAGTAGGTTCCTTAGTAATTAGGTATGTAAAGTAAAAATTAACCCATGCCAATTCTAAAACCATTTCAAGATTTTAGGTTTGTAAGCCTTATTTTTCTATTTTTAGATCTTGAAATTTTAGGATCGTATTTATTTTTACAAAATCACTGAAAACCACTAGACTTTTACTTGACCTTTAAATGACGTCATAAAGATTCCTGTATAGGAAACTTTCATTGCCTCTTGTAATGAAATAATTAAAGCCCACTTGCACGAAAAACCCAACCCAGAGCTAGTCGCCAACACAAGGTTATATTGACAGTTCGTCACAAGCGCTTCACCAGCCGATGGACAAGAAGGATAGCAGTTGATATAAGTATGTGGGATGGGAAAAAGTATGAATTTTAAACACGGTACCGTCAAAAGCACATGAAGCTTTAAACTGTTAGTACGAGTCTTACGGACCAAAATTTTCAACGCTTTTAGTAGGTACTCTTTTAGGACATCAACAAATGGCTAGATTTTTTGGGTTGGGTTTATGTTGACGTATGACTTTGGGGTTTTATCCATTTGGCTACTTATTTTTCAATCTCTAGGAGGGGATGGGGGCAACTGCCCCTACCTGCCCCCCTTAGCGACGCGATTGGTTCGTCATACAACATTGTCAATTCAATCTGGCGCTAGCAACCAACTCCGAGTTGTTTTTTGTGCAAGTAGGCCGTTGTTTTGTAGTTGTACGTGTCAAGAGTCAATGTCAACTTCAAGTCCTATGGGTTTCTTTGTCTAAGTATCTACGCCTTCAGCATTCAGACAGAGTACTTTAAGACGTCAACACAAACAAAACTTAAATATATTAAAAATACTACAGCTCGGAAAAACGAACAATCAAACGAAATATTGAAATTAGTTGAAGTAGTTATACAATAACTAAATCTATAAAATAAAAATATATAAAAAAATACCCGAAAAATACTTTACGTACCGAATTAACACATTAAACTAGAATACTATTCTAGTAAACTTGATTACTAGAATAACATTGCTGACGTGGTTTCACATTAGAAGAAAACAATAATGTGGACCCCAAGTAAAAGTAAAGCCACGTCGTTTAATTTGTTTATTTGTAATCTAATTAAATAGGTTCCTACCTACTGAATAAATTATCCGACTTGTTTTTACATTCGATCTCACTACTGAGAGATCTCACTTACAGAGATCATTGATTAAGTATATATTTTAACTGAACGCTATCAGTTAAATAATTACACAAACAAACGCTCCTGGTGTATTTTATTGATCGATTGACGTGTTATACATACATAGTCTAGACTTATATGAATTTATGACCTATGTCTTAGCCTGCTTTTCTTTTGGGTCGGACGCTGCCACGGCAACACGTCTACGTTTTTTCGTTTGCCGCACTAGCCGCATTGCTCAACAAAGTTACTATTCTTTTAATTCTTTTGTCTATTGTTCAATTACGACATAAACAAAGTTTTGCAACATTTGAATCTTTTTCATTCACCTACACCAACCAACACCATAGAGGAAAATAATAAACACCTACCTGCACCGTTGACCGCACCGACCCGACCATGTTTTCGAACTTTTTGCCGACTTGTGTAACTTGTTATTGTTAAATTCATATTATTACTTTTATTTCTCATTAAATATGGAGCTCGATCAATATAAGGTGGACGTGGTCCACTATATTAATCCCCATTTGATATGGGTATTGGTTCAAAAAGAGGGGGATAAAGAAGCAATTTTCTTTGAACAAATTGGAATTTATGGGATTTTGCCCCAAAATGTAACTACAAATACCATTGGGGTAGTAAATTGTGTACTAAAGGCCGAGCACTGTGAGCAATGGATGCCGGCAGCTTCCGTTGCTATGGGGAGAAGCTTCGACGAAGCTGAGGAAGTATGGTTTTCTCCTACCTACATCGCTAAAAAGTAAGTTGCTAATCTTCCTACTTTTTATGTATTGGTACGTTAGCATTATAGCAAAATATGACAAAGTTGGTGGTAAAATTTAATGCGTTTGTCCGGTTCGAGTCGTTAGGGCTCCCTAATTCTCCTCCATCGTTAGTCGCCGGGCCTGTGGTAAAAACGTATTTTTGATAAGTATGCTGTAGTCTACGGGGGCTGGAGTATGAGACCTGTACCTTGTAAAGGTACGACAGAATGGATTGGTTTAGTACCAATATCATTAAACAGGATGAAACATTTATAAGATTCTGTTTCTAATGGGAGATGCATCCAAATATCAATAACAAATGTACTTCCAGGTCATTTTTCTTTTAACTTTTGATCTTTTTGAAATGAGTAGCTTTATTTATCCTTTCATGTGTTTAAGATGTGGATGCACAGGACACACAATGGCTTTTCCACTGTTTTGGTTATTACAGGCTCACAACCGGTTAAATAAGGCATACCAACATCATAATTATTAGCTATTTCATTACAGTGTAAACATTATCAAGATGGTTCTGTGCAAGTAGGTCAGTTATAGGCATTCACATTGTGTTAGTGAATACAACAAAATGGTTGGCACGGTGGTTGAGCGTTCGGCTGCTGCGCTGTATGTTGTGGGTTCAATTCCGGCACAGAACAAATATTTGTTTGGTCTACAGATAATTCTTTCGGATCTGGGTGTCTTGTGTATGTGAGTTTAAATGTTTGTTAACGCACCCACGATATAGGAACAAATTCCTAGAATGGGGCAAAGTTTTTAAAAATAAAACAATTACAATTATTACAATTTACAATTACAATTATTAAGAAACTATTTAAATACAAATAAAATCATTTTGAGTCCCAAATAAAATAAAATAATTACAATTAAAAAATAAATAATAATGTATCAAATTAATTGGGTATATAATTTTATTAGTAGTAAGAGGACACAACAAAACAGATAAAATAAGAAAACAAAAAGATTAATAAAAAACAATAAGACAGTGAACATTTGAACAGGCAAGTTCAGTGTCTCAGCAGTGGGAACATGAAAAGTGTGATGATGGTGAAGTCAGATGAGACTACCGATTAACCAGCACTCCGTGAATCAGTGTGACCTTCAACTTATCATATTCACAGCTGCCATATATTTTGAATGTAACACCATGTCAAGCACCATGCTCCATGCTGCCTGCATATTTTATGGACTCCCTAGGCGGGTAGTTGGAACTGCTTTCGAGATAAGGGGAACCCGCCAGGCCGGAACAGTGGCATTGGGTACAGTCGAACACATAACAAATAATTAGTAGTTAAAGCTCTAGCTTTGTTAAAGAAGGTTGTTCTTTATTTGCTTTAGTTTATAAGTGTAATTGAAGATAGTTTTACGTGTTTTTGAGTGTGATCATGGTTAAAAGTCAAATAAAACGTAAGGTAATAACATAATTTGATCACATAAAAGCCCTAACCTTTTGTAAGTCGGAGTCTTTGGTACCTCTTGCTTTTACTGTTTTTCAACACTGATTTCTGAAACGAAAGTTATTTTTGCACTTTTTAGTGTTTTCCGTAGAAGTCTGTTTATTTTTACCCGACTGCCGAAAGAGGGTAATGTGTTTATCAGTCTATGTATGTATGTATGTTTGTTCCTATGTGGCGTTCTAGAGACCAAACGTACCAAACTTTTCACGTCAATCGATTTGTCTTAACCCTGCGAGTGTCACTGGCTACATTAAAATTGGAAAATAGAAAAATGGCGGATTTTGGGGGCCAACATTTTTTTTTTTGGGAATAATCATCGTGTGGGATACACGATGTGTTTGGAAGAAAAAAAAATTTCAAAATAAAGGATTTTAAGAGTTGATTACAAAAATAAATAACACATATAATGTTTAAACCTAATTTTGTACCTAATTCTAAAAAAAAAATATGGCGCATCGCCATACGTCTTGTAGACCGATGATGGAACGGGCTAGGAGGAATTAGTTCATGCAATTCCAACGCACACTACCCGAAATGTAACCGATAAAGCCGATAGGCTGGCAACTCTGCGCCGATGTTCAATGCTCTGGTACCTAGACTCGACCAGTACCTCATTGCCGATGAGCCTCTTGGCCCATTTTACGATCTACTCGAGTGCATCCAGCTGGTACTTTGCAGATCCGTCCCAGAGATAAGAGCAGTGCTCCATGCATGATGGAACTTGCGCTTTATGCAAGTTGAGCAATTTTTCGGGCGTGAAGTACCGTCTCATCTTCGCTAGGATCCGCAACTTTTTGGTAGCCAGCAGTAAAATTGATTGTCGATGTGCAAGTAACGCCAAGAAGCTCAAGATGATCCGTTATCGGCACGGTCACACCTCGAAAAGAAGGAGCCAGGTGGAATTAGGTCATTTTAGCGTAAAAAATACACGCCTGGGTCTTAGCAGCATTGAACCTGACCAGCAGCCTTATGGTGTAATGAATTCGGCAAGGAACAGAGGAAAAGAATGAACAGTCGACCAATCACATAGACGGAAATCCACATCGCATCTTTCATCTCGCATTTGATTGGTCGATTTTTCATACTCTTTGCCTTGCCGAATTCATTACACGATAAAGCTGCAGATTGGCATCGCCCCATTCGGATACTGCCTTCAAGGCCAGATTCAAGCGAAATTGGGTCTGAGAGTTCTATTATTATTTATTTAGTAGGATTACATGTTACATATTTGTTGAAATGAGTACCCAGTGTGTCACATCTATTAGTCACTGCGGCACAAGTCTCGAGCTTAGTGCAGAAACCACTGAAATCCTTCCATGTATTATTCTTTTTGGAAAATATTTTCATTTTCTCTTTATTATCAATAGGCTTGTCTTTGGACAATATCTCAACTGGTGGTAAGCGATGATGTGATCATCGATGGATCACACTTGCCTAGAAAATAAACTATAAAATTCTTCTGCTCAACTCAATAACAAAATCTCTTCTTACAGATCTTCTCTTTTTGACAACACTACCCACAAATATGGAGATTTAATAGTAGTTAAGAAGAATGGTGATAAAGTAAATCTGCTCGAGGAAATTGTCAACAGCGAATTTGCATTTGAGGATGAATGCTTGTTCCACAGAAAGTTGATGGGCAACAAACTTGATACAAAACTTAACTACATAACAATGCATGAGGTTTTGAAAAATATTGAGGAGGCTTACAAAACTAGGGACATCCCAAAGACAACATGGCTGAATGTTTTAAAAAAGCAAACATCTATTTACCACGAGAGCAAACATTTAGAATCTTCAGTAATGTCTCAAAGACTAGCAGCTAGACACCAAGATGATGAGCATACGTTGCTCAAGGACAAACAGAATGTTATGAAGCCTTGTAAAGATGTTGTTTGCCAAGATGATGTGGATATGTTGGTCAAGAACAAACAGAATGTTCAGAAGCTTTGTAAAGATGTTGATGAGGTCTCTGTGGGCAGAGCCTGTGGTGCAAGAAGTTCTTTAACCCCCGACAAAGCTAGTGGTATTAGTTTGGCTTTAAAAAAGAAATTGGAGTGGTTGGAATCTCAAAGTATAGCCTATCAACCAAAACCCAGCAGACCAGGAGAAGCTATTTACGCCGAAAACCAACCTAACATGCATGCCAGCCATTCTAATTTGAAAACCGACGATGACGCTGATGATCGCAATAATAATACACCGTCTCTTAAACACAAGAATCATTTGGCTGGATATGGCAAAAATAATAATAAAAAAAAAGGTAAATTTTGTATATTTTTCTAAGCTTTAACCCAGTCTAGGCAATTGCTGCGTATCTGATACTCAGCTGCGTCAGGTCAGGTTAGATTGGACATCACCTCAAGTTATTTGAGAAAACTCGATGCATTATTTAATTACCCAATTTAAATTTTAGCCTGGTTAATGCCACTAGGCAGCTCTTTTTACATGATTTGATCATGACTTAGTTTTTAAATACATTTGGATTTCAAACAAGCTGATGGTCCACTTGATGGTAAGTGGTCACTGCTGCCTATAGAAATCTGCAATGTCAGAGGCATTAGATATGCATTTCCATACCAGACACAAGACTGATTTGTCTCTTGTGTCTGTAATTAAACTTGCACCCACACCAATCAATCTGTTTGGAGTATTCAAACACAGTAGGTATGTGTGTGAATGAATGTGCACCAAGCACATTCATTTCTTACTTAATTTTTAGAGTTTGTAATGAATGTACATCTTAAAGATCTACGAGTCTCAATATTATTTAATTATCTTATAATTTTAGGTAAAAAACCGCGTGAGCCTGTCGACAAGAACTCAAACCTAATCGCCTACGGTCCAGCGGGACTCTCAATTAACAAGTTCAGTGTAAAACTTGTGCCAGCCAAAGAAGAAATAAAAGAACCCAACATAGAAAAAAAAAGAAACCCAGAGCCGGAACAAGAATTGGAAGTAAAGAAGAATCAAGATGTCTATGCAGACACAGATTCTGAGGTAAACTTAAAATTAACTAACGTATCGTTACTACAGCGGATAAGTTCTATAAGTTCTCAGCAAAATAATGCCACTAATAATAAAATGAAAGCTAAAGGTGAAGTACTAAATGCTATTAAACGTAAAATAAAATATCTTGAGGAAAAACAGCACAGGATAAATGACAGTCTTTCTTCGGTATCAGACAAGAATAGCTCCATATGTGACTTGGACTCAGACGATGACAGTGTATCCGGGTTAGAAGAAAAATTAGATTTACATAGACTTAAAAAAGATGTTAACTTAGAACCTGAACCTGATACTTTTGACACAAATGTAAACAGATATAATGTTAATCCATTCAAGAATGTAGATGGTACTATGTCTGTATTTGTTGACAAGCTTGTCACCCCCGTACTAATGGTCCATACGAAGAAAGACAACCGCATAGTACCTGTAAGCAATATGAGAGACATTCCATTTGGGAAAGATATTCATGTAGTATTAAGAAATATGGGTGTGCATGAACCGATGAGGCCTCAAACAGTTTCCTGGCCTACAATCCTTCGGGGCCACAGTGTCTTCCTTGTGGGTCCATACAATAGTGGTAAAACTATGGGCTATTTACCAGCAGTTTGCCGTTTAGTCTTTGATTTTAAAAATACTCCGGATAAGTTTGGGCTTAGTTGCATAATAGTTTGTGCAACGTCTAATTCTGTGGCTTCAGTTGAATATCAATGTAAAATGTTCTTGCACAGCGCAAAGATCTTCGCTTGCTACGTTGGCATGACTGATTTGCATATTACAACGTCACTTTTGAACGGCTGCGATGTCTTAATCTGCACCCCTACCATGCTAGTTCGTCTGATCCATGAAGATTTTGCTCTTGACTTCAGAAGTCTGAACACATTTGTAGTTGATGACTGTGAACGTATCTCAATGATTTACCCGAATGAACTAAAGTTTTGCCTTCTGAAAGTTAAGGATATAGTAAAAAATCGCGTTCATAAAGAGTGGAAAGTTCAGTACGTAATAGTATCAAGAATATGGTGTGATTTTATGTCGTCTCTTGCTAGGAAAGCACCTGATTCTATCGTCTGTATCAGTGCTTTCCAGGAGTGCGTCCTGTATTCGAAGGCTGCAACTTCAGTCGATTTTGTAACTCAAGAGAACAAGTTGTCCTCGGTTAAAAACTTCTTGGAAGGCATCGATAAATCTAAGAAGACTGTGATAGTCTGTAGAGCTGATGATGAAGTAAAATTAATAGAAAAGGCTCTGAAGAAGTTAAACTACGCTGTGTTCTCATGTGATAGTACAATGACTGTGCAAGAATTATACAACTTAGGTAAAACCCTGAAAGATTATGAAGAGCCTGTGTTGGGTCCAGTTTTGGTGTGCTGTGACGGGAATTTGACCCATCTGAATGTCACTGACTCATATTACTTAGTTCATTACTCCTTGCCGGATCTTTTCTCAACGTTCTGCAAACGATTCGCAGTACTAATTGATAACTATCCGTCGGTTTTCAAGGAAGAGGAAAATAAAATTAAAATAAAGATTTTATTCGATAATAATAACATTAAGCAGCTGCCAAAGATCCTTCAATTCATTAAAAGATGCACACAGGATGTTCCACTGTTCTTAGATGAGATTAGCTCAAGTGTTTTGACCGAAAAGTATTTGAAGAAAGCTCAGAACTTAGTGCCGGTATGTGAGAGACTTTTGACTCTAGGTAAATGTCCGGACTATTGGAATTGCATTGAAAGGCACGCTATATTTCAAGAGTTCGACTCTCCCAAGCCGTGGCTGCCGAAAGAAGGTGTGATAACCTTCCGTATATTGCACTATCATTCAGCAGTACATTATTCGGCCAGGGTCATATCGTGTGCTGTTAAAAGCAATGTTACTAAATACCAACATGCTTACAGTTCGCTATCTATTAAAATGGGGATGTATTACAGTAAAGAGGCAAACCGGAAACTTCACGGTGTTGCCAAAGTAGGAGACGTCTGCGCGGTCACTCTAATGCAAAGTTTATTCGTTCGCTGCCAAGTTGTAAAGGTACTGAGGTATGAGAAAAACAGACCTACTCTCTTACGTATAAAATTATTAGATGAAGAAAAATACGAGACGGCACGCGATACAAGTCTATACTATTTGCCTGACGATTTAAAGAACATAGAAACGCATGTAGTCACTGTCATTTTGTCTAAACTTATACCCGAAGACAAAGATGTAACTTTCTCAAAGTTAGCTGAAAACCAATTAAAACGCATCACTGACGAATATGATGAGATTGACATGAGAGGTCAAATAACAATGGTCGTAGGAAATACTATATTCGTAGATACGTTAGAAGCTTGTCAGAGTTTGTCTTCATTAGAAGAAGTAGTTGTTAAATGCGATTTCCGAAAAGAACTTTTAGACGGTTATGCAATACCTAACCCTGATCACATTGAAAATATAAGAAAAGCCTGTGATTTTAATTATGACATTCCTAAAGAAAAGGTAGAACATCTTGAAGTTGCTAACCCTATTAAAGCATTACCTAAAGGTAGGTGGGCACATTTAGAAAGCGGAGAATTCTCTTCAGTATTCTTTATTCTCGCTGAAAATCCATGTCAATTCTTTGTAAGGCTCGTTAAGTTCGACACATGTCTGACTGCATTAGTCAAAGATATAAAAAAACATGTGACGGAAAACCCAGAACCTATAGAAAATGTAAACGTAGGAGACATTGTTATAGCAGAGTTTCCTGATGATGCCACACCTGAAAGAGCTAGAATAGACAGTGACATTAAAAATAATAAGGTTAAATGTTTCTTTGTAGACCAAGGGGAATCGAGAGAAGTGTCTATAAAGAAAGTTTACCCTATAATTGAAAAATTCATTACTCAATTACCATTCCAAGCTATTGAATGTAGACTAGTAGGTATACAGCCTTTCGGAGAGAACTGGACTGACTTCAGCACCAATTTCTTTGCTGACTTGTGTTTCGACTCTGTTGATAAAAATAAAGAGTTATTTACAAAATATTTTACTAAAGAAAAAGCAGAATTCACTGAAGGACACAAATATGGTGTAGTTTTAATCGATACATACTCAGAACAAGATATTAATATTAATCTCTTGATGCTGGATAAGAATTTAGCAGAAGAGAACGATGAGATAGAGCTTTTAGACGACTTAGGATTCGTAAGAAAATCTGAAGATTCTTCAGATACTGATACAGATAATGAGCCTGGTCAGTCAGTAAGTAAAATAGACAGATCATTTCTAGTGGATGATAAGAATAAACAGATACAGCATGTCCCAAGTAAGATGTCAAATAATTTAATAAGATCTGTGCCTTTGGTCGATTCTGATAGCAGTTCTGACGATTTCGAATTTGTTGATGATAATGGTTATCTAGGTTCCGTACCGATATCTGAAGTAGTTTCAATTAAAGAACTCCCTGATTCAGAGTGGAATGATAAAGTTATAGCTTCGTCTGTGGACAATTCTGTGCGTCCATCAGACGTAGCTTCGTCTGTTCACAACTCAGGGCATCCGTTAAACATAGCTTCGTCTATTGACAATTCTAAGCGTCCATCAGAGATAACTTCTATTGACAATTTTGTACGTCCAACAGACGTGTCGAATTCAGTTAGCAAACCCAAACTACTGTGGCGGCAAAACAAAACAACCGTCACAATAAAAATCAAACTGATAGTTGATGATTATGACCTTACTGTCGAGGATAGATCTATGAAATTTTCTGCCAAGGCTAACAATACCAATTACGAATTTGATTTCGAACTATACGGAGTTGTAGATCTCAGTAAATGCTCTCATTGCAATAAGGGCCAGTACATACAAGTGGTGTTATGGAAAGTAATGGCTACGAATTGGTTGATGTTGACAAGGCATAACGAATTAAAGAAATGGATTGTGTATGACATAGAGAGTATTGATGTATCATCAGACGAAGAACCGGAAATTATTGATCATAGAAAGAATTTTATCAGAAATTACGCTGACAGCGATAGTGATGAATACTTTCGAGATGATACTCTTAACTAAAACAATAAGCATTAAAAAAATGAATTCCATCTTACTAATATTATAAATGCGAAAGTTTGGATGGATGTTTGTTTGTTACTCAATCACGCCAGAACGGCTGAATGGATATAGATATAGATTATAATTTATTCACATAGGCTATTTTTTATCCCGGTATTATGTTCCCGTGGGATAATTTACGACTATCACGCGGGAAGCCGCGGGCAGAAGCTAGTAATTTATATATTTTTATATTATTTTATTTATTAAGTGTAATTGTTGTGCGACTGCAATAAAATTGCATGATTTAATATTTTTTTTTGTTATAAAAGGAGAATGGGCAATCAGCTCCGGAAATTCGCCCCAAGGCTCAATAGTCATAACATAATCTGAATTGGAAAATATTGCTTCAAAAACGGCATCTAGGAGGTCAATATTATAAAGTGGACGCTTATAGGCTTATAAAACCATGATTGAAAGGCACATTACTAATTAAAGTAATTTGTTGACTAAATATCAGAAATTAAGTGAGTTTTAATGTCTCACATTATACATTTATACATATTAAATCTCATTGAATCCTTACTTATCCATAATCCAGAAAAGTCGTTATTAAAAATATTCGCCTTGAAGATCGATCCAACGACATATTATATCTTAACGCTATTGGGGGTGGGGCAGAATTGCCCATTCTCCTTTATAGGTTTTATAAAACTACTACGTATAAAAGAGAAAACAATCTCTTGTTTTATGTTAAGTTAGTAAACATAGTTTCATTATTGTTTTGCTGATTTCAAAACAGTTTAGTTATTAGTTTCTTTGAGATTCTCGGGACTCTAGGATCCCGGATCTTTGAAAAGCGTACCAGGGGCCGAAACCAACTCGCCGAGGCCTTGTTAGACATACACGATGAAATGTGACACCAACTGGCAAATATCCCTGCATGCACTAGTAAGCAACCAAGGACAATCCCCGCCTGGTGCAGGACTATTGCAGAATATGGAGACAAAATATATTGGGCTATGGGTTTGGGAGGTTTCGTGGATCGATTACCTAAAACTATAGGACTATTGGCCCCTGCCTGACCACTGTTGATTTATACGGTTATAAAATGGCGAGGGATGACTTGCACACTCAATTAATGGGCCCCCTATAAACAGTCGCTAGCACTTAAGTGACGTAGCGCCAATGGGGGCAATATATACGGAGGTGCTTGAGGAGTGGAGAGATATATTCCTACCAACTTCTTACTGGGTTAACTTCCTTCCTCCGCGCAAGTTAGCTCTTGCGAATCTCCATTCAAGCCAGGCTAGGCTAATTAAGGCAAGAGACAGGTGGGAGCTCTGTTCCCCGTCAGTGTTATTAATTTATTTATTACTTCTTTTATCATTTCTAATGATACTGACTGCCTCGTTGGTCTAATGGTCGTAAGCTACTGCTGATGTCTTGGGCTCGCTTCCGAGGTTGGGAAAAGTGTCATCAATCGACATTCGAACTCATTGTTCCCGAAGCGACTAGAAACTTCCAGAATGTTCGGCTCGAAAATTCCGGAAAATTCCATTCGACACGAGAAGATTAGTTCCTCTATTCGATACTAGATGGCGCCACTAGTAACTACTTAGTTCTTCTTCTCGTCACTAGATGGCGTTGCCCTAGCTTGTAACAATATTTTATGGTATTGGGTTAGGCCATCGCTCCATCTTGTCAGAGGCCTTCCTGTGTAGCATCTTTCAGTACGCTGTCGCCATTCCAGAATTCGGTCCCTTCGGTCATCCGCTCTGAGAGCAATGTGCCCTGCCCATTGCCATTTTAAGTTTGGCAATTCTTCTGGCTATATCGGTTATCTTGGCTTTCTTGCAGATCGTTTGTTTTCTGAAAAGACGATCAGTGAATGTTTAAAGAAGATCAGTTAGTCATCATCATTATCATTTCAGCCAAAAGACGTCCACTGCTGAACATAGGACTCCTACAAGTGTCGCCACATTGACCGGTCCTGTGCATCTCGCTTCCAGTCGATTCCCGCAACCTTAACCAGGTCATTCGGTCCACTCCTTCCACATACCACAGTGTCTCTGGGTAAAAGTCTACGACCGATGTGCGTTGCCAGTGATGACTGTTATAGGATGACATAGAACTGAGACGTGGTCATTCACAATGGTCCTCTTTAGAAGGCCTAAAGGCATTGGAGATTGAGAGATTATGCTTGAAGTTTCCTTGCGTGATCACATCAGAAATGAGGATATCAACAGGAGGACCAAAGTTACCGACATAGCCCGATAAACTTCTAAATTAATATAGCAGTGGGCACAAAACGGATGGTCGATGGCACCAAAAAGTTGTGGAGTGCCGACCGCGTACCGGAAGACGCTGATCTGTTACTATAATTAGGAAATCAAAATGATATAATTTTGGATTACCTTATGCCATATACCGTGTGCCATTTAAATATATTCTTAGCTTGTAGTACCGGCCTTAGGCCACGACTGATAACCCGTATTACATTATTGTTAGGTGAAGACACTAAATGTTGATGTTAGAATATCTTTCTCACTTTAGTTTATTCTAGGAGTAAAACTGCATTCGAACATCCATTTGTTGCCAGACCTTGACTTACTTGACTTAATGTCCTCTATTCTCTAGATGGGGCAGAGGGTGTCCTCAGATGTCCCCCATCGCGATCGGTCTCGAGTTTCATGCTTCACCTCGCTCCACATCATTCCGATGCTTCTGCTAATACGGTGCGACGTCAGGTTTGACGAGAACGGCCACGCTTTCTTTTTCCTTGGGTATTCCAGTCCAAAGATTGGGTATGTGGTCGGAACCCCTTCGGAGCGTATGGCCAATTCATCTCCACTTGCGACGCTTGATCTGGCAGTCGATTGGGCTTTCGTAGCATTACTCCAACAGCTCTACTTTGGAGATGGTCTCAGGCCAGTATATGCCGAGAATGCGATGAGAACAGCGGTTGACGAATACTTGGATTTGGCGTGATATGTCTTTTGTGACATTCCACGTTTCGTACCTGTAAAGCAGCACGGATTTGACATTAGATCCGAATATCTTGAGTTTAATCGTTCGGTTCAGTTTTCGCGATTGCCAAACAGGTCTCAGATATCCTCTGGAGCATCGCGACGCTCCTGAGATATGTAAATTATTTTCCAGGCAATACATAATCATTAAAAGACACGATTTATGCAAAAATCTATTCTTAAAATAATTAATCAACCCTGCCCAATATTTGCTTTTTTAGAATAGAATACGAAGACACAACACAACAGCAGCACACATAGAGTAAAATAGAACAAAACCGGTATATGCGAACGAAACCGGTATATGCGAACGAACGTGTTAACCGGTATTTTTTAAACCGGTTCCGAGCCTTGATTGCATGAACTAATTCCTCCTAGCCCGTTCCATCATCCGACTACAAGACGTACGGCGTCATCAGTACATGGTGGACATCCCAACCATACGCACCAAACGTTTTGGGAATATTTTTATTATGCGTACAGCAAAGGAGTGGAATTCCCTGCCGGAGTCTGCATTGCCTTATAGATACAACCTGGGAATCTTCAAGTCAAGAGTGAATAGGTTTCTTCTAGGCAAGCGTGCTTCATCGTCGACCACATCTTCGCTTACCATCAGGTGAGATACCACTATCTCACCTGATGGTAAGCAGGCAGTCGGTGTTCTTGATTTTATTTCTTCGTTTTTGGGTACCGACTGCCGAAATTGAAGTTATTTTTCACTTTGTAGCGTTTTTATTTGATAGTCGGTTGTATAAAAAGTTTTTATTTTTCACTTTTCAGTTTTAGTAATTATCTATATAATGCCCATAGTTATGCCAGAATAGACTACCCGAATAAGATGATACTTGAACACAACCGGTGAAAGTAGAGAGTACTAGGGTGAACACAACCGGTGAAATTAGAGTGTACTAGGGAGCTCCGTGGACGATTACAACGATGGGTTCGTGGAAACTGCCCATACGGTTGGGTCTAAGTTCTTTAAGACCTGTCGTACTTATAGAAACAAAAAGCTCTCTGATCCTACTCTCAAGCTTATGAAGGAGAGGCGTGAGATGATCCTGCAGTCTTCAGATGAGGCGTGCAAATACGGATCTCGAGATCCTTGAAAAGGTTTCTTAAAACTCCCCAATTTCGAGGATGCTTCAGTGTAATTGGCAGCCGTGTGACGTCAACAACGTGGTGTTTCCACTGGGCATCCAACGTGGCTCGCTAAATATTAATTTTTTAATCAGTGTTTGGCCCGAAAGCCTGGTGCGATTTAACGAGACACGACTCTTACATTCATTAAAATGATCATATCCCAGTTTGTGATGTTCAGCAACGACTGCCCCCTTTAGTTTGCAAGTGTATTAACATACATTAAGGGCAATGCAATGAGACCCGCAGTCAGACCTTCTATAGAAAACAGTATTCATCAACTAACAAAACAATTGGTTGTCCTACGTTCCCAATTAAGGGCGGCCATATTGTTACCCCCACTCCGCCAAAACCTTGTCTAGCTCCATGCCGGGGACTGTAAGATTCTTTTTTTTAAACAGAATTAAAAGAGAAAAAGTAGATAAATAAGTACTTGTTTTTTTTTTATTTGAGATGGTGTTGCTCTTGACTCTAGTCTAGGTCAGAGGTGAAATGAATATATATGTTACGGCTAATACCCGAAGTGCGGCTACACCTAGTATTAGCCGGAGCTTAGGGCACCCCGACACGGACAGGTTAGGTTCGAACGAGATGACGGGAGCTGAAGTGAGCGAGCAAAGCGAGCGAACTCAGCTCCCGTCCTCTCGTTCGTGTTAGGTTACTTTAGACCCTGCGGACGGAAATAGGAGCCCCGCGCAGCGGGGCTCCGTCGCGTGGCTACACCTAGTTCTAACCGGCTAAAACTAGGTGTAGCCGCACTTCGGGTATTAGCCGTAACATATATATACCTAGTATTAGCCGGAGCTTAGGGCACCCCGACACGGACAGGTTAGGTTCGAACGAGATGACGGGAGCTGAAGTGAGCGAGCAAAGCGAACGAACTCAGCTCCCGTCATCTCGTTCGTGTTAGGTTACTTTAGACCCTGCGGACGGAAATAGGAGCCCCGCGCAGCGGGGCTCCGTTGCGTGGCTACACCTAGTTCTAACCGGCTAAAACTAGGTGTAGCCGCACTAATACTAGGTGTAGCCGCACTTCGGGTATTAGCCGTAACATATATATAAGAATATGTTTCTTTTTAATTCTTAAGAATTTATTTATGTTCTATGCAGGTTAAATTTTTATACTCATTTGAAGTATTGTTTTTATAGAAGTTTTTCTTGGAGTAAGAAAATTCTGTTTAAATTTACCATAGATTGTAATGTGGCTACATGACTAGTTAGTAAGTTATAAAAAAATTCAACTATATTTGACCCTAACACATTTCACTCTAATTACTTCTGAAGACTGTATTTTGTATTATTATTGCCAAATATAATATCTTCTAATTCTTTAACCAATTTGTTTCATTTTTGTTCTGAAAACCTATTTTTCCGACGAGAGAGAATTGAGGAGCAGGCTATCACTTTGATTGTAAAGGGTGACGCAGTCTGACCGCATGGCACGGCACGGCGTTGCTGAAATTCTTTTATTTTTACACGAAGAAAACCTACCTAACCTATAAGTCTTGTGTGATGACGTGACGTGCCATCATTTCCCGAAATGCAGGGACATTCCCCGGGATATTGCAGCTGCAACACGTCGCGACATTTCACAGGATGCCACGGCACGCTGCTGTAACACGTTAAGTGCATTGGCTTTTTCAGGAATTAATTAAAGGACGTGAATCCTAAGTAATTAAAATAAGGTTGAAGCCCGTTCGGGGCGGCAACCTCAGTGGCTAGTGCGAGCGCCCGAGACGCGAGAGCGGGGTTATTGGATGATTCGCACGAATTGAACTCACACGAAATGACCGACTTCAAAAAATGCAGGTGGTTATCAATTCGACGGATTTTTTTATTTGTCCCGACCGATTTTTTCTTCTTTTGTTTGAAAGGTACCAGCTACCCAGTTGGTCCCATAGTCATAAGGTCAGGATCTGATGATGGGATCTTGGAGAAATCGAGGGAACTTGTCAAATATTATAGGCATACATATAGCGATTTTGGTATTTTCATCAACAATGCAAACATTTGCACTCAGAAAGTATCACTTGATGAAGTGGAACTGGTGAAGAAGACCACAGATGGCGAATGGAACTCCTTAATACTAAATATGTCATGGGTATAAGATATCTCGAATGGTAAACAACTATGATGAAGCAAATACTTATAAATACATAGTACTGATGAAAATTGTACCATCGAACTGATCTGATGATGAAGCCGGCAGGTAGGCATTGGAACTTCCGAAATAAAGCAATGTATCCTAGTCGCATTTGGGCTTATTGGAATCGTCATGAGATGTACTTTGGCTATATATGATTTTTATGGCAATTGGAGGTACCTAACAAAACTAAAAAGAGATAAATAAAAAACTTTTTAACATATAACAAACCGACTTCCAAAAAAGTGAAAAATAACTTTCTTTTCCGAAGTCGGTGTCGAAACACGGAAAACAATAGGTAAGAAAGACACCGACTTCGGAATAGAAAGTTATTTTTCGCTTGGCAAAGATTTTTTTGGAATTCGTTTTGTTTTTTTGTTATTTTCTGAAGGCGATTCCCACGAAGTTAACCGCTTTTTATTGTTAATTTTCTTTAATTTTGCTTCGTTTCAATGTACACTCAATTTAACTTTGTCAAGTAGAGCAACACAACATAAAATTAAACATGGTGGATCTGATCAGCAGTGTGCGCAAGTGAAATTAGACAAAAAACCTTTTTTTCGAAAAAAATACTACCGACGTCCAACTAAAAACACTACAAAGTGAAAAATAGCTTTCTTTTTCGAAGTCGGTGTCTTTGGTAGGTACCAATTTTTTTCGTTATGGGTTCCCCTGTGTACTAGCGTGATGTTATGTTATGAAATGGTATAAACAATAAACAGACATGCGGTTGCAGCAATCCCGAGAGATTTGCCGTCATTTATTGAAGAGTTCTGCTGTATATCTCCGAAGTTCTTCATCAGATCTTCACCAAATTAAAATGGGACCAATTTCGAAACATACTCTAAAAATCAAAAAAAGAATTGTCAATATCGGTCAACAATTGACGGAGATATCGGTGAACATACACATAAAAAAAAAAAACAACCATGAAGTCGAACATAGAACCTCCTCCTTTTTGGGAAGTCGGTTAAAAATTAACAATAAAAACGTTTACTATATTATATAGCGATATTTACAAACTATTTTTTTTATGGTTTTATGTTTGGAGTCTCCTTTTAAGCAAATAATACCTGTGCTAGGAGACTCCGCTCTTCCAAAATATAGAAATAATTAATAACACTATCAGTACAAGCAATTGGTTAAAAATAACAAATATTACTATAAGATGATGATGATATTGCATTTCTCGAGTGTGGAAATTTGTGCGTAGTCAAACCGAGGGGTGAGAGGGAGGTGTGTGTGAGGGTGGATGTCGAGTGTGAAGCGAGGATGTGTTTGGGAGTGTGTGTGTGAAAGCGTATGTGGTAGTGCATTTGCTAATGTATGTGCTCTAGAAATGGTTCTGTGTCATCATAAGTAATTGTCTTAATCCAACTGGTTAAAATTTTCTTACATTCAAAACTTGTTTTATTGTATAACCAGGCAGCCGTGATGAGCATTTTTCGCGAATGCGCGGCTTTGTGACGGGCCGGCTGGGCGCCGCGCCGACCGCGCGCGGCTAATACAACGATATCTCGAAAGTTTCGTATGGGAGCCATACATGAAACTTATGTTGTTGTAATTGTAATGAAATAAGCTTTCAGATTTCACATGGTTTATTCCAATTTGGACTTGTAATATATTGGTAAATAAATTGTATAGTTAGCAGAGACAAACTTTCCAGTGTATTATTTATTTTATATATATAATTTAGCAGATCGTTTATTAAATTACTGGGTGGCAAATATCGTTTTAGTCTGTGGGATTTGTGCAACAAGGTCAGCCCTTCTTTTCTGCAATAAAACTGTGTCATAAGGCAGGATTTTGTGCTTTAGACTGTTTGAACAATGTACAGTTTTCTTAAGGAAAGAAGGTCACTAATTTTGTATAAGATCTCAGTGGGATATCTTTTATTTTAAAATACATGATCTTTATCAGTGCTTGTTGGGCTCGCTCTAAAACGATAAAGTTGGTTTTCACTGCTCTTCCCCAAATAGGAATACAGTACAATGGGCGTACGGTTGGCGCAGTGGTTGAGCGGTTGACTGCTGCGCTGCGTGTACCTTCAGATAGTTGTTCCGGCTCTGGGTGTTGTGTATGTGAGTTTGTATGTTTGTAAACGCACCTACGATACAGGAAGAAATACCTAGAGTGGGGAAAAGTCTTTAAAAAAAAAAGTATAGCAAAACTGACTGAACTAGAGCCAAGTAGATCTCATTTAGAACATCTCGATTACTTGTATTTGCTTTTGGTACAGTATAAGTGTCTTAGAAATTCCAAACCAGGATAGCCGTTGGTCAACAATCATGCCAAGATATGCAGCATGAACAACTACAGTTATTTTGCATCTCCACATGTGTGTATTTTTAGATGGGGATCCTCACTTGGTTGACTATTATTTTTAATTCTAAAAAATATGTAGTTAGTTTTGGTTGTATTTAAAGTAAGTAGGTTATTGTTTAGCCAGTTGGCTACTTGTGCCATTCCCATCTCAGCTTTGAGTTTAACGTCTTGCCAGGAGTTCCCAGAGAAAACGATAGCGGTGTCATCGGCGTAGGAAAAAACTTTTGCGTTATTAATGTGCATGCTGCAAAGATCATTTGGATACACGAAAAATAACGTGGGACCAAGTAAGCTGTCCTGATCCACTGATCAGTTCTCCCACCTTATACACAGGGATAGAGACGGTGTAAAAAGCCTTTTTAGGTCCAGGAACACAGTCAGACAGACGGACAGACAGACAGACGGACGGTCAGACCGACAGACCCTTTGGGTACGGAATCCTAAAAAGAATTGGGTTTCGGAAAAAATGACTTTTTTTAGTTTTAACAGTTACACGCGGACGAAGTCGCGAGAAACGTAGTATATCTTTCTATATTATATATATACACTAATATATAATATATATATATACTATATTTACTATAATAATAATATTATTATTATTATATAACTATAATATTATTATATAACTCGATCATGTCGGCCTCTCAGAATGGATGTAGGAACGGGTCCCGTGGTACTAAGGAGCTACTCCTCATAGATATGGCCATTAGCCAACAGGTTCGGCGTTCCCGAAAGGATCTGTCGACATGTTGGATAGATTATAAGAAGGCCTATGACTCGGTGCCTCATACATGGCTCATGAGGGTGCTAGAATTGTATAAAATAGATACAACTCTACGCACCTTCTTGATGTCGTGTATGGGGCAATGGAGCACAGTCCTTCGCTATCCAGGATGTCGAAATATCCAGAGGAATAGCGAACCTGTAAGGATCGAGCGAGGTATATTCCAGGGCGATAGTTTGAGTCCACTTTGGTTTTGTCTAGCCCTGAATCCTCTAAGCATGCTGTTGGAGAATTCAGGGCTGGGCTATCGGTTGAAGAGAGGTAGTCAGGTTATATCTCACCTCCTTTACATGGATGACCTGAAGCTCTTCGCCCCCATCAATCTTCAACTGATGGAGCTACTAAAAGTAACTGCAACTTTTAGTAGCGCCATCAGGATGGAGTTTGGTGTGGACAAATGTGCGGTCATGCATGTAAAGCGAGGGGAGATTGTGGAATCCGTAGGAGTTCAACTCACGGGTTCCGTAAACCTGAGATCCCTCTCTCCAAACGAAACCTATAAGTATTTGGGTATGTCGGAAGCGTTAGGTATCAGCACTACTGACATGAAGCAATCGTTGAGGGAGCGCTTCTTTGGCCGCCTGAAGAAGGTATTCAATAGCCTTCTTTCGGGCGGAAACAAGGTGCGCGCCTTCAACGGTTTTTCGGCATACTCAAATGGACTCAAACGGAACTTGACGCCCTGGATAGGCGGGTCCGCACACTGCTGACTGCATATCGAATGCATCACCCACGATCATCGGTCATGAGATTGTATATCCCGCGGAAGTGTGGGGGCCGTGGCTTTTTAAATGCCAAAAACCTCCACAACCGCGAGATATGCAATCTCAGGGAATACTTTCTAAACACCGACGTGGGTATGCATCGAGATGTAGTAGCAGTGGACAAGGGACTCACCCCGCTCTCCTTGGCGAATGAGAACTGGCGCAAGCCTGTAGTGCTTGATATTAAAGACCGCAGGGAAGTATGGCAGAGTAAGGAGCTTCACGGACGCTTTTTCCGGGCCCTACATGGGCCCGATGTAGATCAATCAGCGTCTGTAGCCTGGCTGCGTTTCGGTGACCTCTTTGGGGAAACCGAAGGTTTTGTCTGTGCAATTATGGACGAAGTTATCATGACGAATAACTACCGGAGATTTATTGTGAAGGATGGCACGGTTGACATCTGTCGGGCATGTCACCGCCCGGGTGAATCGATCCGCCACATTATCTCTGGTTGTTCTCGTCTAGCTAACGAAGAGTACTTGCATAGGCACAACCTTGTAGCCAGGATTATCCATCAGCAACTTGCTCTGAAATACACTCTTGTGGCATCGGAGATACCGTACTACAGGTATGTGCCCGACCCAGTTCTCGATAATGGCAGTATCACATTGTACTGGGATCGGTCCATCATCACTGACAGGACTATTGTAGCCAATAAGCCTGATATTGTGGTGGTGGACCGAATCGAGAGGCGTGCAATGATTGTTGATATTACCGTACCGCATGACGGGAACCTCGTGAAAGCCGAGAAAGATAAGCAAATCAAGTATCTTGACTTGGCTCGCGAGGTTGTCGACATGTGGGATGTGGACACAGCGATCATTGTACCGATAGTCGTGTCGGCCAATGGCTTAATAGCCACGAGCCTCGACCAACACCTCAGGAGGCTCTCGTTAGGCGGCTGGGTCAAGGGCCTGATCCAGAAAGCAGTACTGCTGGACACGGCTCGTATTGTTAGGAGGTTCCTTTCTCTGGAGCCCTGACCGCCGGTAGCTTGGACCCTGTTCCCGATACCGGTGGGCCTCTATTTTTTATATTTTTAAATGTTTTTTGTATGTTTTATAAAAATATTTAAAAATGTATTTAATAAGAAAATAGTGAAATAAAGGATATTAATAATATTAATATTATAAAGAGGAAAGATTTGATTGTTTGGTTGTGTTTGTTTGTTTGTTTGCATTGAATAGGCTCCGAAACTACTCAACCGATTTGAAAAATTCTTTCACTGTTGGGAAGCTAAACTATCTCCGGGTGACATAGGCTATATTACATTTTCAAAAAAAATAGGGATCCTTACTAAAACTCCAATAATGTAACCCAAGGTGTAAAAAAAATACCTAAAATATTCTTAAAATCGCGCGTGCTGCGCAAACTATTGATGATAAAATAAAATAATGTACTATGACTTTGCAGAACACATCATTATTTACAAAAAGTGTCGCGACAGCATATGTCTAACTAATATAGTTATGAAGTGTCCTTATATTTTAAAATTTTAAATGAAATGTCGTCGCTAGAAAAGGCTCTTTATTTGTATCTTGGTATTAATCCTTATCAAAAAATTACTTCTTATTCAAGACTGCTTCAATACCTTGAAGTATACTTATACTTAGGTACTATATTTATACACTTGATAATTGATGCATTTATTGGTTTTTAGAAATTCTAACTCTAAAGGGGTAAAAAAAGGGTTCAAAGTTTGTAAGAAATTTTTATAGTTTGTAAATTGTACACATGAAATTTTTGATTTACGCTCTTGGTTGATAAAAAGATTGCATGTATTTATTGGGTTTTGGAAATTCTAACCCTAAGGGGATTAAATAGGGGTTGAAACTTTATGTGAAATTTCTTCGATTTGGAAGGTTAAACAGCAGAAATTGTTGTTTTACGCTCTTGGTTTTTTTTTTTTTTATTCGTATATTCTACCGCGGACATAGACGTCCGCGCCCTTTTTTACAGTATTAATTTGTTTAATAAATTTTCATAATATTACAGTTATTGGACTCCTACGTCGGACATTATTTCTAGTCTTACTTAACTAACTTAAGTCTACGTGAGTTCATCTTTCATTAAATACTTGGTTTTTTTTTTTTTTTTTTTTTACCCACTGGCATTACAATTTTATATTTCTATTTTCTACTTATCTTTATATTATTTACGCTCTTGGTTAGTAAAACAACAATTATTTTTATTTTTATTTCGGATGTTCTACCCCTAAGGGAGTAAAAAGTCGGCTGAAAGTTGGTGTGAAACTTCTACGTTTTAAAGTGTGACACGTGAAATTAAAGAATTACGCTTTTGGTTGATAAAAAGAATTCATGTATTTATTGGTTTTTGGCAACACTACCACTAAGGAGGTGAAAAGGTGAAAACTTGTTGGGCTTATATAATTGAAACTTGGCATAAATACTAACCTAAGTAAATAGTAAAGGTTTTCGTTATTAGTTTTTCAAAACTACTCCTGAAAGACGATTTAGGGGGTGTTAAAGATTTTTGATGAATTTTACTGTAGGTACAGGGCTTCTTTTTATAATGTAGGGGAGCACTAAGAAGGCTTTTTGGAAATTCAACCTTTAAGGGGGTGAAATTAAAAAGTCATCTATAGGATAAAACATGGATCACGCGAACGAAGTCGCGGGCGAAGTGCTAGTATATATATATATAAATTAAAATGAATTGCTGTTCGTTAGTCTCGCTAAAACTCAAAAACGGCTGAACTGATTTGAACAATTCTTTTTTTATTTTGTCCGACCGGAATACGGGATGGTTTAAAAATAAAAATTGTTGACATGGGAGGATAAGTATGGTAGGTATGGCAGGTAGGCAGGTAGGTAGGTTAGATAGGCAGGTAGGTAGGCAGGGTAAAAAAAAAACAAAAAGGTACCTACCCTCCCTGGATAGGGTAGGTAGGTAGGTATGTAGGTTAGGTCGGTGGATAGGGTAGGTAGGTAGGGTTGACAGGATCAAAGTTACGGGCACAACTAGTCACAAATAAATGTTAATTTGCATTTGTATTTGGTCAACGCACTAGCAAGGTCACAAACACAACGTAAAGAACAAGTTGTTGTAGGTACTGGCAATCCCTTTGTTGGTAAAAATAGTAACAGACCCGCCAATCATGTAATTCTGTACGAAACTACTCGCTTCCTTTGTCCCACATCCCTCTCACACACTGAGGCTGCCCGCATACGTTTGGACTTGGTTTACTAAACTAACTAAGCACAGAACTAAGAGTAGCGCAGACGTTAGATTGTTTCCGACCAGCAGCCGTATTGCGTAAGTGCGCAAAGAGTTCTCTATCCAACCGACCAAATCGACCAATCACATGCAAGATGAATGACGCGATATGGATTTCAGCGCAGAACGCGTTGATCCAAAAGAACTGAACGTGTGCAGTCAGCCTTAAAGTCGGCTACTAATACAGATGAATACTCAATGCTAGAGGACGTTACCTTTATAGTCAACTTTGGTATTGCAACAATAATAAAAACGTTATAAAAAAACCCTTGAAATATTTTATAGACCATTTAAAAAATAAAAGGGATGTTTTTATTTTTTTGCATGCTTATATAAAAAGTAAAAAAACGGCCAAGTGCGTGTCGGACTTCGCACATTTAGGGTTCCGTACCAAGCTGCAAAATCAAGTTGGTTGAAATGTAATAAGAAAAATGAAGGAATTTCAAAGAGAAATAAATACCTTTTTGTTGGTATTTGTTACCAAAATATATATTTTTTTGATGGGGGAAGCCTTCAAAAGGCGTCTGGACTTTTGGGGAAAAAGACCAGGGTGTGTGGGATTTTTACCTCACTAAAACCACCCCGTAGCTCACCATCAGCACGTAGAAGAGGCCCCGTGACCTCTCAAAAGACCACCCCGGAGCCCCCTCTGTGCAACGCCTGTTAGGGCACATCCTTGGGGAAACTGAAAAAGCGCCTCCCCTGAGCCTCGCTGTGCACGGCAGCACGTGAACACTGTGCCACCGTCTTTCCTGGAGTCACTTGGTGGGCGGACAGAGTCCCCAATCTGACCACCCGCAACCCCGGAGTTCCGCCTACTTTTGATGCAGACGGGGTTTCTGCGTTCTAGTCGTCAAGGCGGTTGCCCCCCCGAACCAAAATATACCTAATACATTATCACGAATTTTAAACAATGATACCCCACTCGATGAGGTTGGTCATTTCTTTTTCGCTTTAGCTGTATACAATTAATATGGCTCTTTTTTTTTCTGTGAAAATTTTAAGACTGTAGTACTTCAACCGTTTGGCTGTAAAATCTGTTTGACAGAAAACGGGCAGACAGACGGACACATGATTGACAGCAATAGGGCTCCGTTTGGACCATTCGGGTACGGAACCCTAAAAAGAAATAGACCAGGTACTATTCATCTTTATGTAAATTATAGATTTCATGTACAAAAAAGTACATATAAAGCTGCGCGAAATCTGGTTTCTCAGTACATTGCAAAGGACTTTTAAGCAAGCTGCACTAAGATGAAGTTACTGTTTGTATTTTTATTACTTTTCGTGTTCGCAGTGACAGCGATGGCAGATGAATCGACAAATGGTAATTATGTTTATTGTTGTACTTTAATCATTCAACTTTTTGAATCTTATTTTTTTTGCAACACAGTTTTCTTTATTCTGAAGTCATGCGCTTACATATATTCAGTCAAGAAAGTATCGAGAAAAGATCAATAATACATTAAAATGTTAGTTATTCATCCAAATTTATTTTATCACCTTCAAAGTTTGCTCCTTCAGAAACGATACAGTTACGCCTACGAATAATCCAATTATCAAAACATTACAATCACATTAGAAACAATAGTACATTCGACAATTGATTTTTATTTAAATAGAAGATAGAGGACAAAAGGCTTAAAATCTTAAAATTGAAGTCGGAATATTATCTCGACAACAATCAATACCAAACATTCCAAACAACTGTCGTAACTTCTACAGATTGCGACAGAGTTTACAATGTGAACGTTCATAAATACGAGAATTGTGCGACAGATGTTTATTAGTTTTCAATGACCAGCCAAAATTTAAAAGTAAGATGGAACCGATCAAATCCGAATTGCCACTAAATAATTGCAAGTAGGTACGTGGTTTCCGACCCTGGTATTTTAGCTGTGCCCGCGGCTTCACACACAATTGCCTACCTACCTGTCAATTTTTTTCTAAGGTCATTCTGCCGCGGAAAATCTTAACCCCGCCATTCAGAAAATGACGTCAAATCCACAACGCCATCTATCAAATATGGAGTTCAACTGTCTGAGTATCTGAATTGCGTGTGTTGTGATATTTCACTTCTTGAACTCTTTAAATTCAAACCTATCTTTTGATAGAGTGAACCGATTACGATGAAACAAGAACAAAGTAATAGTTCAAGTTACGCACAATTTTATGTATAAAAGCTATCTACATTGGTTACGTACATTTTACGTGATGCCTGCACAACTAAACAGAGAAAAGTTACAAAAATGCTGGCAGTGGGTACTGTTGGTTATCCTTTAACAACCTGGCAATTTTTAAAAAATATTTTCTATGTACAAAAATGACTTTTCCACAGATTTATTATATGTATTGATGATGATGATTGATTGATTCATATTCATATTTATTTATTTGCTCAAGCGTGTGTACGCATACAAGAATACAATAGCGTGCATGCAGGTTATCAAAAAGAAAAACACAGGTTCAGACATGTTTGCCACGTATTGTGGCGTACAAATATGATGTTTATTATGATTGTCAATAATTCATTTCAGCCAATATCATTAAATTAAAAATGTCAACAGCAAATAAAAAGTAATAACAAATAAACATCTATGTCGAAATAAATTCTACAGTCAGAAAAGCATTAAAATTACAGTATGTCAGTGTGTGTGTGTAGTGTGTGTGTATGTTGTTGAATGTCTTTAAGTCAAATTAAAATTGTATATAACAATTTAATAAATAATATCAAAAATGAAATGATTGATGATATTGATTATTGATTCTGAACCATCTCTGAAAATTTGGCCGGTTATTGAAAACTAACCCTGTATAATTAGGTACTGTCGCACTACAGGGCAAAGACCTCTTCTCATGCAGAGAAGGTACGAGCATAAAGACGGAACCACACTTATGTGGCGTGGCGTGTCGTGGCGCCTTCCGACGCAGTTGATTGGCTACAAAACTCGTTGCGTTATGACGTAGGCTGGAACAGAGTCGTTTGATTGGTTGGTCCCGCGCCACGACACGCCACGACACGTAAATGTGGTTCCGACGTTAATCATCACGCTTGCTCAATGCGGGTTGGCAATTTCAAACTTATATTAACTAGGTTTCCTCAGGAAAGAATACCCTTCACCGTTTTCAGCCATGTCCAAAATAAACTAAGAAAGTACATATGAGTTGAAACAACCACATTGGTACTTGCCCGGCTTTGAACCCTTGACCTCAAGCACGAGAAGAGGAATTCTTAGCCATTGGACTAACACAAAATTGGTTTGCTTACTGTATTTTTGTTTTCAGAGATCGTTACGGCGAGGCCTCCATTGGCGTTTGAACCCATCATTCCTAGTTCGAAGATTAAATATGTTTACAATGCACCTGTACCTAAGATGCCCGCCCATACATAATGTTCATATAATAAATAACAGTGTATCGATAATTGAAAGACAAGATTTTTTTATTAATTTGACCCTTTATTGTCTCTGTCCATTTTAGTTGAACTAAAGCACAAAATAGAAAGTATACAGAAGGACCACTCCCGCCGTCATAGAAAATTGACTCTTAAACTTGCCGGACTCACTAGGGTTGCTACTATATTGATTCTGAATTTAAAAAATGAGTAGGTAGTATAAATTTACAACCATAAATACATAGATTCGTCTAAACATACATCACAATTATATCATTATTACATGCCTTAGAGGATAGACAGAGCGAATTTTATTATTGGCGTATTTTCCCGATCTTGGCTAGCACAATGCCGTGCGTCTAGTAAAAAAAAGCTTTACTGCAAGTAAAATTTTATTTGCTATTTAATGACTGGCGTCTCTAAAATTTAAGTAGCTTTTAATTAAGTAACCGGTGACCGGTGGTCTAGTGAAATACTTAAAACTACAGTAGGTACTTACCTTTCTGTATCGTTTGGAAATTTGAAGAACGAGTAGGCACTGTTTTTTGTTATATATAAGCAGCTAAATGCACTGCAGGCGTACTAATAGCGTTCATTCATTTTGTTACCACAAAGTAGAAAGTTCCCGCGGCTTACGGAAGTAGGTACACGTAGGTGTCAAATCACACGTACCTACCTATGTCCCTATATATAAGTTTCTCTGTGCTATGAATAATAAAATAATTAATAAAATAATAAATATATTTATGAAATCACTGAGGCTCCCGTGGCCCACCTCATAGGACCCGTCTTCGCGATTAAAAAAATAGTCTATGTCACTATGGAATAATGTAGCTTTCTACTGGTGAAAGATATTTCAAAATCAGGTTACTTGTTTTATATATAATATATACAGGGTTACAGGAAAAGTCGACCTAGATCCGTTAAGGGCGTGTAGTACACATCATTTCTGAATGATTTCACTATGGAACCCCCCATCCTAAACTTAACCGTTGAAATCATTCAGAAATGATGTGTACTACACGCCCTTAACGGATCTAGGTCGACTTTTCCTGTAACCCTGTATATCTATATCTATAGGTACTCCCATATCGATATCTATACTAATATTATAAAGAGGAAAGATTTGTATTTTTGGTTTTTTGTACGTAACCGTAAAATTTTAAATAAAGTTTTTAAGTTTATACCTACTTAAAAACTACTGGACCGATTTCAAAAATTCTTTCACCGTTGGGAAGCTACACTATCCCCGGGTGACATAGGCTACTTTTTATCCCTGTATTCCCACGGGAACGGGAACTACGAGGGTGAAATGCGAGCGTCCGCTGGTTATTATTATTATATATATATATATACGATACGTACGTTATTATTATATATATGTACGATAGTAGTAAAAGTACTATTTAAAAACCAGCCAAGTGCGTGTCGGACCACGCGCAGTAATAGGGTTCCGTAGTTGCCTAGTGTGACAAGGCCTTGATTGTACACTTGTTTTTGTAAATGTTTGTCCTGTATGTTTTTGTGGTGTACAATAAAGTATATAATAAATAAATAATGCAGATTAAGAAGAGGGTTGTTTGTTGTTTCATGAAAATTTAACGGTTTTGGCGCAACACAACGTCTAAAAACGGACCTTCACAAGTGAAGTTAGAAAAAATATTATCTATTTGAGTACCAGACCGGCACTGCCAAACGCCACCACCACCACCACTCCAGTGCATTATTCGAGCGTTAACATTATTAATTTAGAAAAAACTATTATTAAATATGTTATGATTTTATTTTTGTATATTTTACATGATTCATCATTTATTTATTTAACTTACACACACTATCTTACAGGTTGAACCCAATACAATAGAGTGGTTAAAATCTTACGGTTTATCCGTTTAGGAAAAACACACAGATTCACACAGGCATACGCACAGATAAATACGTCAAACTTATGACATCCCTCATTTTACGTCGGCATCTAAAATCAGTTTTTACATAAATGTTTAATAATTATATACACCTAAACTTCTAGCACTATTAATATCTTCTAAACTAATATAAAATATATAAAACTTTACACATCTAAATTTTAATTACAACTAGCAAAATTCAACAAAATTCTTGTGAATTCACTCAAATTGCACGAAAATATGTCTCGCCTCTCATGCAATTCGTTGAGCACACAGATTGTGCGGGTGAGAGTTGTTTTTGCCAATAGATTGGTTCTAGCAGCAGGCACGGCCAGCAGTAGCGGCCGCCGCCGCCTTCACACGTACCGATCTGGCACGCATAGCTTCAGGTGACGCAGCACAACCGGGTTATGTGTTACTCCACGCAGGAGCTTTCAACATCATCATCATATCAGCCGAAAGACGCTTGGGCATATGTCCACTGCTGGACATATGCCCAAGCGTCGCAACATTGACCGGTCCGCAAGGGGGTGAGGCGAACGGTCACGGAGCTTTGCTCCCTGGCCACGAAAGCGATACTGGGACTCGCTACTACAAGCCCGTCGCTTTGTTGTCTTGTGGACCTAACTTATTGTGACTGCGAGGTAAAACGCCTACCCTTTTGGCTTTAGCAACTCGGGCTCACTGTGTTGTTGTGTGTATCTATACTATAGGCACGCCGCGGCGTGTGTTCAGAACACAGCGCCGCTTCTTCACGGCACTCTGGCGGTCTACACCCACCAGGTGGAACTCAAGGCGAGCCATGAGAAGCCCGGTGAAGGTATCAGAGTGCCGACTTGGGCGAATCTATACAGGAAACATATGGCAGGTCTGCTTCATTTCCAGAGCTAGCCGGACGCTACTCAGACTGCGGAGCCGTTGTATGTGGTGTATCACAGAATAAATAATAGTACAAGTGTGTAACACTGCTGATTTTTACACCGAGTAGCGAGCCCGCGCTGTGCTATTCGGTGCGGTGTGTAGTCAAACATTACACGCCGGGGTGAAATGTGGGTGTGCAGACTGGTTAAACTTCAGTGGCAAGATTTGACTCGAACACACACTCATACCATACATACATTGTAAGTGAAATAAAAGTTTGTAAAATAATATGCGAGTTCTCCGGTATAAGGAAAATGTAATAAAATATACAAATCAGGTACCTAAGTACTTAATATGTCATCATCGTATTATTATGTAAATCTTACGAGTTCTTTGAGTCGCAGTATCATTGCAAAATAATCTTTTCTTTTGCACGGAATCTTTTCCTTTTTTTCTATTTTATGCGGCTTTTTGGAACATAGGAAAGATTTTCGTTGAAATTATTTTATTAGATTCATCATCATCTTCAGCCTGACTTCACCCGCTGCTGGACTCAGGCATATCTTTTCTTGTGCCAAAGCACATGTCCTTATCCAGGTCCACGGGAACAATTTCGTCTGCCCATCTCGCTGCCGGACGACCAACATTCTTTCTGCCAGTCCCAGGACGCAACTCGATTACTCGCTAAGGGCCACTTGCACCAACACTTAACTTTGAGTTAGTGTCTAACAAGAGGTTAAATTAAAATATATCATAATTACATAATAGGCCTGTGTTAGCTAGTAACTCGGAATAAGTAAGATAACCCAGGGCACAGATAATATAATTCTCGCATACAGATGCCTCATCCCATACAAAGAAACCGTGCTGACGTAACTAATAGCGTTGTTCGTCTGATTAAGATGATTGATTTTGTTTGATCTTTATAAGTACTTCGATCGCGTTCGGTTCCGTACCACGGCTATAGATGGCGTTAGCAGCGACTTGCAAGTAAAAGGGTTTTCTCGGTTCGTGAATATTTTTTACTTTAAATACAGTGAAAATTTGTTTTATAGTATTTTTTTGCAAGTTTTTACAGTATCATTGTACCAAAATGTGTTACAATACAAATTAAAAAAATCGAGTGACATTTTTTGATCAATTTTAAATGATCCGTTCAAATAATCTTTGAAATGTAAATTAAGAGCCCAATATTGCATAATTTTGTGCTTAGGAGAGTTGATTAAAAAAGAACATATAATTTTTATGATCAATTCTAGAATATGTTATTTTTACACACAATTCAATAACGAATCGACGGATATCGCGCCATCTAGTAAAATTTATTTGACCAAATTTTCTTCGTTAGCGCGCGTAACAATGAAGGTTGCGCTAATTGGTTAATAGCTACATTCAAGCGATGTTCTGACCAACCACATTATCGATGTTACTAATCGACTCTTAGATTAAATCAAAGATTAGGATCAAATCAAACGAAACCAAATCTGCTCATGTAACCCTTACTCTTAGGAGAGACACTTGCCCTCCGGTTAAGCTAAACAACAAAGAAATACCTCAAACAGATAATGCAAAGTACCTGGAAATGCACCTGAATAGAAAACTCACATGGCAGAAGCACATCTGGGCTGAAAGAAAACAATTAGATGGAAAACTTCGTGGTCTTCACTGGTAAATCGGACGAAGCCTGCAACTAAATAACACCAGCAAAATCTTGGTATATAAAGCAAATTTGAAACCTATCTGGACTTATGGGATGCAAATATGGGGAACAGCTAGCAAGAATAACATCGACATACTGGAAAGATTCCAAAGTAAAGCACTAAGAACCATGTTCAGAAAACCCCAATGTATTGGCAACAAATACATGTATTTTGACCTAGGCATAAACACTGTTCGTGAGGAAATAGTCCAGGCAAGCCTGAAATACCAGGAAAGACGAACTCGCACAGGCCTTAAGTGGAGAGGGTGGACTACAGTACAATCGACTGAAGAGACAATGCATTCCCAGTCTCGCCCAAAGATTTGTAGACTGAGTCAAGAAGAGAGTTTGCTGGAAAGTTCAGCAATTGATTGGCTATCAATGATAACAATGAAAATAATCAGGACATGTAGTTCCAGCCAAATAAATGGCTTATTGTTTTCAAACAGATTGCCATAGTGCAGAAAATACATAAAAAAAAAAACGAATCGACTCTTAGATGAACTGAATGCTGATTATTCAAGTTTCCAATCCCCATAAATACGAGATTAGGTTTTTTGCAGAAAGCCCGATATTAGCTCGTATCATTGTGAAATACGTTCTAGCCCACAGATCGGTAGGTAATCTATGTTAGTGTCGAACAATCTTGTATTTATCAAAAATCTTAGGCATTTTGCAAAATAACACGTTTTTAAAATTTTACTGTGACATTTAATAAAGTATAAAGCTGCACGAATGACTGTTTTGGACTTACTTTGTTAAGTATTTTTGAGGAAGCTGCTCTAAGATGAAGTTACTATTAATGTGTTTACTGTTTTTCGTATTCACCGTGACGGTGTTGGCAGAAGAATCGATGAGAGGTATTATAATTCTTTTTTTTTTCCAAATTTTACTCATGTGTACGGTTAGCAAATAACGTCGATCAACATACAGGGTGTAATGAAACAGTGCGATTATCTTTTAAAACAGCTTCTCCCCATGTAAATGAATAACTTTCTCGAAGTGTTATATACAAAAAAAAAAATGTATGGGAGATAATTTTTTTTAGAGCATTGACCATGACATCCTAGGAGAAAGTGATTCATTTACATGGACAGAAGCAGGCGGTCGATTCTGTAGACATCTCACCGTAATGACCTGGGCCCAGCGCACATTTGAGAGGCGCGGCGAAGATACTGTTAACAGTTTAAATTAGACCCTAATTCTAATGGAACAAAGTTGAAAATGTCATGGCAAAGACAAAAGAGCGAGCGACGCACGATACAGTGAAGGGCCACGACGCGCGACCGTGCATGACTGCTACTCCTGCCGCCGCCGTCGGCGCGCAGCGGCGCGGGCGGACGCTCCTTCTCCTCTGTTCTTCTTCTTCTTCTACAAACGTTGCAATAATAACCAGGTCCAGTAAACAGCCATAACGTCTGTCCTGTCATCGATCAACACGGCTTGTGAGTACCGCGCCGTCGCCAGTGCGTGCTGGACCTTAGCTGAAGTGACCTCGAAGAGAGCTGTCTTTCCAACCGACGATACACGATTGACAACTCACTTCACCTAAGTCATCATGATGAAATATCTACAGAATAGCGCTACAGTTCTTAAAGTATGATCGGACCGTTCCTTTACAACCTGTATATTATTTAATATATCAATAGACTTATAATTATTCGATATAATTTTCATCAATTCTCGCAATGCATTATCTACTACTAGATTTTGCCGGCGACTTCGTCTTCCGTAGCATTAGTATTCAGCATACAAACTTTCACCACGCCCTTACGGATGATTTCCGATAGCAAAACTATCCTATATCCTTCCTCAAAGAATGCGATCGAAACTACTCAGAATGATAGCTATTGATCGAATAGAAAGATCTCTCATGTGTTTTCATTTTCAGAACCCGATGTAGATGCACACAGGAAATACAACAGTACACCGATGCCTATCCTCCCCAGGTCGAAGATCAAACATTTATACAACGTACCTACACCTAAGGCGTACAACATGTAGGGTTAATGAAGAAGGTTTTACTCAAAACAATTATAAAGAAAATAAATGAAGTATTTATAGTTACTTATTACTGCGTTTTTGTAAAATATTCCCCATTCCCCCAAACAAACATGTTTTTAGTTACTGATTATAAGGGTCTATACCGACGAAATGATTTAGAATTGGAACTGCACACCAACAAAACAACTGCAAAATCTTGATAGCTACCTGGGGCTCTTCAAGTCAAGAGTGAATAGGTTACTTCTAGGCAAGCGAGCTTCACCAGGTGAGATAGTTGTCAAACGCAAGCCTACTTATTGATAATAACAAAAAACTCAAACCGACTTCCCAAACAAAATACTACAAAGCGAAAAATTACTTTCTTTGCCGAAGTCGGTATCTTTGGTCTTTGGTACCTATTGTTTTTCGTTTTCCGACACCGACTTCGGCAAAGAAAGCAATTTTTCGCTTTGTAGTGTTTTGAGCGCACGGTTCGCGCAGTGGTTGAGCGATTGACTGCTGCGCTGCGTGTCGCGGGTTGGGTATTTGTGTATGTGAGATTATATGTTTGTAAACACACCCACAATACAGGTGAAATTCCTAATGTGGGCCAAGGTTTTTTAAGAAAAAGAAAGAAAGAAGTGTTTTGGAAGTCGGATTGTTCTTTATTGTTAAAAAGTTTTTTATTTATCTCTTTTTAATTTTGGTAGGTATATCCAAATATCAGGCAAATCATTTATAGCCAAAGTAAATTTCATGACGATTCCAATAAAACACAACTAGTTTCCATTTTTTTATTTCGGAGTTCCGGTGCGGATTGTTTAAAGTTGTTTTTACAAAGCAGTTTACAAAAAGCAATAAAATTTCTACGACCGACCAACCTGCCTTCCGGTTTCGTCATCAGATCAGTTCAATGTTACCATTTTCATCAGTACTATTTATTTATAAGTATTTGTTTCATCATAGTCGGTAAGCTATTTGATATATATTACACCCGTGTCACACTTAGCATTAAGTAGTTCCAGTGGCCATCTGTGGTCTTCTTCATCAGTTCCATTTCACCAACACTTTCTGAATGTAAAAAAACATTGTTTTAATTTTATTTCAAACTAGCTGACCCCCGCGGCTTCGCTCCCGTCAACTGGCTACCTACCTTACCTACCCTTCCTACCCTACCCTACCTGCCCTACCCAACCTACCCTACACTACCTACCCTACCCTACCTACCTACCCTACCTGCCCTACCCAACCTACCCTACACTACCTACCCTACCCTACCTACCCTACCCTACCCTACCCTACCTACCCAACCCTACCTATCCTACTTACCCTACCTACCCTACCTACCTACTCTATCCCTCTACCCTAAAGACAGACAGACGTCAGATCTCATGAAAATGTCAGTTTAGTTAGAAAACGTTTGTATGGGAAAAAGAAAAGGGCTGTTTTTAGGGTTTTCCCGGCAATCATTCGAATTTTTCTCGACGTAAAAACCATCCTTGGACTTTAAAGAAAATTAAAAAAAATATTGGTAAAATTGGTCCAGGCGTTGTTGAGTTATGCGCTTACCAACACATTTTGCGATTCATTTTTATATTATAGATGGAATTTAAGTATTTATTAAAGACATTCCTGGTGGTGCGACGCAATTTAAATTGCATCGAAGGCGTTAACCCGCACGTATTTTCTAAGAAAATGTCAAAGTGCAAATCGTCATTCGTCCATTTGGACGTACCTACTTGCAATTTTACTTAGTAGAAATCGCCATCACGCAGGTCGCTTACACAAGCAAGCGGGTATAAAATGTTTTTCAAAACAGTATCTCCAAGACTGGCTCCTATCCCTTAACACACGCTTTCTGTTTATCTTTCTATTTTCACACTTGTGTGAAAAGTGCGGCGGCTAGCCCCCGCAAATCACTCTTATGCATACTATGTCACCACCCTAACAATCCTTGTAATACCAACCTGATACTGTGCCACTGCAGGGCAAATGCAAGAGGCATTTGCCCTGCAGTGGCACAGCGCACTGTGTGTCCCTGTTTGAGTGCACCTGCACTCAAACAGGGAAGGCACCGAACATCGATCACATTGTTTGGTCAAGGTGGGCTTGCGATTTCAAACTTATATCATCACTACAAATTATTGTATATATAATAATTAAGCTTTTGTGCCTGGCTGGAGTACCTAGTTAGTACGTTTTAGCCAGCCCTTGTTGTCCTTCCAGCGACGCCCTGAGCTAAGGTTCGCCTTATAGGGGATAGCCCTTAGCGCGGTCGCTTAGGTTAAGCTTTTGTGCCTGGCTGGAATAGTTAGTACGTTTTAGCCAGCCTTTGTTGACCTTCCAGCGATGCCCTGGGCCGAGGTTCGCCTTATAGGGGATAGCCCTCAGCGCGGTCGCTTAGGTTAAGCTTTTTGTGCCTGGCTGGAGTAGTAGTATAGTCTACACAGAATCGCCGGGTTAAGCAGTAGATGAGGTAAGTGCCATATCCGCCATATTAGGTGACGATTTTTGTGCTTGTGTTCGTGGTAGGCCTGCTGTCAAATGGTTTTTTACTTATTGTATTATTGAGATTTGTGAGTGTGTTCCTTGATTCACACAACCCTAGCATCGGCAGCTATTTTAAGTGACATTTAAAGGTTTAGGTAGGCACCTTTTTTTCGTAGGTATTTCCAGTCCATACTATTTAATATGTCTATGAGCAGTAACCAATCACTTTGATAGAACTCCATCAATAAAAAAAACAAACTTAGGTGTGTGTCCGCGCGCGCAGCGGGTGTATGTTGCTGCCAGCTGCTACAAAGTCCCCCGCCGCGTCTGTACACGATTAAATCAAAACTACGAATTTCCATGCGGTTTCCACCAATAGAAAGAGTGAGAAATGAGGAAGGTTTTTGTGTATAATTTGTCAAATGCGAAGCCGGGGCGGGGCGCCACTTTACTAAAAGTAGAGGTTACCTCACGATATTTTTCCTACACGATTGTCAGCGATGTCCAAGATAAACTTAGAAAATGCATATGAATAAAAGTCTCATTGGTACTTGCCAGGATTTGAACCCATGCTACCAAGGACGAGAGGAGAGTTCGTAGCCACTGTGCCAGCACGACAATCAATTAACAGTCCTTGCGCCAATAAAATCCCTATGGAAATCCATCGAGCAAATGTGAATCACAATTGTATGCAAAAATAGACATGATAATAAAACAAGAACATTCTGACTGCGTACTAAGACGCTTAATATGCGATATATTTTATCCTTATAGGAAAATCCTAACTTTATACTACACAAATAAACGCAAACACTAATTACTCGACTGGAAGGATAGGGTTATGTTTTTTGCACGTATCTTGTATGTTTGTCTGTTTGTATGTATGTAATTTTCTCTATTACCTCATATCTTCCAAACCGCTAGACGAATTTATACATTTATACATCTTGACCGCCCAAGTGTTCTTAGATAGATGAAGTTAAAAAAAAAACAAACATGACGGATTTTGGGCGCCATATTGTGCGAGTCTCAATTTTTTTTCTAAACCCATCTAGTGGGGTCAAAACGAACGAGGTGATTACAAAAATATATTACACCACATAAATATTTAAAATTAATTCTAAAAAAGTTGTAAATATCAAAAGTTAATTGAAAATAAATAATATACACATTTTGACACACACATATTAACAAGGCAAATTAATTAAAAACTTGTAATGACTAACAAATACCCTTTCTTATTTTTAGAACAACTACCAGTAAAAAAAAAAAATTAAAAATCAAAAACCCGACTGCTACGAAGCGAAATAGAAAGTTGTAAACAAGAAAAAAACATGCTATGGATACATATTTGCGAACTGGCTGACCCCCCGGTCCTCCGACTGCACAGCATGATTTTTCTGTTTTGCAGCTTTTCAGTTCGCTTCTTAAGGTAAGTCGTGGATAATTCTTCCATACAAACGTAGTGTGGCGATTACTCCACTGTTTGACGATGTACATTCAAAATAAAAAATTATATAAATTTGTCTCATCATTATTTAGTACTAGCTGACCCGGCGAACTTCGTTCCGCCTAACACATTTTTAAAATAAAAGATTTTTTCTAAAATAAACGTAGCCTAAGTTACTCCTTATTACATCAGCTACCTGCCAATAAAAGTCCCGTCAAAATCGGTCCAGCCATTTCAGAGATTAGCCGGAACAAACAGACAGACAGACAGACAAAAATTTAAAAAAATGTTATTTTGGTGTATGTACCGTGTGTATATTCATATACATGTAGTAAAAAACGGTTATTTCAATATTATAAACAGACACTCCAATATTATTTATATGTATAGATGGAAACAAAAAAGTAAAAAAATAAAATATTTGAAAGTTCTATATTTTAACACTAATATTAACGCATCTTTGGGCGGAAATAAATACCAAAAGAAGAAGGAAAATTCCAAAACGGCCTCCATACAAGGATAGATTAGTAATTCAATAATGCAAATAATTTTAATTTGAAAACATACAGTTAGTCGTTTTTTCATGATGTCTAGACTCCCAAAGGTGTGTTTATAAAATTTCGCGCGCAAGTTTTCATCCTAAATCATCATCCATTTAGATACAAATTTGCAAAAGTTCTAATTTGTACGCGAACTAGCTTCTTACTGCTCATCACAGCATCTATCTTTTTTGCACGTGTTGTCGGATGAGATAGCATGCATTTTAACCTCGCGCACAAAATAGTTCGTGCCGTCGGCTAGGGGAACCTTAAGCAATCGAGTTTTGATTTTTAAATTAACTTTTTTTATTTACAACTTCTTAGTTATATATTCTTTTGTCATATATTTTTGTAATCACCTCTTAAAACCCTTCATTTTGATTGGGCTTGGAAGAAAAAAAAATTGGGACTCGCACATTAGGGCGCCTAAAAACCGACATGTTTGTTTTTTTTTTACTTCACCTTTCTAGGAACACTTGGGCGGTCAAGATGTATTTAAAGATGACTTAATTATATAAAACCGTCTAGTGGTTTGATAGATATGATGTAATAAAGAATATTACATACACACAAACATACAAGATACGCGCGAAAAATTGTTCTTTCCTTGCAGTCGAGTAAAAAGAGAGAGGTGTCTTATGGACACCCGGTTGGAACAGAGTTCGATTAATTAAATTTACAGTCTTTCAGTTTCGTAAAATATGACGTGTCCGTCTGCCTGTCCGTGTGTCCGTCGTCTGTAACACGGGTTTTACGGCCAAACGGTTGGAGCTACAGTCTACAAAATTTTCACAGAGTAGGTAGGCAAGCGTCTTGTTGACCCAAAACCTTGAAAATGGCCAAAAAGTTAACGCAAAGCTTCTGACGAAATATTTGTACAGTGAACAAAAATAAGCAAGCGAAAGCACAGCAAAAGCGAGTAACATTGTAATAATTAACTTCATAATAGATACAGGTAAAATATATTAAATAATTATTTTATTATTAAACATAAATATTCAGACATCTTATCTACACACAGTATAAATATGGACGAACTCGTCCATATTTATACCGTGTCATTACTTCACATCTCAAAACATTTATTTATAACTTAATAATAATATGTATTCCGTCCTTTTCCTTGTACCAAAGGTGTCAATAATTATAATTAAATCGACTAATTAATCACAGTTTTGCTGGTGGGCCTTGGTAATCTGTGTGACAGGATTTCCCAGTGCAGATGCCTGTCGCCCATAATGGATTTATAAAAAAAAATGCACTCCTATGTAATCTATATATATAAAAATGGAACCCGTTTTCCGTTGTCACGGCATCACGCGTGAACGGCTGGACCGATTACGCTAATTCTTTTTTTGTTGTGTTTTCTATTGTTAGGAGAAGGTTCTTATGAAAGAAAATTAAAAAAAAAGCAATTGTAGATAGGTAGGGTAGGTAAGGTAGGTTGGGTAGGTAGGGTAGGTAGGGTAGGTAGGGTAGGTATGGTAGGTAGGGTAGGTAGGGTAGGTAGGGTAGGTACGGTAGGTAGGGTAGGTAGGGTAGGTAGGGTAGGTAGGGTAGGTAGGGTAGGTAGGGTAGGTAGGGCAGGTAGGGCAGGTAGGGTAGGTATGTAGGTAGGTAGGGTAGGTATGTAGGTAGGGTAGGTAAGGTAGGGTAGAGTAAGCAGTTGACGGGAGCGAAGCCGCGGGCACAGCTAGTAGTTTATAATACATCTTTGTGGAAGGGAAATAAACGTTTATTTATTTTTAAACATGATCTTTTTTTTTCTAGTTAGTCGAACTTCGGAAGATTTGATGCCTTAGGTCGTCCCCTTCAGTCAAAGACCGCGGGATGCGAAGTGATGGGCGAGTTTATGGTCGTTTGGTGAGGTCAGCGGACAACGGACTAGCGAAAAGGGTGGAGAGACACGCTACTATCGCTAAACTGCCTATGTATTCAGTTATGTACAGTAAGAGGTTTAAATTGCAGTCAGATCTTTATGTTTATAGTTAACTGTACGGTTCTGTGCATATAAAAGTGTGCGTTATGTTTCTACGCAAACAATAAGACATCATACAGTCTAACTACGAGGTGAAGGGGCATGGTCAACGCCACACAAAGATAAAAATATATACTAACTCGATACACTTAGATATGACTACAAAAGTCCGTATCGAGCCGGTTCAAAACTAAGTCTAAAATTCGTCATAGTAGTTATCGTAACTTGTGGCAGATTCGTGTGAGAGTGCCACTCCAAAGCGGGATCCTAATTAAATTAAATTAAAATTAAAAATCTTTTATTTCAGGCAAAGTCCATAGAATTAGTAACAATAGACGCGAGTTCAAATCTCGGCTGCACGAAGTTTCTTTTTTGTATTTGGTCGGGCACAATTTTTTTTTATAACTGTGTACCAGATACCATCTTTCATGTTCAAAAAGTCTAAAACGTGAAACACAATTATGAATTTTAGATAAAAAAAATGTACGATGCCTGTACATAATAAACGATTTCTATTTTAAGACTAGCTGACCCGGCGAACTTCGTTCCGCCTAAGAAATTTCTAAAATAAAAGAATTTTTCAAAAATAAACGTAGCTTAAGTTATTCCTTATTCCATCAGCTACCTGCCAATATAAGTCCCGTCAAAATCGGTCCAGCCATTTCAGAGATTAGCCGGAACAAACAGACAGACGGAAATTCTAAAAAATGTTATTTTGGTGTATTTACCGTGTATACATTCATATACATGTAGTAAAAAACGGTTATTTCAATATTAAAAACAGACACTCCAATTTTATTTATACCATTCCCCCTCTAAAAAGCTTATTTTATTCACTGAAAACAGTGAATAAAAAGCACTTTTAATCACTGTTTTGGTGTTTGAATTTAGAACACACCAATACATATTCTACATCCAACTCAATGCTATACAACCTCCTTGCGCATAAAATACTCGATGCAAACTTCTTGTGCAAAGAATATTCGACTTTCAAACTCCTTTGTCGATTTAATTTGGAGTTTGTTTATAAAATTAGGATTTTAATAATGATGTTGATTTCGGTATAGGATATTTAGTGAATACTTATATTTTTTTTAATTCTAATATTAATTGCATTGGTGCTTAATTAATTATTATGTAACGTAACGGAGGTGGTCACTGGCGTCTGAAACACACTAGCTCAGCTTAAATTTACAAAAAATGTGGAACCCCGAGGTTTCTCATTTTTTCTAAAAATTTAAGGTAATTAACCACTTATTTATTTATTATTATCCCTTGTGCTTTATGCTTAAATCTTTCTTTTTCTCGTAGTCATGGTATAAAATATAGTATGCAACTCTTGAATAAAACGGATTTATATCGAGGACCATGAATCACTCGCGTCGTTCAGGATTCTAACACTTGAATCACTCGCTATGCTCGTGATTCATTAATGGCCCTCGCTTTAAATCCGTCCTTTATTCACTAGTTGCATAATATACTATTATATGTATGTATGCATAGATGTATAGATATCCAAGTCGGCCCCGTCAACTTATCCCTAGGGTGAAAGCCCTCAGAAGGTTCAATGAAGTTGTCAAGAGTTTTAAGATCACGTTCTTAGTGCAAGTCAACATTTAAACACATTTTACGCACGTAATTTATTAGGCGCCCGCGCCCGTGCAAGAGCGTAATTCCTTATAATATCGTACGCTAAAAAAGCCCCCGAGTTTATTGACACGTGCGAAATTCAGACGCGTTCATCACTTAGTATTCTGAACGAACACTGTTACGAATATAAAATAAAATCACATCTGCATAATGTTGAAGTCACATGTAATTGATGCACGGTTGGCGCAGTGGTTGAGCGATTGACTGCTGCGCTGCGTGTCGCGGGTTCGATTCCCGCACGGAACAAATATTAACAACCCCTATTTTTTTTTTTTTTTTTGGGCGGGCAATTATCCAATGACCTTACCTACCCTGCCCTACCTACATACCTAACAATTTGTCAAACTATTTATTTGAATAAGAATTTACATTACGAATATAACCAACTTTTGTTTCTGAGTTGATGAAAACGGTGGTTGTACCGATACTGAAAAATAAAACAGGTGAGGTGAGTGACGTGGGTAACTACCGACCGACCTCACTGGCGACTATAACAGCCAAGGTACTTGACAGTGTGTTTGAGGGACACCGGCGATCTAATTAAAATTTAGAACACAAGCCGCTATTGTGACATAACTCGTGTTGGACGAGAACTTCTGGCCACAGGACGTGGTGTTCCGTCGCTTCCGCGGACAAGTGCCACGCGACTGCACAGTGACGTAGTGCATAGGAAGTGATACTAACATAGATTTAAGTTTTTATTTACTAACAAGTTTTGTATATAATAATATATATGTTAGTCTGTAAGGTATATGTATGGGCCAATGTAGCCTGAAAATAAAGGTATTTTGATGTTTTTTTTATTTTTAATTATGATAGGTAGATATTTATTTATTTAAACTTCACGTACAATTGTGGTACATAGATATAATTATTCCCTCGGAAACTTTATTGTGAGTAATAATGAGTACTTTAATCATGTAGTACATTAATTTTTATGTATCATCAATAGTTTTCTCAGCGCACGCCAAATAATCAATACTATAGACAAAATTTTGCTGCCTTGGGTTACATTATTGCAATTTTCATAAGAATCTCTAATTTTTTGAAAAATAGTTATAGCATATGATACTACTGAATAATGAAATTTAAAAAAGAGAAAGAAATTGAAAGAATTTTAAAATCGGTCCAGTAGTTTCGGTGTCTATAAGGTACAAATAAACAAAAAAATCCTCTTTATAATATTTTTATGCAGTGTAGAAGCTACATTACTGTACAGTATCATCCAAATCCGTTCAGGTGTTTTTGCGTGAAAGAGTAAACAACAACCATCCATCCATCCTAACAAAGAACCAGGATCTCTTTCTTATTTCAAGAATTCGTTTGGTTCAATGTCCACAACACAACCGTTAGGAATGACGGGCGAGAAATCCCGTGCATAAGGAAAATATTACAACAAATTAGTCATGGATTCTTTTGTACAATACGTACTAAAAACACATAAACAGAATTACTGTTTGGTACAATTGAGCATTTGACTCTGTACAGCTAGAATCAAACTTAATGGCGGGCTCGGAACACTCCGCGAGTCGCTGTGCAGTAACGTGTACAGCGTGCAGCGCAGCGAAAAGAAAACTTCACAGACATCATTAAAAGTTAGGATCGATATGTAACATACAATTGACATGAATTTTTATTTAAGTAAAGAATTTTATAAAAAATATACGATTAAAGAAAAATATTATATATAACTTTACAACAGTAGGAAATGAATGTTTTATGCTATTCTAATTTCATGGCTTCGCTCCTTTCAACTGCTTACCCTACCCTACTAACCTACCTAACTACCTACCCTACTTGTCTAGCTACTGTGAGGACTGCTCACCTATTTAAAGGCAACCTCCTTGCCTAATATAAAACTGGCAACAGATAACAACTAGAATAGAGACAGAAGTTTAGTCATAATAATTATTAGAAGTTTTTTTTTATTTGTATATGTGTATTATTAATATATATGTAAGTATATACATTTTCGTATATAAGTTGTTATTTTTAAATATTTTTTTTTTGTACCCGTTCACAACGTTGTCCTTTTTAACCCAAAGGTTGACTGGAAGAGAATGCCTTGTGGCATTAAGTCCGCCTATGTACCACTATTGTACATGAAGTTTTAATAAATAAATAAATAAAAACAGATAACTATTTAGTTTTGGAAGGTGATAAAATCAGTGTGCTTATGCCGAGGATTTATTAGTAGAGTAGATATTAACGTAGGTACTCACTCGTGATAACGTAAACGATCTCCTATGTCAAAATGTATACAAAAAAAAGAGGTTTCTTCTTACCGTCACCAGAAGGCGCTTACTCAGTTTCAATACAAATTGACGTTTATTTTAACGCGGTTGAGCGTGAGTAAAAACTCGCACTAAGGCCTCTGAACGCTAGGAAAATATTTGAAGATGTTACTTGCGTGTTTTTTTATAGGTATATAAATATACCATACTAGCTGACCCCCGCGGCTTCGCTCCCGTCAACTGGCTATCTACCTATCTATCAACTAACTATCTACCCTACCTACCTATCTACCCACCCACATACCCACCAACCTTGCCACTACCAAATAATGAATTTTATAGGCAAAATTACTACTACTACTACTTTACTTGGCTACTTTGGGTTACATTATTGCAATTTTCATAAGGATCTGTATTTTTTTGAAAATAATTTATAGTCTATGTTACTCAGGAATAATGTAGCTTTCCATAGGTGAAAGAATTTTTTAAATCTGTCCAGTAGTTTCGGAGCCTATTCGGTACAAACAAACAAACAAAAAAAATCTTTCCTCTTTATAATATTGGTATAGATAAATACAAATAATGACGTATTTCAATATCTAGATAAGTAAAAATAATGACATTTTTGTTTTGAAATATTTAAATCCACTCACTAGATTTATTTTTATTTCTTCTACAAACCTATTCGTTTCTACATTGCGTCATTGTAGGAAGAGCCTCACCCAACATCGCGGTTTCTTTCTTCGATGCTTTTTAAGCAGACTACATAATAAAACACTGGGGGGTGAAAACTCTGCTCAGTGAACATGTATGCACAAGTTACACTATGCGTTTACAAAAGTTACACACAGCCTTGCCGGTGGAGACAGAGGAGGCTAAACGCGACACCGGCTTAGTACGTGTTTACGTGTACGCGGAGTTTTGTACAAAATGTTTGCTAACAAATGTGCTGCACACTATTTTGGTGGAATCGTACCTTTAAAGTAACTACATTGGTTTTGTACATTTTACGCGATGCGTGTACAACTGAACAGACTATTTTTTTTTTATATTTTCGATCTACAAAACCGACTATTCTACAGATTTTATTATACGTATTGATCAGTGATTTAGGAATTCGTACTGCCTAGACTTTTTTAACTATGTTTGGAAAACAATGGCAGTGATTAAGAATTAGCAACCTGTAAAGTTAAGAGTTGGACTTCTGTATTTTTTTATTTTGATGTGGCATAAAATGTACGTATTAAAAGTCGACACCATCCTGTCTCTGACAAATCACAATAAGACTTCGTGCAGTAAACACTTAAATAAATCAACATGAAACTATTATTTATATTGTTTTTGTGTTTTATCATCGTATCAGTAGCAACTGGTAAAAAATCACTAAAGGAAAAGATGAAAGGTAAGTGTGTTTTAAAATATTTTTTATTTCTGCCTATCTTTTCTCAATTATCTTGGGGTCGAACTGAGATCAAGTGTTGTCAAATCAAGGCGTTCGTTTGACCGCTATCAAATCGACCCATCACACAGACGGAAATCCACATCGCGTCATTCATCTCGCATCCTCTCAGTCTTTGGACACCTAAAGGAAAGCCTTCTATAGCTGCGTTATCCGATACGCGGCCGCCACCATGTTTAACTTCAGAAAACTTAATTTTTTATTCGTTCACGCAAGGAAACTCAAAGCATAGCCCTCCCCTTTAGCCTTTGGATGACTTTAAACCTTTTGATGAGGCTCATTGTGAGCGAACTCGTTTCGTTTCTGTACGTCATCAGTGCATCGCTGGCAATACTCATTGGTCTTAGATTTTGTTGTATTTTCTGGTGATATATACGCCCCAATGTAAACGCAGTACTGGCCGTGCGCCCACTCGATGCCAAAATAACAATATTGAACCTCCTTTTGAACAGTTTTGTTTGCATAATATTATTTGATTTACATAATATGCTATGTCAGTTATGATATGAAGAAATTCCAGCCATCAACTTTTCTGTGTTAAATTATGAGGAGTATCCAAAAGTTGCGAAAAATATCGTGCTGCTAATTATTATTTTAAAGCAAAACTATTTGTTATACGAAAAAACCATGTTTAAAAAATAATGTACATGATTCAATAATAAGTATATATTTATTTCAAACCTTTTAACCTAGCCGTTACTAAGGACTATGCTTTAGAAAGTTACCGTTTTACGGCATTAAAGCGCACTGTGGTATGTTAGACGTGAAGATATCGCGCAACCTCTCGAGCGCTAAAACTCTTTAACAATCTCTTTTTCAGGTGTAAAAATTAACAACGTACACAAGAATATACTTCCACGCAGTCGGCTTATTGCCAGCTACAAGGAGTCAAACAAACATAACAATGGGCGGCGGTAGACAATGAACAAAATAACATAACATCATACCTGCATCGGCAGAGGTATTCGAGCACATTTCGCCAGCTGTGTTTGTGTCTTTCTAGTGACCCGCTCGCGCTTCCCACGAGACAAATTATGTACACAAACCTTTATAGTAAACCCCTCTTTCTATTATTCACCGTCACTCTTCTACGTATCAAAATCGAATGCTTGGTTAAGAAGACAGAATCTCAGCTTCTGTCTCAATAGACAGAGGCAGACCGCGACTTTGTTTCATACTATTTAGAAAAGAGATGCAAAAGCGGCAAGTATGAAATCAGACTCTGGGCTTATATTAAGAAGAAATTCTTAAAATTCCACGAACACCCAGTTTTTTTATCCGTAGTTAACTTAAACAATGGTTAAATATTCTTATCAATGGTTTCAAATTTCGGTAAAACGCATTTGTACGTCAGTTGTTAATTACAAATGGTCAAATAATTAGGTAACTTTAAAACTTATTGGACCACTTATGAGGCTAACAACCACAGACATATATCTAACTAGATGAAGCGATTCTATGTACTTCGCGTGTCAAAAAACGGAGTAAAATTACGATCAATGATCGTTATTTGAGATTTTCATTTAGCATTATCGGCACCAAGAATCCACCGAAATCTAGAGAAATGCCTAATAATGCAATATTAAGCTGTAAATACTGTATAGAAAAGTTGGCTGAGGCGTTGGAAATATTTTCTTTCATTGGTAAGTAAATTTATTTTTAAATTGTGTGTGAAAAAGTGGCACGCTTGGTTTTCATACATATTGGACTTGCGTTATCCAGTTAGATTTATGTCTGTGCTAACAACTGATGAACAATTATGTATAGTAGTATCTATACTAATATTAGAAAGAGGTAAAGTTTGGGAGGTTGTAGGGGATAATCTCTGTATCTATTGAACCGATTTAGATGAAATTTGGCATGGAGATAGTTTGAGACTCTGGGAGGAACATAGGAAAGTTTGGATTCCCTTGGTAAAACACATATTAAGCGGGCGAAGTCGCGGTCAGAAGCTAATGTAATATAAGGAATTTGATAAGCATATTCAACCTATTCAACCATTGGTTGAATTAACTACGGATAAAAAAATTGTGCATAAAACTGTGGCGACTTGGCAATCAAACCTTACAAAGATGAAATGAGATGTACTTACCTGTATGAGAAGCTAATACCAAAGACAATAAAATACAAATTTTAAAAGTAAATATTTTTTTTTAAGCAAAATCTGTTTTTTATTTTATAAAACTTTAAGATGTCCTAATATTATAGATAGCGATTATCTCGTGAATATACCACTGTCGCGTTCATTTGTTTGTTAAACTCACAGAATTCGAACGCGTGTCGTCGCGCCGATAGAGAGCGCCTTCTGATTTTGTCATGTACACGAACGTGACAATCGCGTATTCGCTTTCCATTAGGCACTTGTCTTACCACCAGCGGCGAAGCGATTAGCTATCGACTTTTATCTCGCTGAAGAAACGAACAAAAGATACAGAACCCGTCAATAAAAGAGACACATATTAATAGCTGATCGCTGGCTGTTCACACTGCCGGCGAGTACTCTCTCGACACAAGTTTGTCGCAGCGACAAGAGATATCAAAGATAATACTCGCTCGGCGGTCAGAACTTACGCAGAGAGACCAACCAACCAACGCGTGCAGGACTGGCCGCCCGAGTGAGTGGTGCGAGGAATCAACCGTCGCACAAAAACAACTTTCTGAGTACAATTGATTGCATTGTTGATGAAAATACCAAAATTGCTATTTGTATGCCTATAACATTTGAGCAGTTCCCTCGATTTTTCCAGGATTACATCATTAGCTCCTGACCTGATGACCATGGGGCCACCTGGAATGTATACCCTTTCAAACAAAAAAAGAATTTTCCAAATCGGTCCTGTCGTCTTTGAGTAATCGGGGCGCTAGTTGATTTATGTCTATGGGGTATGCGAATATTTTGTTTGTCACGTTTCACAAAAATGTAATTTGTGTTTTTTTTAACAATTACATTTTGTCTTGTACTGAGAATTGTTTACGGCTGGAATATTGCGTGAATAGTTGTTTGTCAGGATGAGTGAATAGTTAGTTATAGTTAAATATTAAGGTTGTTATGGTGAGTGTGAGTACCAACACAAGTCCATCCAGGTTTAATGCTCAGATCAAATAAAAAGTCAAGATAGAACGTTGCAAACAACAAGGTGACGCCGGTTAAAGGCGGAACCACTCTTTCGTGTCGTGGCGTGGCGTGGCGCGGGATCCACCAATCAATCGACTCTGTTTCAGTCTACGTCATAACACAACGAGTTTTGTAGCCAATCAACTGCGTCAGAAGGCGCCACGCCACGCCACGACACGTAGGTGTGGTTCCGTCTAACTACGCCTTGCTACAGATAATATATAACTAGCCATAGCCTTGCCGTATACATACACAATTACACGCACACGTATGTTACAATAACCTATTATTACCTATTATTATTGTACCATATTATTGTTGTTTAAACTTTAAACAACATTAATATGGTAAATCGTTAACATTAATGTAAATAACTTATCGTTGCATAAATTCTAACACCTCGACAGTCATTTAAAATAGGATTTGTATGTCATTCGATAGGAAATCTCAAGTTGGTTTGGCGAATCAAACACGAGAGTTTGAACCAATGGTGTGGCGTTATTCAAAAAAGAAATTACCGCGTGTGTCAGTGTTGCACAGAAAAACCACAGCAAAACTCAGCTGTATTGCCATACGTGCGGGTAAACAGCTTTTTCGCTTTCCTGAAAAGTTTCCGATTTACATATACCTACGCGGTGTTAGAATTTAAGCGACGATATTTAGAAAAAATAAAATTTACTACTTGCATGTATGATAAAATACATTTAAGTAAATTATCAGGTAATTAATTTCATCAGTCATTGACAATGCATAGTCTTCTTAGACGAGTGTGCTTCCCAGGTCCACGGTGGACTACGGAAACACAATTACGTGTCGTGGCGTGGCGTGGCGCGGGATCCACCAATCAAACTACTCTGATTCAGTCTACGTCATAACACAACGAGTTTTGTAGCCAATCAACTGCGTGAAAAGGCGCCACGCCACGCCATGACACGTAAGTGTGGTTCTGCCTTTAGGGGTCTGTGATCTGTCTAATCGTTCTTACGTCTATGACAACGTCCTTCACTGCGCTGTATGAACGCGTTCTCACTTCTCAGTGGGCATGCAGTGACCGAGCCAGCGTGTTGTGTTATGTGCGTCACTGACGTGTCTGTATATTGAGTACCGTAATCTAAGTTGTTCACATTCTTATATTGACTACAAATTTGTTCTAATTCAGTGCCAAATCGATTTTTGTGTCTGCATTGAGGTCGCCGTTTACCAAACATTCGGTTTTTTGCCAAAAATCTCAATACTCCGGACAGTTGTCGGTGCTGTCTGTAGACATGTGCAGCACCGCGTTCCTAAGTGGAATACTGGTCACATCAATGTCTTTTAATGTATTAATTATATTGTTTTTATTAGGATGTTGTATTCTTTTGGTATTGCGACGGCGCCGTGTGGTCTACCCAATAATAGAATTTTTGTGATGTCGACAGCTGACGTTCCAGTTTTTTCAAATCTACTAAGGATGGTGTTAAGAAAGTGTCGATCAGTACCAGAGGCTCTAGACAATGTGTCGTTCTATCAGCTAGCTATCATCGCCATGTTCGAAATGCAAAAATGTAAGGGATTGATCACGTGACATTTCGATAGCGATATCGATCCAATACATTTATGACTATTTTCAATCGCTATGGCGACGCTTTCGTTGATAGAATGTCACTTGTCTAGGGCCTCGGGTTTCTCGGAGTAGAATAATATCGTTTGTAGCACAAAGATCCTGAAGAAACTTTACCGATCTTTTGTTAACGGATGTGATTGTTGAGGTTAGAGAAATCTTGATTCTCTTATGGATACAATAATTCACTTTCATGAGAATATTAAAAAAATAACATAGTTTAGTTATTGTTGGGAGTATTGCAGAAATAGGGTAATGTAATTTAACTTAGAACGAACTAAAATATTGTCTATATTTTAGGTCTACCCTAGACCTAAAATATAGACAATATTTTAGTTCGTTAGTGGTTCAAATATCGAAGTAAACAAGTTACCGTTAGAACACGGGCAAGCGTACCTGAATGTGGCCCGAAACTATTGTATAGAATGTGCGTTTTTTATTATGAATTTTTAGAGTAGTTTTTTAAAAGTGGTCATTGATTTGTCTCTTGGTAGTTTATTAAATAGTTTGGATCCTTCATACAAATTTCTTTGATAGTTTGTGCAGGTTGAGTATATTTCTAGAAAGTGTTGTTCACGCCTCAATGCTATTTTGTGTTTTTTTAACCGGCTTTCCAAAAAGGAGGAGGTTCTATGTTCGGCTATGTATATGTTTACCGATTTCTCCGTCAATTGTGACAAGGACCGATTTTGAAAATTACTATTTTCTTTGAAACAGTACGTTTTCGCATTGATTGCATTTAAATTTGGTGAAGATCTGATGAAGAACTTCGGAGATACACAATAGAACTCTTTAATAAACGACGGCAAATCTCTCGGGATTGCTGTAATCGCATGTCTGTTTACTGTTTACACCAATTCATAACATGAATCAAGCGGTTAAGCTATGAAAGGGATACGCAGACGTGTATAGTTCACCCGGGTACACTCTCATTCCACCGGTTTTCCCATTGAGTGCTAATTAGCAGACACAATAGAAAACCATTGTTTTGGGAATCAAAGTTCACAAAAGGCATTCAAGGGGATAAGTTCATGTTTCATGCTATTCGGTTAATCTATTTCGGCAAAACTTTTGGCATTATAGCATATACCATAGCCTCACCTAATTACTCATTATGTACTACAACTAAAAATTGGAAAATAAAAATAAACTTTATTACAAAAAAATACGACTGACTTCCAAATAAAAACACTACAAAGTGAAAAATATTTTTTATACCATTCCCCCTCTAAAGAGCTTATTTTATTCACTGAAAACAGTGAATAAAAAGCACTTTTAATCACTGTTTTGTTGTTTGAATTTAGAACACACCAATACATATTCTACCTCCATCTCAATGCTATACAACCTCCTTGCGCATAAAATACTCGAAACTCGCAAACTTCTTGTGCAAAGAATATTCGATTTTCAAACTCCTTCGTCGATTTAATTTTGAGTTTGTTTATTTTTAGGCGTTTAATAATGATGTTGAATATTTAGTGAATACTTATTTGGATTGTAATTCTAATATTAATTGCATTGGTGCTTAATTAATTATAATTATGTAACATATCGGAGGTGGTCACTGGCGTCTGAAACACACCTAGCTCAGCTTAAATTTACAAAAAATGTGGAACCCTGAGGTTTCTAATTTTTTGTAAATTTTGAAGGTAATTAACCATTTATTTATTTATTATTATCCCTTGTGCTTTTTGCTTAAATCCTTCTTTTTCTCGTAGTCATGGTATAAAGTATAGAAGTATAGTAGACCATGAATCACTCGCGTCGCTCAGGATTCTAATACTTGAATCACTCGCTATGCTCGTGATTCAATCATCATGAATCACTCCCTACGGTCGTGATTCAATTTTAGAATCCTTCACTTGTTCGTGATTCATCAATGGCCCTCGCTTTAAATCCGTCCTTTATTCACTAGTTGCATAATATACTATTGTCAGTCGTTGTCAAAAACCGAAGAAACAAAAATAGGAACACTGTCTTTCGAAATTCAAGTTATTTGCTTTTTGTGTAAGTTTGTGTATATTTTACCGACTTTTATTCGAATTTCGAATTACTATCCATTTATTGTAAATGTGTGTTTGTGTAATGTTCATTGTTTTAATTCTTTGTGAAGAGTTTCTAAATTTAAATCCATGTTGTTATTTGCTTAATGTCCTTATTCCGAGTATTATTTTCGTGGTAGTGACCAACAATAACCTCCTTTTTTTGCAACCGAGGGTAGGCTGGACAAGGCAATAGTTACTTTATATTCGTTATATAATATACCTTGCATGTGGTCAGCTAGGTGCTGGGTTATATCGGAGCTGTCTAGATTCACAACGAAAACATACGCCGTGCGTGTTTTTGTAGCATCATCGATAACATTTCGCATTTGCAGTGGTGTTTTTTCCTTTCAACTAATTGAAAATTTGTTTCCGACCGATGTTTCGGTTTCGGCCCGAGTTTTAGTGACGGTGAAAAGGTGGCCTAACCCGAAAAGATTTTTTTTATAGATAATATACAGTTAAAAAGGAACTGCAAGTTCGTCTATGAGTGTACCTAATAATTTATTTTGTATGTTTGATTCAGGCCGCTGACCGATCTGGAGGTAGCAAGTCTGTACACAAACTTTTTGGTTAAGATATTTGTTTCTCTTAAAGAAATTTACAAGTTTTTAAGCTGACATGGTCACAACCAAACCAATCCCAACCATACCGTAACGCGCTCTCAACCAAAATCTAAATATGCATGGTAAATATCCCGAAACAAATATTAATTCTAAGAAATTTACATTTTACGAGAACCATAATTTAATAAATACTAGGGTTAACTTATCGTTATACTTCAACAATCGGACTTAAAATAATGCTGCCGAGGATAGAAATATTGTTAACATTGTGTACGGTCTAATTAATTTTGGTTAGAGTGTATTCCTAAAAATCTCGTTACGATATTACGCAAAACTACCTCGCTTGGAAATAAAGAGTGCGATCCTGTTGTCACAGTGCAGAAGAAGTTTAGAAGTGTAAAAGTTTAGAAGAATTAATGATATATTAAAAAATGTGCACGGTTAATAGCAATAAATAGACCTTCGTCGATATTATGTTGGATTTTAATTGAGCTAGCTAATTCTGGGTGCACTATACACCTATGCCTACACCTTCGAGGCATAGTGATGTTTCGTTAACGATAGACTTTAAAATAATAAGTATCTATGAGTTGTAGTCTTATAGGAATCATTGCGTTTTTGTTTTTGGCCGAAAATACAGGGTGTGATCATACATATTTTAAAAACTGCTTCTATCCATGTATATAAACAATTTTTTCCTAGGAAACTATAGAAAATTCTCCAAAAAATTGTATCTCCCATACAAATTTTGGTCAGCTAGTGACAACTTTGTATGGAAAACAATTTTCTTTGGGGATTGACTTCCTTTGAGAAAGTTTTTACATAGGCGAAAGCAGTTTTTAAAATATTAACCTTTTCGATACACATTGAAATATTAATTTTCACTTTGAAGTCGCTTTTTCGATACCTGGCATGGTGGACATCCCACCCATACGCACTAAACACTTTATGAATACTTTCATAGTGCGTACAGCTAAGGATAGGATATCCTGCCGGAGCCGACCTGGGAGAATTTAAGTCAAGAGTGAATAGGTTACTTCTAGGCAAGCGTTCTTCACCGTCGACGACATCATCGTTTCCGATCAGGTGAGATAGTGGTCAAACGCGAGCCTATCAATAATAATAAAAAAAATCTTATAAATGATTTATTATAAAACTAAGTATACTTGCATTGTAGTAATGAAGCGATTTACTCATTGTTACACCGCAAGTTTCGGTTTCGGCTGAAACTGGATGAGGAACCGAATATTCGGTTACGCATTTGGTTTCGGCTGAAAATCGTGTTTCGTTCGGATACTATTGAAAACCATCAATGTCAACCGATTTCATAGTTTTAGTGATGTCATTTAACCGATTTTGGAATCGTAGTGGGAGATGTTATAGAAACTATGTGGGAAGCCTTGTTAATATACTCCTAGCAAGTAGGTTAATATGTTTCCAAAGTTGCTTGCTATTTTTTGCTGCTCTATCTAATAATTTTTTATCGTAACTACTTTTGAAGTTGTTGCAAGACATTTGATATCCTCCATATGTGGTTTTAAGGCAGGATTCTTCTAGATCCCCGATAAAGTGTTTTAGTCAATAATATTACATAATATTGTTTAATTTTGTTATATTCTATTCATACAGAAAATGACCATAATGTAAATGCGAAAGTAACTCTGACTGTCTCTTACTTTTTCACGCTTAAAACACTGAACCGAGTTAGATGCAATTTGGTATGGAGATAGTTTGAGACCCTGGAAAGGACATAGGATTGTTTTTATCCTGAAAATCATCCTTAAGAGGGTGGAAAGGGAGTAGAAGTTTGTATGGTGAACTAATAAATTTTCAAGTATGGCGGCCCACACACCCATAATATTATGGCGCGTTATAATGAAATAGACCATTCAAAGTATAATGCTACGCAGACGAAGTCGTAGGCAACAGCTAGTAAATATAATGGCGAGACACTGCATTTCTTTGTCTAGTTTTATCAATTAAGATGGTGAAACACATATTGAAAAATCAGTGCGAAGAAGCTAAAACACGACGTTGGGGGCTAGGTTGAGCCTCCTTCTTCTTTCCCACTACTCCTGCGGGTCATCCTGGCCAGTCGACCGTCTCCATTCTTTGGTGTAGAACGGTTTTCTTCCTGACGGGTCCTAATCGGTAAATCCGGAAGGCTTCGCTTGGCGAATGGAATCGGTGGTGCAGGACGGGTGACACAGCCGTGACGACAAAAGACTTCTTCCCAGATACAGTTGAGGCATATAAAACCGTCAAGAAGTTAAAACCGACGGGGGTAATTACCCAAATAATGACAGGACATGGTGGGTTTTCCCAATACTTGAAAACCCATCATGTATATGTGACCCCAAATTGAACGAGACAGTAACCCGCCTGTTGACTGACTGCCCGACCTGTGTGTGCCTGGAGAGGTACACACTCGAACAAAAACTAAGGATTGATATCAGACCAGAGAATTTTAACAAACTTATTACAGACAAGAAATATAGCACAGATTTTATCGAATACTGTGTCAGAACAGCATAAAGATCGATAGATAGAAATAAAAACTAACAATAATGCTCGAAACTATATATGTATATATCTAGTAGGAAGCGAACAGAACGATATAGTATCTATAGATAATATAGAAGAAAGATATCGTTAAGAACATCCTGGGTACTTAGTAAAATAAGACTGTAGAAAATATAAATAAATTAAGAAACTCATCAAGTAAATAGATATTAAATGTAATAGAGAATAAGAATTATGTAGTCCATAAGTTCAACTTATAATAAATGAGTCCCGAAGGTCTCGGATCATGTCAGGGGAAGAGTTGTGTAACGCAGGAGGAGGTTTTAGTCAGTTGGAGCCTGACACGATGGCCTCGGCGACTGAGGCCGGTCGTTTAGTGTTCGAGGGTGCTACAGGTTCCATCAGGACATTTCTGGTTGTTATCACCCCGTTGTTGGATTAAAGCCTCCAGCTACTGCCAAGTGTTGGTCATACCTTTTCTTGGGGTTTATCTAAAAGGTACAAGACTCAAAGGTGCGACACAAACCAGCCCCTGCACCTACAATCGCCCTGTGCTTCGGATTAGTATTTTCATTGACAGGCTTGTTCAGGCCTTTCTGCATTATTTTGCTGGTATTTGTGCCGTCCTTTCCGGGGCTTTTTATCGAAAAGCCGTAACTCAGTTCCCTCAAATACTCCACGGTTGCTCCTTCCGGACGAGCTGCGTAGAACTGCTACAGTGAGTTAGGGAGTGGCAGAAATTTGTTGAGGCAGAGATCAGCCGATAGAAGAAGCTTTATAGTTCTTATTGGCGGAGATTATAGCAGGTGGAGACGATGAATGGAGATTGAGAGTTCATTCAGCTCTTCTCCTAGCACTGAGAATAACTCGCTGCCATCTTTCATTCGCTCGAACAGAATTGAGTAATATTAGCGATATTTATTTTCGACAAGAATGTCGATCTAAAAATTGAATTTACTTGTGAAATTGAAATTAGCATGTTAATTTAATATTGGCCCAGTGGCTAAGACCTCGCCTCTCGCCGGTCGTGAGTTCAAATCCGGGCAAGTACCAATGTGACTTTTTCAAATTCATGTGTACTTTCTAAGTTTATCTTGGACATCACAGGCAACGGTGAAGGAAAACATCGTGAGGAAACTTGGACTTATATACTTAATGTAAGTCTGAAATAGCCAAGTCAGAGGCCTGTGGGGTTCCCAGAGGCGGCTAATTAACTCTAACACCAGAGGTGGTCACATCCTCACACGAAAAGAGGAAGAAGCCAATTTCGTCATACATTAAAGACGGATTTTGGCATGTACTTGTGTCACCAGATTTCGGTGCGCCCTGATGTCGTTGCTGTTGAGCAACGCGCGCATTTACTGAAGGAGTGGACTGGCAAGATAGTCGAGTTTCTTGCCGTTGGATAGGCACGTCTGAGTTATGACACAAATTTGATATCTAAATACGATTTTAAAATGGACGGGCGTGTTAATTTTCTGTTATGTTTCGAAAATTGGAATATTGGTTATTCAATACATTTGTAAACAAGTACAATTTAAAATATTAATCATAGTTAGGAATCCCAACAGGGGGCGAGCTTATTGCCCTTAGCCGGAGACAAAAAATGTAGACTTAAAGCTGTTACTGAAAAAATCTTATTACAAATATCAATACCATTTTGTCTGATCCTGGGACAGAAAACTAAACACTCTGCTGTCACGCTGGCGACCGCTACACTAATACATCAATCAAATAAGCAGGGAAAGATAACGTAACCAATGAAGACATAGTTTATAAAAACTGTAGTTTGATGGCGATCTACAGCAGCGTAGCTAAATCTGTGCTGTGACGTAGCACACAGATCTACGGCGTAGCACTGACTACGGTGATTGAGCTGGTTTCGCTGCAACCGCGGAGTCTTGTTGTCCACCTGATGACGGTGACGGAGTGTCTCCAAAGCGCTTTTGCTCTACATCTTGCTGGCGTTGACTCCTGGTGTGCATCCCCTCCGTTTCTTCTTCGGTAGAGCTTGCATAATTTATCCCGCACTTCTGACACCAATTTGTTACCAGCTGGGTTCAGGGATAAATTATTTGAACAGCAGACTTCAATTAATCACACTTTATTACAAAAACACCTCTTAAACAATTCTATTACTTTCCATTTTTGATCGCTCTGTGCTTCCAATTCGAAACTGACTCAAAATGTTTTTTTTTTTTATTGGCCAATGATGGCTACTGCTTAACCGGACTTTTCCTGTGGAGACTAAACTAGAGCCTCCAGTCAGGCTCCCTCAGCTTGGTCGCTTAGGTTAAGTTTTTGTGCCCTATGGGATACGAACGTCGGCTCAGGGCATCGCTGGGGGACAACTAAGGCTGGATCTTGATTAAGTGATTCTACCATCCGTTCGGCAATCACCTACGTAGAGAAGAACTGATAAGTGACTCACGACGAACCCGACCGCTCTTTATATAGCACGGAAGATGTTTCTAGAACGTTCCATACTGTTCTAGATAATTCGAGAATCTGTCAAAACAATCGACTTTCAAACTCATTGTTCCCGAGCGACTAGAAACTTCCAGAATGTTCGGCTCGAACATTCTGGTAGATTCCATTCGACACGACCTTTCGAGAAGATTAGTTCCGCTATTCGATACTCGATGGCGCTACTACTAGTTCTTCCTCTCGCCACTAGATGGCGTTGCCCTATCTTGTAACAATATTTATTGGTACAAAATCCGATTTGTTTGTAGCTAAGTTAGCGCATGACTTATTTAAATTAAAATGCCGAGTCTGTTGCTAAATTATTTACGCTCATTAAAAAAAAATACAATATTACAATTTACATTTTTAATATTATTTATTTTAACCAAACAATCTGAGACATAACAACAATGATCACGCTTGTATACCCCGAAGGGTTAGGTATTAGGTATATAGTAAACCCACATATTGCTAGTAAAGTTTAAGTTACGTATAGAGGGGCGAGTCTAACGCCCCTTATCCCTCTACTAACTATTATAGTCTCTGTCACACCGGTCGTTATGGTCTAAATATTTCCGGCTTCTTGGGACCTGTGTAACATAACACCTGGTTTTTGTGTTTATCTCTTAGTGGATTCACCTTCTTCCTTCCCACTACACCTGCGAGTCAGCCTGGTCAGTCGACCGTCTCCATTTTTTGGTGCGGAACGGTTTTGTTCCAATGGAACGGTTTTATTTCACGGCGACAGCTAGTGCGTGCTATAAAGGTTTTTTCCGGAGAGTTTTGGTAGTTTTCTTTCCCTTCTTGGTTCAAAGACTGCCGCCACGAGTTTAAGTCAAGCCTTTTCTTTAAATTTGGTTTGTTATCCTAGAATCATTCAGTGGCAACTGCATAACTGGGGTAGGGTTGACTCTCTCCACGTCTCATGAAGACTGGTCAGGGTTTTTTTCTGGAGAGTTTCGGATGTTATCACCTGAGCTGATAAGCAAACGATTCTGGCCAACTTTCTTAGTTATTTCGCTGACATTTGACCTTAAGTGGTCCTTTCCGGGGCTTTTCATCCAAGAGCCGTAGCTTAGATCCCTTAAATTCCCTTCCGTTGCTTCTTCCGGACGAGCTGCGAAGAATTGTTGGAGTGTCTTAGGTAGTGGCAGAAACATATTCAGGCAGAGGTCGGCCGATGGGCAAAACCACAAGGTGCTCAAAAAAAAAAAAGAAGTTTATTTTGGACCAAACACTTCTGCACATTTAATTCAATTATTTCGTTGGCGGAGGTGCTGGCAGGTGGAGACGGATGGGGATTGAGAGTGCATCCACCTCTTTTTCTAGCTATAAGAGAATTAGATAATATTAGCGATATTTATTTTTGATACAACGATTAAAATACTAAATTACTTCTGAAAAAGTCGAAATTATTGTGATAATTTAAAATAAGATCTTTATCTAGCCAATTTCGTCATACATTAAAGACGAATTTAGGCACGTACCTGTGTAGCCAGACTCCGGTGCGCCCTAATATCGTCACTGTTTAGTAATGCGCGCATATACTACAGGAGTGGACTGGCAAGATAATTGAGCTTTTTTTTCCGTTGCCGAGGGTCGCCTCTGAAGTGTAACACATTTGATTTGTATTGTAAGAACGATTTTAAATGACACAGGCTATTTGAAAACCGAAAAATTGGTAGAGTTGCTATTCATTACAGATGATAACAAGTTACATTTAAAATATTCATAAAAGTGAGGCATCCTGACCAGCTCCGGATTAAGCATAGTAGCAAGAATAGCAGTTTCTATGGGCTCCGCGTATCCAAACTAACCCACCTCCGCCTGAGCGTAATGAGAATGTGACAAATTGAATTTACTCGATGTCACGAAAACGTAAAACGTAACAACCTTTGCAACCACTACACATGTCCACATCTGACTGTTGGAAAGTCGGAAACGTTGGCGAAAACTACTCCTACCACTGTTGTATCCTTTTTAAGGTCGAAATTCCAAAGGTCGACTGGTAGAGAATGCCTTGCTGCATTAAGTCCGTCTATGTAAAACCATTGTACATGAAATTAAATAAATAAATTAAAACTATTAGTTTAAAATATTCAATAACAAGTCCAATTTAAAATATTCAGTCCAATTTCAAAGTTAGGAATGCGAACGAAGGAGCGAGCTTATTGCCCCTAATATGGCACAAATACAGATTTCAAAGCTGCTTCTGAGAAAATCCTATTTGTGCAGAATCTAGAACTTCACGCTCAGCAGTCAATCAAATAAACAGAGAAAGATATCATGGTCACAAATATGTAGGTTATTTAATGAATTACCTGCAAAATAGTTTCCCAACAGGTTAGCCGCGTTTATCAAACACTTCAGATCGGCAGACCACTCCAGAACGTCGAGTTCTGAAAGCAAATACAATTAAAGTGTTAGCAATGTTATCCTTATATTATTTTCTTGAGTTGAGTTGTAAGATAATGATGATTTTAAGGAGTATCCAGTAACAAACAGGCAGTCGCTCCATTTGAAATACTGGTCTTGTATGATCAGGTGATGATCGTTGGGCACAGTAGGTAGCTACTCCAATCGCGGCATCAATGGTGTTTTAGGTCTTTATAGGTGAAGGTGTATGGATACTTCGGTAACTCTCAAATGGGACACTTTGTATCAAACACTTAAAATCACAATTTATTTTGTTTATTAAATTTATTTTTTTATTTACTTTAACATAACACGGCCAAAGGCCAATTACATTAGTTAAAGACATGTTTATAAAAAAGCATTAATACTAAAAATAATAAAAGAAAAACAAACAACAATGATAATATCTATAATTACACGGCAGTCATACGCTTATCTCACAATACTCCAGACATACTGAAAAAATCATTTTCCATTCGTCCGCGAACACATCCCAATCGGGCTTAGCATCCAAGAGAGCGTCGAGCGACGGTTCGACTTCCCGGTACGGCGAACAATCTGTGCCTCCTACTATGTCTATAATTGACCGAGGCAAAAAGATGGGATAGTTCGTCGTGTAGTTCAGGAGCATCAGTTTTCCCGTGAAAGATTTTACACATATTTATGATTTGATCATTTTTCCTTCTGGCCTCGAGAGAATTGTAGCCTAAACAGCCTAAGAGGAAGTTAGAAGGGTATAAGAATGGATAATATCCATATAGACGCTTATACAGATACCTCAGAAAAGCTTTCTGAACCTTTTCCAAAATTAGTGTGTATTTATTTTCATGAGGGTTCCAGACACAAAATAGATTTGATTGCACTGATGTTTGTAAACTCACTTGAGAAAGTCTCGTGACCCCGAGTAGGGCTCCGCTCAGCTTGATTCGATGCTGTCGAGTGCAGGCCACTCCTACGGCAGCTAGCCTGAAAGCTGTCTCTGCGTTCAGCAGAGCGGCGGCCCGGAATGTGGCGAAGGCTTGGCTGGAAATCGAGTGAGAATTTTAATCATAAATCACCAAGGCCCGTTACTGGAAAAAAATATTGTGATGAATTGTCAAACGTGCGTAAATTATTGTCCCCGTCACGCGTCTGACTCATGGAATGTTCCAGTACCACAAAACATTACAGGACAGCGCTATAGATCGCTAAAATATAACCCGACCAAGTAAAATTGCTCGTTAATTTCGTATTACACGTATGTTACTTTGAGTTTATCGAATTTGGGATTACTTGTTGTTGATTAAATTGTCGCTACGTAACTTAGTAGAATTCTTTATTTACAAAATTTATAGCTTCTCGTGGCGGAGAGTTTTCAGAGACTGATTTAGGGAATCGTCACTGCCAATCTTAATCATCCGAATTTAGTTTGTGACGATCCGATAATTTATTTCTACAAACTGAAGTACACTAATTTGGAGGAAATACAGTAACTACACTAGGAAGAAACTTTTATGACTATGAATAAATATATTAGCGATGCTTTGTCGAGAAAGTGAGAATGAATGAATTTTTTTTATTGATTAATTTTGGACCTACGTTGACATTATATTGCATTTTTAATTTTAAATAATTGATATTTATTTATGTCAAAATTGACAAGTTAATGAATTTTTTGCTAACTATAATTGCAAGTTTGTATTAATATTTGCACACCATGACAATATGGTAAACATGTTAGAACAATCCCATGTTTTTATATCACCTTGCATACATTTTTTTTTCTAATAATATTGTATGTACACACATGTTTGAGCAAATAAAGTTATCTGAATCTGAATCTGAATGACGAAATTATGCTGATGATGAAATGACGAGGCTTGAGGGTTCACCTATTTTGATGCAAGATGTGCATGGACAATATCAGTACATTACAGGTAAGATAAACTTTTGCTAATGTTAGTTATTATGGAAAACCTTTTCTAATACATCGTCTTAATGTATAAAATTGCTTACCAGTGTCAACAGCGGTAGATGTTTCTCGTCGACTCGCAACAACTCTTTGAGAGTGGGGTCCTCCTTGACATGTGACGCTCTGTTTGTCAACTGTGTCTCTTTCTCAGGCTCCGTGATCTGTGTGTCGCTCTCGCTTTCTACGCGTATTCCGGTTGGATTTGAAAAGGAAGGAAATACGTGACGTAAACGCGGGTTTTGATATTGTTCTTGAACAAACACTATATCTAAGTTATACATATATACAGTTATACTCATTAATTAGTTTGTCTAGTTCAGAAGTCGCCACCCTATCGTTGTGGCGATTTAATTGTCCCATGGTTAATCTATCCATTATCTTAGTAGTTAGTGTTGAGGAAAAGTTGTTCGAGCTTAAGTTTATAGGTGGTACACTCATGTGAACCACAGCGATGGTTAAACGGTTTCTTAGAACTTTTACACGCTACGCAAGACCGTATACACCGGTATAACTTAAATTGTCCTTATGCGGGCAGTCTTTAGTTTCATGTGCCTCAGAGCAATTAGCGCAGGTAAGTGATTTAATAGTGCAGTGTTTCTTAACATGACCGACCTTTTGACAATATGCACATCGTACTACGTCGACATCATCAATGAAACGGCGCACAGAGTTTTATAGACCCAAAAAAAGTGACATCGGCTTTTTATTGGCTATTTCTACCTATTAGTTCATTACAAATGCACGAATAGAACTCCCATGTGCCAATTCTGAATACTTGATTTTTTTTAATCGCAAAATTTTCGTGACCTTTAAGGTCAAAAGAACAAAAAAAAATCGTATAAAAAAACTGTACATAATTGAGCTTTGTTCGTATTGCAGTTTCACGAGTATGAAGCAAGTCAAGGAAAAAAATATGCCTTGTTTAAGTAATCAAAACGATAATAAAACTCGCACAAAAAGTGGCTCCTACCCACGTATTGTCTACGCTCGCAGTGCCGCAGCGGCGAATGAGCATTGCTGTCCATTGCTATCAGCACAGGCTGACCCGACAGTTGGTCCAAAAACTCGGACAGGTGTTGCAGGTGAACTGCTATGTCGTGACTGTACCGGCAGTAGATAGACACCTATACCCGATATAAATTTTTCGTCGTCATTGGACAAACCCACCTTCCACCACATGGTCCTTCCCGCCGTTAGGCATACGGACCGAATCATTGGAGACACACCTGGTACTTGCGTCTGCTTTCCCAGGTTGCCTCCTACAAATAATCTTCGTCCTGTCCCTATATTGTCACTTCCCGCCTTTCTCGGGTGTGAACGCCACAAAACCATAGAACTTCACGCCGAGCTGTTCCTAAAGCATCTCCAGTTCCTTCCGCTTACTGTGCCATTTGTGAGCAAAAGCGCTCAGCCTCTTAAACCCTTCCTTGCTCGACACCAGTTCCTCATGGTATATTGGCCCGACTTCAGTCCTGCACCAGTTGTCTAGCATCTCATCCCTTTCTTCCTCATATAGCTCGCACTCCCATAGGACATGGTCCCGGGTCTCTTCGGCCAGTCCATAGTAACAAAGTGCAGTGTCGCATAGTGACATTGCATTTAGCCGGCCTCGGAAACATCCATGTCCCGTCAAAATCTGTGATAAAACATAATCCGGCTCCACCCACCGGCGCGCCGCGCGAACCGCGACGTCTGGGAAAAACTTAAACAACTCTCTGCCATCGGTACTTGAACTCCATCGCTCCTGCCATAAAGCAACGACCTCCGCTCTCACCTTCCTTTTATCAAGATTACGCTCCTTGCTTGCCAAACCCGAGACCTCCTGCGCGATTCGTCCTGCTCGGGTAACCTCCAGGACGGCCGGAAGTACGCCCGCCAGCACAGGTAACGCTGCGGTGCTGACCGACCTGTAGGCCTTTGTTAAAAGCACCAAAGCTGGGCGTTGGGTGCAGAGCAGAGCGCTCCTCACTGCGTAGTGACTCGACCTTCGCCACCATACGGCAGCAGCATATGTGAGTGTCGCCACGTAGGTCCCTGCAAACAGGACTCTAAGGGCCCTGTACTTTATGCCCCAGGTCGATGCCGATACTCTCGACACCTTCCCGAAGCAGTTCAAAGCCTTCTGGCCGGTAAAATTAGCATGCTGCACGTAGGAGCTGCCTTCGTCGATCACTACTCCCAGAACTTTGGTGTGCGTCACGTGCGCGATCGAGGCGCCGTTCATGCGAACTGTGGGGGGACGCTTAAACTTACCCTTCATCGTAAGGGTCTGCGACTTAGCAGAAGAAAAACTGAGGCGGTTCCGAGTCCCCTAAGCGGACACCGCAAATAAATCTTTGACTTTGACTTTGACTTTGAGCGCCGATTGAGCATTTCGCTCAATCGCCGCCCGACTCGGCGCCTCAATCACGATCGTAACGTCGTCTGCGTAAGCCACCATACTGACGCCTTCTGGCATCGGCAGCTTCAGGATGTCGTCTAGCAGGAGGTTCCATAGCGTTGGTCCAAGTACAGATCCTTGGGGGCACCCCATAGTGGACTTCTTCCACACCGTTTGGCTGCCCATGAAGAGTCCGACATGTCTTCCAGAAAAGTAGCTGACTAGTATCTTATATATGTTAGGCGGACATCCGCACTGTTTGGCCTTAGTCAGAATCATGGGCCAACAAACGTTGTCGAAGGCCCCCGAGATGTCTAAAAGAATGAACTGAACATAGTTTTCCGTGGTACTCGTAACTCGGTCGAGGATTGCGTTTAACGCCGTGACCGTTGACTTTCCACACGAAAAACCATGCTGTGACGGAGATATGCTGCGATACAAGCAAGGAGCGCACGAAATGATGAGACGTTCCTGTATCTTTCCCTATACCGGGAGAAGGGTAACTGGTCTGTACGCCTTAGGATCCGAAAGCGGCCGATCGTTGCCCTTTGGCAGGACGATTAATTTTCCGCCTTTCCAGATGTCTGGAGGCACACCTTCACTCAAGCACGCGGAGTACATAAGTAGCATTTCCACTCCGCTAACTCTCCACGCGGGCTTGATGATCTTGGCCGTGAGTCCATCCAAATCTGGGGCTGTGTTAGGCAATGTTCTGACTATGTATACTTGTGGGCGCTCGCTTCCGGTCTTTTGAAGTGCTTGCAGGTAGCGCAGCACTCAGTCTTCGACTGACACTCCTGCGCTTTATGGCCGCCATCACCACATCTGCCGCACACTGTGGTCGTCGACCTACAGTGCTTATCCGGATGCCCGTATTGCTGGCACTTGTTGCTTGTTGCCAGAGGCCAGGAGGGGTCTTCTGCCAGGTTAAACCTGTGCAGATCCTCCAGAACTTCTGCCGCTTCAGGGTTCCCGTTCAGGTTCCGGAGAGCCACGAGTGGTCTACAAGACCTGGGATCGGTAACCCGCAAAGTTGGTGGAGTGGCTTCATTCAGTTTCTGGGCTGCCGCTGTAGACGCCGTTTGCAGGACGACGCCTGCATTGTGCCGCACCTTTTCTCTCAGCTCCTTGAGCGTCTCCTCCGAGGACTTGATCTCCCCGCTATTCGGGTACAGAAGGCCCGTGCTGCTCCACAGCCATCCGTGGCTTGCCGTTAGGCAGCTTAAGGATGGCTGCGTAGTCAGCCTTCCCCTGCCTGTCTACCATCCCCGCAGCTGTTGCAGGAGCTGTCCTGTTCGCCAAGCTGCCCCCAGAAGTGCTGCCCGCGGCCACCTGGACCACCTCCATGGAGGCCACGCGCAGCTTCATCGCGGTCACTTGGTGCTCCATGTCCGCCAGTCGTATGTTCAGCGCCGCCACCACCGCTAGTACATCTTGGCTATGTCCGGCGATTGCCGCCTTGTCTGCCAAGTTCAACTTGTTTATGGCGTTAGCTACGGTGCCGATACCCTTGATTGCCCGGTACACGCAGTCCATTAACTCTATTTTTCCCAGGGCACCTAGGACTTCGCCGTCCTGCCCATCGTCCGATGGCTTCTGTGGTCTGCTGGTGCCACCGCCTCCGTTACTGCTGTGCTGTGGGAACCCCAGCACGGAATTTCAGCGGGGCGACCCGAAAACGCACCTCGCAAGGCAGATAGCACAGCACAATATACACCACAAAATAATCCACAAACTAACAACAATTAGCACACGATTAATTCAGAAACACTCTGTTCGTGTATTAAATAATAATAATTTTAACCACTGCAGCTGAAATTCAGCCACCACGCTCAACAATTAAGTTAATAAGATATTGAGCGCTCTACTGCACATCCGTCCACTACCGTAGTCGGGCGCGAAGTTATTGGGTAGGGGGGGGGGGGAGGAATCCCACCAACCACCCATGGCCCCACCGACATCTTGTCATATGGGCCGAATCTCAAGGAGACGGCTGCGGACATAGCCCGCCAAATCGCGCTATCCCCGCAGTCGCTTCTTGACTCCTTTACAAATCTCGTCCTGTCCCCTTTGTGCCTTCTCCCCATTCTGGGGCGGCCACTAGCGCGTACCCTGCTCTTGGTTACGGACGATACGGTACGCCTTCGCTGCCCGTCGCGTACCTAGCCCTCAGCTAGTGAGGGATGCCGAGGGAAAACCAATATATACAAACATTATGTGTTTGTATATATTGGTTTTCCCTCAATAAAAATAAAAGATACAGAACAACAAAATTGGACAATAACAAACTAAACAAAACACAGCAGTGAGGGTGCCGTGGAAAAAAGAATATTTAAATAAACATAATAATACACAATACAAGGAACGAATAACATTGCAAGACAATAAAAAAATTATACAGTGCAACTAAAGAAATTAAAACTTTACTCTTTTTTTTCTTTTTTTATTTATTTGGGCGAAGTCCCTGAGCCGCCGGAAGTTGGCCTCCGAGGCTACGAGATCCCCGTAGTAAACTGGACCCTCTTCCGAACGAGTGATCCCATCCATCATCTCTCGTCGCTGATCGTCATACATGGGGCATCTCCACAATATGTGGTCCAAATATTCGTCTTACTCTCCGCAGTAGCACACGCTTATCTCGCATAACTTCATCTCATGCAGTCTCTTTCGGAAGCATCCATGCCCGGTCAGGATCTGCGAGACTTGATAGTCCGGCTCGACCCAAGTCACCTTGAGTCTTGCCGCCCTTATTCTCCGCTTCCCATCTCTGCTGCCACTTGGCTACAGCCTCGTCCGCGATGACCCTTCTCCCTGTCCTGAACGCATCCCGAGGCAGGTGGCGGATATCGTAGATCATGCCCGCACGAGCCACCTCGAGGTCGGCCGGCAACACCCCTGCAAGGCAGGTAATGCTGCGTATGTGACAGCAGGCACATAAATTCCTTTGTAACGCAACCCACGCCCAGCCCCGCTGCAGCACGCTCGCCGATGGACTGAGCGTGTTCTCCGAACGACACATTAGCGTCGATCACCACTCCCAGAACCTTTGTGGATCGTACGCTCTTGTCAGAGGTCCCATCGAGCCGCACAGTGGGAGGGCGTTTGGACAGACCATCCCTCAGAGTCATAGAATATGACTGTAAGGGTGACATCATACTATAATGTACCAGTATATAATCGTGGAAGTTCGCCCAGTACATTAATCTGCCCTTCAAGTCTTTCTGCTGCTGGAAGCTTAGCATATGCATAGAATTCTCTAATATTCCCTATGGGATATGCACGTCGATAATAATCTTGTAATTGTTCACCAGGTTCTCGACCGGGAACTCTCAAATCAGACATCTTATTGCAGACAAATGATGACAACTTTCCGGTGCTTTTAAAATCTATGGTCCCATCGACCATCTTTGGAATATGTTTCTGGAGCTTATTTAAATACGGGCTCAACAGAGCTATGTCATCACGTAATTGATCGGTTGTAAAATTTGCAGGTATTATTTCATCTGGATTCTGCAACAGATAGTTATGCCATATGGCTCCTGGAATAGGATTATTTTCAATAAAACGACGTCTATATCGTTCTGGAGTTGCTGGATCAGCCATTGCAACAACTGTTCTTCTTAATGACGAATACATGATATTCTGGGCCTGCGGTATGAATCTACCTCTATCGTCAGTGGCGGCTCTTGAAACAGTTGTGATGTACACTCCTTCATCATAGTGAACTATGCCGACGGCATTCATTAATCTTTTTATTGGCTCAGGCGCAATAGTAACTGTTTGCGCAACGTGCAATAAATCAGCATCGACTTGATATGGATATGCCAATTCAGTATCACGGGCAGGCAGAGGATAAGCAGTTTTCAAGTTCTCTAATTTTGCTTCCAGAACTGCTAAAAATACGCGATATTGCGCATAGACACTAGGTACCACAATTTCGTGATACGATACAGCGATAAAATTCAAGTGACATAAACCTAACCCAATACCTCGTGTTGTTATGGATAATGTAATGGCTTGAAGGGTATGGTTTTCACCGATCTTAGCTAACAATTCATCACTTGACTTTGCTCCAGGATGCAGAGTTGATTTAATAACGGCATCAATGCCGACAGTTGTTTTAGCACCTTCACTTCTGCGTTTCGTCTCTACTCGCGCTGTTTGATATCCCTGACGGGATCGTGTCTGACCACGTCCTCTTCTTGGTGGACGGGAAATTCCTCTGGTTGCTGGCGGAAACAAATTTCCGTAGCTCTCGTAAACATTGTAACGTTGGCGACTGGCGCCGGTAAGATTTTCGTCGAAATTCATTTTAGTAAATGTTCCGATTCGTCGGGACTGGAATCAGCACCCCTAAAAAATCGCCAAATTCGCTAAGTTAAAGATAAATTATCGCTAAATTTAAGATAAAAACAGATCATAAACCATTATTATATTTGTTTAACATGAAGGACCCATCTAGCAGGCTACTAAAATTTAGGTTAGTTCTCGAAGAATATGATTACGTTGTAGAATATGTAAAAGGAAAGGAAAATGCGGCAGCAGACGCTTTGTCTCGGCTATCCATTTCATCTAGCGAACTTAAAGAAATGACAGAATTTATATCTGTAATGACTCGTGCCCAAAAACGCGCAAAACTCGACTCTGCTCCAGCAGTTGATGCGAGTGTTGCAGAAAACAACGCATCTGCCGATTTAAAAATCGTGGAAACACATGTAAAGCCTAGAAGCGCTGTTGAATTAAGATTTATAAATAATAAAAACCTACATAAATTACGAAGTCAGAACAAAATTAGCTATGAAAGTAATATTTTAAGTTATAGTCCCCCAGAAATGTCAATTTTAATTAACCCCGCGGTCCACAAGCTATTGACACGAGCCGAATTCGTGAGAGAGCTAAGCGATTTCTGTAACAAGTTGAACTTAACTGAAATATTTTTCCTAAAAAATAACGATAATAGAATATTTTTGGAAGCACTAGTGAGGGAGATAAAAGATAATGCCTACTGGAAAGGAATTAAGCTATTAATCTTAACGGAAGTACAAAGGATAGAGAATAAAAATGATAGAAAAATAATATTAAACGATTTTCATCTGTTGCCTACAAGCGGACATGCGGGTGTTAGGAGAATGTTGAATAGTATTAAAAGATATTATTTTTGGCCAGGACTAGAAAATGATATTAAAAATCTTGTGGAAAAGTGTCCAAAATGCCAAAAACAAAAATATACAAAGCAAATAAAAGAGCCCATGGTGATAACTTCAACTGCGCAAACAGCGTTCGATAAAAATTTTTTGGACTTAGTAGGGCCCTTAGATCGGGATAATCACAATTATACCTATATATTAACACTACAATGCGAACTGTCAAAGTATGTGTGTGCGTATCCCCTTGTTTCTAAAACGTCAGCAGAAGTGGCGCAAGCGCTTGTCAACAATTTCATACTCCAGCACGGCATACCCAAGGAAATAGCAACGGACAGAGGTGCAGAGTTTATGGCAGAGACACTAAAACAGGTATGTACGTTATTAAACGTAAGTAAATTGAACTCAACTGCGTACCATCATCAGAGTATAGGAGCACTGGAGAATTCTCATAAAAATTTATCAGCCTACTTAAGAATACAAACAGAAGGTAAACCGGAAACATGGAGTGAGTGGTTGCCCTACTGGAGTTTCGCTTATAATACGACTGTACATTCTTCTACTAAATACACTCCATTTGAACTCGTATATGGGAAGAAATGTACCCTGCCTAGTAACTTAAAAAAGTACGTAGAACCATTATACAATCACGAGAATTACCCCTTAGAACTCAAATATCGGTTGCAAGTTTCGCAGACTGAAGCTCGAAAGAACTTAATCGACGATAAAATAACTAGAAAAAGTAGATACGATTTGTATACCAATCCGGTGCGATATGAAAAAGGAAATCAAGTTTTAATTAAAAACGAGACAGGTAATAAGCTTCAAAGCCTATATTCTGGACCTTATAAAGTCATACGAGACGTGTCGCCGAATGTTGAAGTAGACATTTTTTTTTTTTTTTTTTTTTTATTGTATATAGGCTCGCGCTTGACCACTATCTCACCTGATGGTAAGCGATGATGTGGTCGACGGTGAAGCACGCTTGCCTAGAAGTAACCTATTCACTCTTGACTTAAAGACCCCTAGATTGTAGCTATCGGGAAACACAGACTCCGGCAGGGAATTCCACTCCTTAGCTGTACGCATAATAAAAGTGTCCCCAAAACGTTTTGTGCGTATGGGTGGGATGTCCACCATGTACTTACCGATGACGCATCGCCGTGCCTCTGGTTGTCCGATGATGGAACGGGCTGGGCGGAATTAAATCATGCAATGCCATCGCACACTCCCCGAAATGTAACCGATAAAAAACCGACAAGCTGGCAACTCGGCGACGATGTTCAAGGCTCTGGAGCTTTGATTTGACCAGTGCCTCATTGCCGATAAGTCTCTTGGCCCGCTTTTCGATCAACTCTAGTGCATCAAGCTGGTATTTGGCAGAACCGTCCCAGAGGTGAGAACAGTACTCCATGCACGATCGAACTTGCGCTTGATACAAGTTGAGCAGCTGTTCCGGCGTGAAGTACTTTCTCACCTTCGCAAGGATCCCCAACTTTTTGGAAGCCAGCTGAGCCTTTGCCTCAATGTAAGGCCCAAAATTGAGAGTCGATGTCAACGTAACGCCAAGAAGCTCAAGATGGTCCGTTATTGGCACGGTTACATCACGAAAAGTTGGAGCCGGGTGAAATTGGCTCTTTTTAGCGGAAAAAAGACACGCCTGGGTTTTAGTAGCATTAAACTTGACCAGATTGGCATCACCCCATTCGGAGACTGCCTGCAAGGACAAGTTCAAGCGCTCCACCATGGAAATGGAAAAAGAGACTTAGTGCACAAAAATCGAACTAAAACATTTTATTCATAGCTAAACTTCGAATAACAGCCATCAAGTACTAACTACACTTCTTGTAATGCATAATAACAATTATAATATTATAAATATAGTTCAGAAGTCGGCAATTAATGCTGTAGTTGTCAGCTGTTCGAATCCATATAGAGCAACCGATTACAACATTTTGTAAACACATGACGCATGTCGCTATAAACACATATCTAGTACTGTACTAATGTAACCAAGTGTTATAAAAAAACATTGTAGGCATGCATGGCTGATAAAATGTAATAAATAATTGTAATAACAATAGGTAAAGCTTTTGAAATTTAATTTGACTTTCAGGGTATATTTTTTATTTTTTTTAAGATACATAGTTTGTAATCAATAGCAATATATTGAATATACTTTAGATAACATATAGGTACGCCAAATGATGCATAGTAGGTGAGTACATCTAACGGTAGGCATAAGTAATACTTATTCATGATGAATGTTTATGTTTAGATAATAAGACATTTGAGTTAATGTAGTAAGATACTATATGACATTATCATATTAAAATACCAGTTGTATTATCATATTAACTAATGTAAGTCGTTGAAAAAATATTCGATAGTAAGATCAAATAAAATAAAATTGTACTTTTATTTTATTTTTTATAGTGAGGGACATGTAAGGGTGACATCATACTATAATGTACCAGTATATAATCGTGTATTCATTCAATAAAGGCTCAGTATATAGACAGCATTACATGGTTTCATTTCGTCTCTAACGCCAACCGTATATGACTTTGAGAAACCAAGCCTGTTACGGCCCCCCCACTCGCTAATTAGTCCCATGGCGCACGAAGCCAAAGCCTCTATGCCGATGATCGAGAGTCCGACCCGATGAGAACCGTTACATCATCGGCATACGCGACCACTTTTACACCGTCCGGGTGTGGCAAACAGAGCAAGTCGTCCAGGAGAAATTTCCATAGTGGTGGTCCCAGTACAGAACCCTGCGGGCACCCTATGGTCGAGGCCTTCGACACGACCCTGCTCCCCGCGAAGAGGCCGACTCGGTGGTTACAAAAGTACGCCTACAGCATCCGATAGATGTTTGGCGGGCACCCCCCTCTTTTCGCCTTCAGCAGGATCATGGGCCACCGCGCATTGTCGAAAGCCCCAGATATGTCCAGGAAGATGGCCTGGACATACTTGGACCGGCTATGCCTGACCGTGTCAACTATTGAATTAAGGGCCGTCAGCGTTGACCTAACACGAGAGAACCCGTGCTAGCATAAGGACACCTCGCGCGTAATTTCCGGTGCGGATTGCAGCAATTTGCGCTCTAAGATTTTGTCCAGGACAGGGAGTAGGGTGATGGGCCGATACGGTTTGGATCGGTGAGAGGTTTGTCGTTGCCTTTTGGCAGCACGATCAAACGACCGTCCTTCCACTCATCGGGGAAACCGCCCTCGTAGACGCACATGCCAAACATGTGTGTCAGCTCGGCACCCGCCGCCAGAAACACGCCTGACTATGCCCGCCGTAATCCCATCGATACCCAGGGCCCTTTTAGGAAGATCCTTGACTATTTTCTCGAGGTCCTGCCGCGAAGGCGGGGGCGCATCCAGACTCGACGGAATGCAAGCAGCCGCCAGTCGCACCTGCCGGTGATACGTGGTATCCCGCGACGGGTCGTCATCGGGGCAAAGCGCCCCCACGAGCCCACGCATGGCGGCGCGTGCATCCGCGGCGTATCCCGCCGCAAGCCTCCTACCGTTCACCACGTTGGGTGGCGGTCTGAATCGACTGCTGGCAACTCTGTACGCCATCCCCCAAGGGTCCTGGTTCCCCAACTAAAGTGAAGGAGGGTGAGAGGGTGAAGTACGCACCGTTGGAGGGCCGGTACCATTTTGTGCCCATTGCCGTTGAGACCATGGGCGGTTGGGGCACTGAGGCCAGGAGGCTCATCTGTGAGATAGGGCACAAGCTCCGTTACAAAACGGGTGACTCCCGCTCCGGCCCGTTCTTGGTGCAAAGGTTAGCCATTGCCATCCAACGTGGCAATGCTGCAAGCGTTATGGGCACCTTTGCGCCGAAAACAGTGAGGAGCGGGTTATTCGACTAGTTTGAAGACAATGCTGTATGACGTGTCGTTGTGACTTTGACTTATTATATTTTTGTTAAGAACCTATATTACTTAAACTAAATATAATCTAAATCAATTATACCTATTGTAACATAAAAACTTAAACGAATAATTAATATTTAATAATAATATTAAATTTGACATGCGAATAAAAAGGAATACGTATTAGTGTATTAAATCAAATAAAAATAGATAGAAAGGGAGTAGATAACTAAAATGTTAATAGGGCAAATATTGAACGCTATTCCTCTCTTCTAGACACTGACTGTATCTAGAATGTTGCTGTGCCCGACAGGGTCCATAATTGTTTCTGTAACTTATATTTACCACCTGTATGTACATAATTTAATTTGAATTTGAATTTGAGCAGCACAAGCTCCGTGACAAAACGGGTGACTCCCGCTCCGGCTCGTTCTTGGTGCAAAGGTTAGCCATTGCCATCCAACGTGGCAATGCTGCAAGCGTTATGGACACTTTGCGCCGAAAACAGTGAGGAGCGGGTTATTCGACTAGTTTGAAGACAGTGCTGTATGACGTGTCCGGCCGGTGTGGCCGGTGCCCGCTCTCGGGTACCGCCCAGCCTAAAGGTGATGAGCCGGTGGTCACTGCAGCTCACGTCCTCGTGTACACGCCACTCGGCAACGCCCACTCCACGCGTCGAGAAGGTGACCTTGATGGAGGACTCTCCGTTCGCAGTGGAGAAAGTTGGCGGCTGGCCTTCCACATTGTGAACGACCAGGCAGTGCGCCAACAGAAAGTCCTCCATTTCCTCCCTCCGGCGGGCCACTTTACGGCCGCGTCAGTGTAATGTCGTGGCTCTGAATACCACAGGGGTGAGTGGGCGTTGACGTCCGCTCCTATAAGTTTGCGCCGATCGCCAGCACCCTCCAGCACTCTGGTCAGGTGCTCCAGGTGATGTGAAATGTTCTCAGAGTACTGGAAGTATGCGCTGACGACCGACACCGACGAACCCCCCTAAGGACACACGACCTGCGACACACGATGCAGTGAGTTGGTCACATGTCGCAGCACGGTGCAAACGACGTCTAGGCGTGGCACGTAGATGCCCACCTTGGGGCAAGGGCCCTTCGGCAGCACAAGCTGCCCCTGTGGCGCCACTGATGGTTGCACCACGACACACGGCTCCTACACCAGGACCATGTCCAGATTCCTCTCCGCAGCTATGGCCGGAAGCTCCGCCGTCGCCACCGCTGAGCCCTGCTGGTTGAGCTGCCCCCCCCGAAGACTATCCATGGTAGTTTATGGTACTCACCGACCGCTTTTGCCCGGGCGGGGAAGTCGCGCGATGCCGTGCGGTGCGTTTGCGCACCCTTTCGCCCAAACTTCTTGCAGGTCGCACACGTTGGGGACGCGGCCTGACACTCAGAGCTCTTGTGCCCATCCTCGCTGCAGTTGCTGCACGTCATCTGCTTTGCCCGGCAATATTTTTCAGGGTGCCCATATAGCTGGCATCGATTGCAGCACGTGACAGAAACGTGATCCGTCACCTCCACGACGTCCCAGCCTATGTACAGGCGCCCCTTCTCCACAAGCATTCGCCGCAGCTCCTGGGTTACCTGGCATACCCACCGGGTTCGGTCACCGTGCCGTTTCCTCTTGTAAAGGAGACTGAATTCCCGCCCTAGTCTCTCGCATGTCCAGTCTTCCTCGTCCTGAAGGTTCTAGTCCTTGATTTTGGCCAGAACCTCCTCCAACGTCGCATCCTTGCCGATGCCGGTAAGCGCCAGCTGTGGCTGTAGTTCCGTCGGCCTCACGGTGCGGAGTGTGGTGGGGACCGCCTTTCATAGGGCGTCTGCCGCGGCCGCGGATGTCGTCTGTACGACGACGCCCGCGTTCTCCACCTTCCTTACGCCAGCTTCAGTTCCGAAGCTCCGCTTTGAGGGAGGCTCCTCATTTCGAGCCTCATCGCCTTCCCGCTGCTGACCCTGTGCAAGCTCGGCACGTTGTGCGCGGGACTCGGCCGCCATCAGGCGCAACGTCAGGTGCGTGACTACGGGACTCAGCCGCTCCGTGAGCGCACCAATCACCGCGATCTCTTCCTTATTTAACTTACTGGTCTTGCTTCGTACCGCTTCCATGATCCCCTTGGTGCTGCACGTAGCCAGGCCGGCAAGCTGTGTAACCGGGGCCGTCACCAGGGGGTCAACATCGGCGTCGTGCGCATGCACCGCCGGTTCTTCTTCCACTACCGACACGGGGGCAGCAGCTGGCGCCTCTCATCTCTTGGCGATCCCTCACCGCATCGCCTTCTGCACCTCCGGAGAGGAGAGCAGTCTTTTGCCGCCTGCCTGTGGCAGGTTCTGCCCTTCTCTGCGCTGTTTTCTTCGTGTATTCAACCTTAAAAAAAGACAAAAGACACAAACGGTCCAAACCACCAACCGCACGTGTAAGTGTCAATGTCACAAGCATCTCTGTCGCAGTCACAATGGCGCACAAACAAAAATAATAGAAATACTAACAGTTATTGATCGTCTAAGCGCAAAACCACCAAACGAACGAAACGTTAAACGTCACTTGCGTCACTGCCACAACAAGCTACGTAAGTGTCACTGTCAGAACCAAACGTAAAACTACTTAAGTGTCACTGTCACATCCAAACGTTAATTGTCAAAAAGCACGTCACCAAAAATATAAAAGTTGAAAGCGTCTCTTTCGCACAAGCACTTTGGCGCAACGGAACGTTAAACGCCACTCGACTCGACACACCTGGTACTTGCGTCTGCTCTTTCCCAGGTTGTCTTCTACAAATAATCTATGTCCTGTCCCTATAATTTCACATCTCCCCTTTTTGGGGTGTGAATGCCACAAAACCATGGAACTTCACGCCCAGCTGTTCCTATAGCATCTCCAGTTCCTTCCGCTTACTGTGCCATTTATGAGCGAAAGCGCTCAGCCTCTCAAACCCTTCTTTACTTGACACCAGGTCCTCGTGGTATACCGGCCTGACTTCAGTCCTGCACCAGTTGTCTAGCAACACTTATCTTTCCTCCTCATATAACTCGCACTCCCACAGGACATGGTCCCGGGTTTCATCCGTCAGTCCGCAGTAGCAAAGAGCATTATCGCATAGCGACATTGCATTTAGACGGCCTCTAAAACACCCATGTCCCGTCAAAATCTGCGACAGAACATAATCCGGTTCCACCCATCAAGTGCGCGATCGAGGCGCCGTTCCTGCGAACTGTGGGGGGACGCTTAAACTTGCCCTTCATTGTAAGGGTCTGCGACTTGGCAGAAGAAAAACTGAGATGGTTCCGAGTCCTCCAAGCGGACACCGCCTCCAGCGCCGACTGAGCATTCCGCTCAATCGCCGCCCGGCTCAGCGCCTCAATCACGATCGTGACGTTGTCTGCGTAAGCCACCATACTGACGCCTTCTGGCATCGGCAGCTTCAGGATTTCATCTAGCAGAAGGTTCCATAGGGGTGGTCCAAGTACTGATCCCTGAGGGCACCCTATAGTGGACTTCTTGCACACCGCTTGGATGCCCATGAAGAGACCGACATGACTTTCCGTAAAATAACTAACTAGGATTTTATAAATGTTAGGCAGACATCCGCATTGTTTAGCCTTAGTCAGAATCATGGGCCACCAAACGTTGTCGAAGGCCCCCGAGATGTCAAAAGAATATACTGAACATAATTTTCCGTGGTACTCGTAACTCGGTCGAGGATTGCGTTTAACGCCGTGACCGTTGACTACGAAAAACCATGCTGTGACGGAGATATGCTGCGGTACAAGCAAGGAGCGTACGAAATGATGAGACGTTCCAGTATCTTTCCCTATACCGGGAGAAGGGTAACTGGTCTGTGCGCCTTAGGATCCGAAAGCGGCCGATCATTGCTCTTTGGCAGGACGATTAATTTTCCGTCTTTCCAGATGTCCCGAAGCACACCTTCACTCAAGCACGCGGAGTACGTAAGTAGCATTTCCACTCCGCTAACTCTCCACGCGTGCTTGATGATCTTGGCCGTGAGTCCATCCAAACCTGGGGCTGTGTTGGGCAATGTTCTGAATATGCGGTCGATTGCCGCCCGAGAGGGTGGCTCCGAATCCATGCTCGTTGGGACGCATGCTGCAGCAATCCTGACTTGCCGGTGGTATGTGGTATCCCTGCTGGGATTATCATCAGGGCACAAAGCACTGAGGAGGCCACTCATGGTCCCCTCTGCTGTTGTAGTGTACCCTTCCAGTAGTTTTACGCCGTGCATTACATTCTGTGGGGGGCGAACTCTGCCTGATGCGGCGCGATATGCCATCCCCCAGGGATCGTCGATACCAGTCTCCGCAATCTTGCGATAGTAGGTCAGCTCTGTGCTCCGCATTGCCTCTTTGTTAGATCTCCTTGCTCTACGCAAGGAGTCGTGAAGCTCTGCTTCGCTGGCGCTAATGACTTTGCGCGACTGTTGCCACTTCCGACGTGCATTGTATACTGCACGGCGTAAATCATCCAGTTCCGTTGTCCACCATTCATAGCCACCGGTGTATTGCCTCTTGCTCTTGCCCAAACAGTCTTCTGCAGTGCGAAACAGTATGCCGATGTACTCCCCGCTGATTACTGGTGCAGGGTGTTGCAAAACCGCGACCAGTCCACACCGCGTTCGCGGAAGTACGTCAAGGTCACGGTCTGACGCTCAACATGACCTGCTGTCCGCGCGGCGTCAGTGCCAATCTCGAAGGTGATCAGCTGATGGTCGCTGATGCTAGCCCCCTCGTGTACTGTCCACTGTGACAATGCCACTCCTCTGGACGTCAATGTCAAGTTGACGTTGGAGTACCCGTTCGGTCCATGGAACGTGGGCGGTTGACCTTCCACGTTGTGGATGATGAGCCCACGACTTAAGATGAAGCTTTCCATCCGGGTCTTCCTGTATTCCGTGTCGGGTCCTCTGCCCACGTACTGTCGGCGCTCACAATGCCTAAGCGGCGAGTGCGTGTTGCTGTCCATGCCTACGAGTATCCGCTGCCCCGCCAACTGATCGAGTACCTTAGTGAGGTGTTGTAGGTGTGTGGCAATGTCGTGACTGTACTGACAGTACACTGATGCAACATAGAAGGTCTTAACCGAGATTTGGCAGTTAACATGAGCCACCGCGCAGTGGTCGTTGCTGAGGTGATCCAGGAAGGTCACTCCGAGTCTTGGGTTATTAACCAGGATGCCTGCCTTGGAGTTGGGCCCACACTGGATTATTCTCATATTGCAATATTGCTCCTGGACAGTGCGAGGTCCAACGCCAGCGTTTTCGCAATCACTGGTAGCTCTGAAGTAGCACTTTCTGAGCCCTGGAGATTCAGCTGTCCAATACGAAGTATAGCTAGCTTATCCATATTGAGTCATATTGACCGCCTGTTGGTCAGCGTATACCCGTGCAGAGCAATCACGCGCTGCAGTCTTATGGTTAGAGGACTCTGGTCGTTTGAATCTTTTGCAGGTGGCACAGCACTGGGTGGCCGACTGGCACTCACTGGACTTGTGGCCGCTCTCCCCGCATCAACCACAGACCATGGCAGGCGCTCTACAGTGTTTTTCCGGGTGGCCATATTGCTGACATTTCTGGCAGCAGTTCAACCGCACAAAGTCACAGACTTCTGCCTCATCTCAACCTATGTAGATCCTTTCCAAACCGACTAACTTGTCTCGTTGCTCGGATGAGCACTCCAGCAAGCACGACCGTGGTCCGTCCCGAGTCGCGCCGGCCTTTTTTGAATGCCAGTCTACAGCTACCTACCAGCTTAGTCTTGGGCCAGTTTGGGTCCACCAGCAGGTTGACTTTGTGCAGCTCATCCAGGAGGTCCTCTATCTTTGGGTCAGCCCTTAAGTTGCAGACTGCAACCAGTGGTCTGCGTGCCTTGGGGTCGGCCACCTTCAGAGTTGGTGGTGCCGCCTCCTTGAGTTTCTTGGCTCCCTCCGCTGTTGCAGTCTGTACGATCACACCGCCGTTGCCGACCTGTCTGATCCCCTGGATTTGTTTGCCCTGTGCACCCGGGTGGATTGTTTGTCCTGCAGTTCCTTCTTCGTCTGCTCTGACAATTCAATGGACTCGCTGTTCGGGTAGAACAACACCGTAGGGCCCTTTTGCTGCACCGTGATGGCGGGCTTCCCTTTCGGCAGTTTCAACATACCCGCGTTACTGCACATGCCCGAAGCGGGGTGTGACCCAGGTCCTGTCCGGTTCGCCAGGCTTGCACCAGGGCCACCCTCAACAGAGCTGCCCGCAGCCACCTGAAGCTCCATGGAGGCTACTCGCGGCTTCATCGTGGTCACCTGGTGCTCCATATCGGCTAGGCGAAGGTTCAACGCCGCCACCACTGCCAGCACGTCTTGGCTGTGTCCAGAAATTGCCGCCTTGTCCGCCAGGTTAAGTTTATTTGCGGCGTTAGCCACGCCACCGATTTCCTAGACTGCCTGATAGACGCAATTCATCAGCTCTAACTTTCCCATGGCAGCCAGGCCTTCACCGTCCTGTCCAAAGTCTGCTGCCAACTTCTGCGGTGCCGATTCCAGTGCCCCTGCTTCCGGCGCTGCCCCTACCCCTGCAGATGCTGTGCCACTCCGAACGGGACTCCCCAGTATTCCTCCTAGCGGCGGTGCGGTGCTTTTCTGGGCACCCACCCTGCGCCGCACCGCATCCTGGACCTCCTCCGGCGAGCTCAAAAGTCGCTTCTCGGTTCTCCCAACCGATGGCAGCTCCGGCTGGACCGCAGCTGCCCCAGGCGGGGAGAATTCAACGGTTGGTAGTTTCGCCGGAGCACTGAAAGCCTTGCGCACAATCGAGGGCCTGCTCGGACCAAAGGTCCACTCTGACTGCAGCTCCTCTAGCGCCTCCAGCTCTTCGAGCTTCTATCGCTTCTCAGCCTCGAGAAGCTCTTGCTGTGCACGTTCTGCGTATTCGTCCTCCATGCTGCACTGGCCCTTAACAATGCTAGCTAAATTTCTAAAATTTAACTACAATAAAATAAAAATAAAAATAAAATTGGCCAAAAGGACGGAGGAAGGAAACCGTACTATATCGTCCATACCCAAGAGCGGGCTACGACGCTAGTGGTCGCCCCAGGATGGGGCGAAAGGCACAAAGGGGACAGGACGAGATTTGTAAACGAGTCCAGAAGCGACTGCGGTGACAACCTATTTGGCGGGCTATGTCCGCAGCCGTCTCCTTGAAATTCGGCCCATATGACAAGATGTCGGTGGGGCCATGGGTGGTTGGTGGGATTGGCACCCAGCAGAACCCGCCGCGTGTCGTTAGCCGTCTTCATCTCCTGCTTCTGGTCCTCAGCTGGGTAGATGATCACTGAGGGATCCAGTGGGCGGGCTATTGGGTTCGGTTCTTGGTCCCTACCCAGGCGTAAGTCGTGCGCGAAGATCCGCTTTGGACGTGGCCCCCCACTCCGAGCCTCTTCGCCTTCCCGCTGCTATCACTGTGCAAGTTCGGCACGGTCAGCGCGGGTCTCGGCCGCCACCAGGCGCAATGACAGGTGCGCGACCACAGTCACTCGATTTGCGCACCGATTTCCGGAATCTTCACCCTCGGAGACATAATTACTGAAAGGGGGATTAGCTTAGGTGAAGCAGAACGATGTACAAATCCGGAGACGCTGGATAACCTCGTCCAAAAATACATCACGATGGCTAGTGACAAGGCGATCCCCAGGCTAGCCCAAACGAGGCGTAGCACGAAACCGCCGTGGTGGAGCTTGAGGTACAGAAGGAGTCAGTGAAAATACTGAGAAGATTCATCCACATCGGAAGATCCACCCCAGAAGAAGGCCATTCTGCTTGGAGGAATATCTCGGAGCAAAGGAAGCCTACAAACAAAACATCGAGGCGGCCCTCACGAGCAGCTGGAAGGAATTTTGCACAAGGCAAAAGGAGGAGGACGTCTGGAGCTGTGCGCAAAGGATCATCACCCGTTGCTCGAACACTAGCCGGATTCAGCGAGCCTAAAGGACCCACGGACCAACAGGATTTTTTCAGCCGAGTCCTCGGCTGATAAAGAAAGAAAGAAAGAAAAATTATTTATCTTCTTGCTTCAACTTTCTTCCCAACTGACGACCCCAGAACTGATACGCCGACGCAGACGACAACACGGGAAAGCGTGAGGAGAGGGATTCAGCGTCTGCTACAAGTGCGGGACCCTCAATCGAGGATGACATCGCCGTTCATCCACACCGAGCTCCGTGATGTGTACGCGAGAATGAATGAATTCCTTGGACCTGCAGTATCGCTCCGGGTGCCCGTACTGCTAGCATTTGTTGCAGTAGGTCACATCCACGTAGTCCGTGAACTCCACCGCTTGCCACCGTCGCCCCTGTACACTCTCCAACGACCACTGGGAGTCCTCTCTAAAGTTCTGGTCATGTAGCGCCTGCAGTATCTCTTCAAATAATGGGTCGCCATCCAGAATATTCAGGCAGACCAGAGGCTGCCTCTTTTTTGGCTCTGACACCCGGAACCTACTCGCCGATTCCGCGTCCGTTGTCTGGACCAGTAACCCCGCGTTGCCCACTTTCCGAACTTTGGCCATCTGGACCCAGAGCTTGGCGAGGTCCAACGGCTTTTTAAGCTCCATCTTGGTCTCCTCGGCAGTCTTGAGGGCGCCATTTCCGTCCGCCAGATTAAAGGCCAGCGTGGGCCCAGGCGCGACATCAATCTGGACCGGCTCTTGACGGCGTGACAGCCGTAAAGCAAGATATTTTCTTCTGCTGCTGGTGCTGGGCACCGCATGGGGCACCAGCTCCAGCTTCAGTTCTGCCATGTATGAGCGGTTTTCCGCGGTAGCCAGGCGCAGCGCACTCAGTCGCTCCGTGTGACTTCTTGGATTTTGCTGCCTTCATGATGCCCATGATGCTCATGATCCCCTCGTTGAGATAGTCGCCAGCCCCGTCAGGGTTAATGATGGTTGATGACACCAACGGGTCCAGTTTTGCTCCGGTTTTACGTCGCATATAGCTTGGGGGAGGAGAGGAGTCATCGCAGATGTTGGTCCCGATTGCGGTCTGGCGAATCGGTGGTACGTCAATTTTCATGGCTCTCTTGGCACCCACGTGAAGCCGCACCGCTTCACTGACCTCTTCGGGTGAACAAAGTAAGCGCTTCTCGCTTACCTGCGGCAGATCTTCGACCACCGACGACGCTAGCCCCATATCACCCATTGGCGTACGGAAACCATGCTGTAGGGAAACGATAGGGACACCCGAAGATAACCTTGTACAGGGCCCTGTACCGAACGCCCCAAGATGAGGCAGAGACGCGCTACATCTTGAATCATATGCGGCCCTGAAAAGGGTATTTTTTATTGGATGTGCGCGTTACATGTTGTGTAACGCGGTGGTGAATTCGGCTGGAGGCTTCGTTGGCGGGTTGCCGCTACAGGATAGGATTATTATTTTCATCTCGATACTCCTGTAATATCCTGGATAGGACGAGGAACTCTTGTATCATGCTCTCCGTGAGCGTTCCACTGGGCGAAACATAGTACATGTACTATACGCATTGGTCAAGAATATAATCCACGCAGTAGAAAAGAAATCTGAAACAACTGAAAAATAACGTTAATTGTACATTCAATATTCTGCAGGCTAAAACATTATTCCAATTTAAAATTTTAGGACAAATAATATGTAGGTCGACGAAATCAAAGAAAGAAATAAATTTAAGTGACAAGTAACTGAAAAAAATCGATTAAAACCAAAATTAGAAAAACAATACGATAAATGAAAAATGTATATACTAATGAAAAATACCCTCTTATTTCTGCAAGGGCAGGCAAAACCATGTTGAACTTGTTAAACAAATCGGATCACAGGAACACTTCTTTCGACTGCACAGGAGCGAATGAAGAAACTTACTAAAAAAACGAACTTCGCTATTATTTGGGGATTACATACAGATGTGGTGGTGGTAATATTGCACTTGATATTTTGTCTCATTCCACGGTATAGTGCTGTCTCGGTCTTTCATAGAACAATGTATCTATCATTGATAAATTGTTTTCTAAAGGGCTAAGTATAGGTAGATTCCAGAACGGTAGTTATGTCTCTTTCTAATATTAATCTGATATATAACCCTATTTCATTTCACAATGGTGCGTGAGTGAGACAGAGATATGTAATAACTATGGTTTTTGAGTAACAATACATATTTGAGTACACTATTAGTTAAAGGCATTTAAATTTACTAATAATTTAATTTACAACTGCCATTATACCCTTTCTAAGTATTTCAGGCACAATGGAGGTCTTATCGCTGATACAGATTTGCACTAGACCAGAGATGGCGAACTTATGGCACGCGTGCTAGAGGTGGCACACGACAAATTTTTTCGGACACGCCAATATAAGGTTACTTACTTCTACTTTTATATCGACAAAACATAAATCTGTAAATAATATTGGTTAATTCATATTACTGTAGTCTGGCTAAATCAGCCCCCGAGGAACTCATTAACATCCGTTCTTGGATTAGCCCAGACGTGACGTCGTCCCACGCACGCTGAACATGCGTTGCGTCAGAACCCGCTGCCCCTATGCTGAGAACAGACCAAGCGGACGCGGCATCCAACATAAACGGTATTTTTGCGCTGTCACCATTGAGATTTATAATTACAGAGACGAGGTCCGCCACCTCATGTGTCAAGCCAAGCGCGCCAAGAAAGCCGGAGAGCCCACATCCCGTACGCACCGCACCCCAAGGCCCCCGTACCGGACAGGAAGAGTCACCTGCCTCCCTACACATCATTAAAGGAGACATTCAGGATCGACTTAACCGTTGATTTTAGAGCACAATCAAAAGAAAGTACTTCCTCAGGACAAAGCCAGGTAGGGGCGGAGCTCCGTAAGAGATACGTTACCTTGGGTAAGGCAAAACACATACGCAACAACAAAATCGCAACGTGCGCGGAGAGATCCTTGAGACGCTCCCGAGCAGCAAGGAGAAGCTGCTTACGGGAGGAAATGGCCTCTGGTACTCCGTCAAGAAAAAAATAAAACAGTTTCCCAAAAACTATAACCTACTTTAAAAGCAAAACACTAAAAAGTGCATAAGTAAATTTAGTTTCGGAAGTCGGTATCGAAAAACGATAAAAAAGAAGAAGCAAAGACACGAGTTTTCGAAACTAAATTTATTTTGCCAGGAACCGTACCGTAATGAGGACCCTGATTTCGAATGCAAGTCAGTTTTATTGACAAGATTTTTCATTACAAAATTTATAAACCAACAGAACCTCCCTTATTTCTGAAGGAATCAGGACGTGACCTATATGGTTGGATGCGCCCTAAAATGGCTCATTCAATTAACCTTTAACCAAGTTCGTAACTATATCCCCTGAAAAGATTCTCCAGAAATGAAGGATGAAGGGAATGAGGGATGAAGGGAAATTCTGTCGATTTTTGGACTGGGAAGCCGTTTTCTCCTAAAACTATACAGCTTACTACTAGTACACTAATGGGTCTTGAAGCCCTTCTACAAGGCTATAGAAATATACTACTTCTACAGTTATATCTATATCTTCCAGGCGCGTAACTGCCTGGAAGTGTCAGGCGGAAGAAAATGTACTAATTTCTAATATTAAAAGTTAGTTTGTACTCAGGCTAACTGAGGGATCTCCACCCAGAAAGCATCATCCGGTAGCCATCCCGACAGGCTTCCCTGTAGTAATTCTTTGGTGGGCGTAGCTTTAACCCTCAAAGCAGAATTCACCCTGGAGTGGTCGACACCACGAGAAAACCATGGGACCTCGATACCTGTCAAGAAGGCCTCCCCAACCACCAGAGCTAGGCTTCTTACAGAAGTGTGGTTAGGAAGTCAGAGAAATGGACTATCGAATGGTGGTACCCTGATGGGTGTACCACCAGTCCTTCCGGTACTTTAGGTGCTGAGAAGCGGCTGAAATAGAAAAGGAATTGCGCTGTCCCACAACTTAATGATTTTGTTTGTGAGAGTGAAGCCACAGAGCGGCAATGTATAAAGATTGAATCCAGGCGCCTGCCTGCGGCTCCCGAAGGCAATGCTTCTGAAAGCGTATTTATAACCCTTCAGGCACCAAATGTGTCTAAAGGTGAGGAGTCCGCTGACAAGCGCATAGAAACCTCTATACTGTTTCATACAAACACATTATCTAAACTAAGTGGTGTTTATATACCACGACTACATGAGTCTTATATAATTACAGGGCCTAGGCACAAGTCTAGGCTGCCTAGAAGTACTAAATCGAGAATAACAAGTTTTCTAACCACATATTTGAGGGAAATGCGTGTGCATTCACGGTTCCAGGGTGAGATATTATTATCCCTAGCTATGTACTGTTGTTATGTATTGTTTTTCAGTCACAGACTTAGGGTAAATAAGCTAGAATATCTAGATTGTGTTTTCCTAACAAAATAATGTGTAAAATAAAGCAACGCGATTGGTGCGCCATCTGCCTAAGCGGGTCGCGCATACCACTACCTGATACCCCGTTATTACAGGGGTCTCGAAGAAATATAAATAAAAAAATTATTTACTTATGCCATTACATAAATATCTTACTCTAGAATCTCATACATAACGCTAGTATATAAACTATGTGACGCCTCGTCGCGAACATCATCTCATCTTTTACTAGGCTACATACATGTAAGACAGAGAGAGAAAATAAAACTCAAGCAATGTTAAAATAACCAGTTTATTATAAAAATATACTTAGAACGAAACAAATATAACTTATATGTACATTGCTTAGGCAATACCTACAGTATACAATGCTTTTTTTTGGGAAATCTCGAATCTTAAATGAGTAAATTCAAAGAATGGCGCACGACGGTACGAATCTCGAAAACAAAATTAAAGAGTGCGTGCGTGCGAAATGACAAAACAGTTACGCAATAGGGGTGCTGGATGCCCTAAATTTAAAAATAACCACTAAAAAGTTTAATCGATGTCCAAGTTGATTCCATTCTTCCAAACAAGAAGACCCTCGGGTATTTCCATTTTCTCCGGGACTTTATCGAACGGGTAATTCTGATAATCTTGAAAGAAGACAGGTCTTACTGTGCGGTACCCATTGTCGAATTTTGCTAGAGTCTCCACATCTTCTTTGTCCAGGTTAAAGTCGAAAATAGATGCGTTTTCTAGGACACGAGATTTTGTCACTGTTTTTGGTACGCTGACGATTCCGCGTTGGTACTGTAAATGAAAAAGTAGACAATACAATAAGAATAGGTCGTAAACGCTCAATCTGACAGTCATGAAGGGCCTTCCACCGCTTCAGTGCCGTAAAACGGTTACTCTCTAAAGCATACTCCTTAGTAACGGCTAGTTTAAAAGGTTTGACAAAAATATATATTTATTATTGATTCATGTACTTTATTTTTGAAAACACGTTTTTTCGTTTAATTGATGGCTAGAAATTCTTCATAACTAACATAGCATACGTAATCAAATACTATTATGCAAACAAAACTGTTCAAAAGGAGGTTCAATATTGATATTTTGGCATCGAGCGGGCGCACGGCCAGTACTGCGTTTACATTGGAGCGTACATATCGCCTTAAGTTATGATATCGAAGCTCTTTATTAAGTCTATTGTCCATAGTGTGCCACAAATCCAAGTTTTGGTCTATTATTGTAAATATCGTGACGGAAACTTCCAAAAACACATCTGTTCATGGAGTTTGATCCCAGAACCGAAAGCTCTGTCAGCATTTTTTACTTGCGGATATTGGGTGGACCTAGAAGGCTGTCTACAAGACGATCTTTTTTCGGGGCATTCAGTTACTCGTATTTTTAATCCCCGACGGAAAAAGATGGGTGTTATAAGCTTGAAGTGTGTTGCAGTGTATCTGTGTGTCTGTCTGTCTGTGGCACCATAGCTCCTAAACGGATGAACCGATTTTGACTTAGTTTTATTTATGTTTGAAAGGTAACTTTGTCAAGTGTTCTTAGCTATGTTTGATTAAAATCTGATCAGTCATTCAAAAGTTATTCGCATTTTACTCTTTGAATCTGGTTTTTTTTTGCAAGTTTTCGTGGCATAATTATGTGTTCAATTGATTGTCGATCGAAGCGTGTCTACTACTAGTTAATTATGTAGCATGAAATAAAAATGTGCGGGGCTTTATTTTAAATTTTTTCCTTGTTAATGCGATGAACTGATTTTGATTTCATTTGTTTTTGTATGAAAGATGACTTTATCGAAAGTGTTCTTAGCTATGTTTGATGAAAATCGGTTCAGTCGTTCAAAAGTTATGGGCGTTTTACTGTGTGAATCGCGGTGGTTTCGCAAGATATTGTCTGTTCAATAAATCGTCGATCGAAGCGTGTCTATTATTAGATAAATTACATAGCATGAAATAAAAATATTTTGGGGGTCTTTTAAATTTTATACATTTTACTTGTTACTTTAATGAAGTTCAATTCGCACAAGGGGTACTTAATTTAAATAATTTGCGAATACGGCTCCTTTTAAGGACTTCCCCTTACCAGATATCTCAATGTGACTTGCGTGACAGTCTTCCCATACTTGTTCGCGATAGCCACCATGGTGGGGTTGTTCAGCTTTGGCTCGGGGCTGTTCGGGGCGCTTCGGGACGGCACCATGGTCCCGAAGGTGGAGTAGGCGGTGATCAGCACGTTATTAGAGTGGCAGAAGTCTACGAGCTCCTTCTGGCCGAGATTTAAGTTGACCTGAAAATAAAACCAAGCTTACATTTTAAAAAAAGATTTTGTAATCAAGCATTTAAATAAAAAAATTGCATTGTCACTAGAAACAAATATGTGTTCAAAATTACAGCTTAAGACGCTGAGAAGTTTATAATCATAATCTTTTTTACAAGCTTTTATTTAACTTGCAATGTATAAAAATAAAAAAAAAATAAAAAAAAATAAAAATATATTGATAAATATAGATCATCATTCTCATCTTAGTGCACAACGTCCGCCATATTGGATTTAGAATGGCATCACATAGCTAACCGTGCATTGTCATCCAAACAAAACTTGTATGAAAATTTTCATCTTAATCGGTGGAGGATAACTGCTTTAAAATTCAGTTGCAAGATTTGACCCGAACACACTAACATACAAACATTGCAAGTTAAATAAAAGCTTGTAAAAAGTGTGGGAATGTCAAGCGCTATCAAAATGTCACGTGATAAATCTTTTACATTTTGGCTCTTCGAGCATCACCTTGTCTAAAATCTCAGGTAGAATTTTAATTTTGATTTCGGAATCCACAAAGAATGATACTTTACCTCAATCTGGTTGGTGACGGGCGGCACCTTGCAGTTCTTCAGCAGCCTGTCCATCTGTTCCACATTAAAGTTGGACACTCCGATGGACTTCACCAGTCCCTTGCGCAGCACGGACTCGAAGCCGCGCCAGGTTTCTAGGTAGTCGATCTTCTCGTCAACGCCCTTTTGCTGGAAGGTGGAAAATGGAGATTTTTGTACTTGAATTTAATAGTGGTTTTTGAATAAGTAAATTGATTGTTACCTACATAGATTCTTTGTTTATTAATCCTTGTCGTGGTGGCACTTGACCACGTCGCAAAGACAAGTCGTAGGTTCAAATACGGGCCATTGTTACTTTTTCAAATTAATTATGAACTTTCTAGATTTATATTGGACATCTCTGACAACACCGTGAGGAAACCTGGAAATATCTACACTAATATTTTATAGAGAGAAGATTTGATTGTTTGTAAGTTTCTTACTATGTCAATTTGTAATAGTTAACTAGACTAACATTAACGAAAAATTAAGAAAGAGAATAAAAAGAGTGAATAACTTATTTGGGTTTTCAAAACTCGGCCCCAATGGGGCGCAAAGGGGTTAGTATTTAGTGCAGGATTTTACTTTGTGCCGGTTACCTAAATTTTATTATTCTTTAAGTCAAATAACGAATCGTCTCAAACCAATAAATCCTACATAATTTTTATTGATTTAACAATAGCTTATTTTTGGTCGCCTTTAGTAACTACACTTAAGAAAGTTATCTGTAGGATGAGAAATTCGAAATCACGCGGACGAAGTCGCGGGCGGAGCGCTAGTTTTTAATACAACACGCAGTGTTTTGGAAGTATTCGTAACCGGTTGTAAAGCCCCGCAACCTCCATTGAAAACGACGACCAATTTTCCATACGAAAACCGGATTGGACCACCTTAAAATTAACATTTTTATATTTTTTAACAAGTTTCCAACTCACCGAGATAGACATGGGCCAGTGCATCAGGATCAGATCAATATACTCCAGGTTCAGGCGCCTCAGGGACCCCCGAACTGATACCTCTACATCAGCCTCGCGGTGGAAGTGCTGCCATACCTGAAAACCAGCAAGATTTTCAATTAATTCGGAGATAAAGCCGCTATATCTAGAGATATAGTCTCTGCACCACTAATGGTCGACTGATAGAAGATGCCTAAGGCATTAATTCCACTTCTATACGTTTGTGTGCATGAAGTACTAACTAAATAATAAAGAGGAAATATATCCTTAGACAAGACGCGTTACAACACTTTTTTAGTAGGCGTGCGCCCGTTAGGCCTAATATGGCCACCCAAGGACGGACACTTGCGGGGCCGTCGCGAATTCCAAGAGAGAGACAATGAAGATGACGTAAAGTATTCCTCAAGACGAAACCCACACCTATACATATTTTTTTAATCCTTGGCATACTGTACTACGATATTTTCCTGTATCGTAAGTGTCTGGCTGTTTGTATCACATATAGATACAAACAGCCAGACCCGGAACAACTATTGTAGGTCACATAAATATCAGGCAATCGCTCAGCCACTTCGCCAACCGTGTCGTTTCCTTCCATAGGGGAGAGCCGCAGCCAAATTGCGTAAGTGAATTCGGCAGGGCAAAGGGCATGAAAGAGTATGGCAAATTGCCTGTAATTAGGTATTGCCAAAAATGATTGGACCCTCGAAAAGAGTATCTTCACCAAGGCAAGCCTCCAATATTTTTTCGCAATACCTAATTATTTAAAGGGAATTTGACACTTCTGAATGATACCAACCTTAGTAGTAACAAAAAGTTCTTCCCTCTTGACAACGCCTTCTTTGATCTTCTGGTTTATGACCTTGCCCACTTCCGGCTCCACTCTGTAGAGATGGGCAGTGTCTACCTGTCTGTATCCGATGTCTATTGCGTAGGCGAGGGTTTCCATCATTTTGGGTATACCTGCCGTGCTGAATCCAAACTGGAAATATTGAAGAGCAATTTTTAGTTTTGTTAAGAATTAAGGCTTCGTTTTCGATTAGCAATTAAAAAATGAAACATAGACACCATCATCATTATCAACGCAGCCCCAAGGTAGACTTCCAAGCAAGGAGGCTTTGGAGGTCATACAAAATCCTGTTTCGCGTCGAAAACTCTGCTTGTGTGACGTCAGGTCATTAGTTCGTAGGTGGTTGCATAAATGCCACCGTTACAAGGCTTCGGCGTCACTAGCGGAGTTACACTGGAAATCTATGGGGCACCATTCGAGAGCAGCTATACTGTTGCAGCGTTAGTAAGGCCTGTTGTACACGCTAAGAAAATTCAACGAGCTCACGCAAGAATTTGTGTCGCACGACCAATTCATCATGCACACAACAAGAGTATTAATCTTGTATAGCGCCGATTTTTGTTTTTGTTTTAGAAGGTTGCAGTGTACACTGTTTGTGTGTAGAAACGACACAAATTCTTTCGTGGGCCTAAAGTCAGTACAATCTGAGAAGTCGGATTTGACAGCTATAAAAATACGATAAATAAATTAAACTCGCTAGTTACGAATGATGCTCGTTGTTGTAGTGTATGGGTAATATAGTTATTAATAAGGATTACGAAATTGATTTTTCGTAGATGTTCATACAAAGTAATCGCTGCATGTAAAATCAGAAACGTAATCGCACTTCTTAGATTGTCACGATTATAGTGACCTTTCTTAGCGTGTAGAAGGCCTAACAGTGGTTTATGTGTGGTATTACACGGCGCTCTGGACCTACTTGCCAAGAATTTCCAGTGTTACTGCGTTAGCAACGCCCGCGCAGGACGCCAGAGCCGCTTTGCTCCGAAGGCAGCCGTTGGCGTTGTTCTAATACGCCTCCTAAGTCGCGGTCATTCGTATGGCGAAATCGAAAAACGCCCTCTGTCGGCGCGACCACGCGTTTACTTTTTTTTTGCAAGAATTTCACACTTTGTGCAAGTCTTATCCAAGTTTTCATATTATTACAACAATGACACCAATTTACACATAGAGACTGTTGACTGACTTGTACTGTTTGTTATCAATGCTATAATAATAATGATTTTTTAAATATTTTTAAGACATCCTGCAGTCCGACGCTAGCGAAAACTTGTCAACGATGCGACACATCGGCAACCATTTTTTACCCAATTTCTATAAATATGGCCGTTGGCCGTCGAATCCTTTGCGCACTTCGTGCCTGTATTTAGGATCCTTAAAAGCGTCAGCAAATATAAACACAATACACATTAAAATTACCAACAATGTGTAAAGATCACATTAAACAAATCCCATCTCAGTAAACAAAACATAACATATTAACAAAACATCACATATTACATAAAATTTATCAAAGTCTGGTCACTAACCTCGAAAACTTTGGCCGTGCCGTCGGTCGTTTCCTTAATAAAAAGAAAATGCAATATAAATATAATACAAATGCAACAAAATACTATGAAAGAAAATAAATAAATAAGTTTGAAAAATTTACAAGATCGTGGAGTTGAAGCTAGTTTAAGTTGTTAAGATAAACTAAATAGATACATAAAAATATTATTTTTAATTAACTTACGGAGGCAATCAAACTACGGGTGTAATCAAACCACGACTGAAATCAAACTACGACTGCAATGAAACTACGACTGCAATTAAACTACGACTGCAATCAAACTACGACTGCAATCAAACTACGGGTGCAATCAAACTACGGTTACTATTTAACTACGGTTGCAATCAAACTACGGCCGCTATCAAACTACAGACTAGTAGGGCAACTGAAGCTTTCTTACCTTTTCATCCATGCCCAACCAGGTGCCGTAGCCCACCGCTGGCATCTCCCGGCCATTGTTCAGTTTGAATGTTGGGATGTTTACCTGGAATTGGCGAAAATGTTTGATTAGATTGTATTTAGTGAAGATGTCTAGGTAGCCCAGTGGTTAAGCCAATGCCATTCGTGCTTGATCGAAGAGATCGTAGGTTGAAATCCGGGCAAGTACCAATAAGTCTTTTACATTTCAGTTTTGGTCAGCCAGCTCGCGAATATGTATCCTCCGACTACACAGCATGATTTTATTCTTGTATACTTTTTTTTAGTTCGCTTCTTAAGCAGTCGGGTTTTTGATTTTTAAATTAACTTTTTTTGTTTTCTTTAGTCCAAATATTTATAGTGTTCCATCCAGAAACAAATTCTAGAGTCGCCTTTGGAAGGCATTTGACGCTTTCTTCAATCTCAAACTGTTCTCAAATAAGGAAACGTAGGAACTGCGGTGGATTTTGATGAATAACAATTAACCAATCAAATTGACGCACATTTTGATAGGAATTTGCGGTTAATTATGGTTGCTTTTTGTGAATATCTTGAGATTTATTTCTGGTATACCCCATGGGGTTATCGTAGGCCCTTTATTATTTGAATGTTTTAAACAGATTCTTTTGAGTGAAAACTCTTGTTAGATCGTTGATTTCATTGTTAACATTTCAGAACATCACGTCGTTAGTATTTTTGTGAGGTTAGGTCAGCGCTCAATCTTGGTCTATAAAATGTTTCATTGGGGTAGCATTTCACAAATATGTCAATCCTAAAAATAAGGCAAAGCATTAGCACTTTTAGAAGGAAAAATACTAGGTACCAATGATATACTTACTGATACTCGATATTACAATTAAGATGACCTAGTAAATCAACATTTCTTAACATTTGTGTTTGTTGCGCAATATTTCTGTTTTAGCCGAAAAACAATGAAGGTATGACTCAAAAGCATTTTTTGGCTGTATTACATAATATTTGTCCTTCTAAAAGTGCTGATTGGACCGTAACTGATTAGCATTATACAATCTTATCAGTACAACGCATTGATTTATTTAATCATCTGATTATCTAGTCTCTGTATACACAGTTTACTTATCGAAACGGATAAATTTGCTTCGTATATATATAATAAATCTTATGTGAATATAAAATAAAATAAAGGCATTGGACACAATAAAAGACCTTGGTGTTGTGTTTGATCGGAAACTAACTTTTATCCCCCACATGGATAATGTAGTGAAAAAGTCTTCAAAATGCTGGAGTTTGTTATCAGAAACACAAAACAATTCAAAAGCAGCAGAACAAAAATTATGGCTCATAAAATCGGCTGCTCGCAAATATTAAGTAATTGTAACTTCCGTTCCCCCTCAAGAATTCCTCGCAGTCCAATAACGCCAGTCCTTCGCAGAGAAGAACGGTTCTGGGTGCTAATTCTCCCTACGCGAGGTTTTGCTGGATTGTGAACGGTTGCAGCGATCGGATCGACTTCCATTTTGACAGTTTAGGCAAATTGAAAGCCAGGTTTTATAAGTATCTTCCCGAATATTGAGTTTACTAGCCCTGCTTTATCTCGCTGGGTGTGGCAACCATGTTACCTATTAAAATATATTTTTTTAAATTTTTTTGTAATACTTGGTTTTATTTGGTTTCATTTGTTTTGATTTAGTTTAATTAATTTATTAAGTTTAATTTAGTGCAAGTTGTAAGTTACGACAACGTTTTGTGTTCATGCAGAGTTTACCTGTAAGTGATTGTTACACTTTATTCTGATTTTTTGCTTCTGTTAATTTGCTAATACCAGTGTATACAATTGTTGGTGAACCAAATAAATAAATAACAATAATAAGTTTGCCGAGGGACATTAAGAAAATAGTGGTACTGTACATACGAATTGTAATAGTGGGCGAGACACAAATCCAGACTCTGAGCTGTGGGGTTCTAAATTCAAATTTTCTATAAAAAATATCAGCGACTCTGACTCGCGCATAGAGGGTTCCGTATAATCAGCTACATTCACCAAAATAAATAGGTAAAGTTACTAACGTTCATTCGAACATTTCTCTAACGAAGGGACAAAATTAACTTTGCCGTTCGAAAACTGCTGTCCCCATACATCAGTATACAAATTTTTACTTTTCCAGATACATTTTATAAGTTGGCCGAATAAACTCGTAAACTTGTAAACCCTACATAACTGTGATAGCTTTCCTTTTAATTTCGTTTTGTATGTTATAGACCAAGTAATTAATCAGGGCACTATGTATAATGCCGGGGCATTATGAATCTAATCAAGACAAATCGGCAATGTAATAAATACTGATTTAAAACTACTAGGTATATATATTTATACCAATGCTAACTTTAAATAATAAAAAAACAAATACATATTTTTATTACCTGGATTGGGCCAGGTCTAATAATGGCCATGATTCAGAAAGCCCGGTCTTCAATTATTTTAATAGTTTTTATCATATCGCCTACTCATATTGGGCATTATTCTTGGTCCATAAATACTACTGCCGTGAATTTTTCACATATACAAAAGCAACCATTTAGGTGGAAGTGGGACACTTGACTATAGCAAAAAATTTTCATTTAAAACTTAATTTTACGCAAACGGATTCCTGAATCGAAAAATTGTTTTCACATTTTCGTAATATGTTTGATTGACCTCCAACGATACCCCTTCACCATGAGATAGACGAGAAAAAAAATCATCCCCAATGGAAGTGTATAAACAGGACATACCCTAAAACATTTTTCTTTCATCTTTTTATTTTACCACTTGACAAAGTCACCGACAGTCGTGATTAATATTTTTATCCATGCCAAATTATAGCTATCTAGTACTAAGAGTCTTTGAGCTAAGCTGCGGACAGATAAGGGTTCCTTGTTGACTAGGGAACCCTAAAAACCTAGGCAAGAAAGTACAGATTTTCATAAAAAAGACTGAAATGCCCAACAAATTCTAAGTCTTATTACCAAAATATTGATCCAGTTACTATAAAAAACATAATTGATTTAGGTAAGTAATAAAATATTGTACTTACGCGCACCATTTTCTTAGCAGTTCCGTATGTGACGATTCACAACACACTGGCTGAATAACGCCGGCCGGTTGCAACGCAGTTTATAAACATAGAACCATAGATTGCAGATATGCTATCTTTGAATTAGGAATGCCCCTTATCGCCACTGTCCAAAATAGAAATAATATTGCTTTTGTGTCATATTTGACGTCAAAACAAAGTTGTGTAAATGTCTAATGATTTGCAAAATATAGATATCTGGCTAAATCTAGTTTATCGTCGGAATTTTTTGAACGATCAAAATCCCATGACAATGTTTTTTTTAATATCATTGTGTAATCGTTGTCATTTTTAGGTAGATATGTTATTGTTTCTGTCATTTGATGCTTTAACGTCACATTTTATGATTTGCAAAATATTGAAATCTTGTCGGCAGTTTATCAGATTTTTAACTATCAAAATAGGATTGTTTAAAAACCCATCATTACAATATTTTATTAATATTATTGTGAAATCGTTGTAATTTTTCTGTCGTTGGATGCTTTAACGTCACTTACCTACCTACCTATGAGTTTTAATGATTTGTAAAAAATGAAATAATGAAATCTTGTTAACACTTTCATTGCTGCCACGTGTGTGAAGTTAGCATCTCAAATGTTAGCATCTCACAAATAAACACCACATAATGGCATCCCGCATATTTCTACAATTTTTGATAAGTAATTATCAATAGTTCCGTCGATTTTTCTATCAAAATCGCATTTAAAAAAAATGAGGTGCTAATTTCGCAATACATATCAGAGCATCTCATCGAATTTCTCAAATAAACACCACATATAAGGGCATTCCACATATTTCTACAGTTCTTGGTGCGTTTTATGAATAGTTTCGTCGATTTCAGTATATATAAAATATGCTTCAGAAAGCCAGAACTCCCACTAAAGATTCCACAGAGCCTGGTGGAAGATTTAGGTGAGCAAAAAAATATCAAGAAAATTTTCAGAGTTCATTACAAAAAATTAAAATGTTAAGAGGTACTGAGAGCCGGCATCGCATCAGTTTCTATTTCTCCTATAATTGAAATTTATGAAAACATAATACAGAAAGCCAAAACTCTCACTTAAGATTCCACACAGCCTTGTTGAAGATTTGGGTTAGCAAAAATCAAGAAAATTTTCATCGTAAGCAAATCAAAAATTCGAAAAAAGATTAAGATATACTGAGGACCGGGCCTCAGTACACCTTTTTTTTTAATTAGGGTTCCTAACCAAAGAGTAAAAACGGGACCCTATTCCGTCCGTCTGTCTTTCTGTCAGTCCGTCTATCACCAGGCTGTATCAACCGTGATAGCTAGACAGTTGAAATCTTCACAGATGATGTATTTCTGTTGCCGCTATAACAACAAATACTAAAAACAGAATAAAATAAATATTTAAGTGGGGCTCCCATACAACACGTGATTTCGTTGCCGTTTTTTGCGAAAATGGTACGGAACCCTTCGTGCGCGAGTCCGACTCGCAATTGGCTGGTTTTTTTACAATAAACTCTGAAAATTTTCATGATTTGTGCTCACTCAAATCAATACGATTTCGAAATACCTAAACTGAAAAAAAACATGTCACGAATGCATATCTGTACTAATATTATAAAACTGAAGAGTTTGTTTGTTTGTTTGAACGCGTTAATCTCAGGAACAACTGGTTGGAATTGAAAAATTATAATTTTTATGTTGTATGGTCCATTTATCGAGGAAGGTTTTAGGCTATATAACATCACGCTACGACCAATAGGAGCGGAGCATAATTGAAAAAGATTGCAAAAACGGGAAATATTATTCCTTTTTGAGAGATTCCGTTGCGTGCGCTACGTAAGCGATTAAAGTTTCGCAACATTCATGTATGTAGGGTAGATAGGGTAGGGTAGGTAGGTAGCCAGTTGACGGGAGCGAAGCCGCGTGGGACAGTTAGTTAAAATATAAAATTGGTTTTCATAAAACTTTTTCAGTTTTATTGAATCACGTTTCATTTCCAATTATTTATAGCTTCTTGTTTAGCTGTTATATTGTTACATAAGTGGATTGCTATTGTAGCTATATAAAAAGCTGTTATAACAATAAAAAGATGTTTAGGTACGTAATGTTCATATATACAAAAATCGATGCGCGTAGGAATGTATGTTCTATAAGGACTTCAAAACGGCTGAAGTGATTTTGATAAAACTTTGGTTGGTTCTTCTGTGTACGTTTGCTAAGGTTCCTGGACCATTTTTTTTACGTTACATGGCAACGCATGTAGGTTACAACTAGTAATTTATATGTAGAGGCATGGTGTGTTAGGCAACCAAAAATATATTTTGCTTTCTTTCTTTTCGAAATAAACTATTTCTAAGTTTGATCGTGTGGCTTTGGTTTTCATTTTCTGGAAGTCTTAGAATCATCAAAAAGTCATTCCTAACACAATATTTAATTTATCTTCTTCAAGCAGATGTCATGGATACAGCTGGGAATATCAAGACTAAGATGGCCCAAGACAGACAACAACGGCAACAGATGGAGGAGGCTTCCATTCAGAAATAGATAAATTCATGTTTTTAGTACTTAAACTTCAAACACAAAAATAAATTAAAAGTTCAACATATTAAATTCGATGGCATAAAATCAAATATAATAAATATCATTGACAATAATTATACATAAGTACACACTAACTTAACAATAACTTTAGTGAACTTAATATCTGTGATTACATTTAATATTGTATCACAACATGGAAATAATAGATCAACTCGCATATAAATACTAATAGTTGCTACTATTAGTAGCAGCTATTAGTTTTGACCGATATTATCAAAAGTTCAATAAAATACTATGAGTGGAGAACTTTAAAAATACAAAAAATTGAATTTCTGAACTCACAGTAGATTAAAATCAAAGATTATACGTTTACCCTTCTACTAAAAATATACAAAATGCTTCATGGATATACGCTGGCGACACTATTCATTTTTAGTTCATGTCCCGGTATATAGACGGCGCTGAATGATAAGTATAAAATATAAAATGTATATCAGTTGCCACCCAGTGCCCTTTGCATTTGGTGCAGACCGGACACTCTCAATCAACTTGGAATTATAAAGACTCTTCTTTATTAAGATTCTTTTAAAAAAATAATATTTTATATTAAAAAAAACAAAACATTTTTAAAACAAGTTTTTTTTCGTATTCTTCTCAGCAAACCCTTTCATTTGATGCATGCACTGCCATGATATGGTTATCAACTCATATCATGGCAGTGCACAAAAAATAATTAGCCCGCCATCTTGAGTCGTCCACTATATTGGATATAGAATGACGTCACTTAGCTAACCATGCATTGTTACCCAAAATAAACGTTTACGCAAAATTTCATCTTAATCAGTTGAGATTAACTGCTTTAAAATTCAGTTGCTAGATTTGACCCGAACACACATACATACATTCACTGCAAGATAAATAAAAGGTTCAAACTAAACGTTTATGCAAAATTTCATCTTAAATAATAACTGCTTTAAAATTCAGTTGCAAGATTTGATCCGAACATACATACATACAGTTCCACTATTTATTCATTTGAATTCAGAACTAAGCACTTTATTGTTGTTTTGTTTTGATTTCCCTGTGAAATATATAGATCTGTAAAAATAGCAGCTTTGGCAGCTTTCCTCCCTTTTTACTATGTTTATAGGTTTGAATGTTTGTATGTTTGCATGTTTTGATGTTTGAATGTTTGTATATGTTTCAAGTTTCAGTTTCATCGAAATCGGTTCTGCAGTTTTCA